>CM064332.1:52165692-52790692 GCA_032595735.1 Pelochelys cantorii | reverse complement strand
GACTCAGCAGATAGCCTCCCACACTTCTCCCTCCAGGTTTAGTCACCAATCCTGCTAAGCGGAAGTCATGAAGTCATTACTGTCTGGGCTTAATTAAGAGCACGATCAGAGTCAGTATGTCTAGACAGTTTCAGGCTGTAGTCACATCTCCTAATATGGCATTATTACCCTCACTTCCTGGCCAGGTAGAACTGGAAAGTGAAGGGGATTTGGGTCATATTTGGTTCTCGGCTGTTGTCTCTCATCTGTTGCACCAGTGTGTGTCCTGATCAAAGCCAACTTACTCTGCATTAATGAGGAAGAGAATATTTTGGGTTGTAGAAAAGCTTAATGACTCTGTTTATTGCTTGCATGGAGTAATTAGGTCGGACAGTGCAATAAGATGAACTGCTGTTTGAATACACAGGAATGGGTTTGTTAATATTTACAGGCAAAGCATTGTGGCAAAAAGATGTGATTCACCAGGCTGGGAGATGTGATTGGGGGGGGGGGGGGCTCATTCTTGCTTAGTAGTATTCCAGCATAACTACAAAATGATGCTTGTAAAATCATGATGCAGACAGCATGCATATGTATTTGCTCTCCTCTTAGTCCCACTGTTAGAAAATACAAGTAAGGGTATCTCTACACAAATTTCTAAATAACTTACGTCTACAGAGCAGGCAGTTATTTTGAAATAATGTCGAAATACTGTCAAGCTAGAGGACTTTTTATTCCGAATCCTGTAACTCTCATTGTATGAGGAGTAAGGGGAGTCAGAGGAAGAGTGCTCTATTTCAAAATAAGTGCTGTGTAGACACTTCCAATTTCGAAATAAGCTATTTTGAAATAACCTGCGCAATTGACATAGCTCAATTTGCATAGCTTATTTCGAGTTAAGCCCACACATTCTTACTGACTAGGATACTCAGGGATAAAAGCTAACAAACAGTGAATGTGAAGATTGGCTCCTTTTTTTTAGAAATGCTAAGGATGGGATTGTGGAGAAAGGCAGGATTAATTTAAAATTAATCTAGACTCTTTTAGGGTCTGAGAGCTGGCAGGGATAAACACTGCTCCCCACTGGGATTTGTTAACTTTGGATCTCATCTTGCAAGTCTTTGTATTAATAATTATTACACGAGGAATGCCAGTGGAGTCAACAGAACTCGCATGAATAAAACTGCAGGATCTAAGAGAAATCTGGGTTCCAGTCTTGGCTCTGACACAGACTCCCATGTGCCCTTGGGCAAGTCACTTCCCTCTTTCTGTGCCTCCATCTCCCATCTGTAAAATGAGATATTTCCTTTCTTCCACTCTATGTCTATGACTGGGAAAGGGGTCACAGTCTTACTGGTAGCTGGAGATGGTGGGAAATGGTTCTCAAGCACATTGATGGCTGCAGGCCCAGCTTTATGCCAGGTGAATTGCAGACTGTCTTGACAATCTGTAGGCAGGCATCCCCAGTGCAAACTGTGAACAGATGCCTTTACAAGCTATTGTAAACTTACCAAAGAAAAGAAGATTAGATAGTGGGTAATAGTCCAATCTGTGGCATTTGGGGGAGGAATTCTTCAAGGTTGGTCTGGCCATTATAATCTTTAAAACAGGAATAAGGATATGCAACGGAATTATTATCAATCTCAATCTGAAGTAAAGATGTCACAGTTATTCATTACTCTTTATCTGTGGTGCCCAACCAGTTCTGAAGCAATAGCCTAAATAGTGGTTACTGTTCCAGTGAACTAGTCACACTCAACTGACCAAATAGCCACATGTGGCTAGCGTGTTGGACACCACAGCTCTATATTAATCAAGAAGGCCAGAGCTGTAATTCATAAGTATTGGGTCCATTAGAGTGACCAGCATGTTTTGAATGGGAGTGAAGAAGGACTGATCATGGATTTGCTCATGGATTTCCAGAATCACGCCTCCTAAGATGCCCTCACAGATGGGGATGTTAAAATTAGATTAATCAACTAATCGAACAGTCGTTGAAATGTAGCAAGAGCCCATCCGGCTCAGAGAGTCCCCTGCTGGTCCCAAACTCCATGTGGTGCTTCAGCTTTGAAACATACAAGAGCCCCAGTGGGGACTCTTGTACATTTAAAGGTGGAACACGGGCACTACACTCCTGCCCCCGCCCATGGAGCTGGAGCTGGGGGGAACCAGCTTTTAAGCCAGCTCCCCCCAGAACCTTCTCCTTTTCCTCTCCCTTGCTGCCTCTTTCTTACAGAGGCAGCAAGCATGGGGGAAGCGACTATTCGACTAGTGTATTGATAATCCAATAAGCTTTTGCTTATCAGATAGTCAACTTGTGGATTAGTCACTAACATCCCTATTCACAGACATGGCCACTGTACTCAGGGAAGAAAGATATATGCATGACTTGTAGGTAGGCTGTGCTGTGGATGGTAGGCACTTGGTGTTCATGAACTCACTCACCACTCTGAACGGTACTACAGGGCAGGTGCTTTAATGGAGGTGAGATGCTGCAATCTTTTGGACTGAAATTAACAGTTCTGCATAGGTGGGGAAACAGGCTTTGCTTTTAGTGTGTTTTTACATTTGATTTCCACCATTGTCACTTGAACTTCTGCCCTTCAGATGGTGCAGGGCATCTGTAAACCATAGGAATGTGAGAGCAATGGGAACTCTGGAGGCCACTCTGTCTATGCTTCTGGTTATCATGTGATGAGTGTTACTCACCAAATCTTCAATCCCTTATTCAGTTATTGGCCTCACAATGCCCTGGTTGGTTTGCAGATTGGTGGGACCTGGAAGCCTTAGTGACTGAACCATGATGATATGGCTTTCATGCAGTATAGAATGTGTCTGAATAATGCAATAATCTACTCAGGACAATGACTGAATAATGATGCCCTTTGTGCCAACATCTAGCCCAACGATTACACCTAAGGCATGGCTGGCTACATAGGTTAGGCCAAAAACAACCTGAAAGACTCTTGAGGAAGAAAAAGAAAGTGAGTTTCAAAACATGTCTGTATTTGTATTTGATTTCTTGTATACTGGTATTAATAGTACTTCACGTAAGTAAACGACTTTTTCCTCCCATAATTATTTGCTTTCTGTAGAGATAAGAGAGCTGGAAGGTGGGGCACTTATCAGAGTTTTATTCCCAGGACCTCAGCCATCATAAGAAACAATTCCACTGGCTATAAAAATTGACTCATATTTCCTTGGTTAGACCAGAGTTTAAATCATCATAACACATGCCCTTTAGTAAACACTCATTCCAAATAGCAATCCTGCAAATCTGAAAAATGAATGTAATTCATGTAGTCAGTATCTGCTCATACTTCTGCGTGGTTTTTTTTAAAGAATTAATAAAGATTTTCTTGCTCCTTTGAAAAACAGCAGAAATCAATTTGACAAATAGTAACTAATAAGAGGAAAGGACCATAAAACTCTCTGGGATCAGTGTTGCTGTTTATACAGGAAGATTAACTACAGGTTGGACCTCCCTGATCTGGCACCTTTGGGACCTGACCAGTCCCGGATGAGGGTTTTTACCAGACATGGGGAGATCATTTCTCGACCTCCTGCTGCCGGCCCCCACACTGGGCTGCTGGCCTCCTGGCCAGCTCCTCACCTCCGGCTGACCCTGCTACCCTGTGAACCCTACTGGTCAGCCATCGCTGCCCTGGCTCCGGGTCTCGCTGGGCAGCTGCATACACTGCACCTGGGGATCCAGGTCCCGTAGACAGCTGCACACACCGCTGGGGATCCAAGAGCTGCGGGGCACCACGGATCTCTGCCCCACCGAGCTACAGCCCCACTGGGCAGACATGTCTCCCAACCCTGCTGGGCAGATCTGCTGCCACGCGCTGATGGCAGATTCGCTGCGGGTAGCCCACTGTCTTGCCAGCCCTACAGGGATCCTTGCCACTGGCCCTCCACTGGGACTCTCTGGTCCTGCAATATCCGTGTTGGACCATGGATGTTGCCAGATCAGAGAATCCCGGTTAAGAAAGTTTCAACTTGTACTAAATTGGATCCTATGTAGCATAATAAAAATATTTTTTCATAATATTAAGGTTTGATGAGATACAGCAGAAGAGTTGACTGTAGTCACAATGAACTAAATGCTCCCCACTCTACAGAAAAACACAAGCGTGGAGGAAAACTGCTTGAAAAATGTTCCAATGAACTTTTGCAATTGGGGCTGCATTCTCCCCTCCGAAGATGATGGATTAGTACGGGTATGGCCAACCCATTTAACAAGGAGATCCAAAACAGCGGCGGAAAAAATGTGAAGAGCGGCACCAAAATTTTCAAGCAAGCAAAAAAAAAAAAAAAGAAAAAAAGCCCCCCAGAACAGAATTGTCAAGCAAAAACAAAAAAATTATTTTTTTTTAAAGTAGGCTGCCCCTTTAAGATAGGCGCCATTTTTAAAACCCTACAGATCTGACCCGGTAAGCACAGGGAAGCCGGGGCGGGGGGGGAGGGGAGGAGCCGGCGGGGGCTGTTGTGGGGGCACAGGAGCGGCTTTGTGAGCTGCACTTTTGGGGGGGCAAGAGCCGCATGCCGCCCACGAGCTGCGGGTTGGCCATGGCTGGATTAGTAGCTTCAAGGAGATAGGGACCCTCCAATCATGCAGGGCTTGAGGCTCTCCAGGGAAATCTGGTTCCTGCCTTTTGGATTCTAGTGCAGATTTTTTGACTGTGGTTGCTGGAGCACTTGCAGGTAGTCTGTCGAGAGCTAGATGGAACTGGCTCTCCTGTTTCCAGTTTAGAAAAACAACGCTTGTAAGAGAAGATGAAATAAAGAGCAAAAAGAGACTGTGATTAACCCTCACCCTGAGGACAAAACACTATGCATTGAAGCACATACATGCACACTTAGACTACCATCTAGACTTCAGGCTTCTTGCGCAAGAAACTTTTATCAGAAGAGATCTTTCGCAAAAACTTCTTGCGCAAGAGCACGTCCATACTGCAAAAGTGCATTGAAAAAGCGATGCACTTTTGCGAAAGAGAGCGTCCAGACTGCATGGATGCTCTCTTGAAAGTAAGCTCTGGTTGCTATGCACAGAATGGCCACCAGGGCACCTGTGCTTTTTCCTTTTTCCGCGCAAAAAACCCCTCTTTCCCATCCACACACGCCTTTTTGCGAAAAGCTTTTTCGCAAAAAGGCATTCTTCTTTGTAGACTGAGGAATACCTACGCCGGAAAAACCCCTCTGTTCTTTCAATTTTTTTGTGCAAAAATGTGCTTGAGGTGTGGACACTCAGCGAGTTTTGTCAGAAAAATGGCTGCTTTTCCGAAAAAAACTCTGTAGTCTAGACATAGCCTCATACATATGTTTCCTAATATACTGTTTATTACTTGCTCATAAGCTGACTTTTTTTGAAAAAAAAAAACCCCCACTGTGAAGAGCAGGGTGGGGGAGAGGTCAGCTTATGAACAGGTACTAAAAAAGAAGAGTGGCAGTGGGGGACCCGGCATGAGCCAGGACCCAGCAATCCCAGCTCGTGCTGGGTCCCAAACATTACAGCTCTGCCTTTTGGCAGCTCTTACTACATTTAAAAGGCAGAGACGCAGTGTCTGGGACCCGGTCAAAGCTGGGATTGCTGGGTCCCGGCTTGTGCCGGCTCCCCTGCTGCCACTCAGCCTTTTAAATGTAGTAAGAGCCTGGTGGCCATCAGGCTCTTACTATATTTAAAAGCAGAGATGCAGAAGTCTGGGACTCTACCCCTCCCCTCCAAGCTTACAGAGAAAAAATGCTAAAAAGTCACTGACCCGTGTAGAAGGTCCTAGACCTCTGTACTCGGCTTATAAATGGGTCAGTGACTTTTTATCATTTTTTCTCTGTAAGGTTGTGGGGAGGGGGGGAGATTCATTTTATACATGAATGGGCTTATGTTTGAGTATGGTAACTTTTCCTTATGTAAACATTTGCTAAAATTGCACAGGCATATTGTGATTTCAGTGGGATATGTGACACTTGAGACTCAGGGTGCCTTGATTTATGACACACTTCACTACCACCTGCCATCAGCACGAGGAAGCCTATTGTGGATCAACTCCCAGAAACCACCAGCTTGTACAAGTCTTGCCTTCTAGGCCCCATCTTCCGAAGTGTGATCTCTTAATTTATACAGAAAAAGAAAAAATTAAAAAGTTTAATGCACTGCTATGGTTATACATTGTGTAATTATTGCCTAAGAGGTATGCATAGAGCCAAAAGGGCAAGTACATCTAGCTGACTTCCAAATGCAGCAGTTATCCAAGCCAGTCAACATGAAGTAGAAAGTTCAGACTGACAAACACAATGCAAGTTTTCTATGTGAAGTCCATGTAAAAGGGACAGTTTTGAAAATTACAGCTATTCCTGAAATAGACACTCTGGTAACCAATGAAATCAAGGCTGTATTGCCATTCATTTGGTTGGAGGGGAACCTTGAGATTTCAAAGGAAAGCTCACCCTTCTTTAGATACACTAGGGATGTTAACTAACGATTACTACTCATGCTGTCAATGGAATTTCCATCGACTACTCAACTAGTCGATAGGCACTTCCACATTCCTCCTTTGAAGTGTACAAGAGCCCCAATCGGAATGTGGAGGAATGCGGAACTCTGCATGAAGCCTGGGGTCAGCAGGAAGTCCTGCTGACTCCGGGCTGCACGTGGGTGCCAGCTTTGAAATGTACAAGAATTTCCAGTGGGGGCTCTTGTGCATTTCAAAGTGGAAGCACCAGCTTGGAGCCTGGAGTCAGCATGACCCCATGCTCCATGCTGCACTGCCGCTTTGAAATGCCATGCGGAGCCCAGGGTCACTCCCCAGCTGACCCCAGGCTCCAGGCAGTGCTGCTCCTTTGAAACACCTCAATGGCGTTTCAAAGCAGCGCCACATGGATCTGACTCCAGGCTCCATGTGGTGCTGCCCCTTTGAAACTCCTTGGTGGTGTTTCAAAGGGGCAGCGCCACACAGAGCCTGAGGTCAGCTATGCAGTGCTGCCCCTTTGAAATGCCCCAAGGTGGTGTTTCAAAGGGGCAGCACCTCATGGAGCCCGGGTACAGGCTTCATGTGGTGCTGCCGCTTTGAAGTACCCTTTTTCCCCCCTTTTCTGCCTCTATCTTGTAGAGGCGGCGGAGCGCCAGGGGAGGGGAGGAATTGACTAGTCATCTAGTCCTTAACATCCTTAAGATACACTGCTGTGTTTTGGCCATGAGACAGCTGAAGCTGAGGGAAAGCATGAGAGGATTGGTAATGTGATTCATAGTCTTTCATGGAAATCCAGGTTGTTGCACATGACTGCCTGGTGGCCTTTGATCCATTCTTTATAGACAAACGGCCTGGGCTTGAAGAAACACAAAACTAACCCCCTCAGTGGCAGATGAAAAGACAAAATTTAAACTAGTTCCTCTAGGGAATGGTTGGGGTAGATGAGTAGAGCAATGAGAGGGAAAGATTGCAATGCCCCTGCCTGCAGTGCTCCTCTTTGGAAGATACAAAGAGAACGTCAATTTTCTATTACTGTATATCAGGACTAAATTCACTCAATTCTCAAAGAGCTGGTCTCAGAGGGGTAGCCATATTAGTCTGCAGCTGCAAAAATGAGGAGTCAGTTGGCACCTTAAAGACAAACAGATTTATTTGGGCTTGAGCTTTCATGGGTAAAAATCCATGTTGTCATACGAAAGGACTAGTGTAATAAATGCTCAAGAACACAGGTGAATTAAATGCATCTGTATTTGTAATATAAACACATATTAGATATCTGCTGCATAGCTTTTTTGATAGTGTTGTAGCTGAACAACAGTGACTGCTGGAATATGAAATGCACTGATGGTCTTATTACATGTTTAAATTTCATTTTCTAGGGGACAGGGAATCGTTTACCTGAAAATCCCCAATGACCACAATGACAATAGTAGGTTTTATGTAGTGCTTTGCATTAGTAGATCTCAGCAGAGCTGGTCTGAGGGGCAGGTGAGCCGGACAGTCGCCTTGGGCCACTATTTTCAAGGGGCAGCCAATTATGTAACACAATTAATTGTATATAAAATGGGAAAAATTACATGAGCTTTGGCCAGATATTTTTCATGTTTTCTCAGTTGCAAAACTGCCCCGCCCACGCTGCCCAGCACTCTGCCCTGCACTGAGGCTGCTTTTCACTCTCCGGTGCTGGGAACCTGCCTGTTGCTCCCGCATCTGCAACTCCCTCCCCACCAGACAGCCCCCCGGAGAGTCTCTCATATCCGGACAGCTCCCCCCAGCGTCTGTATTTCCCAGCCAAGCCCAGGGTGCAAGGCAGCAGGCGCAGCTGGAAGGTAGGAACCCTATAAATTGCATAAAAATCACTGTGGCATTTTTTCGTCACCGTTCTTCGAAGAGCAAATCAATCAACCACACTAGAAAAGTTCTCATTCTTCAGAAGCGGTATCAGCAGTGCGCCTTGTCTGACAATCGGAAAGGTGTAGGTGAGTGTCTCTAATTCTTTTAAATGAAAATGAGATACAATGTCGTAGCAAGGAATTTTGTCGCCCAGGGCGAGACCAAACCTTAGCTGTGTTTAATAATTAATATATTTAGAAAAATAATTTGAAAATGCTTCTTTAAAATATTTCATTACCATATATGTAAACTTAAGGATCAAAGAACATTTTTCGAATATTCAGGCTAACACGGCATATTATTGTAAGGGCCATAAAAAGAAATTTGCCCAGGGCTGCTAATTAGTTAGGACCGGCCCTGGATCTCAAAGTGTTTTAAAAAGTGCAGTATCATTATCCACATTTTACAGATGGGGAAGCAGAGAAAGAGGATGTGACTTGCACAAGAACATGCAGCAGGCCAGTGGCAGGTCTGAAAAGATAACCTCTGTCCCCCCTAAGGCTCCATCCGGTACTTTAGCCATATTCCCTCCCTCTATCTTGATGTGCACTGAAACTGATGAAAAGGGGCATTAAAATGGCTATACAGTTTTATTTCAATATGTCCACGGAGCCTCTACATTATCTGTTATTTTTAAGAACACACCAACATGAACCATCTGATGTATGAGGGAATCAGATTTTCCCACTAGGTCTGGCTTCGGTCTCAGACCCTTTTCTTGTTGTAATCTTTATATTTTGCTGTAGTTTTTTTCTTCTTTTAGAATGCCTCTTGTTCTTTTTTCTTCCTTGCTGTAGAAGATTGCTCTTTCTGCAACAGTGCTTTCAGACATTTAATTCTTTTATTTCATCTTATCTCTTGTTTTTCATGCACACCTCCTTTCTTTTTTAACAATTTCCCTGGAATTACCCTGATCATCTACTTGATGAGGTTCTGGTCCATTGTTCTCAAAATATTAGATACATATCCAATACATGGGGATATGAAAAATAGTTCTGAAGCTGTTTGTTCTTGACATGATACAGCTTGTGATAATAGAAAGACACATTTTTTAAACAAAGGCAGTCTGAGAACTCTAGACAAAATTTGTATCATTTGGTCCTCACTGTTACTCAGTTGCAACATACTCCACCTAGACATAGAACAACCACATCATTATTTGTGTGGGACAGTGGTTGGAAAAATTTTGGCATCTTTTTCCTTAGGTGATTTTTATTAACTATGTCCCAGTATACATACTTGCAATGCTGTCTTCTATAGGAATTTCCATTTGTAATGTTGCTACTTGTTTCACACCTTGGCGGACTACATGCAAATAAAATGGTGATACTGATGAGTCAGTGAACAGAACTGAATTTTTCTCATCACTAGGGATAGCCTATAGTTCCTGTAATATGAGCCCATCAGGTCCATAGCATCCTAAATTAATAAAGCAGCAATAGCTGCTTTCACTAAAGGACAACAAAGCATCTATTGTAGTAAATGAAAGAGGCTGAAGACAAACAAGACAAGGCTAAGATCACTTTTGTGTATTCATATATGGGAGCTGAAGGGAAGGAGCAGGTAATTTGTATGTACTACCACCAAAAGATGTCTTGTCACTGTTGTGCTTTGTAAAAAATACTATACCAAACTATAGGCAAGGACTACTTTAGTGCACTGAACCCCATTCTTGGTAGGTCCCTAGACATTTCTGTAACTAAGATAGCTAACAATATCTGACAAAGAAACAAGCATGCTTAAGGGATGACGGTCCTAACGTCAAGACAAATTGATAGTTTGTATTTAAAACAAAATTAGCTTTTTCCTTCTAACCCCTTTGGTCATTCTAATTCCTCTTGACCTTTTCCCACTATAAACTCCAGTCATATGAAGAAGTGGGCTGTGCCCATGAAAGCTCAGAATACCATCTACATGTTTGGTTAGTCTATAAAGTGCCACCAGACTTGTTTTTTAAGATTATCCTGTACAGACTAACTCGACTACCCCCCTGAAGCTTATCTTCCTTGTGTCATTCTCCCCTAACAATAGCAACTGAATAAAGGAACTTACTACAGAAAAAAAAATGAGATTTGCTATAATTGCAAGCTAAAGCGTTTAAGAAAGGGGCACACATGTGGAGATGGATCTTCCCAAGCTTAAAACTATAGTAATCTTGGTGTGTTGGGGAAGGCCAGAATCTGAACTTGTGAATTTCCTGTTTTGTGCCCTTAAAATGATCATGCGTAGTATTTCACTAACAGCTCAAGATAGGCACAGAAGCTACAGGCATAGGAATACAGAGCACCTGGCTCAGAATATAAGTTTCTCAATATCATTGGTCACAAGGCAATGATTAAGCTTAGAAACAAAAACTTGAATATACTGTACATGCTGGTTAGCTGAATGGTCTTAGCTATTTTTAAGAAACTGGGACAAAGACATAATAGAGCTATTGTAATAGGAAGAAATGCCCATTCTAGTTCCTTCTTAACCTTTTGGTCTCTCTTGCTGCTTCAGCTGAATATTTTCTGTATATTCAAGCAAGTTAGAATTCCTACTGCTGACTTGGCTACTGTAATGTTCTGCAACTTTTGGAAAGTGACTGCAGTTGATATGCAGGTACACGAAACACAAGAGCCATGAAACAACTGAACATTATCTAAACTAGTTTTTATTATACAGAATGTGAAAGAAGCTGTCTTGATTGTAGGATAGTGGGTATAAGGATTTTTAAAAACCAACAAAATAGAGCTGCTATCTTTGACCAGATGTAAGGACTGGAGGAGGGGCAAGAAGTAGAAAAGAATCTGTAACTTCGTCAATAAGCCTTTTTTGCCAGAAAGCATGTTTCCTGAACTAGAAAGAATGAAGAGTCTCTTTCACTGACTTAATAAACTACGGCAGATTAGAAGAGAAACCACTTTTAAACACAGATACACTCACAATCCTAGAGTACAGTGAATTGCATAAAGGCAGTATTTTAGATAGGTCATTTTATAATTCATTCAATCAGGATCTTATTCCTCCCTTTACTGTAACTGAGTTTAGTGCAAACTTATTGAACTCAGAGAAATTAACACAACAGAGTCAAGAACAAAAGAACAAAAGCCTCAACCTTGTAGTAGGAAGAAAAATATCTGTGCACCAAATCACAGATTCAAGTGCACCCACTTGTATTACATCAATATTCATTTGCAAAAACACAGATATAGTTTCCATAACTCATTTGAAGAGGAAGGTTTGCACTCATTTTTAATTTAGCACACAGACTGGAAGAAGTGCTTGTCAGACTTCTTGATTTCCTGGAATTTGAGCTTTGTACAAGACATGGGACTGGAAAATATTTTAAAAATAGGTTATGTTTAAGCCAATATTCAAGTGACAGAATGATTGAAGTGCCCTGAATTTAAAGTATCACATTTCTCATTCACTTCTTAAAATGTTTTTCAAAGCTGAAAAAGCATGTGGAAACACCACGTATGCTTAAGGATTTAAAAAAAAAAAAAAACCTACATTCAGACCATTTTAAAGCAGTCATCCTGCTTTCTACTGTTAGAAAACAAGAAAGGGCAAAGGAGCTGAGCACAAGGGCACTGTGGAAAGGACATAGATGAGGGCAGTGAATGACAATATTTTCTGGCCTTGGGAGTTATTTGACATGCTGAGCACATGCAGCTCTTGTTGTCTTGAACTGAAGCTGTAGGTACTGTTGAAAGTCAGGCCCCAAAGTATTCAGTGTTTAAATGAAACACATATCACTTAAAATGTATAGAACTAGAGTATTTTAATTGTACTATAACATAACATCTTTTCATTCCACACTTCACTCTCCTTCTCCCAACTTTTGAGTGATAGAATCATACAACAGAAATCATAGGACTAGAAGGGACCTACAGAGGTCATCTAGTCCAGTCTCCTGCACTCATGGCAGGACAGTGTCGGCTATTACCATTCATTTTGGCATTTCACATTCCTTAGCCAGATGTGGAACTCTTGATTCTATGGACTGTTACTTACGCTGCTGTTCATGAAACTTTGTAACACTAAATTTATTATTCACATTCTTATAATCAGACTTTGTGGATATTTTGATTCGGTGTGGGGGGGGTGGGGGGTGGGAAGCAAAAGATTTTATTTGGTACAATTTCAAAGACCAGTGTAACCCTTTTAAAACACTGCAGTTATAGGAGTCAATACTGTGAGTGTAACAGATGTAAAGAAAGCAAAAGAATGGCTACCTTTCAATTGTCAAAAAGTGTGTTAGGCAACTAATTACTAATATTAGGCACAAACTACTAGGAGCTACATCCTAACAGCTTTAGCACCAACTTCTAATGACCACACTGCTGAGCATATGCAGGTTTAAGATAGCTTTAGTTTCAGATTTTCCTCAGGAAAAGCACTTTGCATAGCAGTGAGTAAATCACTTGAACTTTCAAGTAACACAATTTTTTTAAATCCAGCTATTCAAGTTTTAACCCATCATGAAACATATTTGCCACTTTCTTTGTAGAAATATTAGTTACAACACAGAGTCCTTTGCACCAAGAATGAACAGTAAGTGGCTTCTGTCCCAGACATGATCCACCAGGGTTAAGTCCCTGGCAGATTGCCAGATGCTTTATTTACCTGAGTGACTGACCACAGGTATGGCCACTCACAGCTCCCATTGGTTCACTGTTCCTAGCCAATGGGAGTCATGGGAAGTGGTGGCCAGGCTAACCCTGGCAATCTGCTTCTGGCCCACCCATGCCTTTACTGAACTACAAAGGGAAACAGGAAAACTAGCTACATACATATATAGCTGTAGGACCAACCAACCAACCAAAAACCCAACCCCCCAAAACACAGTTAGATATCCTTTAGAGTTACCAGTACTAAAGAGAAGGTAAAATTCTATACGGAACATTTAAGTTCCTTCCTTTTTCCATCCTCCCTATCTCCTATACAACATTCCTTTAATATTTCAGTTGGGATTTTAAATTGTCATTCCTTCCCGTACACCCCCCACCCACAGATGGTACAAATGTCTAGTGTCATGCAGATTAGAAATTCTAAGCCTTGATTTCATTTATTCACCTGTATACCAAAGAGGTTGTATGAGAAGAGTCTACCACACTCCTTAGAAACCAGCAACACAGCTCAATAACTACATCTCATGGAAGACAATCTCGAAGCAGCAAGTGTTTGTTTGTCTAGAACAGTAACACAGTCTAGAAATTCTCAATCTCACCAATATTGTGCTGCACTGTCCAGGAAATGCACTGAAATTGCTTGAACCAAGGAACTGAGAAATACAATAGGCAGATAAAGAGTCTTTTTTAGATAGACTCCAAATCCACTACCAATGTCTGCCACAATGTAGTGCAGGGGTGGGGAACCTCTTTTGCATCAGGAGCTGCTGACCCATGGGGGGGGAGGAGGGGGGAGAAATCAGTCAGAGGCCATACTCAAGTGAGATGTAAAAAACCAAAACCCTCACTGACATGGCCTCTGACTAAGAAGGAGAAAGACACTCCCCACATTTCCCTCATACACCAGAGCTAGGGGAGCCCAGGCTAGTAAATTTTGTATGCTCCAGCTCCTGGCCTGAGGTTCTCCATCGCTGATATAGGGTATTTTAACCAACACATTTAATTAGGAGAAGTTACAGGCCTATAAGTCATTTATACATATTACATATGAACAGATGTAGAGAGATCTTTTTCAACAGACTAATAAATTATTTAACCACTTTAACTCAGGTTAAAACAAATATTTTGGAAGTCATGTATATTGTTATTCATTCAAAATGGAGCTGTATTCTTAGTGTCCTAGACTATATTAGATAGTCTCAAAGCATACAATAATCTAGCAATGCTGTTTGTGTGTAGTCATGGTGGTGGTGGTCAGGAAAGTTTCTTACTAAATAAAACTTTTAGAAAGTTCAGCTATCACCGATCAGTCTTTTCCTTTTCCTCTCTCTCAGATGCTATTTTCTGTTGCTAAGGGGAAAAAAAAAGTCTCTCCCCACCCTGAAGACAAATCCCCAAAAGGGCAAAAAACATCCAGGGCAGCTAATTTAGCAATGGCATTCCAGATTGAAGAGTTCATTTTAGCAACACCAGAAGTAATTCATTAAAGCTGACATTATAGCTTGGAAGATCTTAATATTCCTTGGAAAATAATTCTGAATTATCAGTATAGAGTGAGTAATCAGTATACATGTTATAATTAATGCAACCATATTGTTCCTTGAATTTTAGTTGTGAAGTAAGGGTTGTTTAAGGTAAGGAGGTGGGGATAAATATTGTTTTCCAGGAGACTGTAACCTAGGAATCATTGGTATGGAGACAGTATTTTTATTCACAGGCTGTGTAAACTTTATGTAAGTTTTACATTTAAAACATTATATTGACTAGGGATGTTAAATTTTAGATTAACTAATTGAATAGTCGATAGGATTTCCATCGACTATTCGATTAGTCCATAAGGGTGCCTCTGCCGGGCTCTTTCTACAGTTCAAAAGTGGAAGCCCCACAGGTAGCTCCTTTTGAAATATACAAGAGCCACACCAGAATTCTTGTAACATTCAAAGGCTCAGGCACTGCACGGAGCCGGGGCCAATCCTCTGCTGGCCCCGCGCTCCCTGCGGGGCTTATGCTTTTGCAGGGCTCTTGCTACAATTCAAAAGGCAGAGGCGCCGTTATCAACTAACTGAATAGTCGATGGAAATCCCATTGTCTATTCAATTAGTTAATTAATCTATATTTAACAACCCTACTATGACCTATATCTGGTCCTGAAAATGCTGTCTTCTAGAGGTCAAAGACAATGCCCATACCCAAGTTTTCCTTCAGATAGGCAGCCAGTACTAATTATGTATTCTGGTTTATAATTTGTATAGTGCCAAACGTATACCAAGTGCTTTATAAACATATAAAAACAAGATCCCCATTGTGAAAAGCTTCCACTCTAGACAATGTACAAATACAGCCAAGGAGAGAGTAAGATGCTATACAGTTCACTCACCTGTTGTTGCATGTCATATTAATTCTATTAATGTTTTATTGCAGGGACAGATGAAAGATATTAAGCCATTTAGCATTCTTCTGCATGGAGGTCTTGGGCTTGAGGGCTTCCTGCAACTAGCCATTCCTTTAGCTGAAGCTTGCTAGTTTACTTTTGGATCATGACTAAACGGAACATATTTACTCACTATATCATACAAAATATATATTTTATTTACAATTTGTCTCACACTGATGTAAAGAAAAGTCAACATAATGATTTTAAAGTTGACAGTCTTTATTTACAACCTTGTTGGCAAAAGGTGGAGGGAAAGTTTAAAACATTTTAAACAGAGGGCACCACAGCTGATGCTGTATCAATTCATGAATCTGCATCTTTAGCATCCAGTTGAAGAATTAAAGCATATCAATACTTGCAGGAGCATGAACGTCTGACTCTGTATCACCTTCATTTAGAGTACATTGCTCAAATATTTTAGGCAGTTTCTATATCAACTCAATTTACTTATTAAAAGGTGAAGGAAGTTCACTGTGACAGTATACTGCACCTGGTAATAATAAATCCACTTAAACTCAATTCCTACTTTTAGTTGAAAATTACACCTCATTTTCTGTGATGACAGCTCTCAATTTAATTAACAGCTACACTGAATATCTTACTATGAGGTGTAGTCAAGACCGGAGTAATGGAAACTGAAGAAAGTACTTCTGGTTTTTGATGTGCCCTCCAGAATCAGTTGGGAAAAATCATAAACATCCTGTTTAAGAATTCTAGATGAAAAAAATGATGTTGTCAGTTTTCACTCTGTAACGAAATTTTCAATTTTCTTATTGGATTTGTTTGTTCATTCCTCTAAATCAAGAGTGTTTAATTCTTCTTCTAGTTCATCCAAGTCCTCTCCAGTAAAAAGATTTTCATCAACAGGAACTGCATCTATTACTCCATTTTCCTGTTCTTCTACCTCGTTTTCTTCTAAATCACTTTGCTCCCCATTTTCTATCCCACCTCCTGAAGCTTCACTTAATTTGTTATCTGAAAATAAAAACATTTTTTTACAATATCTATTAATGTTATAAATTCTTACAGTCAATCTCTCAACATCAACAAGGCCCCATGCTTGAAAAACATACACACTTGTGTTTTGATGCAAAAATACTGCCATAGGGCCATATTCTATTAAGACATATATTGTAGGAGTGGGCTTTTAATTATGACTAATATTCAATGCTGTATTGAACTCCAGAAAGGTCCAACCAGGATCAGGCTTTTATATGGCTGATGCAGTATAAATATCTAGTATGATGCAGTACTAGGTTAGCTAACATGTTTAAGGTGAACTTACAGTTTTTTGGAGTCATCACTCATTCACTTACTAAATCAGGAGAGTGAGAAGAAAGATTTTTCCTTTCCCAGTTTCAAGATGTAATTTTAAGTGATTTTTAGGGATACAGGAGAAATGATTGTAAATAGTAACTAGGAGGTCACAAAACACAGGACTGGTTACAGCAACTGCCTTCCCCTCTACTAGAAAACACAAGTATCCTGTATTTGGAGAACACAATATGTGAAGCACATTAAGCTATAACCACTATAAATATCTAACAAGCATTTCTTCAGTCTCTCTCTCTATTTATTTGAGTATTTGGAAAGACCTTTAACACTGAAATAATGTGCTGTTATCTGTTAACTTAGTTATGCCTACAAAAGTGAACTTACCATCTTTTTCCACTGAAGTGTATGTGCTGAATCGCTCAAGACTAGCCACAGTAATACCAGTTTCATCTACATCCTTTGGGACGTACAAGTTCAAGTCTACATCATTTACTCTTACAAAATCTTCAACCTGAAACAAGAAGTTATTTTCTTTGCATTAATAACTGGTTTCCTGTAACCGATTTGTTAATTTTACTTTTTATATCAACTTTTCTTACTGAATCTTTTATTTTGTTCCACATAAGCAAAACTAAACTAAAAAGGGAACCTACCATTTAAGTATTAGCCAAGCTTCTTTTTATGGAAGATTAATTGTGATCAAATTTGAGAAGTATCTAAACCAAAAAGTTATTCGCCAAATTTGAAATGTTACCAACAACAAACTTGCGTCTTTACCTCATCTTCACTTGTTCCTTGACTATAATGTGTGTCATCTGCTTCTTCATCATCTGCATCAACCAACTCAGGTCGGAACTCAAATACTTCACGTCCACTGATCTATCCATGGGGAAGCAAATAAGAGATGTTCAAACAACACTGAATATGAAGGAAAACACACACAGATCTTAATTTCAGGCCAGCTACCTCACTATAAATTTTATTTTACTCTTTCCTCTTACAAGTAATAGTATTTGCATAAACATACCACCAGTGCTTTGCCAGCTTTAAAATCCGCTTTCCTCCGTTCCATATCCTGCTCAGCCTTGTCAATCTTTTCTTGTCTTTTTCTTTTCTTCCATGCAAGAAAAGACTCTAGGGTGATTTTGGTAATGTTTGGTCCTAAGGCAGCACGCTGAACAACAAAGATATTAGCTTTAATCAACCTTTGTGAACACAATTATCTACAAAACAATAAGGCAAGTTTTTGTTCACAAATTAAGAAACTTTCTCTTAAAATCATTCTTTCCTAAGATTTTTCTAATAATATGTAGTCAGGTGGCACCTTAGAGACTATATATTAGTATCACGAGCTTTCGTGGGCAAAACCCACTTCATCAAATGATGAGCTGGAAAGGAAGATTTTTCTGTACATGAGACAGAGAATGAGATTTTTCTTTTGACTTATTAATAACAAACATGTATTCATACAGTCAAATTTGAGATTGTTTGAATTAGGGATGTAAAATCCTGTTTAACCAGTTAACTGGTTTAACGTAATGTTTAACCAGTTAACCGCGTAGCTGGGGTCTCACCAGTGGGGGTCCCAGCCGGGCTGGAGCGCCCCCTTTCGTACCCCCACGCAACCCGCGAAGCTGCTTCAGCCCAGCTGGGTCAAACCTGCCGTACCGTGGGACTGATCCAGCCGGGCCAGGCCTATAGCAGTGCAACAGGTGAGGAGCAGCCCCTGCTTGTGGTGTGGAGAGCCTGACCAGGCTGGAGAGTCTCTGGAGCTGTGGGCCCAGCTGGGATGGAGCAGCCATCCATCAGTGTTGGGTGAGGGGCTGCTTCAGCCTGGCGGGGGCACTTGGTTAACTGTATACCTCCTACATTTAAATTGTGAAAGCAAGGCTATATTCATATCTAAGTGTACTTATTCTACTACTATAGATAATCATTTTACAAACTGGATGGTTACATGCACCTCTAAAATATCAATAGCATGAACTAAAAATGTCTAGTTCAACTGCAGCACTTGCCCTGGTTTTAGAAGGGATATTATTTAAAATATCTCAGGTTCCTTTTAAACGGTAAGCACAAACATGGCTATGCTTTTTCTGGTCTCAGTCTTTTAAACTCTCTGATTTTGCCTGCCACCTAAGGAAAACACACACACAATCTTCAATAGTGCCTATTATTTTCAGAAGCTGCATTTCAGAATTACAAGTCAAAATTTGACCTAAAACACTGCTGCCCTCTAGAGGTAAATATTCAGTTAAACTTTACTTTTCATTGTTATCTGGTGACTAAATTGGAGAAAGTAACAATTTCTAAAGGCAGGCTTGCTTATTTTCAAAGAATTACTGAGTATATTTCACTCCAAGTGGATACAAACATGAGCAAGTACCATTTTACTCTGTTACTAGAAATGTGCTTTGAACGTATACCTTTCCAGAATACTTGGCTAAAAATAATAAACCATGTTATATTCAGGTTTGATTGAGTCAGTTAGCTATTCCTTACCTCTCTTTCTATCAGATCTTCTAAAGAAACTTCTTCTTCCTTTTCCTCCTTCTTTTTGTCTTTTTTTAGTACAAAGCCAGGAGGGAGAGCATGACGGTACATACAGTTGTCTCCTCCACCAGGACAAACCCAAAACCAGCCATATTTGTTGTTTTCGATAGCATCAAGAAAATACTTGCAAACCTGTATTGAACAAGAGTGGTTATTATCCCTGAATCCTGCTTTCTTCTCCCCAGCAACGCACACTGGTAAAGTGAGTTTGTCACATTAACTCAGGAATAGTACTAAAACAATGGTCAGTAATTCATAGCTAGTCCTATTACATTTCTAAGCTACCATTAAAACAGAAGACAGAAAAAGAAATAGTTTTGAACATATTTTGACTAAAGAACAATGCACAAAGGTCAAAAAAGTAAAACCAATTAACATATTTAAATAAAAAAAAGCTACATTTGAAGTTTTCAGTAGTGTTTTCTGTTAAGGTTACCCCGATCTGGCTCAAAGGACTGATGATTGAATGTATACCACTGTACATACAATGTCTCTGTGTGAAATGAGTTGGTGGTCTATTTTCTGTTCTTCACTGAGAGGTAACCAATTTTTTTTTAAAAAGGCTTTTTTTTTAAATGTTTTTGGCAGTCTCAAACCATCAAGAAGGTAATGAATATGGAGACTGTAGTGTTCTATCCTTTCAACCTTAGAGGTTTTCCTTTCCAGGTCAAGGTTTTAAGCACACTGAAGGGACAGCATGCATTCTTGCTGCAGTCCTACACTCATCTGTAGACAGAACACTTCAGTTGCCAGGGCTGTCATCAATCTGGCAACTTTAACAAGCAATTTATTAATTTAACTGTAGATCCCCAGTTGTTCTTTCACATTTCATTTCCAAAGGTATCATGGGTAATGGTTATTGTGAAATAATGTAGCATCAATGCAACCATCATTTTCTTATATTTTTAGCTTGTATGAAAAACAATGTGGAATTAAGAGTGGGAAACACAAAAGTATTAAAGATTTAAACAGATGCTAAATGAGGCAACATGTAAGTTAATGTCACAATCTAAAACTGCTCATAGTTTTAGAGCTCAAAATTAGTAAGTTTTTCACCTTAAAATTACAGAAAATATTAAACTGTATGCACTAATAGGGCACTCACGATTAGAAAACATCTTTGTTTCTGTCTGTAAAACTATTAGCATCTTAGATTCACAATCAAAAAGATAAGTTGCGTTAGAGAATCGGTCGCATAATCCTATTGGCATATGGAACTATGAACACATACATCTTTAATGTGGGGTCATCAAATTACATCCAATAGTGTACCATGATTACCAGGGCTCGACAAAGTATTGAATTTACTCGCCCGTGGCGAGTAGATTTCAGCCGGGTGCCCCATTCATTTGTGGCACGCGCATGCGCAATGCAGGTCTTGCACACGCGCAGTGCGGGGCTGGCAAGCGGCTTTTGCCGCCGTTCGTCAAGCCCTGATGATTACTATTCATAAAGTCATTTCTACCTTAGAAAGATGCTTCTCATACCCAAATACGCACATACAAGGTATATGTGTTTATATAAAGAGATCCTTGCTTATTTCAGATATACAAGATAAAATAATGCAAAGTCAACCTTTACCTTAAAAAAAGCCTTTAAAATATTCAAATAAAGATTTCACGATATGCTACTAGAAAAATACAATATCTTTCCAAATTTAATTCTCTCTAATGATAGTTAATATCTACTGCAACTCAATTCAAAAAAAGGACATACTATTTGAGTTTTGGGTTTTTTCTTTTCCGCCTCACCATGCTTCTTGTTCACCACCTCTTCAAGCTTTTTCTCATCCCAATTATCCATTGTATCTAGATATAAATAGTAAAAAAAAGTTGGTTGCACAAATTATAACTAATACACCAACCTCTCAAACAAACAGCTTTGGATTCTTCAGTTAACTGCAGTAAAAGAAAAGCAATACTGTCAAGTTTAGACTCTTAATTATTATTTTACTAGAAATAGGATTTTCAAAGCCTCCTGTGCTGCTTTTTTTTTTAAGTATTTTAAAACCTTTGCTTTGAGAACATTTTGAAAAAGGTACACCTCCTCCGTCACAAACTCATCTGTTTCCAAAAAAAGATAGAATCTGAGATTCTACAGCTGTATTGACTAGACTGGAAAAAAGAAGAAAATAAGGAACAGTAGATGGGATGGTGCCCAGGAAGGATATAGGGGGAAGGAAGTTCAAATGAACACACGAGCAGAAGAAAAGATGACACATAAGTTAAGGCACAAAGTTCTTTATCATCCTTGGTGATACAAAAAGCAGCCAATAAAGAAGAGATGCTGGGAAGGGTTGGAACACTAACAAAAGTAATGAAACCATATATGTGGTCCTGGTGTACCACTTCAATGTGTCAAAAGGTTAAAACATTACCCAGCAGGAGTGGCATATAACATTGTGTTAGTGCATGACAACCACAAAGGGACCCATCTTCGTTTAGCTCTCTAATCCAGGCTGGGCAAAAGTGCAAAGCCAAAGAACGCTTTATTTTCAACTGATTTGTGCTATTGAGATATGAAGTCACAAACAGAATCTTCTCAAGCCTCCTACATTTAAAATACTGTCATCCACATTATACTACTCCTTGTAGCATATGTGCAAAAACCATGAGTTGCACTTCATTTGCTTTTTTCTAAAGCCTGGGTATCTGAAGAAGCAATTGGAAACTAAGAGAAGATGCCAATCCTATATAACTTGCCACCAGTGTTCTCTCTAATTTTTTTCATTCATGAGTGGAATAAATTTTGTTATATGCACCAAGGCATATGCTAACATGCACCAATCTGTGGGTGCTCTGCTAATCATCTGGGCGGCACCTGAATCTCTCCTGGGTGGTCGCCGAAGCACTCAGCTTACAGGGACCACAGTTTGCCACCTCTATACTGTAAATACTTCACACATCAGAGTTGAAGGATTGCTGCCCTATAGCACACTGTCTTTATTATAATGATGCATCAAAATAGGGAGTAGGAAAAATTCTCATGCAGATATGAAGTGATTTTTCTCTTTTATGTCAGCGTGATCTTAATTTTATTACCAACCAGCTAGAAGCCCCAGCCATAGGCCAGAAACTGATTGTGCTAGGTGTCGTACAAATGCAGAACAAAAAGACTATCCCTGCTCAAAAGAGCTTATGACCTTATTATGAGAACTTTGGCATCAGTAAATTACGTTGGCAGTTATTTCCCAGTAGGAACATACCTTTTTCAAGCTCTTCATCTCTTGCATCAATGTAAACACTTCGTTTTTCACACTTTCTCTCCAAAGACAAATCATGAGAAAACTTGCACTTATCTCCTTTAGTGCACTGTCCTTGCTTGAAGAAAGCACAAACTACTGATTTGGGATCTGCACCTATATCATAAGAAATTTAGTATTTTAGTACTCTTCCCAGTGTTGTCTTCAAGTCGTCATTGTCAAGTCCAAGTCGAGTCTCAAGTCACTACATTTCAAGTCTCAAGTTCCTAAAGTCACTTTCAAGTCAAGTCCCAAGTCGAGTCTCAAATCTTAATTTAAAAAACGTCAAGTCACTTTTGTACAAGCCATCAATATCAGCATTTTAGGACAATTTTTTCACCAAGTCGATTTAACAAAATTAGCAAGTCTCAAGTCGAGTCTCAAGTCACAAACAATGAACCCGAGTCGAGTCTCAAGTCGAGTCACCTAGGCGACTTAAGTTGGACTCGAGTTCAAGTCATGGGACTTGAGTCAACAACTCTAAGTCACATTTAAAATTATTTACCATTTTTTTCAAAGATCATTAACACCAAACAGCAGAGCATGGAAATTCAAAGTTAAATTTCAAAAATTGGAAGTTATTCAGAGTACAATTACCATCACAAGGTTCCAGTGGGGCCGACTGCCTCGCCGGCCTCTAGGCAAGGTGGAGGGGGAAGATCATGCTCTGCGCCACTGGAAAAGGCCGCTGAGAAGGGGCAGAGATGCAGCTAGCCTCCACTAGGCAGCCCCGAATGCTGCCCAGAGAGTGCTGTGTGGGGCTCTGGCCACAGCTGTTGCCACAGTAGCAGCAGCTGGGAGCCCTAGGCCCTTTTGAATCACAAAGCCCTAGGACAACTGCCCTTTTTGCCATCCCTTCCCCAACAGCAGGCCTGCTAACTTCTCTCAGTCTGCCTCGCTACCAAGCTGCCGTCTTATACGTCCAGAATGGTTCATACCTATTTTGTTGCAGAGTTTGTTCTAAATGTCCAATTTTAAAAGCATTTTGATGTCCAAAAAATATGGCATCAATGTGGCATAATTAACTGGATGATCAACTGATTTAATCAAATATCTTGTACTTAATTCCTATATTGATCCATAAGGAATGATATTTTCAGTGGCAACCAGCTAGCTCCAGTGCAACACAGTTAATGGAAATGTCAAAATATTTTCACAAACACCAAACCACTGCTATAGGACATATTACTATAGCAATGGAACTGTTAGGATTTTGTCTTGATGAGGAAGTGATATTTATGGTTAGGGTAAGATACTGAGGGCCAGGCAAAAAAACAAAACAAACAAAAAGAGTTTGAATTGATTTGGCCAGTGATCTGGTACGACACCTAAAGACTAGCTTAAACTACATAGGTTCTGCTGATTGTTATTTTGGCACAGTACAGCTCTACTGCCCAATTTCCCAAGTCCTGATGCATTATATACTGACGAAGTTCTCCCTGATAGTATAATACTACCTTCTCCACAAAGTTGGGTGTGCAAACAGAAGCACTTTTGTTGGCATAGGTGTGTGTATACTAGGGTTTTGGCTGGCATAGCTAGGTCACCTAGGTAGTGTGATTTTTCTCACACCTTTGCCCAACACAGCTATGCTGAGAAAAAGCTGTATCTTTACTACAAAGTTAAGTCAAGACATAAGAAACCATGACTCTTTAAAATGGAGATCATGCTAATTTAACATACTTATATAATCAAATGGTTACACCTTTACAAAGAAAGGGACACTACTGAACATTAAGGGGCAGCAAACAGAACAAAAACTATGTGCAAGTCCTCTAGAGTAAGCCAGTTCTCTGCAGCCTCTGGCAGAAGGGAGAGTTTTGGAGAAGGACAGTGACTAGAGTGCACTGTACTCTAACAATCTGCAGGGCAGAGAACTGTACCGAGTAAAAACTCGATGTTGCAAAGAATTTGCTCCTGCAGCCTGCCAAAGTTAATGAAGAAATCTGCACTGAAATCAGTGCAGATTTCTGTACTTAGATCAATGACATTGTGACCTCATAATGGTTGGCATTAGAACGTCACATAATTATAACCCTTCATTTGAGTTATATTTGTTCACTGAATGGAATTATTAAAATAAAGAAGTTAGAACTGCTTGCTTATAGAGAGGAACAGTGAACTGACATTTTAAACACTTTTTTTTTTTTTGCAAACTATGTAAAGTACCAACTGAATTAGCTACAAACTAAAACATTACACTACTTTTTTTACCTTTACTAATTTTTTGTGCAGCAACTACAGGTTTGAAAAGTTCATTTAGTTCCTGTAATTCTTTCTTCTTATCATCTTTCTTGAATTTCTTGTCACCTTCAGCTTGAGCAGCCTATAATACCAGATTTGAAGTGATTGGTAAAAGATATTTAAAACATATTACTCAAAGAGAAACAAACAAAGATACATTAGCATGCCATATGAATTATATATCATACTGAGTGACAGTCCAACTTTGGAGGTGTCAGCATTATTCTGTTCCTAATATTTCCTTGTATTAGTGTACCACTAACGGGCCCCAGCCATTAATACATTTCAAACTGAAGGGAAGAAAGAAGTAATAGCCAACAATTTACTAGGGCAAAGATAAACTTGATATTTGATTGAAGGACCTCTTCTGCTTTTTTCCCATATCTAAGCAATAGGAAATAAATGTCATTGCTGGCACAGGGTAGCCATCTTCCAACAGACTCTCGCAAACACAAACCATCACAATGGGTAATAAGTGAATTAAAGACCCAGCACCAACACTAAAGCCAGTTACTCTTGCCCAAGATCTACACAGCTAGAGACTCTACTATTACAATCTTAAAATGCATATTCTTTCCTTTTATGTGCATCAGCAGTAACCAGCCAGAAAGTCTTTTGAAAGTTCTTATTCACTGCATCACCTAGTCAAATTTGTATTTTATTGTGTGCAGTTCTTCAGCGTTACAGCGTTCAGTTAATAAATGGTGCTGTATAAGGCTGGAAAACTCACTCTCGTTTGAACTGTGTGGGGGAAAGAGATAATAAATCAAGTAAAAAAAAGGAAAACCTATTTTTATAACTACAAAGTAGGGATGTTAGATACTGTTTAATTTAATAATTGTGTAACTGCACCAAATCTTAGCAGTTACACAATTATTCAATGGTTCCCAGAGGTGGGGCCAGCAGTCAATGTACTCTCGGTCCAACTCCCTGGGAGCCTCCTGCCACCCCACACTACTACCTCTGCATTAAAAGCCGGCTTCCGGTGTTTACTGGCTCCCACCACGCTGCTGCTTCTCCATCAGAGGCAAAAGGGCAAGGGTGGGTGGGCGGGCAGGTGGAGGATCTGGTGCCCCTGGGGAGTTGGCTTAAAAGCTGGCTCCCGCCTCCCCCTGCTTTGCTGCCTCTGATGGTGGGGGGGGGGGGGGTGAGGAAGGGGAGGAGTACCGTCGTTTAAACAATTAACCAATAAGCCCAGGCTTATTGGTTAATCATTTAAATGACAATACACTAACATCCCTACTACAAAGGAAACACTAAACCTGCCTCCCCCTTCCAGTACTTCAAAAATTAAGCCCCCTCATCCTAAGTCACTGTTACTTAAACTGGTAGGAAAAAACCTACCCCCAAATACCTGAAATATTACAGAAGAACAAAGACAAGGCAAAAAGAACAGGTACAATTAATTAGTTTTAGTACACGTGACTCCCCTCCCAAAATTGTTAATGGGACTATATGCCTAATTATTTAAAGATATAATTATGACATCATTAGTAATAATAAATATTGTATAGTGAATAAAGGCCCAGTCAGAGCTGAAGACAGTGGTAAATACTCATTTGAAAAACACATTCTCTCTCTTTTTCAGTATAAGGTCATCCAGGATCTGCAATGTTTGGATTATACAGGAAACCTTCACCATTCACAGTAGATGCATTCCCGCATCCACCGTGAATGGCAGAATTAGCAAACACTGGGAGCCTCAGATCCCAGTGAGTTCCCCATGGCTCCCAGCCCCTGCCGCCTCCAAGCTGGGACAGGAGACCTGCAAATACACGGAACTACTAATAGCAATTCCGTGAATCCCGAGGGTCTCCTGTAATTTGATGCAATGCAGAATTAAAAGCAGGCTCCTCTCTTCCCTAAATAAGGCACGAGATATCAAAGTTTCAAAATAGTTAAAAAGTAAAGTGATTCTAGGCTAACACTCAACCTAAAAAAGACACCATATTATCTTTACAATTTTGATTTCTAATGATATTCCATCTAGAAAAGCGTACTTCAATCCTACTTTGCATCAGATGGATGTACCAGCATTTCCACTTTTGTCAACTATAGTGAGCAGCCCCCCAATCCAGCCAGAGCAGGCACACCTTACTTGTGGTCTGGCCACCCGGCTGGAGCAGCTTCCCCAACCTGTCTGCAAGGCTCCAGCCCTCCATGGTTAACCACCTAAACATATTGTTTAATCGGCTGGCTTTTTTTTAAAATGTGTATTTACATCTCTAAATGAAAAACAAAAATTTTAATGATTTACTCTTTGAAATTACACACACTTAGAGTACCTTTGATACACCTGTAGGGTTAGACCTGAAGTTATTTCTTAGCTCAACAGCACTTCCATTTGCACTTCAAGACATGCCTGTCCTTGACTCTTGTGGGTTATTCACAGAGGTATGGGCTTGGAAGATACAGCACTGTATTAGGATTCAATGTTGAAAGTTTTCTTCCTGGACTTTTAGGTTTCCTGGCTGTTTGGGGAGAAAAGTTTCAACATCTAATCCTAATACAATGATGTACCTTGCAAGTCTGTAAAACATACAAGGATATACTTTACCCAGTTTCCATGTTTTGTTGAGAGAAATTCTTCTTTATCAATAAGCAGTACCTACTTCTGCTATTGCTCAAAAACCAGCAACTGAACAAAATCACCAGGAGTCAGGAATTTTGCAATTGCTATTTAGTGGTGAGCAGCTGTGAGACTGACATGAATCATGTAAATTTCAGTCAGCAGCTTTTTGGGAAAACAAGATGCAACAACAGAGGCAGGTAATAGGGTTATGCTCCATAGGTGGGCTGTCCAGGAATTTGTCAATGTGGAAGTCCTGCCTTCAAAAAAGTCGGGCAAGCTGGAAGATTTTGACTGGAAGTTGCGTTGAAGTTGACAACTCTGAGGAATCAGCAATTTCCAGCAGAAAAGTGCCAGGAAATTTCAAACTAAGGATGTTAACTGGCGTTTAATCAGCTAATTGAGTAGTCGATGGCATTTCCATCGACTACTCGATTAGTCAATGGCGGGGGGGGGGGGGAAAGGGAAGTACAGAGCGGCAGCGGGGTTAGTTCCTGGCCCCGGAAGCTAATCCCATTGCAGCTCTGTCTTTTAAATGTAGTAAGAGCCAGATGGTTCTTACTACACTTAAAAGGCAGAGCCGCAGCAGGGACCGGGCGTTAGCCAGGACTCAGCTGTCCTAGCTCATGCCCCATCCCCTGCTGGGCCTCTCTCTGCCTCCTCTACCCCACCGCAGAGACAGTGCTAGGGGAACCAGCTTTTAAGATGGCTCCCCCCAGCACCGGCTCTCCCACTTACTGCCTCTGATAGAGGCATGCTGGGTCAGATCAAGGGTCCATCAGTATCCTGTCTTCCAACAGTGGCCAATGCCAGATGCCCCAGAGAGGATGATTACCTGTTCTGTTCACTAAGTGATCCCTTTCCTGTTATCTATTTCCAGGCTCTGACAAACAGAGGCCTACCCATTCCTACCCATCCTGGCTAATAGCCATTGATAGACCTAACCTCCATTAATCAATCTAGTTCTTTTTGAATCCTGTTAAAGTCCTGATCTTCACAATATCCTCTACCAAGGAGTTCCACAGGTTGACCGTGCACTGTGTGAAGAAAAAAACTTCCTTTTGGATATTTTAAACCTGCTACCTATTAATTTCATTTGGTAACCCCTAGTTCTTATGTTATGGGAAGAAGTAAATTACTTTTCCTTATTCACTTTCTCCATATCTGTCATGATTTTATAGACCTCTTTCATATCTCTTCTTAGTCTCCTCTTTTCTAAGCTGAAAAGTCCAAGTCTTTTTAATCTCTCTTCATATGGCACCCGTTCCAGCCCCTAATTATTTTTGTTGCTCTTTTCTGAACCTTTTCCAATGCCAATATATCTTTTTTGAGATGAAGAGACCACATCCGTATGCAGTATTCAAGACGTGGGCATACCATGGATTTATATAGAGGCAATAAGATATTCTCTGTCTTACTCTCTATCCCTTTTTTAATGATTCTTAACATTGTTTGCTTTTTTGACTGCCGCTACACACTGAGTGGGTGTTTTCAAAGAACTATCCACAATGACTCCAGACCATTCCCCTGAGGGAGGACCATACCTAACAGGTGTTTGTCCAACCTGTTTTTAAAAACCTCCACCTATCTCTTTTGGAAGCCTATTCCAGTGCTTAACTATCCTTACAGTTAGAAAGTTTTTCCTAATATCTAACTTATATCTCCCATTGCTGGAGATTAAGCCTACTACTTCTTGTCCTGCTTTCAGTGATAAATATCCTCTTTATAATAACCGGTAACTTATTTGAAGTTCCAGAGGTGTAGCCGTGTTGATCCGTAACTAAACAAAACTTTAAAAATGATGAATGGTCCTATAGCCCCTTAGAGACTAACCAAAAAATATAGATAGTATCATGAGCTTTTGTGGATACAACCCACTTCTTCAGATGAATGAAGCAAGGGGTCCAGAGGTACAAATATACAGCAGAAAAAGAGGGGACGGGGGGGGGAGGGAACCTTATCAAATACAGTGTCTGTGCTAAATGAGGCTAATAGAGTGGGCTATAACTCCCGATATTTGAAGTTTGATAATTTCTTCCCCCCCCCCCAAGACCAAATATAGCCAGGGTTAAAAAAACCAAAAAAAAACCTCTCTCGCTCATAATCCAGGATTTGTTTTGTTTTGTTTTTTTAACTTTTATCATTTTTGTTGTTCTCCTCTGAACTCTCCAGTTTGTCAACATTTTTCAAAGTGTGGTGTCCACATCTAGACACAAAATTCCATCTAAAGCCTCACCTGGATTACAGCAGGACTATTATGTGCTGTGTTTAACACACAGCACCCCAGTTAATACATCCCAGGATAATATTAGCCTTCTTCACAATTGCGCCACATTGTTATCTCCTAGTCTAATTTGTGATCCGCTATTACTGCCACACATTTACTACTTAACCTCCCCTCTCTAGCCAGTATTAGTGCCTAGCCACCTCTGATGCATCAGAACAAAGAGACCCCCACTCCAAGTCTAGAGTGAAGGGAAAATACTGCTTTCCTGACTCCTACAGGTAAAAAGGGATCACTAGTTTTACTTTTGTTTATCCTTAGGTGGTAATTATTTATCTTCTGGTTTTCACACACTAGTGCAATAATACAGTGTTTGGATTAAAAGCATTCCATGGGAATGTTTGCTAATCCTGTTAACATTGGAAAACATTTGAAATATGGAAACATCTTCATGAATTGAAAGCTTTTATAAAAATGTATATAAAAAAATTCTAGATTTGAAGCTATTTTATCTTTCAACTAGATAAAAATTAACTTAAAAAAATATCTGGCAATTAAACTGCTATTATTTTTAAAATAAATGTAAAGCAACTGAATAATTTATATTTGTACAGGCTGGACCTCTCTTGTCCAACACCCTCAGAACCTGATGGGTACCGAGTGAGGGGATTTGCTGGACCAGGTGAGGTCCCTCCCAACATGACTTGTGCTGAACTCCTGGCCTCTGTTAGGGCTCTGCGGCGGCCGCTGCCGTGACCCACTACCTCCCGGCCAGAGGGGGCAGAACTCTCTGCTGCGCCGCCCACCCCTCCATGTCCTCTCCCCCACATGGGGCTCCCAGATGAGTTGTCGCCCATCCTCCTCCCGCCACTCTCCTGCCTCACGGCCTGATCTCCCTCTACCTGGGCTCTGTAGTCCAGGAACAATCCGGGTCCTGCTGGACCACACATGTTGCTGGACCAGAAAGTCCCAGTTCAGGGAGGTACAACCTGTACTAACCAAAATACCTTAGGTAAATAATAAATCTTAACTCATCAACACCTTTATATGAGGCATTATGAATGATAAGAAATACGTTACAGATTAAGTACTTACCTGTCGTGGATTTTGTTGACCAAATTTAACCTGATGAGTCACAGCCTTGATAAATTTCTGTTGTTTTGCTCCTTTCTTATTCTTTAGACCAAAGGTTTTGTCCTGAATTAGAAGAAATTAGTATAAGTGATGCTTCAGCTATTGGACAGTTTTATGAACAATGAGAGGCAGCAAGGCGGGCGGGGAGGGACAGGAGCTGACTTAAAAGCTGGTTCCCCCCGCACTGTCTCTGTGGTGCCGCCTGCCCTCCTCCCCCCCCCGCCCCACGCTACTGCCTCTATCAGAGGCCAAGCCTGGACCTCTCCTCCTGGTCTCTGGGAGGCTGGGCTGGGCTGAAACCATGGTGCGGCCAGGCCTAGCACTCTCCCGACCGGACGCTGGGGGTTTGGGCTGAGCTGAAACCATGGCGCAGCCAGGCCTCTCACAGCCCTCCACCCCACAGCCATGGCAGTTTCCACCTCCCCCGCCCTGAGCACTGGGGAGCGGGGAGAAGAGGCACTGCATGGCTTGTGGCTTCCGCTCTGCCCCAAGCACCGGGGAGGGGAAGGACCACATGGTGCCCAATGCAGAGCAGCTTTCACTGCTCCTCCCTCCCCCCCCGCCAGGCCCCACGCTCTACCCCGAGCACAAGGGAATGGGGAGGAGGGAGGTGAAGCTGAGGACTGAGGAAAGGGGAGATGGGAGGGAGGAGTCAGGTGGTACACAGAGTGACGTGATGATGTCACTATCATCCCGCAGAAAAAACTAGATAGATAGATAGATAGATAGATAATCTTAAATTGTTCTGAATATGTGCCCAAAATTTTGGAGGGACACCAAAATATCCATATCATCCCTTCTTGTCCTGCATTCTTTGTAGTTATCCTTTCCATTGCTGTAATTCCTTTCCCCAGCCATCCTCACAATTTGAGCAATGTATGATACACTATGAAACTTTGTGAAATACTACTTTCATAGTAACAGAACCTATTTAAGAACAGCATCTGCTTTCTCTGTATTCAATCCAGAAAGTTGATGAGTATCATCCATTCCACGGCAAAAAGTATCTGTTCATACTCCTCTGCAACAATTTTTCTCCTTATATTTCCAGTTTGTTTATGGAATGCAGATCTGTATCAGTTCCATTCAATTCCTTTTACATGCCTATCTGCAGCAATGTATTTTTCTATGATGTCAATAATTATATTTAAAACCTTTCAAATCTTTGCCTTTGATTTAATTCTACTCATTTAAAGAAGAAGAATATTTTATTGCTAGTCAGTGGAAGAAAAAAAAAAGTCACCCAATGATAACATCTTGGTTAACACAATTTGGGAAACGCTAATAGCAAACACCACCCATCACAATAACACAAGACAAGTATATTAGATATTGATTACTTTTTATTAAAGTCACTAAAAAATAGTTCCTACTCATGCTCACAAAGCTTTACATAACTATTAATAATAATAATAATAATAATGACTTAGCAAATTTTCAGTGTACGTTTCTAATAACTTATTCTTCTGCAATAAACATATACTTTTTAAAACAACAAATATAAGGTCTTGTCTACCCTACAGAGTTAAGTCAATGTAAAGCAGCCTGTTTTAACCTAACTGTGTAAGCATCTACACTGACATGTCATTTCCACTGATGTAAGTTGCCCATGACATCAATTTAGGCCATATCAATGCTAGCGCTTATGTCGGCAAAACATTTGTTTGGGGTGTAAAAAAAAAAAACCCCCCGTGCCTCTGAGCATTATGTACACAGCACTATGTCAGCAGGAGATGCTCTTCTGCCAACATAGCCACCACCACTCATTTAGTTGGTTTTATTATATGAATTGGCATAAGGCATCTATACAAACATGCTTGTGCCGCTGTAAACTTTTAAGTGTAGACACCATGTTACTTACATCATACTGGCTTTCAGTGCCCCACAATGCCCCAGAGAAAAGTCAGCAGAAGTGCTCCTCTTGAGGGTGCACAAGGCTGACAGAAGGAACATAATGCAGATGTGAAACTAATTACTTTAGTGGACAATTTTGCAATGTAGATGTGCCCTCAGTTAGGAAAAAAAAAAGATGACTGAGTCACAGGTGACATTACTGCCTCATTTTATATAATTAATGTCCCTTAAATACTCCATTACTTTACATGGACTATCATGTTTATGATCTTAACTTAAACTTCACTGTTTTTTCCAACTATAAAATAAAAGTTTTTATGGACTAGATCTCTCTTATAACTGAGTTCAACAGAACATTATTAATTCAGCAAGATAGTCAGCTAGGTCCCAAATTTTCCTACCTGACCCTTCAGTTTACTTGGATACTTAATGCTCTATTTATGCTCTTTCCTCACTCCCCCAAAAACAGTTCTATTCTCCACATTCCAGAAGATATTCACTTACAAGGAATCCCAGTGACGAATAAGGCTGTATAATGTCACACTTTTTTATTACATTATAAACACTGAAATTTCTTAACTTCCAAGAATAGTTTTATCAATTACAAATACTGTTAAATGACCAGAGGAAAAAAAAAGGTTACTAGTTGATGATAATCTTTAATTTTTCAGCCTAGATTTGCAAAATAAATATTTACTCAGTGGCTGTCACATCAATTGACATTATACCCTGACACAAGAGACCATGGGCCAAGTTTTGCCCTGAGATTACAGTGATTTGATTTGGAATTGCAGATGTACGTCTGAAAGAGTCGAGCCCTGTAACCTTTCTAATGCCTGTGCTTGAATGTGTCTGTTCAAAAGATCTGAACAACCCATTTTCAGGGTAGAAGTAACCGATTCTGGTCTATCCAATGAACAGAGCAGTAAAAGGCCATAGACAAGCAAAGAGTTAACAGATGTGGCAGGTGACCTGGGAGGCGAAAGGAGACAGAGTCCCTTCAGAGGCGCCTTCAACCTGGTGCCAGCACCTGCACTTTTGTTTTTAAGTTGGCTGGCTTAATAACATTTCATAAGGCTGTTTCAGCCGAGGCGGGCGCCGGTAGCTATTTCTACGGTGGGGATGAGAGGAAAGGTCACTCCCTCGGGGAGAGGGAGTGGTCGGTTCAAGTCTCCCCTCCCAGACAAGGCGGGATTAAGAAGGGTCCGAGAAGCAGCCCTGGGACAACGAGGGGAAGGGCAAGCGAGGGGGCAACGGGCGATGGGACGGGGTCGGACCGCGTGACGGGAGGGGTGGCAGGGGCTGGACGGGATACGGAGGCGACACAGGGACACACCAAAGGCAGACGTCAAGGCCTCTCTGTTCCCCTTCCCCGGTTACGGCTCCGCGCCCCCCACCCCGTCGCGGCTCAGAGCGCCGGGCCGCCCCCTCACCTCGATGATCTTCTCCTTTTTTTTCTGGTCCGCCTTCTTGCTAGGCCCCGCCACAGGCGGCGGTTTCTTGGGGGGCATCTCGGGGGGCGAGCCCCAGGCCGCGCTCGCTCGGCTCCTCTCAGCGCCGCGGCCGGAAAGCGCGCGAGGCCCCGGACAGGCCGCAGCTCGCAGCCAAGCAATGAGAAAAGCAAAGGAAGGATTCGATTTACGACAGGCCGTCAACGACCGCTGCCCCGAGGCGCCCTAGGCACGTACCGAGCGCTTGCGCACGCAAGCCGGGAGGGTGGAAGGGGAAGCGCGTGCGAAGCTATTTCCCACAATCCCCCACGAGCTTAAACCACCCCCCCCCGGGCGATGCCGGTATCACGTGACTGCCCGCTCCCTAACTCCTTTGGGAAGGTGTGTGGCAGTTGGCGGGGGGTTCCCGCTCCCCACTCTTCCCAGCCAGTGCCGCGGCGGCGTCGGGCAGGGAGCCCCTCGGGGACTCACCCTTCCGCTGGCGCCTGTCGGCCGGGTCGGGTGCGGCGCCACGGGGACGTGCCTGCCCCGCTTTGGCTGACTTGTGGCCCTCCTGCCCACCCTGGGCTTGTCTGCCTGGGACTTGGCGTCTGACGAGAGCGCGGGCGTGTAGCTGCCGCCCGTGTGGGGTTGGAAGCTCCTGCCTAAGAGGTTGTGCCGGGAGCAGTTTCTTACTTCTGGAAATCAGAAACTGCCCCCCAGTCGCGCCATCCTACAGGGGCTGTTCTGGACACAGAAATCTATGGAACTGCTGCATGTGGGGTTGTGCCGCTGCTTGCAGCAGTTTCCCACAGGAGCACTCCCTACCTGTAGCACATTCCTACGAGGTAGGAGCTTTTAACCTTACAGCGGCCCGCACAGGCCTGGTAACAGGGCGAGGGCAGAACCTCGAGCGCTGTCCCAGTGTGTGACAACGCCCGTCACCTCAGGCAGTCACCTGCGTTTTCCGTACTCCGCTGCCTCCCTAATGCTGCCTTCCTGCGCTAGTCGCCAGAAGTGATTCGCAGCAGATTCCGCTATCAGGTGATGTGCCTACTGCTCCTCCCAAAAGCCAAGCCCACTAGCGCAACTGCTTTCGGGAGAAGGGCATGTTAGGGAGAGTGGTAGACTGAGGATCCCACTCATGGGTGGGGGGAGGATGTACAGAAAATGGGACGGAGAAGAGTTGGAAATGAGGGAGGGGGACAAGGCAGGTGAGAGTGGGTCTGAGAGAAGATTTGAACAACCTCTCAGACAAATTCAGCCCACAATTATCTGAAGAAGTGGGCTGTGCCCATGAAAGCTCATGATACTGTCTACATGTTTTGTTAGTCTATAAAGTGCTATCAGACAATTTGTTGTTTTTTAAGGCAAGCCCACCCAGCTGGTGAAGCCCACCCAGCATTTCTGTAGCTGGGAACTGAACCCAGGCCATGACAACACCAAATCCAGCCCATTGGGCCATCAGGGACAGGTTGGAGAGAGACAAGACAGCATTGAGATGTGGACTGGATTGGCTGAGGGGATGAAGGGTGGTATAACGTTTTAAACAGGGGCAGGGTGCTTAAATTTGATGTAGAGAGGGGAATGGGAGTACAGCCAGGGATTTGGAGAGGAGCTGTACCTGATTAGGGTAAAGCAGATGATTTTTCTTTTCTTGCAATGTTTTGGACTGTTTCAAGGGGCCTGGGTGAAATTGTGGGAAGCCAGAGAGAAAAATGCATCACTCAGGGTGAGAATTAGTCAGCATCTGGGCAAAAGGTTTTGTCGTGGAGATAGCTTCAGTAGAGTTACATGAGTGTTGAATATGGCATTTAGTTGCATTTACAACTTGATTCTGTGCTGGTGATTGAATGTTGTATTTATAACTGTTTTCTACCCTTTTAATAACTACTTCTGGTTATTTACCATGAAAAGGAAAACCAGTTAAAAGAAACATTGCCCTGGGGCCAAAGGGGAAGAGAATTTCAAATGCAGTTAGACACCTAACTCCAATATTGCCATGATGTGATAATTATCTCAATTGTCACATAATTGGTGATTTTAAGGTACAACCTCTTGAAGTTGTTTTCTAGCTCTAATACAGACTTTTTCTGTAACCTTGACCAATCACTTAATTTTATTCTATTTTAATTCCTTCATATACAATACATATAATGTGAGTCTTAATTATTAGTTATACTTCTTGGTTATATCAGGAACTAGAGTTACTGACAGACTAATTAAAGAGGCTATGCTGCCATTCATGGTGTGCTGCTGGGCCTGACCAAAATGTAGTAGCAACTGGAAGCCTGCTTTCAGAAGATTTCCAGCATATACAGATTTGCAAATGCAGGATGTTCTGATAAAGATCCATGTTATTCAGGGTCCTTGCCTAAACTAAACAAGTGTCAAAAAGATTTGAAATTTAGCCTTATTACTTGCTTCCAGCCTCATTTAATTATGTTTGTCATCTGCATAATTGTAAGGGTTACCAATTTAACACTTACTTTTACAGCAGACAACAATACTGATTTTATATAATGGAAATCACTTGTTTAAATTACTAAAACTAAATTGTGCTGTGAACCAAATCTACTAGGTAACATTCAGTATGACATTTACCTCTGAGAAATCAAAATACAACACTTTTCTGTTAAGATTTCAACATGAACAAAAAAAAAAGGAGCAGCAAGGTAGTTCGTATGCAAATGTGATAATTGCTTGGATACTAAAAGTTGCATTTTGCTATGTAATTTTCTATATCATCATGATTCATGAGAAGTTAGGGTTGGGATTTTTTGGCAAATTAAATTCCCTCCTCTCCCCCCAAAAACGCTGATTTATCTTAAGTTGGAGAATGCACGGGAAAGGTATTAATTTACGTTGAGAGTAAAGGTGTGTCTAGACAGCACCCTTCTGTCAGAATAAGCTATGCAAATTGCGTACCTTATTCCGAGTCTAAATCGAAAGAGCTTGTTTTGAAATTTGGTGCTGTCTACACAATGCCAAACTTCAAAATAAGGTGCTATTCCGACAAATCCCTTAACCCTCGTGGAATGAGGGTAACAGGGATGCCGGCATAGCGCGTTTGCTATTTCGGGAAATAGCAGGCGCTTTTAAAGATGCAGTGTCGCTATTTCAGGATACTAACAGTATCTTGAAAGAGCAATGCAGTCTAGACATACCCTAAGATAAAGAATATCTCAGGGTAAGAAACTATTACTTTTCAAGGGATCTTTGCCTTATTTAATAAAATTAAAGAGAATTTAGTGAAAGTGACTGGTGACAATGAATGGCCTCAAATTTATGTACGGAATAGGTACAGCACCAGCAATAACTGTCCACATTATCTCCACCACGAGGCCTGATTGTCTTCTTGCAATAGTTTTAGAATAATACAGCTCCACTAATTTTCTGGTTTATATTGGTTTATGTGAGGAATGGGAGTCCAATTGTATTTCAGTCTTGACCCTAGGTGGATTGTTTTGGGGGTTAATCTTTTATATATTGTCTTTGCTACTACTGCCAACACCACATTGGTTAATGCCATTTATTATGGTAGTTTTGTTTTTGGAATCTTAATCTGATCTTGCCTATAGAGCATTTTTGAGTTCTCCGTGGGACTATGCATATCTTCTGATCTCACTTTCAAAAGCTCCGCTTTCAGACCTGAAAGTAGTCGGGATGCAGTTTTTTCTGCAACCTCCCCCCCCCCCTTTTAAAAAATCTGCTCTTCCTCAAAAAGTGAGGTTTACGCAGCTTTTTGACAAAGGTGCGGGGTTGCTCAAAAAACCCATGTTCCGACTACTTTCGCTTTTGAAAGTGAGATCAGAAGAAGATCTGCAAATTCTGCAGGAATTTGCATATCCTCTTTTGAAACTTCAGCATAGTCTAAATGAGCCCTAAGAGACTAACCAAGTGCAGAAACCCTGAGCCCTGTTCCCAGATAGTACTCCCCACCTAGTGGGGACAAGGTAATACATGCCCCCTCCCCAACAGGGAGCGCTGCTCCTGGGGCAGCCTGTGTGCAGGGCAGAGAATGCCCCAGGGTGTTCCTCACAGGGCTGGCTGTGAGTTCCCATATGGGGCAGAGGGAAGCTGCTGCCAGAGCCCCAGGTTTACAGGGAGTGAGGTGCTGGGGGTAGGGCAGTGACACATGTGGAGCAGGAGGGCTGGGGGGCAAAAGATGGTGGGGAGGATCTGCAAGTCACAGTTTGGACACCCCTGCTATAATCCATTGCTACTATGTATGTTACTGTTGTTTGTCAGTTTTTTCTCCTTGAGAATCCTTATAAGAATTATGATCTTTGTGAGTTGTGTTGTATTTTCTAAGGGCTTACATAGTCTGTTGCTTAAATGCCTCTCCCTCTAGAGATAGGGTAAGTGCTAGCAGTATTGCTAGAAAGGGGAATGGGAATCCTCGGTATCCATCCAGCAGTGGCTGGAAAGCATCTATGATAATGGAGGCTTTACAGTGTACACCAAGACTTCGACAGAATTATTTTTCAGCTTCTAGTTTCCAGAAAACCAATCTTAAAAGCTCAAATACATAATTTCCTTTACTCTCCCTACAGATCATAGTTGGCCAGAACCAGCATCTGTTTTCTTGCTACAAGGTCCATAAATAAAGTCTCCTCAGACAGTCTAATTATCTGCCTAAAATCATGCAGGGAAGAAGGACTACTCCTGCTTCACTTTGAAAGGACAAACATCAATGATTTTCTGCCTCCCTGTAGTATTTTCTCCTTTTCACCAAAGCTACATTTATTTAGTTTAATATGAACTTTAGTGGGAACATAAGCATGTCCAAGGACAAACTTCTTTTTTGTATGATCCTTGGTTTTTCTGTGAAGGAGAGAAACATTCTTATACACAGGATAACAGATTGCTGCCACTATGACTAATTCATACCATGGAACAAAGGCGCCTAGTAATATACTAGAGCAGCCCCCTGCCGTGCGGCTCTGGCCACTGCAGCAGTGGTTCCCCACTGCTGGCACAGCTCCGGCCCCCAAAACAGCATCCCCACCAAGTGGCCCACACCACTGGAACGGCCCCTGTTGCCAGAGCAGCATCCCCACCACATGGCATGGCCACTGGAGCAGCACCCACACCACGCAGCCTGGCCGCTGGAGTAGCACCCCAGCTGCCAGAACAGCTGCCTTCCGTGCACCCCTGCCCATAGAGCAGCTGGGGCCAGGGCCACGTGGTGGCTTCTGGGGCTGGAACCGTGGTACTAAATATAGCATTGCGGCCCCAGCCCAGTCCCAGAACACAGAGCATGGCCAGGACTGGAGTCAGGGCTGCGGTGCTATTTTTAGTACCGTGGCAGCAGCCACCACACTGGCCACAGGTCCAGCCCTGTGGAAGGGATGAAGCTAGGGGTCTGGGCCATGTGGTGGCAGCCACCCACCACATGGCCCTGCCCTGGAGCAGCTGAGCAGCCACTGTGTGGCTCTGCTAAGGAGGTGGGCAGGACTCATATTGGGCAACAAAGTGATTGAGCAATAAAATGGCAAATGAAATTTAATGTTGATAAATGTAAAGTAATGCACATTGGAAAAATTAATCCCAAGTATACATACAGTGCGATGGGGACTGATTTAACTAGAACTACTCAAGAGAGAGATCTTGGAGTCATTGTGGATAGTTCTCTAAAACCATCCACTCAGGTTGCAGCTGCTGTCAAAAAAGCAAATAGAATGTTAAGAGTCATTAAAAAAGGGATAGAGAATAAGAGAGAATCTTATTGCCTCTATATAAAACCATGGTATGCCCACACCTTGAATATTGCATACAGATGTGGCTGCCTCATCTCCGAAAATATATATATTGGCATTGGAAAAGGTTCAGAAAAGGGCAACAAAAATGATTAGGAGTTTGGAACAGGCCCCATATGATGAGAGATTAAAAAGACTTGGACTTTTCATTTTAGTAAAAAGGAGGCTAAGGGGGGATATGATAGAGCTCTATAAAATCATGACTGGTGTGGAAAAAGTGAATAAGGAAAAGTTATTTATTTGTTCCCACAATACAAGAACTAGGGGGTCACCAAATGAAATTAAGCGGTAGCAGGTTTAAAATAAAAAAAAGGAAGTTTTTCTTCATGTAGTGCACAGTCAACCTGTGGAACTCCTTGCCAGAGGATGAGATGAAAACTAGGATTTTAACAGGGTTCAAAAAAGATCTAGATAAATTCATGGAGGTTAGGTCCATCAATGGCTATTAGCCAGGATGGGTAGGAACGGTGCCCCTAGCCTCTGTTTGTCAGAGGCTGGAAATGGATGACAGGAGAGGGATCACATGATGATTACCTATTGTGTTCCTTCTCTCTAGGGTATCTGGTATTGGCCACTGTTGTCAGACAGGATACTGGACTAGATGGACCTTTGGTCTGACCCAGTATGGCCGTTCTTATGCTCATATTCTTGGTGTGTGCCCACGCAGGCGTGCACCTTAGAGGGAACAATGCTGCCTGGGCAACTACCATTTCCCGCAGTGCCGCAGAAGCTGCCACATGGATGGGCCAGTCCTCGAGATGTCTCCATTCTCTACTATCACCTTCAGTTGAGCTTGAAGAATGGACACAGCTATCCCTCAAGACAGTCTACAAGTCCTATAGCTTTGGTTGCTAGTTGTAAGTTTCTGGATAACTAGAGTGCATAAACATCCCTCCCCATCCAAACTCTGATCATATCCTTCTCTCATTTATCTACTCAATGCCTAGAGGGAGGAGAGTTAATTCTCAAATCAGAGATTTCTCTGGGGGGAAAAGAGACCATACTGAGGAGGGAGAAAACAAGAACACAAAGCAAGCCAAATATTCCATTGAAAAATGTCACTGTTTAATTATCTGTATCTTCTATATCAGATTCATTTTAATAAAATGTAAGTATAGAGCTGTTTGAGTATGTACCATAGCTAGCAATTTCCATCAAACTCATGGAGATTCATGTGTAAAACTGTTAACATTTCTTAGCTCTTGAGTCGGCAGAACATAGAAGAAAGTAGTCCACAGGGTTTGGTAATGCTAAGAAAATGTGTAAGTACATTACAGAATTGGGGTTTTAACCTCTATATATCTTGAGATTATACTCACCCTTGTGTTCTTATATAGCTTTGGGACACTACATTACATAGATATAATGATTTTCTAACATGCGACTGTACTAGTACAACACAATCTCTAAAAAGAAAGCTGTAATCTCTGCCTTTAAAACCCAGAAAAGAATTTAAGGACTGGATAATAATACAGATTAAAAGAAACATATCTTCCTAATGGTCCATTATGTTATAAGACTAACAGAACATATCTTCTGATTTGCTATTGACATAGGGCATGTCTAGACTACATCCCTGTTTTGAAAGAAGGATGTAAATTAGATAGATCGAAATTGCAAATGAAGCTGGGATTTGAATTTCCTGCGCTTCATTTGCATAATAGCGGCCACTCATTCTTTCAAAAAAGGGCTTTTCGAAAGTGAAACCGCTGTCTAGATGCGGTTCTTTCAAAATCGTCCCCTTTTTTGAAAGATCCTGTACTCCTCATTTTTTGAGTACAGGATCTTTTGAAAAAGGGGTTGTTTTGTTTTTGAAAGAACCGTGTCTAGATGGCGGTTTCACTTTCAAAAAGCCCTTTTTTGAAAGAACGAGTGGCCGCCATTATGCAAATGAAGCGCAGGAAATTCAAATCCCGGCTTCATTTGCAATTTTGATCTCTCAAATTTACATCCCTCTTTTGAAAGAGGGATGTAGTCTAGACATGCCTATAGTGTGTGTTGTGTTAGATGACTAAAAAAAGAAACTGAACAAAAAAGTTGCTTCCATGGATTTATACTAAAATCATCACGATCCTCCAAAACACTTAAATACTCCCCTTCTAGCAAGTGACCAAGTTAACAATAATTACTTATTATTGACATCTGATTAAAATATATAGATTATTGTTGCAACTACTGTTATACAAATTTCAACGTATCTTACATGCCACATTTCGTACAAGATATCTACAAAAAGGTTTTGGTTTGCTGGTTATGATTATGCTCTTTGTATGCAGGTTTTATTTTTGTTTTTGAACTTGTGATATTAGCTGTGTACCTGTATTTCAGATGATTGGCCCCTGTGGGCTAAATACCCATGAGGTATTTAGACAGTACACTGTGAAGGGACTATTCAAGATGAATGGCCCATCAAGAAACACTTAGATCATAATTGACCATGGAAGATACCCTTCTGCATCTAATAGATTTTCGTGTGAACATTCAAACTAGAGTGTGGATATTGGCTTCTTTTGTGACTAACCAAAATTGTGCATGGACATCTGACTTTCCCATGTGACTCCACATTCCATCTTTACGTGTAATTTTCCACTACCTATGCTGGTGGAAGAATAGATTTGGAACAATAGATTTCTCTCCACATGGCAGAAAACATAAAAGGCCCTAAAACACCACTATTTTGTCTCTTTCCTGCCCCATTTTCACTGCTCAAACCTCTGGATTATGGTCTTGTACTAATGGGAGCACTCTCACATAGTTTTATCCTTTTACATGTGAGGAACCCAGGTCCAGAGAAACTAATGAAAACCTATAGCTTTTGGGACTATACAATTGTAGTGTAGATGTGGACTGGAGCCTGGACTGTGGGACACTTTGTAGGTGCTAGCCACAGGTGTATTTTTGCAGTGCAGGCATAACCTAAGTGACACAGGAAGTCTTTGGTAAAACAGTGAACTTAATCCAGCTGTCTAGCACCACAGTCAATGGGTCTTTCTGCAAGCATTAGGATAGTGGAAATGTATGGGTTAATCAGAGTTCCCATTAATTGTCAGGGAGCCCTGGTGCACATTGGCATGAATAACATCATATCAGAAGACACTTTTCACATCATTGAAAGCTTCAGAGACCTCAGAAGGGAGTTGAAGGAGGGAATATACAGGTAATGGACTCAGAGATCCTTCCTGTCCCATAAATAACAGAGGCAGCCAAAGATATTGAACATAGACCTTGGGCTAGGTAAGTGGTATAAATTAGGGCCATGTTCCCTGAGTCCACCTTTCAATTGAACTTTATGGCCTTTCATTGTTTCTCATGAAGTGCCACTCAACTCTGTGGCCCTGATGTGTTACCATCCCCTGAAACCCATAACCTCTTGCTCCTTACCCTTCAGGCCCTATCCTTCCCAGAGTCCCACAGTCTCCTGCCACTTGCCACCGCCTCCTCCTCATTGCCTCTTGCCTGGCCCTGAAGTCCCAGCCTTATAGACTCATAGACTTTAAGGTCAGAAGGGACCACTATGATCATCTAGTCTGACCCCCTGCACAATGCAGGCCACAGAATCTCACCCACCCACCCACTCCTAGAATAATCCTCTCACCTATATCTCAGATATTGAAGTCCTTGAAACAATGGTTCAAAGACCCCAAGATGCAGAGAATCCTCCAGCTGTACCCCATGCTACAGAGGAAGGCGAAAAACCTCCAGGGCCTCTGCCAATCTACCCTGGAGGAAGATTCCTTCCCGACCCCAAATATGGTGATCAGCTAAACCCTGAGCATGTGGGCAAGACTCATCAGCCAGACACCCAGAAAGTTCTCTATAGTAACTCCTATCATCCCTCCATTGACCCATTTACCACTGATAATGAATGGTCAATTAATTACCAAGATCATGTTATCTCATCAAGCCATCCCCTTCATAAACCCATCTAGTTTAATCTTGAAGCCAGATAGATCTTTTGCCCCCACTACTTCCCTTAGAAGGCCGTTCCAGAACCTCACTCCTCTAATGGTTAGAAACCTTCGTCCAATCTCAAATCTAAACTTCCTACTAGCCAGCCTTACCTGGTCTCCACAGTATTCTCTGGCCCCTTCCTTTCCAGAGCTCCATGGCTCTTGCCTCACACTCCTAATGCTCCACCTTCATGGAAGGCTCTCAGCCTTCTGCTGTCTGCCTGCTACTCTGCCCCTGTCCCACAGCTTCTTGGTACACACTCCCAAAACTAACCCTGATACTCATGCTTCTACTCTTCTTGACCCCCACCCTCTTTTGAACACTGCTCTCGTCCTGCTTTCCCACTCTTCTTCAAGGCCCACATCCTTTTATCCGCCTTCCCTGAACCTACATCCTTGCTTGAATGTCAGAGCCTCTGATGCCTCTCTCTAGACATCCATTGTTGCCTAGAAATCCCTCAGGCTTGAGAATGGAAAAAAATGAAGACTAAGAATTTGTCTGACTGACTGTCTCTCGCATTTTCTCCATACAGCACAACTAAATTGATTCTGAGGTATTACTGAATCCATTATCTGTTTTTTTCTAAATAGCTACACACCTGCGGCTTGTTAAAATGGTTTTCTAGAGTAATCAAAGTGAAATAAATTAATGAAAGGAAACATTCATTTTTTGTCACAGCTGGACAGTATTGTTTTAAACTACCTCACATCAAAAACAACTACAAAAATATGTCTTTTAAGGTGTAGCATGGCATCTATATTCCAACATGCCACAAGCCAGGACATGGCATGTCAGTCTTTTCATTTCATGTCACAAATGCATCAATTACATCATCACATTTAATATCAATTATTTCCATTCTTTTGTGTTTTCCTCAGTGATTTGAAAGTTAGTGAAAATGAGAAACAGTATTATCAATATTTTATGTCATACTAGAATATTTACCTGGCCTTGCTTGGGTCCTTTACTTTTTTGGGGGGGGGGGTAAATAAAATGAAAATTGACATGCTTTATTTAAATCATTGCTCTGGGAATGAGGGGATCAGTATGCAGGCTCTCCAAGGAGAGAGACTACAATCCCTCTTTCTCCACAGCAACTTGGGGCCAGGTGGGAAGTTCTTCTTCATGGCTACTGCCTCACCAGTGGGCACAGTTGGGGGAAGGGTGCATGTTTCCAGCTAGGGCAGGACCAGGTTAGTCTGTTCTCTGCACTGCCCAGCCAGAGTGAGGAATGGAGCAAACTGTGCACTTTCCCCTCCCTGATAAAGAGGTACAGCCAGCAACATCCATGTGCAAATTGGGGTAGTGGAAGCTTCAGTCCCCTCCGCAAAGGTGTTTGGGGGAGTTGGGCAGTCCAACTCCCTTAGCCAGCCCCTTTCATCTGTCTGGTGATTGTCTCTTTTCCCATTCCAGGCACATCATATTTTCAGGGGCCTGGGCTAGTAGATTTTGTGAGCTCCCCTAGGCTCTGGGGTGAGGCCAAAAATGAGGGAGTCAGTGTATGGAAGCAGAGTGGAGGGTCTGGGCAGGGAGGAGGAGCAGGCTGGGAGTGGAGAGTCTGGGTGACGAGGGGGCACTTACCTGACTCAGCTCCCAGAGGATGCACATGGCTCTGTATCCCCTGCCACTCCTAGGAACTGCACCCCCCCCCCCCCCAATGCTAGTATTGGCTGCAATTACAGCTAATTGAAGTGGCATGAGAAAAGCCTCCAGGCAGCTGTGCTGCCTTTTCCCCAGCTGAGGGGAGGTGGATAGGCAGCACTTAGAGCTGCTTCTTTCCTCTGCCAGGCAGAACCTATGGGTCAAATCCAGACCTGGGCTTGTCTGATTCTGTCTTGTGAGGCTCGGAGTTTCCCTCACAAACTGGGAGAAGGGAGTGCAGGGCTGGAGTGTGAATGCTAGCTCTCTGATGCTTGAGGCAGACCCCAACCCTTGGGGCTGGATCCAGGAAAATCTGATGCTGTATCTGGTCCCTGGGCTGTAGGTTCCCCACTCCTGCTTTAAGTTATGTTAAGAGGAAGCTGTATACCAGGGATGGGCAAGCTGCAGCCAGTGGGCTGGATCTGGCCCACAAAGCTGCTAGATCTGACTTGCAGCTGCCTTGCCAGGACCCTTTCCACAGAGCAGCTCATGGTGCTTTAAACAGCTGACTGCTCTCTGTGCAGGACACTGGGGAGAGAGGAGGAGGCTGTGTGTGCTGCCCCCCCTTCAGCAACATCTCTCAGCTCCCATTAGCCAGTTTCCAGCCAATAGGGAACTGAGAAATTTTGCTGGGGGCAGGGCTCAACACATGAAGCCTCCTCTCTTATCCCCTCCCTGCCAGAGCAGAGCCACATGGAGTAGCCTGGGACTGTAGCAGACAGGTAGGGGGCCAGCATCAGGTTCCTGCAGTGCAACTGGCTGGGAGCTGCCTACGTAAGCACCTCCTAGCCAAAGCTTGTTTGTCACACCTCATCCCCTCTCTCCCCACAACTACTTGCCCTGGCTACCACCCAAACCCTCTGTACCTCTTTTCTCCACCTCCTCCAGGTCACAACTCCCTCCCAGACCCTGCGCCCCCCTCCTACAACTCTCCTCCAGGCCAGAATCCTCTTCTGAACCCATACCTCCTTCCGGACCCTGCACCCCATTCCCCTGCCCCAGGTCACCATCCAAACCTTCTGCTTCCCCTTCTCCCAGATCACAACTCCCTCCCAGACCCTAAACCCTGTCCTGTACCCCTCCTCTAGGCCAGAAGCCTCTCCTGGATCCATACCCCCTCCCAGACCCTGCACCCCAAGCTCCTGCCCCCCCTTCACCCAACTTCCTCAGACTCACACCCAGTCCCCTACTCCAAGCTCCCTTCTGCACTCAACCTCCATCCCAGACCCCACACCTCCACAGACATGCAGCTCTTGACCACTTACCAAAATCTTGAAGTGCCCCCCATTAAAAATTATTGCCCACCCCTGCTGTGTACTGAATTCCATGGTCCTAGGTCTTACTGTTTTCAGGTTCTTGAACAAAGAGGCAGATTGACAAACTATGTCAAATATAGTTCAATATATATTAATATATTTTAAAAGCCTGTATTTCTAGACTGGTATAATGTAGTCATTCATTTCAGTACTCATGTCCTCCAAAGCAGTGGTTCTTAACCAGGGGTATGCATACTATTGTGGGTACAGAGAGGTCTTCCAGGGAGTACATACATTCATCTAGATATTTGTCTAGTTTTACAACAGGCTACATAAAAATCACTAGTGAAGTCAGTAGAAAAATTTCATACAATGACTTGTTTATAGTACTCTATATATTATAAACACAGAAATGTAAGTACAGTATTTATATTCCAATTGATTTATTTTATAATTATATGGTAAAAATGAGAAAGTAAGACATTTTTCAATAATAGTGTGCTGTGACTATTATTGCTGGGTATTTTATGTCTGCTTTTGTAAGCTAGTAGTTTTTAAGTGCAGTGAAACTTGAGGTGTGCAAGACAAATTGGAGTCCTGAAAAGGATACAGTAGTCTAGAAAGGGTAAGAGCCACTCCTCAGAGTGGCATAAGTTCATATGTTGTCCCTGAGTGATGAATTTGTATTTAAATCTCTTGTTTAGGTAAAAATATGTAAAAAGCCCCAGTACTCATATGAAGCTTGAAAAGAAGGTGAAATAGTAATGTAAACTTGCTAAACCTCAATCCTGAATTCTTTGGAAAGGCAAGACTACCATTAATTTCCATGGGCTTCACTTATCGGCAGACTGTAGAATCAGACCCTGAACTGGCTCTATGGAGAACCTCATTTCATATAATAGCATGCTGCCACTTTATCCTCTTCTCTTCATATGTTTGTTTAATCCTCATATCCTCTGATGCATAAATTGTCAGCACTTTGTGTTAGGGATGTAAGTGACTAGTCAACTAATGATGCAACTAGTTGTTTCTCTCCCGCTTGCTGCCTCTGTCAGAGAGAGGCAGCAACGGGGGGAGCGGGAGCTGGCTTAAAAGCTGGTTTCCCCCCCAGCACCATCTCCGCGGGGGCAGGGGAGGTAGAGGCACAGCAGGAAAGAGCGCGAATTGGTGGTGAGTGGAGCACTCTATGATGTGGGCACAGATGATCAGTGCCAGGCTTCTCTGTCAGGTGGTCCCTCCTTGGGGATAGCTACAGGTAATTTCATATCTTGACAGTGGCTGCTTTGGTGTTAAGTGTGTAGGTGATGGGCACATCTGTGAATGCCACTGTCTTGTTGGGTATGTTTCTTAGCTCTCTCTGGCCTTTGGCTCTACTCTCCAGCTTAGAGTGAGCAGTCTACTCTCTGTTGCTGTCACGACCATTGCCTTCAGCCCTGGCTTTCTGGCACAGGGATGCCAGCCAGCAAACCCCTTTTTCTGCTTCCTTCATCAGTGATGTGGAAGGATTTCCTTTGCCAGGAAGTAGCCATCTGTCTTTACCCTTTCTTGTCTCCTGCCCTTCTCCTACCTAATTTCTGACTCATACTGCCCTGATCCTTGACTGATTTTTATAGCTGACTCACTGGAACAGGAGAACTGAATCCAGTTTCATTTAATGGCTACATACCCTGTTACACAAACTGTTGCAAAAAAGCATCCACCTGAGCTATTCCTTGATTTTACTCATGGATTTTCTGGAAATACACTAAACTGTAAGGTCTTGCCAACACATGACTTAGAGACGGACAAACACTTCCTGCTGATTGCATTGCTGCGAGGGAGGGAGGCAGATGTCTTCTCAATCACTTCATTACTGATGATTTGTAAATGATTCTCTGAAGCTTTGCAATTGTTTCAGCTGCACTGCCTTTTAAACTCTGCAACTCATTGTAATCTTTGTAAAAACTTTCCACTTTATAACTTTTTGTAACTTTCATCCACTCTGCTTGTAACTTGCTCTAAACTACATTCTCCCCTGAGACATGAATGTGGGCGTGTGAGTGGACTATTGCAGTGTTTTTCAACCAGTGGTATGAGTACCCTTAGGGGTACTCGAGAGAAGTCGGAGGAGGGGCGGGTACATCAACACAACTGAATTTGTTTTAAGTTTTACAACGTTTTATTATTTTTGTACTTTTTACACACACAAATGTCATCACCCAGCTAGCTGTGATTAAGTTGTTTTAACAAATGTGTTGCAATGGTAGGGAAAAAAAAAGTGTGTCTGAAAACTGAGGGTACTTATAATTTTTTTTTTAAAGGGGTACTTTATAAAAAAAAGGTTGAGAAACACTGGACTATTGTGTGTTTGGGATTAGAAATGGCAAGGCTGAGCTCGTGGAGCCAGGTGATGAGTCATCAGATCAATTAAGGAGATACTGCTGCTCTGCTGGATCAAGGGAAGTCTGGGCATGCTGCCTGGTGATGAATGTGGATGAGGTACAGAGACAATAAAAGAAGAGAGCATGTGGCACTAGCCATCTTTCTGAGAAGCTCCTTTTTCTGCAGCCAGAAGTTCTCTTTCTTTTCTGACCAGCTCCCCAGCCATGATCAGCAGACAGACCCTCCAGGTGCAACATGCCTTGGCTTCTTCTGCAACCCATATGCCTGTGTGAGTGCTTGAGGGTAGGAATGAATGTGTGTGAATGAATGAAGGGGTGGGTGGGTGTGCGTGTGTGTGTGAAAGAGCGAGATAGCTGGTTCCTCTTTAGTTTAAATCTTTAGTGGCAACTCTATCCTCTTTAGTTTAACCATATAGTGGAGTGTTAATTCCTCAATCAATAAATCCATGCTAGTGTAACGCTGGGTGGTGTCCAGTGGAAATTTTTGGGTAACACTAACCTAAATACAAACACTTTTCCTAGTGCAGATTCAAGGTATAAGCTTCAGAACTATTTTAGTTACAGTTATACCCTATAACCTGATGTGCACAAATCAAGCCTCCATCTACTTCATGGAATGTGGATGAGTTTAAATCAGGCTTCACTACCTCATGTTATCTATGTCCAACTAACCAAACCATGTCTACTAATTAAGAAAAGGCCTAAGTAAATTCCCTTCCTCGCCCATCCCGTGTGATTGTCAGCCACCTGTAAGGTACTGTTCCTCACACCACAGATCCCATGGAACAGTGGGGAATCACATTTGGGGAAGGGTAGTCCATGAGCAGGAGGCAGATGACTGAAGGCAGGGCTAGGGAGAATGGACAGTAGTCCTAGAGAAGTTAGTGGGGAAAAAAAAAAGAAGGGGAAAGAATAGTGAAATGGAAGAGGGAAAGAGAAGAGAAGAAAAATCATGCCTTGCCCTTCACTTGACTCTAGTTCCACCTTCAGATTAGTTAAGGGTGACAAACTTCAAGTGTAATTCATTGTGGATGAAAAATTGCAGTTGCAAAGTCAGATGTCAGAATGAGGTGCTTCTCAACAATAGAGCTTTCATTTCTCTCTGCCTTAGTTTTGCCATTGTAAAATGGAAATAATATAGGTTGGACCGCTCTGGTCTGGCACCCTTGGGACCTGACCAGTCCCAGATGAGGGATCTTGCTAGACCAGGGGAGGTCCTTTCTGGCCCAGCCTGCCAATCTCCTGGCTGGATCCCCACTTGCTGCCAGCCATGCTGTCTTGCCACCCTGCTGAACAGCCACAACTGCTGCAGCCCCTGGCCCCACGTGGCAGCCACATACCACCACTGTTGCTCAGGCTTTCAGACCCCAAGACAGCCACATACTGGGTCTCCTAGTCCTGCTGGGCAGCCCCACTGCTGCGCGCTGGGTGGCCCCACCAGCAACTCGCTGTGGGCAGCCCACTGTCCTGCCAGCCTGCAGGGCTCCCTGCTGCTGGCACTCCACTGAGACTCTCCAGCCATGCAACATCCATGCCAGACTACGGTTGTCCCAGAGTCCCAGTTCTGAGAGTTTCAACCTATAGTACTTTGCTGCCTGACAGGGTGTTGTGAGGCTCAATGCATTGCAAAGAAACTTGAGATCCGTGTGCTATAGAAGGTGCTATACAATTCAACATTCATAAAAATGATATGCCAGTCTCAAAAGGCTCAGAGTTGGTTTAGATAATTGACCTAAGATATGATAACTACTGTATCTGATCCTCTTAAGTCCTCATTCTCATGATATTGCTGGTATTCCTTCCTTCCTGTCAGATTGTAAATAGCGCAAGAACAGCGTCTGTATTTCAGGTATTACCCCTATTTGGGAAGCACAGAGACTGACAAAAAGGGGGGAGGGATACTTCATTTAAACTTTTTCAAACAGCTGCATGAAGTTTGGGTCAGCCCTTTCTTTTTTCCCCCTAAATCATAACTAATTCACCCAGTTCACCTGTGAGCATAGGTAATTCTCTTCACAAGCAGTGGTAGCTAGGGTGATGGAAAAATTCTTTCATCAGTCGAGCACTGTTTACACTGAAGGTTAGTTAACCAGTGGTGTGGATTTTCCACAGCCCTGAGATATGTTACTGGGTTAACTTAACTTTCTAGGGTAGACCGGACCTATATGTCTAAGACAGTACAGATTTCAGGCTCTCCAGAAGATGGCAGTAAACACCTACTGTATTTGGAACAAATCTTAGAGAGTGCAAAAGAACAATTCAGCTCTGCTCTAACATTTAGTTTCCTTCCCTTATTTTACTAACATAAGCACTACAGTAATCATTAAAAGAATGAAAACTGAGCTTCATCAGGCACACCTGACATTTTGGGCATACTTTAAAAATACTAGTCAGTTCTTTCTGGGATTTTCTCTTCTGTCACCATAAAGCCAACTGGGTTTTTTTTTCCCACTCTGAGTAGTGATACATCACAGAAGTGAGTCAACTAAGGAATTGCAATACAAATGGACTATCTACCTCTGAGAAAATGCTTTGTATAAAGACACTGGGAAGATATATATATTTTTTTAAACTTTGGTTTTCATTAACTATAATAATACTTAGTACTCATATAGCACTTTTCATCAGCACGTCTCAAAGGCCAGGACAGCAGGGCTCAGGATACTTCCAGTATCCTGATATAGCAATTCCTCATCTTTAAATGCACCTGTTATTTCAAAATATATTTTGAAATAATTGGTACAGTATTCCAGCATTCCTGTAACCTTCATTCTGCGAGGGTCAAGGGACTTGTCAGAATAGCACTTTATTTTAAAATTTGGTGTGTAGACAGCACCAAATTTCAAAATAAGCTATTTCAAAATACATTTTGAAATTTAGCACAAATTGCATAGCTTATTTCGAGGTAAGTCAGTTACAAAGTGATTCTCATTATCTTTCTGTTAGATAGAGGAGGAAATTGAAGGTGAAGGAACTTGCCCAAGATCACCCAGCAGGCTAGTAGCGGAACTGGAAATAGAACCCAGGTCTTAAGTCTCAGTCTATCATTAGACATCACTGCCTCTCCTTTAGCACTTGTCTAAATTGTGTACACACAGGCACACCCAAGATGGGGTAATCCAGTTTCTTACCATTCATTCAACAGGGCTGGCCCTAGGCAGCTGCAAACCCTGTGACCACAGGGAGTTCTGTTAGGCCCCGAGGAACCTGAATTCAAGCAGAATTGAGAATGGGTCAAGTATCCCACTCCTCTGGATAGTGTGTAATGTTCAGTAGGCCCTGTCTGCACTAGGAACTATTTTGAAATTAGTAAATGTGACCTAAATCCTGATTTAACAAATTTGAACTAAGGTGTCTCCACTACGGAGAAGCCTGGAAATTAGTCTGAGGCAGGCTCTGTTAATGTGGACACTCTACCTCGGACTTAGAGCCCCAGGAAGCACTGGGGAGTACATAAGAACAGCCAGACTGGGTCAGGCCAACTAGCCCAGTATCGTGTTTTCCAACAGTGGCCAATGCCAGATGCCTCAGAGGGAGTGATCAGAACAGGTAATCTTCATGTGGTCCCTCCCCTTTCTTCCATTTCCAGCCTCTGTCAGGCTAGGGACACCACTCCTACCCATCCTGGCTAATAGCCATTGATGGACTTAACCTCTATGAATTTATCTAGTTCTTTTTTGAACCCTGTTAAAATCTTGGTTTTTCGCAATATCCTCTAGTTCAAATTACTCTAGGGAGTAATTATTTTGAAATAGCGGCACCTGAGCATCCACACAGCTGTTACTTTGAAATAACTATTTTGGAATTAGTGTTACTCCCTGATGAAAACTAGGAGTACAGATTTCACATTCTGCAGCCCATTATTTCAAAATAACAGGCTCAGTAGTGTGGACACTCCACGTATAAATTTGACTTGGGGGGAGGGGTTATTTTGAAATAAAGCCTTAATGGAGACCAGAGCCAAATGACCTGAGGTCAGCCTTATCACTGAAATGTAAAATGATACCAATTCTGATCTGATACTGTTACATAGGAGTATCTGCATTGAAGCCAATGGTGCTTCACTGGTGTAAAAGGGATTTGAATTAAGGCCAGTAATATTCTTACAGCTGCAGCATTTTCTTAATTTAACAGTTAAAGGAAGGAATTGCTACATTTGAAAGAATATAAAGGAGTAACTTTTCTTTATACTTAAAAAGATAAATAACATGATAAAACTGCTTATTTGGTCTTAACAATGTGCAAGCAACTTTGCAAAGAGCTGTAAAAGCCATAACAGCATTCCCACTTGAAATATATCAACATACTTTCATATCAATACTTTGTGGTCCCTTTTAGGATTTCAGTTAGTATGAGATTGGACATGTTGTAGCTAATAAAAGAAGTAGACTTGTGAATATATTTTACTATAATATACTTTTGAACCACGTTACTGAACATTATTGCTGACAGGGTATTATAACACCCGAATAATACCAAAACACTCTCCATAAGCATTCTGCAGGTTCACACTGTAATTCCATTTCATGCACGTACAAACACTGACTTGTGCTTCAGAATTAAAAGGAAATATATATCCTTTCCTCGGCACACTTATGTAACTCCTGTTAATGCTAATGTGAATTACTCACATGCATCTTAGTGGGAGAATAAACTGCCAAGCTCTTAATTAAAACATGCTTTTCTGAGTCACTCGCTGGTTGCCAATACGTTGCTGAAAGGTTATAAAGCAGAATGGGAGCCCAATAATCAGATGTCATAGGCCAATTACTGGCCTTGTATAAAAGTTTAACATCCTGTTATACCACAGCATTCAGGAGTTTTGGAGCAGGCAGAAGAAAAATGAGTATAAACAGAGCATGAGTTACCTTAGCTGTGAAGATGTTGCCTTCCCAAAATCATGGAGACATTGAGCCTTATTCTTGCTAAAAGCTGGTTTGTTAGAGGAGAGGGAGAAACTATAGAGATCTTCTGTAAAAGCAACACACTTATATATGCTTTTGAGTCAGAATTACCTGTAGTTTAGAGGACAAGAAAAAACAAGTGAAGTCAACATGAGAATGTCTAGTGGGTACATTCACTGTTAAGCCATGTCTACACTACAGAGAAGATTGAAGCTGCCATAGTCGATCTTCCAGAGTTTGAATTAGCAAGCGAGTGAAGAAAGGCTAATTCAAACAGAGAGGGCACTCCCGTTGATGCCGGTAGTCCTGCTCCTATGAGGACTAAGGGAAGTCGAAGGGAGAGGGTGCTCCCATTGACCTCCTGCGGTGTGGAGGTGCCAAAATTTGATTTAAGATACTTTGACTCCAACTACACAATTAACATAGCTAGAGTTGCGCATCTTAATTCAAACTTATCTTCTAATGTAGACCTAGCCCAACTGATTGTGCTTAACTGAAAACAAAAAGACCTCCTAGGTGAAAATCTCACCCCATTGAAATCAATGGCAAAACTCACATTGACTTCAGTAGCTCCAGAATTTTGTACCCCACATCTGCAGACAGCAGAGTCATCAGAAATAAAAAGGTACAATACGCAGTAAACAAATAAGTTACAGTACATAGCTAACTACTCCATGGTGTTTGGTTGAACAATAAGTGAGCCAGAAAGGAATGGAAAAGTAGGACTTTCTGTTTTGCGGTGAGTCACCAACTCCTTTTTAGGAGCCTCTGTTAGAATCAAGTAAAAAAGATGACAGCAGAGGTACAGGCATTCACAAAAATTACTATCCACCCCTTAGCACACCTGCCAGTTGCATAATTGAGCCACTGCTGAACCTTGATGTGGTCAAATTTTGTGCTACTTTGTAGCAAAAATTCTGTTGATTTCTCTCTGAAATGAGCACATGGAATACATATAGGAAAGCTTTCCCTGAATTTTTTTTAAACCAGCAGTAAAGCAACTTGTCTGTTTTTCACTAATGTATATACTGTGGCTAACATCAAAGCTAAGAACATAAGAATGGCCATACTGGGTCAGATCAAAAGTCCATTTAGCCCAGTATCCTGTCTGCCGATGGTGGCCAATGCTAGGTGCCTCCAAAGCAATAAATAGAGCAGGTAATCATCAAATGATCTATCCCCTGCCACCCATTTCCAGCTTCTAGCAAACAGAGGCTGGAGACACTATCCCTGCTCATCCTGGCTAATAGCCATTGATGGACCTAATTTCCATTAAATTATCTAGTTGTTTTTTGAATCCTGTTAAGTCTTGGCCTTTATACCATCCTCTGGCAAGGAGTTCCACAGGTTGTGTGAAAGAATACTTCTTGTGTGCACAGGTGCATGAGCAGAATAGTGTTTGCATCAAGGATTATGGCTGCAGGAGGGCTGCCTGTCAGGATCAGGGCACATTGGCAGGGCTGGTGGGTCCCTAAGAATACAGCAGAAAGAGCTGATGTGGGTCAGGCCTGCTCTGCATTGATTGGGTTGTGTGAAGCAATCCTAACAATGGGGTTTCAGGGAGTTGCAGTCAGAATGGAGGGGCATTGGTAGAAGTGGGTGTGAGGGACCCAGCACCAGAATAACAGGGCAGGCTATTAATTCTAAAGAATTTCAATATGTCGTGAGTGTGTAATATGCTGGGGAGAGCTAGAAGGCAAATATATATTATATAATTTTACACATATTGGTAAATATATCTTTAAAATGTGTGGTGTTAACTCTACACCATGGAGTGGCAACTTCAGAATTCAGTCTATTGTGAAAGTATTTTCATATATACATATTTATAGTTTAAAACACATTTAACAGTATTGAACACATGCAGAAATATATTATTTTCCACTGGGTATTTGTGTAATTAAGTTTGTTTTGTATAGAGTATTTTATAGTCTGGAAATTGGAAACTTGTCTTTCGGGTTCATTCCGGGTGACTGAATAAATAGGGTGTGTCTACACAGCAGCGTTATTTCGGAATAACGGCTGTTATTTTGAAATAACAATGTGAACGTCTAGACAGCAGTTCTGTTATTTTGAAATAAATTCAAAATAATGGATGGCTTATTCCAACTTCTGTAAACCTCATTCCACAAGGAATAATGCCTCTTCCGAAATAGCTATTTCGGAATAGCAGTAGAATGGATGTTCCACTGCTGCTATATTGAAATAATTTTAATGGCCCTGGTGAGGAGCTAATTACTTCCCTGTACCTCCTGGGACTCTAAATTGAAATAGCACATCCACATTAGGGAAGCCTGTCTCAGACTAATTTTGAGGCTTCCCTGTAGTGTAAACGTGCTATTTCAAAATAAGCTATTTCAGAGTATTTCTTTTGGAATAGCTTATTTCGAAATAAGCATGCAGTATAGACATACCCATAGTGTATGTTTAATGTAATAGATGGGGGAGAAAGGAGTGTGTTAAACTGTCAAGCACCAAGTAATTTTATACCAAAATCACTAAAAATTGTAATCTAGAGACACACAAAATGGAAGGTGAAATCTTAAGAGTCTCTCTTAATGACAAATCAGAGATGTGATTCCCACTATTTTAGTCACCTATAGGTCTTTATGCCGTAGGGGACACTATGGTTATAGTTAAGTCAAATAACCACATTTATTGGCAATGATTTTATTTTTAAAAAGAGGAAAAAAATGTAAGGAATACAACAAATGGTTACTTCAGTTACAGTCTCTTCTGTATTCCTCTGTGTGGAGAGCTTTCAACAGAAATTACACTTTAATTACCACAGTATCCAAGAATGGGGATACTTTTCTCTAAGTAAGTTAAGACCAAAGTATATCATTCCCAGAATTTTCAGCGAGTCTTTATTGGAGTATCATAGGTAACTTAAAGGCAGAGCCCTGCATGGATACAAATTCATGTCTGTATCCACATCTGCAAAAATGATCTGCATCCACATCCGGATACCAGAAGCTATAAAGTGGATATTGGCAAATCTGCAGGAGTCTGGATACAAAGTTGGTATCCATATCTTTATCCACAAAAATGAGCCATGGATAGCAACATCCTTATCAGCAGATGTGGATACCTGTGACTATAAAGCAGATATCCACAGATTTGCAGGGCTCTGTTTAAATCGTTTATTAATGCAAAGGTGAACGTAACTAATTCCTATAGAACTGATTTTTTTTTTTTTTTACATTAGTTACTTAAAAGAAGACATTCAAGGAGTGGGTTTGACAGGAAAATTAACTAATATTAAGAATCTAAAATCCAAATAAAATCTCACTATTTTTCTCTTTTGCTGATGTATCCTCTGCAAAATTACATAGCTTAAGCTATCTGGCATTTACAAGGAGAATACCTTAAATTACTTTAGTGTATGAGTATTTGATTAAACTTTTATTACAAGCAAAATTTAAATCTAACCCTTTGGCAGCACTTTTGCAAACTCTATCTCATCAATGATGCTATCATCTCAGTGATTTCTTTTTGTACCAGAAGCAGTGCAGCACTGGGAAGTGGCTTCTTCCTGATGCGCTGTGTGTGGTGGCTTTTGTTCCTAGCTATTTTGTTGCTGCTGGTGACTGCTTGCAGAGATGGAATGAGCAGGCTGTGTAAGTGTGCTGAGCTATGTGTGCAGTGTTGGTCTTTCAGTTCAATGAGATTTATACTCCTCTTTTTGCAGTGTCATCGATGATGTAAGACACCCTTGTATGAGGAGTTTGGCTGGATTCATGCCATCTTTTATTTGCTCTGCTTCTTTGTGCAATTCTTTAGCCTAGGAATATATGAACGGCTAATATATATGCAATTGTAATTGTTTTGTCTTTGTGGCAGGAAAGTCTAAGAATATCTTAAAATTAGAGTTGTAACTATCTAGTACACTTTCCATTGTATCCTTTTTGTTTCATCAGGCTGTAATAGCAGTTGAAATTCTGTTTCAAATAAGTTCAGACAATCCTGTTTTCTATATAAAAATATTTCGGCTCTCATAATAGCTTCTTTAAAACATAACTGGTTTTTAAAGAGACTCTTTAAACTTAAATGGTCATCAAAGTAGATAAGGAAAAAAAGACTATTTTTATTGAGTTTGGTGAGACTTGCATAAGTATTGCTAGATAACCAATAGATATCCCTACAAATATAAACTTGTATATTCAGATTGCTTTTTACATTAGTAACCAGTTACAGAATCAAATGGCCTTGTTTTATGTTTGTACATAAAGACTCTTGCTAGTCACAGAACAGTGGCATCAGGCAGCTGTTAAATAGAAAATATTGACAAATATGCCTCTCAAAAGAAACCTATACCATACCAAGCATTTGAAGGAAAGCAAAAATGTTCACCTTTAAGTAGAAACTTAAATCCATAGTAATGAATATTTTCCATAAAACATTTCCCAACCATAAATGTTTTTCTTTACATTTGAAGAATGAAATCTTTAGAGTTCTCACATAAGAAATAATTTTCCATAAAGATATTTCTAGAATTCTTTGTGGAGGTTTGCTAAAGTGGAAGGGTAGAAAAAAGCACACCTTTATGTCTGTCTTAATAGCTCTGTAAACTAGCACCCTCTTTGCTATAACCTGCATAAAAATGAGCCTCACATTCTTATACACAAACACGTTTCTAAATCATAAATATCTTACAAAATTTGTTTATCTGATCATATATGTATGTAGTGAGGCAATGTGGCCTCCCTCAGAATCAGAGGGAGAAACCCTCTCTCTGCCCAGCTGGGGGAGGGTGGAGCCTAACTGGTCCCAGCCCTCCCACAGGAAGTTGAGGGGCAGGACAGGAAGTACAAAAGATGGAACCCCTAGCTCAGTTGGGGCTGAACCAGGGAAAAAGATACACATACCCTGCTCACTGCTGCTTGCCAACCCTGCTGCCAAACTATTTGATGCTCTTGACCTGGAAAGGCCCAAAGTCGGGGGGGACCTGTAGCTGGTGGGACTTCTGGTGGCTGAATACCCAAACGAACCTGATGAGCTGGTGAGGCTGCCAGTGGCCAAATACCCAGACAAACCTGAGGGTCCTGATCTGGAACTCAGGTAGGAAGTAGCTCAGAGGTTTTTCTTGATGGTATTGTGTCTTAACAGTGTGTGTGTTGTGGAAGGATCCCTGCTGACCAGGTGGTGGGACAACTCTGGGTTCGAACTCAGTGGAGTTGAGCAGGCCTGCATTCTGCTGCCCCTGCCATACTATTTCTGGAGTGGCCATCCCCCCATCACAGGCCATGGGGCCAGTGTTTATCAGTACTCCCTGCTTCCTGAGGGGTAGCACAATAGACTTCCAGCCAGCATTTGCCTGCCTGGGGCGCCAGAGCCTCCTACCCTTTAGAGTTATCCCTGTTACAAAGGCCAGGACACTGTGCCTACTCTGTTAATTTCTCCAACTATAGGCCATGATCTTGGTGACATACTGTGGCGGTGGGGCCTCGCTGCAAGCCAGAATAGGGATGTCTTTACTGACCTATTACATTATACCAACTGTTATCTGAGTCAAGAGGAATATGTCCTTTGTGTTGGCAAGACAGTGGTGGTGTTTATTTTTTGGCTACATTATTTCTAGGTCTGCAACCTATAATTTGCAATCACTTCCAGTTTACAACCAGATTCCTATCAAATAGTCTGTACAAAGCATGGATCACAATAACTAACACATACATACATCTTTCAAAACATAGTGAAACTATAGACTGTTGAAGCCAAATAGAAGTTATAAAGCTGCATTCCATAATCTGTGTAAAATCAATTGGAGGCAATACGCTTGGTTATATGGTTAATGAATGCATTATCTTCAGTGACGCTGGGTGCCTGTTATTAGTTGACAAAAAGAAGAGATTTTCTTGGAGTTTGCTTAATTAGCTTTAACACTGTATTTCATTACATATGTAACCAAAACAATTGTGTGAGCTGTCCTAGTCTCTGTCTGACATTATGCATATGAAAATATTGCAAGTATTTCCTAAAATTCAGTAAAGGCCAAGTGAAGAATGTAATAAACTCAAGATCTAAGTCTCTAAATATAATACTTTTATTAATGAGCATTTATCAGTAGTATGGTCTTCTACAATTTATAATTTTTCAAAAGGTATACTTGGGCTTGTACCTAATAGTCCAAATCATGTCATATTGTAATGGGCAAATATTTACAGGCAGCTTTTCAGAACTTATTCTATCTGGTGACTTATCTGTGCATATCAGAACAAAGGAATAGATCCCACACCTAAAAGCAAAGGGAACCTTTACATTCCAGTTTTTGCTTAGATTATCCTATTATTATTTCTATGACTGCTGTTCTGCCTATACCTATCTCATAGAGCTGGAAGGGACCCTTGAGAGGTCATCGAGTCCAGTCCCCTGCCCTCACAGCAGGACCAAGTACCATCCCTGACAGATTTGTCCCAGATCCCTAAATGGCCCCCTTAAGGATTGAGCTCATAACCCTGGCTTTAGCAGGCTAATGCTAAAACCACTGAGCTATTCCTCACCTTTCTGAAGCAATCTGAGTACACTTTTTTTTTTTTTTTGTAAACTAAGCAGTATATATTGCATTATTGATATTGGTTTAAAGGTTATACTTAGAAGTAATGAAAAATATCTCTATAAACAAGTTAAAATACATGAAAGGGTTGCCTTGAAAAATTCTGTATGCCTACTCAGTAGACTAGTAACATATATTTCATTATCATCACTAAGTATGTTTTGTTCCTAGGCTGGTACATTGTGCTTGTTGAAATTGATAGTAGTTCAGCTGGTCCATGATTTCATCCCAAGAGCTCAGACACTATGGGGAGGAATGTAGTATAAGCATCGGAATAAAAGAGAAACATTGCTCTGCCCTGACTCACTGTGACCTGGGACAAAACATTTGATCTTGCTGTACCTCAATTTTCTCATCTATGAAATGAAAATAATGATGCATGATCTCAAAGCAGTTTCAGATCTTCTGATGAAGAGTTCTATTATTTTATAAGTGCTACTTCAACCCCAAAGCTAAAGTTAACTTTGCATTGCCCACTCAGCAAAGTTTTCTATGCATATATAAATAATTAATCAAACATTTAAAACAAAAGGTGCTGTACTCTTTTGACCATATTCTGTCCCCATTGAAGTGACCGGCTATTCTTCCATCACTTTTGGGAGCAGGTTTGTGTTCATACACAAAATTTTACCTGCATCAGACTCCCACCCTCAACTTTCCATCAGCATAGTAATGAAATGGCACATCAAACAGAAAGGAAAGGTGGGGGTAACAGCAGTTAGTCATAAATTCTTTCAGGACATAATGCATGTGACATAAGTCACATCCCTGAGCTGGATTTAAATGGGGCAAATTATGAGCTCTATTACAGCAAACGTGAATAATGGGTTGTGTAGATCTAAGAAAAATGATTTGGTACAACTTTTAAAGGTTAGCTGACAAAAACCAGATGGTCAGGAAGGAAGTTTTTATTTTGTTTTCCCTCTTTATGATTTCATTTTAAACCTTCTGCTCCCTGCAATAAAGTCCTGAATTTTCAAACACTTTGCCTGCTACACTGAAAATCATCATTGTTATATTAACCAATGAATTTCTTGCAAGTGTAGCTGAAATATCATTGTTTCTATAATACTATAAATACAGGCTCAATCTGGTAAGGTGCTGAGCACTGCAGAATGGTGCGCAACTCCCTCAATTTCTACTGGAGTCAGGAGTAAGCCAGAGGGCCCATTGTAGCAAAGGACTTCAGGCAAGTGCTTAAGTCCCATTTAATCCAATAGGAATAAAGAATGTGGAAACTGCTTTTCTGCATAGGGATGGACTTCAGCACTTGCTTAAAAGCTTTGGATTAGGGTACGTCTACACTGCACGCTTATTTCGAAATAAGCTATTGCAGAAGAAATACTCTGAAATCGCTTATTTCAAAATGGCGCATCAACACTACAGGGAAGCCTCAAAATTAGTCCGAGACAGGCTTCTCTAATGTGGACATGCTACCTCAATTTAGAGTCCTAGGAGGCACTGGGGAGGAAATAATTTGAATAGCCCTGTGGAGGAGCTATTTCCAAATAGCAGCAATGGAGCATCCACGCTACTGCTACTCTGAAACAGGTGTTATTCTTTGTAGAATGAGGTTTACAGAAGTCAGAATAAGCCGTCCGTTATTTCAAATTTATTTTGAATTGTTGTGTAGACACTCACATTGTTATTTCAGAATATCAGTGCTGCTGTGTAGGTGCACCCTAAGATATTTAAGGACATGAGTAACCCATCTGAAGAAGTGGATTGTGCCCACGAAAGCTCATGATACCATCTACATGTTTCGTTAGTCTTTAAGGTGCTACTAGACTATTTGTTGTTTAAGTTTTTTCTACTGACATTAGCGGGACAGTTCATGTTATTAAAGTTAGACTTTGCTTAAATTACCTTGCTGAAGTGGGGCCTTGCTGAATCATACCCTAAAAAAATTAATTGAGGAGGAGGAGAAAGTTCCAGTGAGAGAACTCTGCTTAAAAAATATGTTGCCAGTTTGCTGAGTTAAGAAGGAGAGCATGGGTGGTTGGTGAAGGTTAGGCTGGGACAGGCAAGCCCCCAGCTCCACCCCTTCCACTGGGGCCCCGCCCCAAATGGGAGCCAAGCCATTACCTTGAGGCCCCACCCCAAGTGGGAGCCATACCATTCTCCTGAGGTCACACCCCAAATGGGAGCCACGCTGCCCCCCACCACCCGCAACACAGGGAGGCAGGGCATCATACCACACGTGCCCTTTACCACCATGGGCAGGGGAGGAAGGCAAGTGGGCGTGCCCCAGCTTCCCCAGCCCCAGAGTACAGGGAGGGAGGAGAGTGCCTGTCCCCAGCCTTCTTGGCCCCAGGTGTTCTGGGGGAAGAGTGTGGGCGGGGCCAAGCTGGCGGTTTGCCTGTTATACTGGATGCCCATGAAGGAGAGATGCAAATGAGACATTGGATGTGGAAATGCATGCAACTCACAATCAACATTACAGACAACAGAATAGAAACAGTATTTGTTGTGGTATGTTTACACTTTTATAGTTTATTGTTTAAGATTTATAAGGAAATAATTTTATTTCTAAATTAACTGGCAGGCATACTGAATAATGTAATTTTAAAATTGATTTCATTTATCAGCCTAAGAAAAAGTATTAAGAATGTCAGACTGATGTATAGCATCTAATCAAAAGAAGAACACCGTATTGCAGATTGGTATCATTAACATTTGAATATTTCATATGACAGTAAATTCTCAATGCATGCTGCATTCTTTGATATTCCAATGCAACAATAATCCTCCAGTGGCTTTATTATGATTGTTTTCATGGGTTTTTCAAGGCTTGTTTGAAAAGCAAATTATAACTATTATGAATGCTGGCATTATAAGAACAAAATTCTAAGGTATCACCCCATTTTGATGTTCTAAATCATTCCATATGTAAAATCAAAGAAAACTAAAAAATATCAAGGGATGGGGATTTGTTATTTTGTTGAATAATTTCTAACTTCTGGGTTATAGACCCTTTTTCTTGGTGGTTCAGTATAGATTAACTTTTCTGTTAGAAAGATCTTTGTATTCAGAAGCCCTTTATGGACATGTGATATAGTAATTTTTGATATTTTTCTGATTCTCTTGAGGACTCTGCATTGTGGCCATGAGTTCATCTCTAGCATCGTGGTGCTTGTGCCAATTAAGATGGCTCAGGTCCCTTGAGAGTTGAAGTAGTAAGGAGAGCGGAGATCTTTGCTGATTTTTCCTTTAAAAAGCAGCCAACTGTATGCATTATTAGCAAGTAGTGTAGATGTTGTGCCTCTAGCGGACAGATGATACCCTACTGGTGCTCTCTTCAGAACTAGCCTGGAATCTTGAGACACAGAGGAGAAGCCTCTTTTCCTCCAACATAGGTAACACAAGACATGTAGAAACTTACTGTGCTGTTTATACCAAACTCAGACAGCAAAATATTATCCCCTGGAATGCAAATAACACAGAGGAGTGAGTGTAGCATGGTCCAGTGGAGAAGATTGGGGTTGGTATTAGAGTTTGGCCTTATATCTGGATCTGTCTTGACTTGCTGTGAGATCGTAACAATCTCTGTTTTCTCACTTGGGAGTTGTTACCAGTGACAACAGGAGCTGTACACAAATTTTATATGGAATTGTGACTTTTCAAGTTATTTTACCTTTAACCAGGTTTATTTGCAAGGTATCCCTATTGTCATACTCTGATCCATTATTCAATTTTCCATAGAATCGATCAAGAAAACAGGATAGATAAGTCTTGAATTTCTTCCGTATTAAAAACAAACCACAACCCCTCTCCACCACACACACACAGAAAGAAGGCACTTAAAAACAGTGTACATCAAAGAATAACAGTAATTTAAAAAAACACAAATACACCTTTTCTGTGCAGGACACCTTGAACACCAAATTAAAATAGTATGCAGATTACAAAAACATAGTGTATGTCTTCAATTCAAAGTAACAAATACTTTTTATCTCTGTAAGAGAAATATTTGAGTTTACATACTGATTTGAGTAGATGTATAATACTTCAAAAAAAGAAGAGACGAGATGGGGAAGGAGATTAAAACTATCTCAGTTCCTTTTCACATTTGCTTGCTGTAAAACAAAATTTCAAAAAAATATGCTTATTCTTCACTTTGGTTTAGTCAGCATGACTTTGGACGTGCTGAAGAGAGAAACATAAAAGTTTGGCTGCTCATGCCCAGGAAAGTGTATCTGAGTAGTACACTCATCATGAGATTGATGTAATGACCTAGTATAGATCTAACATTCCCTAGCTAGATATTGTACTTTCTTGATGTTGTACCAGTATATCAATCTGCTGATGATCAAGTGAGAGAACAGGTTATAACACAGAATAATTGAAAGTAGGGCTTTGCCAGTCTGAGTTTGATTTCTGTCCAAAGAATTTAACAATAATATATCCCTTGACCAATATATTCTCTTTCTATCATGGCCCTCTTCCCCCCCCCCCCCTTTCATCCCTCTAATGAAATTATAGAATACCAGTATTAGTAGTATTGAAGGCTCTTTCTCTTGAGTCAGTCACATATTCTCTTCTCTGCAAACAGATGGTAGCATGGGGCCTTATCCATGAAGTTCAAATCCAGACCCCCATATTTGAAAGTGCTTGGATTAATTGTTTTGGTTTAGACCCAGCTCTTTTGTGAGAATATGTGCGAGTAAAACAGAGGTAAAAAGGGAGAAATAAAACAAAAGCAATGAGAGCTAATAAACAGTGAATGGGAAGGATCAGGAGCACAGACTCATTAACAATTAAAAAAAATCGGAAAGAAAATCTTATCCAGTCAAGCAATACAAATGTTCCCTCCTCTGGGGTAGCCTTAAAGGTGGGGAGGTCTTTGTCTGGGCAGGCAGGGGGAAAAAATGTTTGGAATACTGCCTGCTCTACTTTTTTTCCGTGGGCACTCGTTCAGCAAACTCCGTTGTCTGGGACCAGTCAGGTCCCAAGGGAGCTAGACCAGGGAAGCCCAACCTGAACACATTTTGGGCCTGACTGAGAGTATTGGAGTATTACCATTGACATCAAGGAGAGGAATGTAGCTTTCTGCATCATGCCCTACATAGAGTTCTTCTGTGCAATGTGCCTCAGATAGCATGTGACCAGGATTCATCATTAATTTGGTCTAGATTCAATCAAGATGTAAACCAACTTAGGTTCAGAGAAGCAGGGGAAAGAGGATGCAGCAGCACAAAAAATTTGTTTGATTTAACAAATAACAGGCAGCAGCTGTGGTTTAGTGTGTTCTCTGGCTAAATGTTATTGTCAACACATCCATCCTGTAGGCATAAAGTAATAAATCACAATTCATGCATACCAGACTTTCTTATCACTGTAAAACAGGGTTTTGTTTAAGACACTGTATTATTAATTTTTTTTTTGTATTTTAATCTTAAATTGATTTCTTTTTTCTTCCAAGAATGTGGTTTTAAGTGTGCCCAGTGAATTTAAAACAGAGGAACAAAATAATGTTCCTTGGCTCTAGTCCTGGGATGAAGGGGTATCAGATGATATCACCTGGAAGAAAATGGGAGTAAGGAACACAGCTTAATCCACACTTTATTAAATTGAAAGGTGGAAATCTTATAACTGGCTGACAGTATGTAATGCTTAAAGGCCAAATTCTGTCAACTGAGTGACAGTGAGACTTTAAAGTGCTGAGTGAAGGCATTCAGCAGCTTTCAAGTCTGGTCTCAAAGTAAGTAGAAGGGTATAAATATATTTCCATTGATACATAATGTTGGCTCATGTTAAAATGTAGTGCATGTTTTGTGTGAGAACTAAGAAAATATGGCATGTGCTTACATTAGATCAACATATGAATTAAATGCTCGAGTATTTGATTGTTTAATGAATTAGAATAAAACACAAGCATGTGTCCTACACGGGCCTCATGGTGTGTGTGGAGTTACATGGGTCCTGATTTATGATCACGCATTGAAACCTGTTTTTTGGAGCCATTTACAGAATAATTCAGAGTCTTTAGAGTGAACTTAGAATTCAGTTACCTAATGATAACCAATGAGCTATTTGATCAAAACCTTGAAGTAATAGCACCTGTGGTTATTTAGGTTATTAAGGTTATTTTGGACTTCTGAAATCATGGATTCCTTCAAAAATGAAACTCTAATGGAATATTTACAATGAATCCACAATATTATCTTGTCTGATCATGAAGTTGAATACAGTCCATGCTTTAGAAAAAAGTGGAGTATATCCAACTTGTGACCCCATTCTTTTTTCCCTTTATTTTTTTATTATGAAGAATGCAGTACTTCGTGTGCCAAAACCTGGCTTTCTGCACTAAAATAATTGTATGCACAGGCGGCACATTAACAGGGGTTTCCGTTAACTTTATGATCAGTCAAAATGGAGGAGGGATATGAGAAGTGTACCAACTGAGGAGTGGTTAGGGAGAATGGTGTCATCTCCCCTCCAATCCAGATTGCCTAGGTGAGTGAGTGTTGGTCTTGGACCACAGTGGATTGCCATTTTGGAACTCTTATTGGATCTCTATCTGACTGGTAGCCTGCGTAGCACCACTCCGAAGGGGAAGCCTTATCCTACCACTTAAGTAGAGGTTTTGCCTCCTCCCATAGCACTCTCCAGTACTTCATTACTTATACAGGGTGATTAGGATTAGGGTGGCCATGTAAGAAATCTATGGCAGCTACTAACACAGGGGCCCACCTCAGCATTTCCTTTCTCTTCCAGTGCTGTGCAGGTCAGAGGGCACTGTTGGGTGAGGGTAGGATGGAATCTCTCTGTGAATGGAGGGTAAAAGGAAGTGGGAAAGGGTCAGGGCTGCTATCTTAAGGTTGGGAAGAGGTATGCCAGTATGACTGTTCCTAAGGCAGTTCTTGTAGACTAGTGTCCAGTGCTTCCCCCTCAACATCCTTTATATCCAGTGTCCTGTATGCCAATCCTCTCCAACACTCACACAGCCAAAATGGAGGTCTGATCCTGCCATTTTTGACTTCAGTGGCAGCAGGTTTGGGCATTTAATAAAGGAAGCTCTAAGGCCCTGATGCAGCACCCACTGAAGCCAACCAAAAAATACCCACTGATTTCATTGGGTGCTGGATCAGATTCTAAGCTAGTACTATCCCGAGCTTGAATCCCTTTTGGTAATAATAGCCTGCACATGCTAAGAAGCATGAGGTTTTTGAAAGTTCTCTTTTAGAGAACTTTCCTTGGATACACAACTCCCACTGAAGGCAATAAGAACTTTCATTGTGCAAAGAATTCAGAGCAGAGTCCGTAAAAGGAATTGGCCATTATTAATTGCATTGTAATATATCTGCCTGCTGCACGTCGAGTAACCTACCTCTGTTTTGATTGATTTACAAGTGATCACAGCCTGTGGCTTGAGCACTGAATTCTAAGAGCTTAACAAATGGGTAATACAAATGTCTAACTCAACAACCAGTTTAAGGAATATAATTACAAGAGGCAAATCCTTCTGCTACCACCAAATTAGTTAGGAAGCCTTTTTCCAGGATATCACATGGAGAACAAGTTTATCTTTGAAAGCGATAAAACCTTTTTCAGTTCATTTAAAATAAGCAAGTCTGGTTAGAAAGATATTACGAGTGGCTAAATAGATTGCACAACACTTTAAAGTTAACATATCACCTAACAAAGAACAGGATAAACAGATAGCACATGAAAAAATTGTTTGAAGGATGAAAGTTAAGGTAGGAGCAAGCTGAGGAAAAGTGTATTTTACGTGATTAAATTTGTCAAACAGATTTTTTTTCTAGATTCTGTTTAACGTTCATCGGCATCAGTCAGGTAGATGCTCCGTATTTTAAAGTAGTCTTCTGTCTATGATTGGTATACAGTAATTCATTCCTCTCTCTCCTACAGATTGCATTCTCAGTGTTTATCCTTTTAAACAAACCCCCAAAACAATCACAAGCAAATGACAAAGTATCTTAAATTCAATGTTTCTGTTAGGAAATCCTGTCTTTATATTAAACCAAATATTAAAAAAACCCAGAAGATCTGCACCACTTGAATACCGAAGACAGAGAAAAATGACTTGATCCCCCAGAAAGCTTAATATAGAATAGAGCTAAGTCTTCAGAAGAATTCAGAAAGTTGCACGAGGTGTCCCCATCAATGAATATGTAATATTAAAAATGCCATATGCTATGTACAGAAATGGCAAAACAAAATGATAGCTGGATAAGAAACACAGATAAAGCCAATTGTACCGGTGCCGAAAGTAAGTTAATTTGAAATTCTAAGAAAATGACAAATGGTTCAAAACATAGCTGCATATAAATTGAATGACCCAGGTCCAGAAGAGATGCCACAAACTACCAATCAGATAGCAATCATAAACTGTATTTCAAATAGGCAGCTCTCTGGAATTAATCCAACCTTGACTCCTCTTTGCTGGAGGAGTTATAGTCTGTACAGGTCACTGGCTCACATGCAACAGTTGTGTCCCACTTGTTTAAATATCTACCTGAATATTTCATTACATAACATGCCTTAAATTCTGACCTTGGAGTTTTGACAGTCAGCAAAGTTTCCCATCCACTCCTGGACAAGATCTTTCCTAGCTAACAAAGCACCTTTTTATTTAGGGTCTGAGACCAGCTATCTCTTTCCCAGTCACACTGAACTGCGCAACACATGCCAACCAAATATAGGTAAACTTCTTCACACAACTATTTGGGACAGAATCTTTCCTGTTGGCTTTGTCTTTCCACATTCTTACCCAGGAATGGTCAAAAGATTGTCTAGCTTCTGTTGGATTAATTGGTAGGCCAACAAGGAGAATCTGTCAAGATCACCCAGCTCTTAAGACTACTAGTCCTGTACCCAACTGTGTAGTAATCATAGGACTAAAGTGTGTTAAGTGATGGATTCTCCATCACTTGAAGTTGTTAAATCAAGATTGTATTTCTAAAAAAGCCTGTGATAGTTTAATGAGAAATGATGGGCTTGATACAGAGATTACTAGGTGATGTATTATTTAGGGTATCATATTATAGGACAATGGTCCAATCTGGAATTTAAAATCAATTCATTTATCAATCTATTTTCAAGGAATGGTGTAGTTTGCTTTTGGCTTGTTTTCTTGTTCTGAACCCCGAAGTGCCTCTATATCCTATTCCAATTACCAAAGGTATTTTCCTAATTCAATTCAGCAAACATTCACAGTCTTTGATATGTCCTTGATAAATCAAAATACATCAATAAAACAGAACAGCCAATAAAAGAAAACCATCTTGTAAAATGTTATCTTCTAATAAAACAACTCTGAGAAACTTTTAAAGCCCATATTAATTTTTATTTTCAAATTAAAACTTTTAGAAAGCGCAAAGAATTAATCACTTGAGCAAACTACTTTTTCCTTTACTTGTGGCATATTTGCATACATTGAAGCATCTAAAATTAACAAATGAAAACCTTATATTCTCTGACTTTTAAAGGGAGTTAACATTTAGAACTGATCAGGATTTCTTTTGCCATGGTGTGTGTGTATGTGGTGTTTTTTTTTTATCATCAGAAAATGTCTGTTCATTGGAACTTTATGTGGGATAGAATTGGTTTCAATTATATTTTTTCAGGTAAAAGAGAGAATTTCTGGTCAGTGAAAGAGGAAAACCCGATCCCAGAATGGCTCAATGATTAGGGCATTCATGTGGGATTGAAGTTCAGCACTGTGCGCCGCTTGATTCAGAGCAGAAACTTAACCTGGGATTGCCCACACCTGAGAATTTCCTAACCACTGGGCTATATAATTAGTCTCTAACCCAATGAGTATTTAATTATTTATGCATAATGAACATCAGCAAAAAGAGAGACTGATTTTATAACTCAGCAGGCACTAATGTGGGATGTGGGAGACCTTACACTTCTGGTTCTAAATCAGGCAGACTAACCTTAAATTTAGGTCTCCTATATTCTACTTTAGTTTCCTAAGACTGGACTATTGGCTATTCTGGGGTAAATGGATATCTCTTGTGCTTTTTCTCAAAACATTTCAAATGAGGTGTCATTTTCATTCTGCATGAAAACAAATGTGGAAATATGATTTTTTTTTAACAAAGTGGAATTCTTGAGTTCCCACACAACCTACTAAAATTTACATTCAGAGGAAAATATTCTCTGTATTGGTTTGCCATGGGCGTTATTTGTGAGATTTTCTTCAGTTTTATGTTACTGAGGTCATGCTGATGACACACTTGAGATACAGCTCTGGGCCAAACTCCAACCTGATGCAAGTGGGTGCAATGCTATTGAATTCAATAGACTTACATCCATTTACTCCATAGCCCAGTCTCACTCCAGATCTACTTGTAAGCAACTCTAAATGAGAAGCAGATTAAGGTTTCATAGACCGCAGGGCAAGAACAAGTGGGGGCCCATCCCACCTGTGTTCCTGCCCCTGGTCACATCCCTCCACATGTGATCATTTCTACTCCTCCCTCAGGTCTTGCCCTGTTCATCCCAGGGTCCCTCCCATTCATACCCCCACTGTGGCCCCAAGACCGGAGAAGCTCTGACCCCACACAGCACCACACTGCAGATAGCAAGAGTTCCTCCAGTTCCAGGGATACAGCTGGGGTCCTGGTGCCAGGGGGCTTCCCCTGCCACAAGCTGGCTTCTGCCAGGGATGGCATCAGGGAATTGCTGGGGGCTTCCCCTGTGGTACCCTGTCTTCTTCTGGGATTTGGGGGCTTCCCCTGCTGCTGCTAAGGATGTGTGGGGGTTTCCCTGGTTGCTGTGCTGCCTCACTCACCTGGTGCTGCTATACAGGAAGGGGAATCACAGAGTGGGAGTTTCCCCTGCCCACCTGGGGCTTTGGGGTTCCCCAGTTGGGTGGGACCCCTGAACACAAGCCCTGTAATCCCAGTGGCTAATCCGCCACTGCTCTGAATAAAGAAATGCATATATAAAGCATTAGATGTGTATGCTTCCCTTTCTGATTATATTCAATGTCAGTTTTACATCTGCATGTCTACAGTTTTATACTCATGCCCCAAGGTGAACATATTGTCAAAACCAGTGTTTTGACACACAAACAAAACCAGACACAAAGCCACACTAACAAGAACACACTTAGATAACTCTTCAGAGGGGTAGCCAAGTTAGTCTGTAAGGGTATGTCTAGACTGCATCCCTGTGTCAGCAGAGGGATGCAGATTAGGCAGGTCAACATTGCAAATGAAGCAGGGATTCAAATATCCCATGCTTAATTTGCATAAAAATGGCCACCGTTTTTGCTGACTCAGCACTTTGTTGACAAAAAGAGGCAATCTAGAGGGGGATCTGTCGAAAGAACGCCTTTTTCAACAGATCGTGTAAAGCTCCTTGCAGAAGGCATAAGGGTTTTCAACAGATCTTTCGACAGATCCATGGGGAGCGCGGACCACAAACGGCCACTTGCTGCCGCTTGCTCCCCCGCCACGGCCCTAGCTGAGCGGCGCAGAACTCAGCCGAGCGCCACGGCGGGAGTGGAAGGGGAGCGGGGTGGTGACGTACACAGCCAGGGGGTGAGGACATGTACGTCACTGCCCCATCCCCTTCCCCTCCCACCGTGGCGCTCGGCTGAGTGCTGCCCGCTCAGCCGGGCCGCCGTGGGGGAGCCCAAATGGCAGCTTGTGCCACTTGCTCCCCCGCGGTGGCCTGGCTGAGTGGCGCAGCCCTCAGCCGAGCGCCATGGCGGGAGGGGAAGGGGAGTGGGGAGAGACGGAGTGGGGAGAGAGAGGCAGGAGGAGGAGGAGGAGAAGAGAAAGGGAGAGTGAGAGGCAAGAGGGGGAGAAGAGAAAGAAAGAGATGGGGGAGAGAGAGGCAGAAGGCGGAGAAGAGCTGAGAGACAGAGGGGGAGGCAGGAGGAGGAGGAGGAGGGAGAGAGAGAGAGAGAGAGAGAGAGAGAGACGGAGCGAGAGACCGGAGGCTCAGGAGAGAAGACCAATGTGGAGTAGAGACCTGAAAATCCCATCTTATGACGGGCTAATTGGCTAGTTATTATAGAAGAGGGTTATCACAAGATGGCATACTTCTCTGGTGAGCCATAATCCTTGTGGGCTATGAGAATCTAAATGAAATTTCACAGATGAGGAGTTATTTTACTGACTAGGAGCATACTGTTCACCATAAGGGAGAGCACTCATTTACAACACATGAACTATTGGTTTGATGTGCCAAATGGCCAATCCAAAACTGCCACATGACCAGCTATACCTTTGTGAAATTTGCGTATAGGTTATACATTTCCCCTGGATTTTTTTCTAATCAGAAACCTGTTCCATTTTCTTAGGCTGTATTTAAAGAGATTTTCCATATATGCAAACAATCCACATATTCAGTGTGTAAAATGAGATTGCTGAGGACTTTCTTTGGGCGCATACTTAGAAGTAATCTTTTCTGCATATAGAACTCTGTCTTAAAGGCTCCTGTATTGCATGTGATAAGATTCCATGATGGTTTCTGTCGTCAAAAGTTTTTCAAAACTCACTATATGCATAATAATTAAAAAAAAAAAAAAAAAAAGATTACTGCATCCTGAGACTGACAAATGCTGTGCAGGACAAAGATATTTTAAATATAGAAAGATGCCTATTGGGAGCTAGACATCTAACTATCTTTTTGAATTTCCACCTCAGTATTCTAATAATTTTCAGATTTCTTAATTAAATTGCTATAATCTGCATTTGTTGATTAACCTACATGACCACAATTAGACAATTATAATAAGCTACAAACTTGATCTTGCATGGTCAGGGTCAAAGACTGAAAAATTCAGTTACAGTGGGATTGTTAAATAGATGTGTATAATTTAGCTTTTAGTTAATTTGATTCTCATTTCATCATCTTGTTACATTGATAACTCATACCATGCAGTCCCCCACTCCTTCTCCGAAAATTGACTGGGTGCAGCATAAGGCATAAATTAGATTGCTAGATTTGCATCTCTATTTAAATTGGAAACTGTAAATAATTCCATATTTTAGATTTTTTTTTTATCCTGGTCAATAGCATGCACACTATATAAAGAACTCCTTATTTGGTAGGATAAGGGGGAAAAAACCCTTTATCTCTTTCTCTGGTTTAGGTTTGCCTAACTAAACCCAATCTACCCAATCTATATCTGTGATAAATTTAAGTGAGCTATTCTCAGGGAAAAGGCATTTATTCTAATTTCTTTTCTAATTATATGACTCCAACTTGGGTTCTGATCTTGTCAGGTCTCAAATTTAAGCTGGGTCAAGTCTGATCTGACAATGGGAGACCATTAAATAACAAACAGCGTGCTGGTCTCAGTGACTCAGTAGATGGCATTTCTCCTTATTAATCTGTTTGAACCTTTACCCCAGCAGAGTGCTTAGAGGGTTCTGATTGTACAGCTGATTAACTGAATTTTAAGAAGTCCTGATCCTTTGTAGTCATTCAAGACTGCACTACATGTTTTGCTACATTTGGTATGTTTGTCCTGATGCATCATCTGAATTTGCAGGTTAGCCAAGATTAGTTACATTTTGTGAACCAAAATTGTTTCTGATACTAGTTTCAGATAAATATATTTATCTCTCTCACACACGCACACAGAGTCTGGGTAGAGCATTTTCTAGTTTGACATTCTTCAGGCTGTTGTGCTTGGTTCAGCGGGGTAGGTAAGCCTGAATAAAGTCCAGGCATTGCCCCCTGGCTGCAGTCTACAGGCAGGGTGCAGATTGTCCATCTCTCACGCCTTCTTGAGAGCTCAGCTATCCAATTTCAACTGCCGAGGCTCTGGGACCAGTTCTGATGGCTCAGACTGTCCAGTTGCTTTAAGACCACCTTTTCCAAGAACTCGAGCCAGGTGGGCATTCTAGTTCAGTGTTTCTCAACCTCTATTTAAAAAAAAAAAAAAGTGCCCCTTAAAGTACCCCCAGTACCTACAGTTTTCAGACCCACACATTTTTTTTTCTGCCATTGCAACACATTTGTTTAAACAACTTAATCGTAGTCATGTGGGCGATGATATTTTTGGGTGTAAAAAGTACAAAAATAATAAAGCGCTGTAAAACTTAAAACAAATTCAGTTTTCTTCAAATTTCAGTTGTGTTGACGTACCCCCCCAGACTTTCTTGAGTACCCCTAAGGGTACTCGTACCACTGATTGGAAAAACACTGTTCTAGTTCACCTCTACAGAGTCACATGCTAGTGAAGCAAACACGCAGATTGTGCTCAGGGTTCTAAAACAATATACTCTTAAAATAGCATGACATGCACAGATCTAGACAAAATAATAGACACCTGTACAGATTTCTCAGCATCTGTTTCCTCAACACTGAGGACTTCTTTGGGTCTAGGGCAGGCCTGGGCTGTGCAGAGTCCCTCTCTTGAACATGGCTTCTCTAAATTGTGGAGTCTCTCACTCTCTGTGGTCACCTAGCTTCCTTCTTACTCAGTTGTTAGTCGTGCAGAGTCCTCTGCTACAAAAGTATGGCCACTCTTTCTCTCCTGCCCAAAGCTTTGTGTGTGTCTTTGAGAGTCCCTCATGTTTATATGTTGCACAACTAACATCAGGAGCCTTTGATCTCGTTACAGATTTTCTAATCTTCAGTTCCTCTTCTCTGTAGAGAACCTTGGTTGATATGGTTTATCAACTCAGGCACCCTATTTAATATGCCCATTGTTTGATCAGAGCACAGTCATTAAGGTTTATGACTCTTCCCTTGTCAGTGGTCTGGTGGGTGTATCGTGACCAGTGGTGCTGGAGTTAGAGGCCCATGTTCCCGGGAAGGGCAGCTACTTTCAGGGATACCATGAAAATGTACAGAAATATCAGGAGCTGGGCTGGAATCAGGCAGTCAAATGGGCAGCCCAGTGCATAGGGTTTAATAAAGTTCCATTTGTTCAGCTTAGCCTCCATTCATCTTCACGCTTTGCTAATGAAACATGGTGGCATTGTCTGAGCTGTGAGTTCTCAGCAGCAGGCAGTGTGAACCATGGAACTTGGTGTGAAGCCACCAGGAGCCCTTTATTATACAGATGTAACTAGGGTTGCCTGATGGTTTTAACAAAAATACCGGACACACTTGACATTGCATCACAATCTACATTACATCTTATTTAGAAAATACCGGATATTTATATTTTCTCATTTATATTTTCTCAATTTGTTTCCCGAACAGAAAGCTAAAATACTGGACTGTCTGGTTCAAAATCAGACACATGGCAACTCTAGATGTAACCCAGAGGCACTGAAAAAGGAGAGTGAAGTCTGTTTTAGAGTCTTAGCTAAGAGCCCATTGGCTTTCAGCTTGTGGGGCAGAGGCTTGTAACTTTCGCTCCTAAGGCCCCAGGTTCACTCCGACCTGCTGATGACTAGGATCCTTCAGCTTTTACACAGACACAAACCTAGGACAGTGATGGATCTGGTGAAAGGAGAAGTTCAAGCAGCACACAGACATAGCTGTTCAGGAGGATGACGACAGCTGGAAACTAAAGCCTTGTTCTGTCTTACTAGGGAACAAGCCAGACAGATCTGAAGCTCTCCATTGCCTCAAACCTTTTAGGAGTCATGGGGATCTTATTGCTCTGCAAAGCAGAATGAAGTTGTGGAGTGACACAGCATTTTCACTAGAGACTATTCCAAAGAGGAAGGGATAGATTCCTGTGTTACACCCTCACACACTGGCTACTAATTACAGACTTCCTCATTTGGGACCGGATAGTCTGTGGCACTTGGGATCACCTGCTCTGGGAAGGTGATCTGACTTTAGACAGAGGCATAGACATGGGCATGAAGCTGAAGCATCCAGAAATAGGGTGAAACCCCAAGGAGATAGAGCATGCTCAGAAGTTCATGCAGTGATACAATAGCAAAGGAGAGCAGGTGGCCAGGATTTCCATATCCACTAAGAGATGCATTCATGAGACAACATGAGTGGATAAAGGAGAAGGGGCCTTCATTAGGAGCATTTCAAGAACTAAGGTAAATTGAACCATTTTAGCAGTGCGCGCAGAAGCAACTCAGAAATATTCAGTGAGACTTGTACGAGAGGGGATGGTGCACCAGCCGGTGACGATGACATTATGACTCAAGTCCAAGAGCATATGAGATTCAGGCCGTTAGGACAGGAAAGCAACAAGGGGCAATACTAATCTGTGCATGCAATAATGGTAAGAGAGAAATGCTAGTCCATTAGCTGGGTCTCCTGTAATGTGATTCCCCGGGGTGAATAGAATTCAAACACACACACAAAGCACTCACAAGTTAATAATATCTAGTGAGAGCTGCCCAGGAAATGTTACATCCCAGATGGCACCAGCTAAAGTTTGTGATGGTGGATGGATGGACTATTACTGGTGTTAGATGACACTCTGAGCTGGGCATATGGACCTAGCATCAGCAAATTGTGGGAGGGGATGAGCACGTTGGATCCACGAACATGCTGCATTATTGTCTGATTTCAACTGTGAAGCTGATGGAAATGAAAGAGATGGAAAAGGATTTCCAACTGCAGGCAGTTGAGAGCACTACTAACAGGGTGGCCAGAAGACAAGCTAAGTACCTGTAGCAGCACAACTGTATTTTCAAAGTAAATGTAAGCTAAGTGTGCAGATGGAATCATGTATCAAGGACAGTGAGTTGTTCTTCCTGCTTCATTACATAGGGATGTAATGTAAAAAATACATGCCTCACACCTGGGCAAGGACAGCTGTCAAAGACAGGCTCAAAAATTGTTTTTTACTGTCTGGGAATAAATACATAACTCTCGTCCTCCATAGAAGGGTGTTAGACCTGCCAGTCATGTGATTAACCACCAGCTGAAAGAGACTGTTACCACATGAGCTGCTCACCCAACCATAGGAAAAAGGTGGGAAAAGACTTATTTACAATCTGTGAAAAGTAATGCTTGGCTATAATGGATTTTATTCAATTTTTAAGAGGTCAGTGCCCTGCCTAATACAAGAAGCAAGTCAGTGATTGGCAAACCTCACACCTACGCACCTAGTTTCTGATGCATGGTATTCCAGACACAATGTTCACTGACAACAGACCCTAATTTTGCCTCAGGAGAATTCAATTGGAATTTGCATACAAATGGGAATTTGATCACGGCATCTTGTCCCCTGCCTATCCCCAGAGTAAAGGTAAAGTGGAACCAGCTGTGAAAACAGCTAAAACTGTTACTCAAGAGGCTGGGTTGTGGTTTTTTTTTTTTTTTTTTTTTGGTGGTTCAGACCTCTTATTTTCATTTGTTGGAAGACAGAAATACCCCCCCTTCACAGGGGTGCCAAAACAGTCCACTACAGGCACTGATGGGATGAGGGATTAATTGGGCTTGAATGGGTTAATAGAGCTTGAGGAAGGCTGTTGCAAAAGGCAGCAAATCACAGAAGGGCTTACAGGAACAGCCAGTCAGGGCTGAGCAGGCCCATATAAGAAGAGCTGCAGCACAAAGCAGCTGCAGTCACCCCCTGGAACTTGAGGAGGAAGAAGGACTGTCAGCCTTTCATGCTGAAGGCAGCAAACACCCTCTTCAGAGTAATACTGCAGACAGAGACCTGGGGAGCTAAAGGCAGCTCCTGGTGGATTGCAGGGATTTGTAGGCTGAGGACCTCAGCCAAGGGCAAAGAGGGTGCTGGGGTTACGGCCCAGGAAAATCTACTGAGGAGTTGGAGAGGATGGTGTAAGCAGCGGCTATCTTCAGGATCTCTGGGCTAGGACCTGGAGTAGTGGGTGGACCCAGTCTCCCCACTCCCTTCACAGTGGACTGTGATTCTGTCCCTGGAAGAGAGCACAGAGTGTGGCACAGCTGGAAGACCATGTCACAAAGAGGATGCCATGGTGCTGAGAGTGACATGGATCCCTGGAGCAGAAGGGATGGTGGTGAGACCAATGGTGGATTCAGAATTAGTATCTCTGCCTGGCCCCTTTACTTTCTGTATGAGGAAAAGTCTAAATGCAGACAGAGCAGGCATTTTCCAGGGTCTGTTGTGATCTAAGTGTTCCTTAATGAGACAGACATTCAACTTCACTATTGACTTGTCCCTTGCCTTCATGTGCTGGCTAAACCTCTTGTGAGCATTACCAGAAGAGCAAACATAAACCTACAGTACAAAGCTGGAAAACGAGGTGTTTGTTTGCTTTGCTGATCCAATGTGGGGCCCCTCTGTCATCGGGGCCTCTGGGTCACAGCACCATTTGTCTTGTGGTAAATCTGCCCTGGCGTGATGCCACCTGAAGAGGATGCACTGGAGAAAAGAGCTAACTTCTAGGACAGCCAGCAGGAGTCACCCCAGTGGTGAACACACCCTGTCACAGTGACCAAATCTCTGCTACCAATGAGGAAACATTGTTGCTGTCTCCTTTAGGTGGTGTTTCCATCCTTCTGACTGCAACAATACAAATATAGAGTAGCCATTCCTGCGTGGGGTGGAGACCAATCTCTGAAATCCTACATGGGGGGAGTGTCTCAGAGCACATGGGCAGCCATGTCTACACTACTCTTTTTAGCCTCATAGCGTAAGTCCTGCAAGACCAACACAGGTGACCTGGGCTCTGAGACTTGCAGCCACTTTTTGGGGGTGGGGGTGAGGGGAAAGGGAAGTGTAGTTCCTTAAATGGCTTGTCCAAGGTCACACATTATGGATATGTAGGGAACTGAATCTAGCTCTCCCATTGCCTTTCACATTGCCCAGACTGTTATCTGTGTCCCCTTAGTTCTCCAGCCTGAAGTGCCTTTTATACTGCTTTGTTGTGAGAGCAACATTGCTAGTGTGCTTACGTATAGCCTTGAACATGTGTACTATGCACAGGTGAGTTACATGAGTGCTCTTAGCTAGCCACTCCTGAACTATATTGCAGAGTGACACCGACAAATTCCCAGTCCCAGACTTGTTTCCAGAAATGTGCAGCTTGTACTGCTCAGTATCCTCCTGGATGACACAAGCTCATTGAAAGGCCAGCATTTTATTAATAGAAAATGTTCTGCACAAACCTTGTTTTCTAAAATGAAGTTTCCCAAACACTTCAAATCAAACAAAACAAGCTTTTTAACAGACAGATTTTAAGTGATTTCAAGTAATGAGACATAAAAGTGAGAGCTGGTTGCAAAGAAATAAAATGTAAAACATAAGCTAATAGCTAATGTAACAAGCTAAATGCATTTGAAGCTCTCTCATCTCATTCTTATAGGAGCCTGGCTAGATGTCTTTGACCAGAATCCCCTCCTAGTTCAATGATGCTTTCTTTGTCTTTCAAACAGAGAGATGGGGGGAGAGGTGATTTGGGAGGTCTTTTCCTCATTTTTATATGTTTTCTTCTGCTCTTTGGTGATCATCTCCAGCTGAACTTCAAGTGACAGCCAGTCTGTTTACATTGGAACCCCAAGTGTACCATTGCCAAAATGTAAATTTCTCACTTAGATCCTTCTTTCTGCCAAGGAAGGGCTGCTTAATCATGTAATAATCTATTTCGCTGACAGCTGGCCAAGGTGTTGGCTACCCTTTTTTCTCTGGCAAACTGGTTTCAAGCTGTTTCCCTAGATTTAGAACATTTGTCAGTAAAGTCATACAGTAGAATCTTATTACATACAAGGTTGCCACATACAGTTTACCAAGACACTAATGTTCAGCAGATTACAAGCTTTCAAATGATACCTCACAAGGCATACTTTGTACAAGATTTATCATAATTTTGTAAAAAAAGGTGGATATAAGAGTATATAGACTGTTCCAGTGTCCTAATCATTGGATGATCCTGCCTCTCATCTTCAGCAGGAAATGTGCTAAGAGGGAGACTCTAGACATAGTGAAATGTCTAAAGAATTGCAGGTGCTGGGCTAATGCCTGACATCTTTTCTTAGGGAAACTTCACACCATTCTCATTTGTTACTCTTGAAATCTAAAGGTGTTCTCACTTATTATAATGAACATTTTTCATTATATGAGCTTTAGAAAAGATTCCAGCAGTTAATTATTTAAATATATACAGTGCCACAAATATTTATATTATGCTACAGATGACTGAATATCTCTGAATCCCATGTCTTGTTATACCCAGCATGTGCGTGCTCTCTCAGATTTTTTTTTTTTTTTACCCATTTCCATTACCCATCTGAGTTCGCAAAACTGTTCTAGTACTGATCTAGCTGTGGGATACACTGGCCCTTACCCTGACAATGTCTGTCCCATCAGAATCGGGGACCCTGTGTGGAGCTCAACAATAGTCTACCTTTCATCCTTTTGCCTCCCAGTTTCCAGGTTAGGAATTGTTTAGGTGGAATTTTCCAAGGAGCCCAAGAAGCTGAGTCCAAATCCCAAGGGAAAAATATCAGTGATACTTAACTTCCATTTGTGTCTTTGAAAATACTCCTTCCTTTCTCACATGAAATAAACAATAACTCAAAGAAGAAAAAAATAAAGTCATCAAGCAGCACACAGAAGAGGGTCAGTATTATTCACATTCATTTTCATAATATCGTATGGATGCTCTTGATTTACAGTAACCAAAAGAAATAAGCTATCATTTGCATGGCCAGGGGAGCCGACAGCCATGCCAGCTCCCTGGGCAAAGTGTGTGTGTGTGTGTGTGTGTGTGTGTGTGTGTGTGTGTGTGTGTGTGTGTGGGGGGGGGGGAGGGGGGGTTCTAGTTTGTGGTTTTTTTTTGTTTTTTGTTTTTTTTTTAAAGCACTCAGTGCAGCTGAGACATCTCACACCTATTTTTGGCCCCAGGAAGTCTCTTTTTAAATCCCTAGAATACTGAGTGCAATTTCTGGTTTTAATTAAATGTCAGTCAATACCAGTAATTATGCCGTTTACAGTTCCTGGTTCATATTCTCTCCTGTCCGGTTTTTAGATAGTAAACCTCATTTATTCTAACTGGAGATCAAAATGATGGGGCCACATAAGCTATTGTCAATATAAACTAAGTGTGAGTGGAACCTTCTTTTCTTCATTTAAAAAAAAAATCAATATAAGCTGTGTCATAGTAGTAAGCAGGGAGGGGGAAATTTGTACAATACTAAGGCAGACACGTACTTATTAGGGGTGCATCCCGGGCTCTTCTGCCACTTTATTAGATTGAAACATTCCCTAAAAAGATACATGAATCAATTGTTCCCATTCCATGTTACAATTTTTCTATATAATTCAAAAATGGTAAAAGGGATTTTGCTCTAACTTTCCCCAAAACATTCAGCTGCATACAGAGACCTGGTTGATAAAAGTTTAGCCCCAAAGGTGAATGGTTTGGAAAGATCCAGGTATGGAAAATAATTTTCAACCATAGCTAATACTAGTTCCTTGCCATTGGTGCAAGTTTTTAGACTACATATGTTTGCCCACTACAAATGCATGGAGGATACAGATATATACTGTTTCAGCAATTCTAGGTGTTAAGGTGTTGTGGTTTTTTTTTTTTTTTTTTTTTTTAATTGCAGAATCACCCAGAATCACCTCTGGGTCAAGTACAGGTTGAACCTCTCTCAGATGGGACTCTGTGGTCTGGCAACCGTGGATGTTGCTGGACCAGAGAGTCCCGGTGGAGGGTCAGAAGCAGGAGTCATGCAGAGGGCGGGAATCCAGCCAAGCTGGCTTCAGGGGTCCCAGCTGCCAGGAGCACTACTGAGGGAGTCTGGCTGAGCTAGTGGCAGGGTGGCTGGAATGCCAGCAGGCTGGGAGCTCTGGTGACGGCAGAGCAGTGGTGTGCTGCGGTGGGACCAGGAGCCCCAGTGGTGGGGCAGAGGGCCGGGCTGGGGTGCCGGTGGCAGGGGGAGCAGAAATGACCTCACCAGGTCCAACAAAATCCCTCGATCCATAGCACTCAGGTCCAAGGAGGCTCAACCTGTATTACATTTTAATATTTCTGTACCTGTGTTTAGAGCTGTATCTCTTGTGGGCCTTTGGAGCCCAGGGAAGATAAATGAAGAGTTGTTTTTTCTTTTTCCAGTTCTTCAAGGAGCTGTTTTTTCTAAAAGAGGGAATGCTTAACCCTTTACAAACTTAAGAGCAAATATCAACTGACATAAATAAGGGTCTATCAATATATTGATATAGATTTTGTAATGTAGAATGAGCAGCTGAGGTTTAGCTAACCGCTTGAAAGGCAATGAAAGTGATTAGCTTTTAGAGCTTCAATTGATGAACATCAGATATCTCTAAACCTAGCATCCCTTGTAGGTCTTTGAGATGAGAACAATGGAAGTTGGATGATAAAAGAGGGACTGAAGGAAAAACTATTGAAATGCTGACCTCTTACATTTCTAGGTGCCTGGCAAAGGAGGAAAGAAAAGGAGTCAGCAGTAAACAAACAATAAACTTGTTCATTATTCTATTCTTGGCTTGTTAGCATATTGACTTTCCTAGCTCAAGCAGACTAGCAAGCAAACAATATATGGAATGGTAATATTTTATTGGTACATTTAAAAAGTGTTAGCTAGTTGCACAGGATCTTAAACACAAATGGATAAAAATGAACACACCCTTGATTCTAAGAGACTAAGTCAAAGGGAAGCTATATTCATGACAAAGCAACCTTGGTTGTTTATCGGCAGCCTTCAAGTATGTCACAGTCTGGAGTAGGGGGAGGAGAGTGGCAGAAACCTCAATGTTACTCACTTAATGCCTCAGGAATCTGTCAAGGGGCAGGATCTCCTTGCAGGAGAAAAATCATGAACAACTTGACATCTTTTCTCCTTGTAGAAAATAACAAGGGAAAAGGAATAATGCAATGTGAGGAAGTAAATCACATTTGAATCTCATTATTCCCACCTCTACAGAATAGATTTTTTTTTTTAAAAGGGAAAATGGATTTTGGGAAATACTTGGCTGCTGCACTATGGACATTCATGTGTTTTTAATGGATCAAGGTGGATACAGCGCTACATAAAATGATTTTGGCCTAAAAACCCGAAAAGCATGGTGCGCAATGCTATGTCTACTCTTGTATTTGAGTGCTAAATACATTCCCTATTGTATTGCTGATTGATTTTTTTTTAAGTTTTTGGGTGATATACGCAACCTGATTTTGACTTGTGACACAGGTGTTACTCACCATTGAAATATGATACTCAGCAGTAAGTGCAAGAGAAATTGTTTGGTTTTGTTTTTAATGAAAATATCCCCTTGCGCTGTTTACTAACCACACATCATTATTTTTTGTATTGTTGCATTAAGAGCCTGTCAGATGGTCACCACACTTAGCACTGTGTGCTCCCTCCAAATCACTGAGCTGCTCCTTCCCAATCAAGATATAATTCAGGACCCGCTCTTCCCACCTTTGCCTTTTTTATTTTCTCTGTCAGGGTTATTAGATACAGAATGTTCGGTACCTGATTTGGATTTTGTACAGCTTTATACTTCACAACAAAAATCCTTTTACTATACCTGGGCATCTCTTAGCCATAGGATCATCCTGCCTCCCATATTGGGCCCCAAACTATTCAGAACAAAATTATTAACATGAACTTTGCTTAACCTGACTGTAATTTCTTTAAGGAAAGCCAGTGCATGAGATTTTAAGGAAAGCCAGTGCATGAGATTTCAAGGAAATTTAACACTGTGAAAAGCTTGAGGGACCTCTGATTTTGGATTGTGGTGTTTTAATTACAGAGACATAATGATAGGTGTCCAAAGTTGGAATTTCAAATTCAGGTAATATTTTTAAGTGACCACCTGTAACTCAAGAAAAGTATAATTGATTTTCTTCAGGTATTCAGAAACATGCCCTTCTATCTTCATGAGAAAACATGGCAATTTTCAGGTGAACCTAGATTTCCCAGAGTAAGTGGGTACTACATAGAGCTGTATAATAGCATCTAATTCCAATTCTAACTACTTCCTCTTCATAATGACTTTTGGCTTTGTGGCTATTGTGGTGGGGTGTGATCATAGAAGTCCCCTTGAGATTGTTCTCCAGTGTGCTGATCATGCCACTGATGCACACCGACCTGCTTTCTGGGGCTCCCCACTACCTTGTCCTGTTAGGCCAGACCCTCTGGTCTCCCCAGACCAGGCACAGAGTTGGGTTTACCGACACTCTGCAGGGCAACATAGTAACTGAGCCAGTTCACATCCAAGAGGGCTCAGGAAATCAACCCCCAAAAGGGATTAAAACCCCAAATAAAACAGTCTTTCTCTGTGTCAAAGTTTTGTACAGAGAGCTCATAAGATCAGGCCTTTTTATCAATGAAAGAGAGATCTGCACAGTGTTTGCTCCACCCAGGTAACAATTATTTACACTGAGCTTAATAATAAACAAAAGAATTGGTATTAAGTGTAAAAAGTAGGATTTAAGTAGTTGCAAAGTGAAAACAGATCCAAGTAAGTTACTAAAGTAAAATGAATAGAAAATGCATAGCTAGTTCTAATCCCCTAAGAAAAGTTGTTACATGCCAATTCTTACCCTAAACAGCATAGGAGTGTGCAGCACATTTCATTAGGGTGTGCACCCAAAGAATTTTTTAAAAAGGTACTCTTTGACCCCCATGAGCCACACCCCTGACCCATTAGCCACACCCCTGACCCCCATTAGCCATGCCTCTGGAGGTAGCACTCTCAGGGCAAGATGGACACATGACCAGAAGTAAAAGGTGTCATATGACCCCCCTCTAAGGACTTTTCCCACCATCCTCCTACCAATAGGGATTAGTTTGGCCCCCACCAAACCCCCCTCATGCAAGTATCCTGCAATTGCATTAACCCAATGTGTGTGACATTAACTCAGGGGCGGAGAGGCTGGGGGAAGTGTTCCCTCTAAGAGTTTCCTCCCGTGAGCAGAATGAATTTTGTGTTGTGCACCAGTACTGAGGTTATGTGGGCTTGTTTGGATGTGCCACTGTGGCACCCAACTTATTAATAAATATCTTATAAACCTCTACCTTTTCCCTCTGCTGCCATGTCTCCTCCCCTTGCTCCATCAGCTCCCCTCGTCCCTGCTGTCCCCCAACCCTTCACCCTCCTCTGCTGTCCTGACTCCTGCCCTTCTCACTGCCCTCAGCCTTCCTGAGACCTGCTCTCTCCACCAGCCCTTCTCTCCCCCCTGTGCCCACTCCTCCAGGAGCCCCACTCTGATCATGTGAGCTACGCCTCCTCATCCCTTCTTCTAACACCTCCCTCTACACACCTGCCCTGCCTCTCTCCTCTGGTGCTGATCCCTCTCCTGCAGGTGTCTGCCCTTCTGCTTCACCCCAGAATCCCCTGGCACCTGCACCTTCCCTTAGCCCTGCACCCTCCTGGTGCCTCCCCCTTCCCTTACTGCCCCTGCCCCCTTTGCCCTCTTTTTCCCTGATGCCCATCCCCTCACCACCCTCTGCCCCCCTGTTCCCCTCATGCCCCTGTGCCCTCTCACATGCCTTGCTCCATTCCCACCCCTTCTTTCAAGCCTTCTCCCAGCACCTCCCCCTCCCCTGGCTCTCCCACCCTCGCAGTGTCACCATTGGAAAATGACGAGCCTGACTTCAGAAGGAAAAACTTCTTCTTTCTACAGAAGAATCGGAAAAAAGTGGCAGTGTAGAGTGTATAAGTACTGGGGATAGTAAGTGATGGAGAGGAGGAGAATAGAGAGGACAGGGCTCCAAGGAAGGGGTGGGGTCTTGGGGGAAGGATGGGGCGGTAGATCTTCACTTGTTTTGAGATTTTTAAAAAGTGATCTTGGGTATAAAAAGGTTGGAGACCACTGCTGTAGGTGATATCTGGACTCAGCTCTCCTTTGTGTGGTTTGAATCCATAGGAGCTCTGTTAGGTTCCTACTGCAAGGCTTCTTGCGAGGTTCAGATGCTCTGCTTGAGAATTTGGTGTTGGCTTTTTTTCCCCACTTGTGGGGAAGATCACTAGTGTTCTCTCAAAAACCCATTAGTGTGTAATGCTGAAATGAGGCATCACAATGAGTACTTTGTGTTGATCCATATAATTTGATCCTTCTCCTTTTCTACATACTAAGCAATGATATAATTAACAACATGGACACTTGTAGAATTATCATTGAGGAGATGAGTTAGTACCCACAGAGTAGTGCGCCTCTCAGAGAGATTGCTTCACATTCTGCAAATGCAGGTAGAAATTACTGACTTCAGGAATCATTTTTGAGGTGCTCTCAGCAAATATTTAGAGACTTACTTAAAAAAAAAAAAAAGTCAGACAGATTTTGAAGAACAAAAAGCCAACATGAAAAAGGTTCCACAATACAATGCCACGGTTTACTAACCCAATCTGAAGTCTGGCATTTAGACAGGATATAAATCCCCATATTTCAACCCAACAGTCAATAACTAACTTTGATTGGGAAGAAATGTCCTTCTATGATGACCAAGTTGTTTACTACAGGGTTCCTTGCAGCTTCTTCTGAAGTACTGTATCTCTGATAGTAGCCAGATCCTAGGTACAACGAAGCACTGATCTGATCTACTAGGGCAATGCCTATGTTTCCATGTCACAAGCCCTCCTCCTCCCCCATGATAATGAAGAAAAAATCAAGCGTGTTTAACAATATTTCACTATTACTACTGTAGGTTACAGACAAACAGAAAAATGAGATACTGCTTTTCAAATGAATTAGTTTTATCATGACCTTTGTTCTGTAAAGCATTGGACCAATCTTGACTTGGACACAGTACTTTATATATTTCTTTCTTTTCTATGTTGCTTAATTCCCATTTTACCAATGATCAAAGCAACACAGCGATGTTGATGATCTTATCAGAGGGCAGACACAGAGTCAGCAGCAAACCTAGCTCGTGCAGAAGTTACTGACTATTTTTGCACTTAATCCACCAGAATAACTTGCCTTTCTCTTACTAGTTCATGATATTATCTACACTAACACAGAAGCTGACATGTTGCATCACTAGGGGCGTGAAAAAATGTCCCTTTCACAAGTAAAACTTATATCAACTTAAAATGGTGTCTGCACCCCACTATGTTGGTGGGAGGTGTACTCTTGCCAATACAGCTTCCACCTCTCATTGAGGCAGAGTAATTACATACACAGGAGAGTGCTCTCCCATCAGTGTAATGAGTCTTAACCCAAAGAGCTAAATCAGCACTGCTCCATCTGTGGCAGCAGCACTGATTTAGCGCAGTAGTGAAGACAAGTCTGGGGTGGGAGGGCGAAGACAACAAAACAGGAGTAGTAATTAATTCCCTGGGCAATAGAACTAATCGAAAAAAAGACTTTTTTGTTCCCCGCAGCGGGGAGGGGGCCTGCAGTGACAGCGCCAGGCCACGGGTGCCTCCTGGGTGCATTTGGGACCAGAGGAGGGTCTTACTTGTACCTGGCGCTCAGGAGATGGGGTCCCACCGTGGCTGAGCCCAAGTGCCCCCCGAGCCCCTGAACTCCGCTCCAGTGAGCCAGGACGTAGGGTCGCCAGGTGTCCGGTTTTCTACCGGACAGTCCGGTTTTCGGGCCCTCTGTCCGGTAGAAAATTCAGAAAATACCAGACATGTGCAATGTCTGGTATTTTCTGGTTCTCTGGCTGGGCGCCAGACAGAAGCCTGGTGGGGGCGGGGGAGTGGCTGGGAGGCAGGGTGCGATAGGTGCTGGGAGCCTCTAGTTGCCTCTGGGAAGCAGGGGAAGCCCTGTCTCTGCTCCTGAGCACTGTTCCAGCGCGTGCTGGAGCCACAGCTGGACTTGCTTCACCGGGACCATGAGCGGGGCTGGCAGCACCCTGGGATCTGAACGTGCCCAGGTGATCCGGCTCCCTGCCAGCTGATTCCCTCTCCCCTCCCTCTCTTTTCCCCCCGGCCTCCAGCTGGTTCCTCCTCCCGATCTCCCACGGCCAGCCTCGCTGCCCCCGACTCCCAGCCCCGACCAGCTTTGCTTCCCACCAGCTGCTCCGCGGCCCCCGACCCCCCCCCCAGCTTTGCTTCCCGCCAGCCGCCCCATGGCCTCTGACCCCCCTCCACCAGCTTTGCTCCCGCCGGCTAGCCTCACTGCCCCCGACTCCCACCCCCGACCAGCTTTGCTCCCGTCGGAGAGCTCCGCAGCCTCTGACCCCCACTGCCAACCAGCTTTGCTTCCTGCCAGCTGCCCCATCCCTGTTCTCTCCTGGCCAGCTACGCTGCCTCTGATCCGCCCCCCCCCCCAACCGCTTCTCACCGCCCCCCCCCCTTCCTCCTTGCCAGCCCTGCTCCTCTCCCGGCTGGTCCCTCCCGCCCCTGATCAAGTGTGTCTGTGTGTGTGTGTGTGTGTGTGTGTGTGGGGGGGGGTTTAGCCCTACCTGGTAACCCCTTCTTCTCCCCTCCTCTCCCCTCCCCTTCGGCTTCTGCCTCCCAGTTTGCGGGGCTGGGGTCTGCGATTGGCCCCAGCTGCTTCCAGGGCTCCAGACAATGTGCTGAGCCATGGTTTTAAAGTCCTGGGCCGTGACATCACACCACGCCCGGGCGTCTCCTCTCTCACGTGTTGCGCGGTGTTGAAGCACACTGTGCATACGCTCCCTTGGTCCCACAGATGGCTGGTGCGCGGTGCCAGGGAATTTAAAGTGCACAAGTCCCCATCCTCCTCCAGCAGCCGCCAGCCGGCCCTTTGAAACATTAGGGTGTGCCTAGGCCCACCCTGTGTGCACGCCTGTGCTAAACAGCTGTTCTTATTTCAGAGCTGGTCTTTTACTCTGACATGGATCTATAGCCTTCTTCAAAATTCTTTTGTATCCTCTTAGGGTGTGCCAGGCTGTTTCAAATACTAACTGAAAACAAATGTTGATTTCTTCCTATTGCTTAAATTGACTTTCCCCCAGGGTGGGAATCTTTTGTTTTGCATCTCCCATCTCCAGGGAAAATTACTAGAACCAAGATGGATTTCAGTACTAGGTGGTATGGTCACATGTTTTTTTTCCTAGGACCAATCGCCCTTTAGGCTCACCGGGTAAACAAGTCTGTTTACAGGTGATTAAGTTGATCACTGAGTATTTAAGCTTCCGGGGCACCATCTAGAACTATAAAAAGATCAAAACTTCATATTTCTAACTTACATACAAGAATGATATGTGCACAAAAATAGGATATACAGATTCAACAGATTGTAACTGTAAAATCAATATGTTACATGACCTGTCTTGCATAAAGCATCTTTGAGTTATGCATATTCATATTCACAAGCCAATTCTCATAAGGCATTGGGGAGCATCACAGTTACAACTCTCTGAACTAATAGTGGGCAGTAGATTGGTTGACTGTTGGGTTGAAGGTCAGTCAGGAAAACGTTGTTCATTTTTGGAAGAGAAACCCCCCACCCCACTGTCACATGATTCTTAACCATAAAACCATGCTAGTCCACATAACTGTTATTAACACTTGACCCCCTTCCTCTACTTTCATATTGCCCTGTTACAGTCACTAGTGTTTGTAAACTCTTTGAATCATGGACAATATTTTTTTTTATACAGTAACTAACAGAACAATCGGATTAAACTGTGCAAAGTCTTATTACTGCAATAATGTACTGTGAGGCACTGAAGGAAGGAAGTAAAGCTATACCAGCCCTCAAGTCCAGACTCTCCTGACCCCAAACACATGCATGAATACTCCGAACAGTAAGGTTGCTGTTCTGCTAACTCTGATTTGCATTATTAATTTTAAGTACATCAGCAGTCCCATTGAACTCATGTCCATAAAGGTACATGTGTATTTCCAGGATTATGGATTTAGTTGGTAAGGGACTTTAAAAAGGCTGAGAGTGGGGAAAATGTTTAATACTTTAGTAGGGCCTGCTCGTGAATCAGGAGAAGTTTTGCTTTTGTCCTTGGATCTAGCCAAAATAATAGGAATAATTTTTTAAAAGATAACATGGTGGTAGAATGACATTGAAGAGAAATACACAAAAGAATTAATGAAGAAAAAGAGGATAATCAGAACTGGAAGATGTAAGAATGTATAGGACAATCTGAAATTGCAACCCAAGATTATTTTTTTCTACCTTTAATCTTTTGAAAGAGATTACTTTTTTCTGTGTTCCCCAGCTTCTAATATATTAGGTCTGTGGGGTCCTATCATATCTGAAAATCTGGGATTCAGACCAAGAAGCGATTCATTGAATACTTTCTGCTGACCAGTGTAGTCATGATTTGCTGACTGCCAGATGTTAATCAATATATGACATTGGGTACCTCATTTTTTTTTAAGGGAAAATATTGGGAAGGAGCCTGGAGAAAAATGAAAATGTGAAAGAAGAAAAATGGGGAGAAAACACCACAGAAATATTGTAGCCCATATGGTGTGCAGTGTTACACGCCAATCTGTGGTGTCTGCAAGACACAAACGGGTAAATCAAGGACAAGGAATTCTAATCACAACTCTGAATTCTCTTGTTACATTGTTGGATAAAAAGAGGCTTTAGTTTTATTTCACAGTACTATTTGACTTTCTTCTTTTTAGCTAGTTCATGGTTTTAGCAATCTTGAGTCTGGTCTTGCAGCTTATACTGCTCAAATGCCCCTTGATTGGGAAAAACATCATGGAGTCCTGTCGCACCATAGGGTGCATCTACGCAGCAGGGCTTAACTCGAAATAAGCTATGCCATTTGAGCTATGTCAATTGTGTAGCTTATTTCAAAATTGGGAGCTTCTGCGCTGCACTTATTTTGAAATAGAGCACTCTTCCTCTGACTTCCCGTACTCCTCGTACAATGAGGGTTACAGGAGTCTGAGTAAGAAGTCCTCCAGCTTGACAGTATTTCAACATTATTTCGAAATAACTGCTAGTTATTTTGAAATAATGTTGCTGTGTAGATGTATCCATAGAGACTAAAAGATGTATTAGGGTGTGATGGGGTGTATCAACCCTGCATTGGGGCTGAGAGGGTTAACCTGGCTCACCTGGCCTAGGAGCCCCTGCTCCACAGCCCTGCTGGGCATGCTCCAGGTGGAGATGCCAGCTATAAAAGCCTGTGGAGCTGCTCAGTCTGGGCTGACTGCTGCTGGGGAAGGAGGTGCTGCTGGAGTGCCTGAGAGGGAACCACTGGTAGACCAAACTGTGGAGGCCAGTTAGTGGGAGGCTGCAGGTGAGACCCCCCCTCCCCCCCCGGAGGGGGGAGAGAGAGAGAGAGGATTACCCAGAAAAGACTGGTAGGAGGTAGCCCAGGGTGAGGAATTGATCCTGAGAGCTTGGTGTGTTGTGGTGAGATTCCCAGTGCTGAGCTCGTGGTAGTCCACTCTGTCACAGGCTGGGACCGGGTGTGGAGGGGCTGGGTTCCTCTACTTCCTCTACCCTGTACTCACCTTCCCCATGAGGGGACATGCCCCCATTGTGACAGACTCTGGCTGCTAGGCTGCACTGCCCTGAGAGAAAGGGGTGTTGAGACGCTGGCTGCTAGGCCATGCTACCCAGAATGGACATATGTGGGGTGAGTTGCTATTTGAGCAGTCTCTGAGCGCCTGATGCTGCCCCCCAGGGGTTGGGCAAAATGCCTTGTGATATAAGGGCATAAGCTTTCATGACTTGGAGTTAAGTGGATGTGTGGCTAGAAAATGGATTGCAGGGCTGGAAGCTTAATTTTTCATACACTCAGCTGTTGAACTTGTTTCTTGCAAAGAAGATTGGTGAGAATTGTTTGAAATACTACGAAACAAGATTTCTAACTTGATGGGTATGGTCACAGAAGATCCCTTGGGACTGTTCCCTGGTCTGAAATTTATGCCATTAACACTTGTCATTTTGCTCTTTGAGGTTCCCCACCATACTGTCCTGCTGGGCCCCCAGACAAGGCACAGAGTGGGGGTAACTACCCCCCCCACCTCCAGAAAGATCAAGTCAGACACTAAAATAGCCCACCAGTACCCAGGAAACCAACCACCAAATGTGATCAAATTCCCAAATAAATCCATCTTTCTCTATGTAAATTTTACATAAAGGGGGCTTGCCTGAATGAGATTTCATTATCAATGAAAGGAGGGTGTACATTCCCTCCTCCCCCAGGTAACAACTATTGACACTGGGCTTGATAGTAATACAGAAGAGTCTTGATTTTTTCCAACCTTCGCTTATCCAACATTCCATTTTATCCAACGTGCTGCTCGCCGTCACGTGCCACTCGCTGATGTGACGACTTGACGAATAAGAACGCAGCATGTACAACAGCCAATCACAATCCGCGCCACGCACCTACACCACGCACATGAGTGCAGTAGTGCCTTTGTTTGTTTATTTTTTCCTTAGAATTAGTAATAAATTGAGTTTATGCATATTTATACCCATGGTTTTTATAAGTATTCCGTATTATCTGACATTTCCGCTATCCAACCATCCTCCGGTACTGTTTAGGTCGGATAATCGAGACTCTACTGTAAAAACATTTTTAAGTACAAACAGTAGCATTTAAGTGGTTGTAAGTGAAAACAGACAGATTGAAGTAAGTTACAGAACTAAAATGAAAAGAGAATGCATAGCTAGTTCTAATGTACTAAAACTTACTGCAAACATAGCCTAAAAACTATTCTTATTTCAAGCAAGCCTTCAAGTCAAAGATAATCTTTTACTGTGACTTGGATCTCCAGCTCTCCTTTAGGATGTGTCATGCTTACCAAAGACAAAGAGACTGATAACCTCCCATTATTTAAATAGACTTTTCTTGGAGCGGGAATCTTTTGTTCTATATTTTATTAGACACCGTACAAACCTCGTAGGCAAGAGTTCCTGAGGAAGTGACATTTTAAACAGGCAAAAGATAAGAGAAATACAGAAAATAACTTAAGGTAAATTGCTTAACCTAGGTCATGTAGGTCTGTAGTTGAGCTGGAAATCGAATCCGGCTATTGAGTTGGAGGCCAGCCTGTTAATCACATGACCACCATTCTCCACAAAGTGCTAGAGCTTTTCTGAACATGAAATATGTCACTGTGAAATTTCTGGATTTTAAATATACTAGCAGGGTTACTATTAAAATAAAATATGGCGAAAACCCTCTCTAAGAGTAAAAGGTTTACACTGCAATTCTTCTGTTAAGAAAAACCCAGTCAGGTGGAGGAAAAACTGCCATTTTATATTCCACTGGGTTATTTCCTGAAGGAGCAGCAACATGCTGAACAACTCTTGTTAAGTACTTATGCCACAATTCACATTTTGCAGTACTGTGATTCATTTATCTAATTGATGATAAACTCTTCAGAAACCTGTCCACTTAAGATCTAATCTTAACAGGACAGTTACTCCTCAGGTGACTGTGTGTGTGTGTGTGTGTGTGTGTGTGTGTAGCTGGGGGGAGAGAAAGTGGTAATCCTGGGTAAGAAGGGATATGCATGAGAATAGTTCCATCGTATGACTGAAGAGTATTTTAATGTGGAGGTCATAAGCCGCATAGACAACTTTGAATTAAGTTCTGTCGCTAGTTGTCAGTATTAACACTTTGAGCATCAGACCTAAGGCCAAATTCTTCCCTCACTTATGTTTACATGAAAGCTCATTCACTTCAATGGAGTTGTGCAGTGTAAGCTTCTTACCTCTTAGGGCCAGGGCATCCCCTCTGATGGTATCAGGGAAGCAGTACACCTGCCAGACACTTTGTCAGGTGCTCTGGTGGGCAACTGTTCAAATAGCAGTTAAAACCTCTGGAGCAGGAATAAACAAATAGCTAGTAGCCCAGGCTTCCTGGTTGAGATGATCATCTTCAGTCTATGGTTCAGGCCTCCCGCACAAGAGCTGAACAAATAAACAGTCCGTATCTCTGGCCTTCTAGCCTAAAGGCCAGCACAAAGCATGAGGCTGAGAAACCCAGACCCATCCTGCTCCACTGGATCCCAGCCTAGGGCCCTAGAAGTGATGGGAAATCACCCCACAGGGTCAGCAGAGAAATATGCAGTTGCTTCATAACATCTCAGAAGCACAATAGGACCAAAGTCTAATTTCTCTGAGCTACTTCCTAGGCTAATGGCTGCTGCTCTTCAGTCTGGCTGCTGCTCTTCAGTCTGGCTACAGAGGAAGGCTTTAGGCCTTCCATTTATGGCTACAGGCCTTCCAATATGACTATAGAAAAAACATATTGTTACAAGTGGGGCAGGAAGAGTTAACCCCTCTGTGCTGGAGGGAGACCACTCGATTCCATTACATGCAAGATATACATGAGGGCAAAAATTGGTCCCTAGTATACACTCAGAGACTGTACGCCAGTGTTTCTTAAACTGTGTTCCGTGGCACACCGGTATTCCGCGAGCCAGTTGGAGGTGTACCGCAACCTCTTCTTCCTTTTTTTCTTTTCCTGGCAGCTGATGGACGCTTGGTCGGGACACGCAGCAATTAAAGGGGCTGCGACCGCATTTCCCTTGGCTTTTTTTTTTTAACTCAGCAAAAAAACCCTGCGTGTCCCGCATTTTTAAAAAAAATATTGTTTGGTGTTCCTCAGTCTTAAAAAGTTTAAGAAACACTGCTGTATGCCCTTAGCGATGCCTTGTGAAAGACCTGTAGGTATGAAATATTAGCTAAAAAAGCTTTTTGGGACAGGGACTGTGTCCTCATATGTTCAAAAAGCATCTAGCATGGTCATACTCAACAGTTACTTTGATCATTGCTTTTTTAACTATCTTATTTTTTAAAAAGCAATCTAAATAATTTATTACTAAGTCTGTGGCCACAAATATTGTGTAGTTGGAATTGTACTGACACAATTTATTGTCTAATACTCATGCTTTTGCTGAGCACATGTGGAAATGGGTGTCTTAATGGAAAATTATTACTAGGAAATTAATCAGCAACTCCTGGTTTAGACAACTGCCTCCTGAAACTTATCATAATTCATCTCCATCAGCCAATACTTGGAGACTTTAATTTCCTCATAATATTGTCTAGAACACATCAGCTAATATTGAGGGAGTCAGACTGCATCTCTTTGAGCTAAAGAACATATATTAGAAAGCTCTGCCCTTATTTTTATTCTGCACATTTCTCTTACCAATGTCATGATCTGGAGTGAGGACATATCATCACAGTGCGGTCGGGAGCTGGCCTGTCAAAAGTGAGTAGCAATTTCAGACTTATGTTGAGGGGAGTTATTCTTTTCACCAAGGCAAATCACATAAACCAGTGGGCAGTGACAGCAGAGTGCATGGAAATTCTCCCTTACAACAGAATAATTTGTAAATATCAAGATTAAAATAGAATTTTAAAGCATGACATGCTTAAAATACAGAAAAAAGTAAATATCAGCGCTCATTCCCCTTACCCAAGCTAACTCTATCTGCTGTTACTGCTTTTCTGTTGTAATTCCTAATTCAAATATGCAAGAAAAACAAAAAGTCAGTATTTTGGGGGAACATTATTTACATGTTTATCTAATGTAGATGTTCCTTTTTAATCCCCAAATACCGCAGTGCTGAATCAATTATATGTTTTAATTAGCTTCTTCAAATTAGACTTTTTAAAATACAAAAATATGCCTTTAGGAATAGCAGATTAGCAATATTCTTGACATTGAACTCCATGGTAGCATATATGCATACACATTCATGTATCCATGCACGCATTTTGAGGACATGCTGAAACAGAGTTCTCCTAAAAAAAGGACCTGAGGCAACATCCCTTAAAGTCAACAGGAGCCTTTCCTTGACTTCAGAAGACACTGGATCAGGCTCAAAATGTGTTACCCACACCATTTAATAAATATAAAGAAAATAAATTAGAAGCTTTGATTTCACCAGGGTTTAAATTGGACCCTTAGCGAGAGAAAATCTCATCACTGAGCTCTGAGGCAGATCCATGCAACTACTACTCCATTAATTACCTAGGGTATGTCTACACAGCAAAGTTATTTCGAAATAACAGCGGAGCACTTATTTTGAATTTGGTAAACCTCATTCCACGAGGAATAACGCCAAATTCGAAATAGCTATTTCGAAATAAGTGCTGTGTAGACATTTATATCGAAATAGGGGGCCTCCAGCCTTCCCAGGGTGCCCTGGTGGCCACTCCAGCCTCAGCCAAGAACACTCGTCTCCCTCCCGCCTTCCTGGAGCCATTAAAGGGGTTGACTGTGGCCACAGTGCCTGTGCCAGCTGCAAACCTGCCAGCCCAGACCAGCAGTCACTGCCCCTGACCCAGTGGCCCCAAAACATGAGCCAACAAGCCACTGGCAGCCAGCCCTCCACCGCTCCCCAGGAGCAGTTTGCCAGCTCCCAGGAGCCTGACAGGGGCTGGAGAAGGCAGGCGCCTTCCTGGTCCAGGGTGGAGATCATGGACCTTATTCAGGTTTGGGGGGATGCCCCCCAACATCCATGATCTCTGCACTAGATGGAGGGACACGGCCGTCTATGGCAGGATAGCTGCCAGGCTGGCCACCAAAGGCCACATATAAACCCAGGAGCAGGTTTGCATGAAAATCAAGTTGGTCCAGCAAGACCCCCCCAACCCTGAGCCCTGAGCTTCCCCTCCCTCTTCTTCCCCTTGCTTCCCCCTTCTAGCTCCCTCCTCCCAGGTTTCCCCCTCCCCTCTCCCACCTCTCTTCTTCCCTCTCCTGCCTCCTTTTCCCAGTCTCACCAGAGTTTCATCCCCCCCCCCCAGTTTTGTTAAATAAAGAGAGTTTGTGTTCATGAAAATACGTGTATTTTATTTGACATCAGGAAGGGGGGTGAGGGAGGGGTAAGTGGAAGGATGTGAAGGAGGAATGAGGCACAAGCCCCCAGTGGGGCACACCAGGGAGGCTCTTAGTGCTCCTCAGGGTGGAAGCTCTCCTGCAGGGCCTCCTGGATACTGACAGCCCCCTGATGGACCTCCTGGATGGCAGCCTGCAGCAAGTGCAGCCAGGCTCACTGCAACGTGTCCAAGAGAAGCACTGGAGTGCCCAGGGGCGGCTCTGGCTCCATGTTGCAGAGTGCTGTGGTGTCCTGAGAGAGGGCAACCAGAGCACACAGAGACAAAATGCTTTGCTGTCCCTCATCGAGATAGGCAAGCAAGCAGGGAAAGCTGAGAACCGGCTGTCGGGGGGTCCCTTAGCCTCAGGCAGCAGCCACACAAAGTAACTCCTGACCTGATGCCCTGCCAGACCTGGTTCCGGCCGGCCTTAAATGCGATTCAGCGTCCACTCACTGTGGATGTGCTATTTCGAAATAGCAAAACACTATTTCGAAATGCATTTTGTGTGTAGACATGTTATTTCAAAATAACTTATTTTGAATTAACTATTTCGAAATAACGCTGTAGTGTAGACATACCCCTACTCTGAATTGTTTACCATAACCTACTATATAAACAATGTTGTTGTTTTTTGAATAGCAACAAACATTACCATAGTTTAGAGACACAGATTTTTTTTTTTGTAAGGCCAAAAGGGACCATTGGGATCATCTTGTCAACCCTAAACCATAACACAGGCCTCAATTTTACCAAATGTTTCCTTCATCTAGGCCTTGTGGGAAGCATTCCTTCTGGATCCATGTGAGAGTATAGGGTGGATCCCTGTATGACATTGCACCCCATATTCTTCATAATTGTATGACTGACATGATTATGATGCAATTTGTACAGATGTCATAAAGTAAGAACATAAGAACATAAGAACATAAGAATGGCCATACTGGGTCAGACCAAAGGTCCATCGAGCCCAGCATCCCATCTGCCGACAGTGGCCAATGCCAGGTGCCCCAGAGAAGGAGAACAGAAGACAATGATCAAGTGATTTATCTCCTGCCATCCATCTCCTGCCCTTGTTATGAAGGCTAGGGCACCATACTTTATCCCTGGCTAATAGCCATTTATGGACCTAACCTGCAAAAATTTATCAAGCTCTTTTTTAAACCCTAATAGAGTCCTGGCCTTCACAGCCTCCTCGGGCAAGGAGTTCCACAGGTTGACTGTGCGCTGTGAGAAGAAAAATTTCCTTTTATTAGTTTTGAACCTACTACCCATCAATTTCATTTGGTGTCCCCTAGTTCTTGTATTATGGGAAAAGGTAAATAATTTTTCTATAATCACTTTCTCCACACCATTCATGATTTTATATACCTCTATCATATCGCCCCTCAATCGCCTTTTTTCCAAACTGAAAAGTCCCAGTCTCTCTAGCCTCTCCCCATATGGGACCCTTTCCAAGCCCCTAATCATCTTAGTCGCCCTTTTCTGAACCTTTTCTAATGCCAATATATCTTTTTTGAGGTGAGGAGACCACATCTGCACGCAGTACTCGAGATGTGGGCGTACCATAGTTTTATATAGGGGAAGTATGATATCTTTTGTCTTATTATCTATCCCTTTTTTAATAATTCCTAACATCCTATTTGCCTTACTAACTGCCGCTGCACACTGCGTGGATGTCTTCATAGAACTATCCACTATAACTCCAAGATCCCTTTCCTGATCTGTCGTAGCTAAATTTGACCCCATCATGTAGTACGTGTAATTAGTATCACTGGAAAAGTTATGAAATGATTTTTATTTTTTTATCCAAAGTTATGAATATTAACTATGTATCTGTAGTTACACTGGGGTGACATCCACTAGGCAAAATGCTTCTGGCCTAGACAGCTGGTTGGGAAGGGTAACAGGCCTTTTCCCCCACCTGGTAAGCCTCCCTGAGAATGCTAGTAGCAGCCCAAGTTAATGGCTGCTATGACTCTACAAGGGCCTGTAACCAAACCATGACTTTGACACATTTTTGGGTACCTATATTTTTCTAAAAACTGGGATGGGGACTGCTGGTTTTGGAACAAAGGGTTTCCACAGCATTGAAAAGCTGTATACAACAGGGAGTGACATCAGCTGTTCTTCACTCCCCCAGGACTCTCAACCTAAGAGAAGCTCCGAAGGGAAAGGACTTGAATAGGAGTAAGGAACCCAAGTGGCAAAGCAAGTGCAGCTTGTGCCTTGAGAATCTGCAAGCCTGTTTGTTCCATCAGTCAGGGTGAGAATTTGCGAATTCATATCCAATCATTTTAGTATTCTAGGCTTAATTTTTGGTTTTGTTTGTTTCCTGGATGGTCTGTTTACTGTCACTTATAATGCACACTGTCTTTTTTGTAGTTAATAAACTTGCTTTATGGTTTAATTTAAACCAGTGTGGCTTAGGCTGAAGTTTCTGGGGAAAATCTCAGTTTGGTTTAACACAAGCATGTTGTGGACATTCCTCATCATATGGGGGCAGGGGTGGAGGTGGACATACCAATGAGCTTACTCCCTATAAATCTCTGTATAGTACAAAACAGTATAATTTTGGCTTTGTGCTCCAGAAGCGAGTGTATGCCTGGGGAGCTAGGAAACTGCTGTTTGCACTCTGGTAGCCCCGTTCGGGTGACTCCACCTACTCTTGTGTTATGTAATATCACAGCCTGGTTGAGGCTGCATCCCCAGCCCAGTTGTGCCTTGGCAGGTGGCAATGGTTCCCACAACTCCCAGACTGTACACCAGGAGTAACAACCCATCATACATTGACGTGCAGATATTTCCCCACCAGCTCACACAAAAAGAAGTGGTGAATTGCCCCCTTTACAGCAATGTCTCCCTCTCTTGACTCACATAGACTCTTTACTGGGTCCGGGAGCATGTTTTGAAGGGTGAGCTTGGGTGGATGTACATCATAGTACATTTATGCCAAGGTTAACACTGCTAGTAGCTGGGCTGAGCCCATTCAACACTATGGAATCCATCTTGACATGGTGCTTCAGAACCAGTTGCTGGCAGGGGAAGCATTGTCAGTCTGACCTCAAAGGCTTTGTATTGCTAGGAAGCAGACGGTCCCAAAAATTGTTGCAGATGCACAGAACCTTGCCTGGGCAGATATCCCTAGTCCTCTAACCAGCCCCCTGGAATCACTGGATTTGGTGTCAAGCTGTTCTTTGTACTGCAAGGAGGAAGGGCAAATGCTGCCTTCCTCCTCCTCCACCAACAAAGACAGTGAATTTATATATATTCTTTCTTTGTAGACTTTCAAAAGGTCTTTTTATGGAGAAGACAGGCTATGATAAAACATCAGTGAGAATTTGTCAAACAGAGATCCACAAAAACATGTTTAGAGGCTATGTCTAGACTACAAGCCTCTTTCGAAAGAGGCTTTTTCGAAAGAGGCTTTTGAAAAAGTCTCTTTCGAAAAAGAGCGCCTAGACTACAACCAGTACTTTCGAAAAAGCAACTACTTCTTCAAAAGAGAGCACCCAGGCAGTCTGGATGCTCTCTTTCGAAAAAGCACAGTTTGCATTACATAACACCTTTTTTCAAAAGAGCACTTTGAAAAAAGGTGTTATTCCTCGTAAAATGAGGTTTTCTGCGGTCAAAAAAACTGCCGAATTCTTTCAATTTCCTTTCGAAAGAATGCGGCAGCAGTCTAGACATAGGGGAAGTTTTTTCAAAAAAAGGCCACTTTTAAAAAAAAAAAAAACCCTGTAGTCTAGACACACCCTTACAGTGCTCGATAAGCAGTCAATGTTATTTCTATAGATAGCTATTGAGAGTCTCAGTGCTATGTGGCTTGTGACATAGCCTGTTACAGGGTTTTCAGAATTCAAATAACCAGGTCATTTGACATTGCTCAAGAGCTGTCAATTTTAAATGTATGCAGAAGAGGATATGAGAAAGGAGACTTCTCAAACTGTGCTCCGCGGAGCCCCAGGGCTCCGTGAGGTTGATAAACTGGAAACATTGATAGGTACAACACATACAATCAGTGGACCGCTGGGGCTCCGCATAAATTTTTACGCATGTAAAGGGCTCCGGAGCCCAAAAAGTTTGAGAACCACTGATCTAGATGTTTTACACTCTTCTTTTGCACACAGAAGGTCTGGTCACTTCTATGGAAGCTTTATACAAAGATACAGGATTGAGTGTAGTTCTTTATTCTTAGTTTTTAATTGTATATGCACAGCAGACCTCTTTGCATCTTTGTTTAGTCATAAAGCAAGTTAATCAACAGACCGCGCTAAGCAATTTGAAAACTTAATCTTAGACTTAATCTTTTTCTAAAGAGATTAAATAGCTAAATAGGAGTTACAGATTTTTGTTGGTGAGTTTCCAATAAACAACAGGCAATGTCTTGTACAGAAGAAAAACAGTCTTTTATGGGGAAGTTCCTCAGCTGTTTACTTCAGAAACACAATACAAAGTAAAGTCTGTTCATAAAGACCCTTTTGTGTTTGGGGGTATTTATTCAAACAAGGTTTATCTCTAAAGTACATACATTAATGTAGGCACATTTGTAGCACCCCATAAAGAAATGGAGAATAATCTAAGATGTAACTACCCTCTTAAACTGCTGTCCAAATACATATATATATATGCTGCACCTCCCCACCACCTCCCTTTAGCATGAGAGCCCTGATCTACACTAGAAAGTTATTTTGAAATAACTCCCCTTATATCAAAATAACAAGCAGAGTGTCCACAGTACCAAGCTCATTATTTCAAAACAGCGGCTGGCTATTTTGAAATAACAACTTCTGCTTGTCATGAGGAATAATGCTTATTTTGAAATTATTTCAAAATAGAGTTAGTGTGGATGCTCAGCTGCTGCTATTTCAAAATAATTGGCCTCCAGAGGCCTCTCACAGATGCATGTGTGACTGCTCTGGCCACACCTCTGACAACTCCTCTGCTCCCCTTCTCCTGCAGAGCTTAAAGCTGCAGGCAGAAGGGAAAAAGCTTGTGGCACGAGAAGAGCTTTGTCAACTCCGTGCCCCACAGCACCCATCCCACAAGCCATGACCAACCCCAGCGCTTCCTCTGAATCCCCTGTGGCTGCCAGCACTCTTGCAGCACCCTTGGATGCCCCTCACCAGCGATGAAAAAGGGCACCAGCCTGGACTGCTGTGGAGATCCTGGACCTCACTGAGGTTTGGGGGGGAGATTGACCTACAGGATCTCCACACCAAGAGGAGGAATGCCGATGTCTATGGCCATATGGCTGCCAGCCTGGCTGAGAAGGGATACATGCGAACCCTAGACCACATCCACGTGAAAAGTCAAATGCAGCATGTGGGCTGTCTGTATGAACTGTGCCCACCAAGCCCCAAGTCTTCTGGTCCACCCCATGGAGTGTTCAGCCCTTGTTGCACTGAACACTCACAGAATTCTTAGATTGGCTGTCCTCAAGAATACCACCCACTACCTTTATAAGATTCAACTCTGGCTCACACTCCACTTTACTCCGTACTTAGATATTTTTAGAGTGAAAATTGGAACAAGTTATTCTCAAAGAACAGAATTAACTGATAGAGAATTGAACTGAAAATAAATTGTTACATATCGTTACATATAAAAACAATCATAGCATGCTTTCTAGAGCCTAAACTTAACAAGGCACGCCTCTATCTCCTACAAGGTTGCTTAACCTAAATCCTTTTCCAGACTTCTCAGTCAGTTTGGCCAGTAACCCTTCTCACAAGATCAAGTCTGCTGGTGGTTTGGCCTCAGGCTGAAGTAACAGTGGATGGTTCAATTCTGCACCTCCTATATAGTTTCAAAAGGCCATTGTCTTACTCCTTAAACAGAATAACTCCTGTTTGTTCCCCCTCCAATATCCAGCTGTTTGTTCAGACTGTAAATGACCATCAGTTGTGAATCATACAATACTTAATTGACACATGACCAGCCACCGAGGGATAAAATGCCATCCCCCAGCCTGACACGAGTAGGTGGTTCACATTTCAGTGATTCCCATTAACTCACAGGCTAGAGAACACAATTTTTAGTAGTTACATATGCATACACTGGCAGATGTACCAGGCATTGCTCAGATCTCTAACTAAAGGAATTTCTTATTTTGGAAAAATAATTGAAAAATATACATTGTTGTATTTTTCAAAAAGGAAGAAAAATGAAGGCTGGAGTGAGAGCGTGGGGGTAAGGAGGGGCAGGGAGTAGGAGACTTAGGGCAGAAGATTGCGGGGGGTGGGGGACTCAGAACAGAGGGAGGGAGTGCTGAAGTCAAGGCAGGTGCAGGTAGTCTGCAGGGGACCAGGCTCTGGAGGTTGCCTCTCCCTTAAGAGGGCCCCCCCATGGCCTTTCTGGGGGGAGCAGGCTCCAGGGGTTGCCCCTTCCTGCAGTACCCTCCTGCAGACTGGGGTGCAAGGCTTCGTGGGATGCCCTTCAGAAGTCCCCTCCCTGCAAGCTCTCCACAGGGGGGTTGGCTCCAGGTTTGTGGGAAGGGGGCTTACTACCAGTGTGCTGGCAGGCAAGATGGTGGCCGCTGGCCACTCTCTTGGTGCTACAGCTGCCCCCCAGTGGCCACTCTCAGTATCACATCCTTCCCATGTCTGTGCCCCTCCCTTTTGCATTCCTACTCTCTCTGCCCCCTCCCCTCCGATGTTATGGGGAAAAGTCCCATTTCCAGCATTTCCCACTTGCCAAACACAACCAGACCCTGATCTTGGTTTGTTAGGATAAGAGAAAGCGGCATTCCAAATTTGCTGGTTCTAGCTCTTACGGTTTACGTGGAGTTCGTGAACAAATGGAGAAACAGATGCACAGAGACATGCACACTAAAATATAATATACACGGGGCGGCCCGTGGCTATAGGCGGACTCGGCCGCTGCCTAGGGCGCCGCCACCCAGGGCACCTGATGATGACGTCACGGGGGCGCCCAAGGCGCCCGCCGGTGACGTCAGCCCATTGATAGTCCTACAGGCGGGGGCGCTGATCGTGCGTTCTGCCTGGAGTGCCAGCTGCCGCAGCCGGTCTCAGGCCACTCCTGAATATACACATATAAAAGACTTCACATTTCTGTGAATACATCTCACTGATTATGACTGACATGACATTCTTTAAAAGCTTCAGAGGGATAGCTGAGTTAATCTACAGTTGGAAAAACTTAAAAGACAACGAATAGACTTGCAGCACCTTAAAGACTAAAAAACATGTAGATGGTATCATGAGCTTTCTTGGGTATAACCCACTTCTTCAGATGACTGGAGTATTAAAAGTCCACATCCAAGAATAAATAAGGGAAGGCGGGTAGAAGTGGGTTGTACCCATGAAAGCTCATGATACCAGCTACATATTTTGTTAGCCTTTGCTAGACTATTCATTGTTTTTTAAGTTTTTCCTGTTACATTCTTTGGTGGATTAGTAGGTAGATGCCAGACCCAGAGGTTGTCACTCGTAGAATAACTGTGCCTTCTGGCAGTTGGTATGGAAAGATCCTTGGGCCATAGCATACAAGGGAACTCTGATCATAGATTGATGCATGTGCAGTAGAAATGTTCCAGGAACGTTTGTTACACTTGTGTGGGCTTCACCTCTGTAGGTCACAAACAGGCTGTGAATTGTTCAGTTTCTATACTTTAACAAAACTTCCACTGTTTCTCTGATCACTTTCAGTAGTACATCTATAGGATCAACATTGGAGGTAATTATCAGTTTATAAGGTCCATATTCTCAAAAGGCATTTAGGCACCTCGTTCCAATTGACTTCAGGAGGAGGAAGGTACTTAAATGCCTTTGTGGATTGAGGCCTAAATCCTAACTCAGGAAAATTCAAAACCCACTGAAATCAAAAGTGATCCAGGCAGATTCTTCCTTCATAATGGTGAAGCACATGCAACTATAATAAGTAGGGTCACCATCCTACAATGTTTCAGTTAAGCCTCAGTCTCCAAGCATAGCTCTTCTGTATACCTATACCTCACAGTAAGTGAAGTCTATTAACAAGCAACTTCTGGTATCTAAAAGGGTGTCACAAGGAGGAAGGAGAAAAATTGTTCTCCTTAGCCTCTGAGGATAGGACAAGAAGCAATGAGCTTAAACTGCAGCAAGGGAGGTTTAGGTTGGACATTAGGAAAAAGTCCCTAACTGTCAGGGTGCTTAAACACTGGAATAAATGGCTTAGGGAGGTTGTGGAATCTCCATCTCTGGAGATATTTAAGAGCAGGTTAGATAGACATCTATCAGGGATGGTCTAGATGGTACTAGGTCCTGCCATGAGGGCAGGGAACTGGACTTGATGACCTCTTGAGGTCCCTTCCAGTTGAGTGTGCTACGATTCTATGATTCTGCTGCCAGGAGTTTCTTTTCTGCAAAAAATCAATAAATTAGGTGATGAGATGGTAGTTTTCTGAGTGAAAGCTGGCAAAGGACTTTGGGATTTTTCATGTAACCAGTCAAGTTGCTGCATAGCAGGTGTTTGATTGGGATGTTAGGAACTTCTTCTGGACAATGATATAAAATATTGATAACCATCAACATAACAGATTCACACCACAATACAGAGATTTTGTATCTGTATGTTATAGTTATCATGACAATGTGATTTATTTTTAGTGTTGCTATGAAAAGAGTGTCCTTTCTTTCCAAGACACATTTGCACCAGAGATCATTCAGCAAATGCAGCGTTTCATGTTACATTTTACAATTGGTTTTTCTTTTGTTGCTTGGGGCCTGTGCCAATAGCAACTCAAGAAGAATCAAGGCCTTTGATTTGTATTGTGCATGTTCATCTAACCTTGCAGCTGCCTTTTCATATTGTTAATATACTTGAAACAAGTCAGAGATTCAGCTAATACAATTGCGTGTCTGCCTCTCAAATGACTTTATTGGTTCCTACAGCTTACCATTTGGCAAATGACTCAACTGAAAAATGTACTGTATGCTTTCTTACAGAATGAGAGCAATAAAACAAGCATAATGAACTATTAAAAGGAAGACACTGGAATTCAGCTTTGTTTAATAATGACACAATTTTGCTCCTGCCTTCCCCTTCAGAATGACTTTTACATCTCTGAACTGTTTCATTTTTATGCTCTGATTGCTAGCAGCTCATTTCTGGACTAGAAAGTTTCCCTATCACATAATATATGGGTGCTTGCTAAAACAATAATAGAAGTCTATACTTTTAAAGAGCATTGCTTTGCCTCCTTACCTAAATTGTATGGTACCAGAACAGCTTTTCCTATTAGCCAAATGCTACTTCCCTATCACTGGGATGTGGAAGGCCCTGTGGGGGTTAGGCTTGGGGTAAGGCACAAAACCAAACAGCTTTGTTCCACCCCCTGCTCAGCCCCTTCACCAACACCCCGCCCCTTCTGAGACTCCAGCCCCTCCTCCCGTCACTTTCACCAGGCTGGAGTGGGGGGTTTGGGTGCAAGGGGGTGAGGGCTCTAGCTAGGGGAGTTGGCTCCGGGATGGGGCAGTGATGAGGTATTTGTGGTGTGGGAAGGAAGCTCAGGGCTGGGGCAAGGGGTTGGGGTGCAGGAGGATGTGCAGGCTCCAGCTGTGTGTATGGGCTCTGGGGTGGGGTCAGAGGGGTTTGGAGTGCAGGAGGTGGCTCAGGACTGGGGTTTGGAGTGTGAGGGGGGGGAGTTCCATTTTGGATGTGGGCTCTGTCTGGTATGAGGCTGGGGCTGAGGAGTTTGGGGTGCAGGAGTGGCATCAGGCTGGACTGTAGGATTCAGGGCTGGGACAGGAGATTTGGGACAGGGGATTGGGGTGCAGGCAGGGATGCAGGGTGCAAGGTCCAGGTAGTGCTTACCTAAGGCAGTTCCTGGGAAGTGGCCAGCAGCTCCCTGAAGCCCCTAGGTGCATGGGAGGAGGGCGGGGGGGGGGGGGGAGGGGGCAGGAAAGCTCCATGCACTGCCTGCACTTGCAGGCATCTCCCCCAGCTCTCATTGGCTGCAGTTCTTGACAACAGGAGCTGCAGAGCTGATGCTCAGGGGAGGCAGCACACAGAGCCTTCCTGGCCCCTGAGCTGCAGGGGCCTGCTGGCCACTTCCTGGGAGCCATGCAGAGGGAGGGAGACTGCCTTACCCTGATGCACCACTGACCAGACTACTAACAGCCCACTCGTTGGCGCTGCCAGGATTCCTTTTTGAATGGGCATTCCATTAGAAAACCGGATGCCTGGCAACTCTAAGCTTGCATCGGGAGATGCCACAAGTGCTGCATGCCATGTGATTCCATTCCACTGCAGTGCAGTGAGTAGGGAGAGGTGTAGGAGGTCCAACAGGAAGTTTTAAAAGGATCTGCCGCTAGGTACGTCCAACAGCCCGAAACATGTCCAACAGTCATGTGTACGGAAATAAGAGGCTACTACAGAGCAGGAAGCTTTGGTAGAATCAATGAAGTGATACTGCAGGCTCCCAAGGCCAATCAAGTCTTTTCACTTGCCTCACTGCAGATATCTTAAGGTCTGCAGGAGGTCACAGGGAGCAGAGCCTTGATGAGAGGAGATAGGGGATCCAGGGGACATTGCTTCCATGTTGGTCACCTCACATCATACAGGAGATTCAGGGAGTGAGCAACCCTATTTCCTAGCCCTCACCTATTCCTCTGCCTGTTGTATGGGTCTGTCAATAAGTGACTGTGGTAGGCCAGCTCTGGCCACCTATATCCTGATAACTTTTGAAGTTAGACTTTAAATCAACTAAACTTTGGCCTTCTGCACTAGATCTCAGGTACACAATTCCAGTACATTGGGTGTTGTTGTTTGTTACCAGTGATAAAAAATAGACTTTTAGTTCCCACTCAAATCCACAAAAATCAGGCTTATAAGCCAAACACTGTTGTATGAACCATGGAGTGGCTGTCCCCATTCCACAGTCATGCTAATATTGCAAAAGAGGAGGAGCACTGAAATTACCTTTATATGACCAAAAGAAGCCAAAGTGCACCTGAATCAACAACAGAGCTGGGTGAATAGCTACTTTTTCCATTCAATGGCTGGTCTGAAAAATAATAAAACTGTATCTGAAAACAGGAAAAAAATGGTGAATTGAAAGTCTATTTGAAAGAAGAGATTCATAAAATGGCAGCAGGAGAAGGCACTTAGATATTTTAGCCCCCTGATTAGGGTACTCACCTGGAGAATGGAGGAGACCAAGGTCTCTCTACTGGAGTGGGAATTTGAACCCACATCTCCCCCCACCTAGGTCACTGCCTTAACTTGAGGTAACAGACTATTTTTAATCTGTCCTGTTTTACTTGGTACAAATACTTAAATAGCCAATGGAGCAAGATTTGAATTTGGGTCTCTTCCTCCCAGGTGAGTGCCCTATCAAATGATGATCATTTGCTCCTGCTGCCACCTCCTTGGTTTGTGAATGTAACCTGAAATTATTATTTTTTTGGCTGAAACTATTTGGCAAATTTGTCAAATTTTCAAATAGCTTAGGTTAACTGAAACTATAGTCTTCTTCAAATATACTATTCTGCAAAATTTCACCCAGCTCTAAGAAGTCCATTCATATTGGAAGGACATATTTGCTACTGTTCTGTCATAAGCAATGCACACATCAGCTATTGCATATCTCAAAGGATGTGTAGTATGTACTCGCTCTCTTTAATTGAACAGAAGGGGTAGTAAATGTTATTGGCCTTGGAAATAGAAGTAGACACATGTTGGTTAGAAACTCTGGCAAAATGCCAATGCACAATTAATCTTCACATGCACTGTTTAAAAAATAGAATGTGACTGTACAATATACAGAGTTGAAGTATTGTCAATTATAAAGATTTCATGGGATACTGAAATATTATCAGACCCCAATCCTGTTTGCCAATGAATAAAACACTTTTTAAGCTGCAGATCAAGCAGTTTTAGGTTCTTCAGGCTCTTTGGAATTCTAGAACAACTGTCATTTTTGATGAAGATCAGTAAATAACAACAAAAATAGTTCTAAAATGTAAAAACTTTGAACCGTTTTAGTCATCTACCTGTAAAAAAGTTTCTGTGGTGTATTGCACCAATATTTCTTTTAATTAAAATATGGCTCTGCAACTTAAAAAGGGTTTTAAACAATTAATCATGCTTGGATTTTCATTAAGTTGTCTGTTGGGAAATACACCAAGCATGCTACCCTGAGAACTCAAGATGCAATAACTATTTATAAACTGGGCTTCTCTTTTGCTTGTGATATTTCACTGTAAACAGCTGTAAAAGTGTAATGGTGTTCTTGTTTTCAACCTTGTTAAAAATGGGTTTGATTAAATTATACCTGCAGCAAAATAATTGACTTTTAAAAATGCAATTACATAGAAATCTAGGTCATTTAAATGATACTGTAATATTAAAAGGGAAATTGTCAAGATATAAATCACATAGAAAAAAACCTCAGATGACTCAGACAGAAAAACTTTTCAAAACCTAATTGATTTGTCTCCATTTTCACTGTTGATTTCCTGACTTGCTTGTTCTTCAGCTTGGATGCTAAAACTAAACAGCTTCACTTTTTGGGCCAGATTTTTATCCGATGTAATGGGTCAATGGAACTTCCCTACTGTATACCAGCTGAGAAGCTGGCTCTCCATTTCTAGTCAGTTTCATTTGCTAGGTCACATCTTGACCGCCTTGCATTTTGGTTTCCAGCACTGCAGGGAAATTTTCAAAGGACAGAGATCATTGTTTTTCATATAGCAAAAGCCCTTTAATCATTCAACCCTAATCTCTCTCCCCTGCTCCTTTTCCCTAGCTCCGATTAAGAATTTATTTGTAAGCTGAATGTATTGATATTTCTCTACTTCTTTTTTTAAAAAAAGAAGTGTGTGAAGGTGCTCCCTGAAAAGGAGCTTCAGAAGAGTAGTATGTGGGAAGTTTGACTGGTCTTTTGTAACAGGGCCATATCCACTATTTGAATGGATCTATAGAACTGATGGGACAACTCACAGGATTCAGGCAAGCTAGATTTTGGCCCTGATCTTGCATAAAACTTCTAGTAGCCATGAAATGATCCTTCCGTTTTTGAAAATCAGACTCTGTTTTTACTCTGTTTTGTCAGGAATTCCAATAGTAAAGGCCATGCAGCCTGGATTTGACTCCCACTCTGAGGTTATGTCTACACTGCTGTTTTTTTTCCAGCAGAAGATATGCAAATTGTGCTCATTTGCATATCTTCTGCCAATCCTTTTTGTGGAAGAGGTTTTGCCACTAAAAAGACCTAGGGCCATTTGTTGGAAACCCCCCCTTTTCGCAAGATCCCTTATTCCTAAAAAAAATGAGGTTTACAGGATCTTGCGAAAAAGGGTTTTTTTCTCTCCAATAAATGGCCCCGTCTACATGGGGCTTTTTAGTGGCAAAACTTCTGCAAAAAGGATCTGCAGAAGAAGGCTTGGGACAATGTGGAAGTACAGTGAGGTAGAGTGAGAAACAACATCCCCCTAATTTTTTCCATCATGGGAGGAATACATTTTATGTACACTGACCCTTGTGTGGATGTGCACCATTAGTAGAAACACATGCTGCCGGCTGCTGCCAGCTGGGGTGCTCTGTTTATAGCCAGGCGGCCTTTGGATCTCTCTCCTGGGAGAGAAGCTCACAGTTTCAGGGAACACTGGTGAGACATCCTCCCTACGCTTGTCTCTGGTGATGGTAACAACAGTGGCAGTGGTCCTATGAAGGGTCCTACTTCAATTGCTGGCACACCACTGAACTGGATTCTGTGGTTTCCTTGGTACCCACAATTCACCACGTGCTGCTGAAACTACATTGCAGCACAAGGCTTGTGGGGTGGGCCACTCTACTCCCTCAGTGTGTGGGAGAGTTGGTAGCTGGTGTAGTTAGGTGGATTTACTGCCGTGGTGTCCTTACAGGTCTCTGGCTCCGTCAATGATGATAACCAAAAGGCTGCTTGCGTGTGTGCTCAATGATGTGGGCCCAATGACCACAGCAGACCCCAAGAAGGCCCCCAAAGACCACAAACCAGATAAGGTTCGAAGGTGCCAGGCCAGGTTTATTGTTAAGTGAAGTACAAGAATAGTTGTCAGTAGACTCTACTGAACCACTATGCATATGTACTTGCCACAATGGAATGACTCAATCAGTGGGAAATTTCCACTGCCCCCAGGTCATCCAAAACTGTTCCCCCAAGACACCACTTTATATACAGGTACAAACAAATCACACCTCACTGCTGACATATCAGGTTACCACCCTTTGACACTGTCAGGTTACCACCCTCTCATGCTACTTGGATACCACCCATCACTCTGTACCTTGTGGTTTGATTAGATCATCTCCATCCATCATGCTGTTATTTTAGACCCTTTCCTGAACCTGGGTCTGTATCTGTGAGGAATGGGTATCAAGGTATTTTTTAATGAGCTGGTAGTACCACGTGATTTCAACTTATGACCAGTACCAATTACTGTTCTACACCTGGGCCTATTACCAATTAGTTTTGCATTCTCAGCCCTGTTCGTGCCAAGTACTGTGAGCAGGGGCCTGCCTCTTACTCACAGCTTAGCTTTGCTTTATGTTAGCCATGTTTTGTCCATTGTTAGCTAGGCCTCAGGCCTCAAACCAGGCCTGTGCTATTTGGCTTATGTTTTAGGCCTTCATCTTACTACATCTGGCTGCTCCTCATAATGACCTGTGCAAGTAGTGAGGCATTAATATGCTAAATTCTGGTTCTGTTCAATATCTTCATCAAAGATTTAGATGATGGCATAGAGAGTACGATTATTAAGTTTGCAGATGATACCAAGTTGGGAGGGGTTGCAAGTGCTTTGGAAGATAGGGTCAACATTCAAAACTAGCCAATTAGCCTACCATAATACAGGATTTTCAGGTCTCTCCTCCACATCGGTCTTCTCTCCTGAGCCTCCGGTCTCGCTCCGTCTCTCTCTCTCTCTCTTGTCCTCCTCCTCCCTCCCCCCCCCTCAGCTCTCCTCCGCCTTCTGCCTCTCTCTCCATCTCTCTCTTTCTCTCCTCCCCCTCCTGCCTCTCACTCTCCCTTTCTCTTCTCCTCCTCCTCCTACCTCTCACTCTCTCTCTGATCTCCTCTGTCTCCGTCGGGGATGCATGCTCATCCAGGCCCCACCCCCTGGGCATGTACATCTCCGCCCCGCCCCCCTTAGCCTCCCGCCATGGCGCTCAGCTGGGCCGCCACGCGGGAGCAAGCGGCGCAAATGGCTTCTCTCTCTCTTCTCCTCCTACTGCCTCGCCCTCTCTCTTTCTCAGCTATCATCTGCCTCCTGCCTCTCTCTCTCCTGTCTCTCTCTCTTTCTCTTCTCCCCCTCCCGCCTCTCACTCTGTGTTTCTCTTCTCCTCCTGCTGTGTCTCTCTCACTCGCTTTCTCGCTGTCCTCCACCTTGTAGCCAGACAGAGGCCCCCCTGTCACATCCATCTTGCTTGCCCCTCTGAGGTGCCTGGAGCACACAGGGCATAGAGAGCAATAAACTCAGCATAGTCTTTGAAGCCTTGACAGAGGCCCGGATATGCTGGCTCATCTGACCCTGGAGAACTGTAAACACAGATACGAGAGGGTGATCAAGCCAATAAGCTGACCCAGAGGCTGCGAGAACTGCCCTTGACTGGCACCTATATTGATACGATCACACGGCCGTCCCTGGAAGAGGAATTTCCTGCTGAGAAAAGAATGCCCAGTACTCCCAATTTAGTTATCTCTCTTACAAGTGTAAATTAAGTTCACAACTCCCTTGTAAGAACTGGCGCCACAAAGACGAACCAGCACCATTTGGCACCATAGATAAGAAAGAGAATGCATGACCCCACGGGTATAAAGATGGGTCCAGCAGCACACTCACTCTGAGTGTCAATCTACCATCTACCTGCTGGTCGGGTTAGGTAATTGTCTCCTGAGGTCCACATGGGGACACCAAGCCTCGTATTCGTCTTTCCCGGGGAATTGAGGGACCGATCCTGGCCTGACACACTGGAATCTAGGGACGCAGAAGGGGGTAAAAATTGTACCTGTATGTGTCCTTTTGTTTTAGTGCATGCATAGAATAGAGCTCTTTAAAGATTAAGCTGTCACTTGGTACCGTTACTTTCTATCTTCCTTTTGTTTTTCTTTTGTAACCATTTTAAGATCTGTATTTGCTAGCAGTTAAGAAATAGAGCAATAGCCACTGTAACCACATACTTTAGAAACCTCTTTAATAAATCTGTAACTGTTTAAGTTTTAACCTACTCCTCCTGTTGCTGTAACAGAGCCAAACACAATTCAAAGAACTCTAGCCGGTCATAGGGGCAGACGCAGTGAGAGCTGGGCGATTGGATTGTGTCGCCTCCAGGGGACAGATCCGTGGGGCACCTGTCAGCCTTCCCTAGGCTGCCCACTGTGAAGGGACCGTGTGTCCTAGCAGTTAAAGTCTCAGGTGTAATAAGCTCTCCTGTAAACTCTCAGGGCACCTGTCAGCCTTTCACAGGCTGCCCGCTGTGAAGGGACCCCGGTCCTAGCAGTTGAAGACTCAGGTGTATAACACACACACACCACGCACTGCCCTGACCATCGGCTGACACACCTCCTCCATTCTCCTTTCTGTCTCCTCCATGTCCTCTGTGTCTGCTCCGCTTTCCTCCTTTTGAATCCGACGCCCTTTCCTGATGTCAGAGATGCATGCTTGTCCAGGCCCTGCCCCCTGGCTGTTCCCTCTGGGCGGCGCTGTTGCCTCCTGCTGTGGCGCTCGGTTGACTTCTGTGCTGCCGCGCGGGAGCAAGCACTACAAGCAGCCATTTGGGCCCCACGCTCCCCATGCAGCACTCCTGTGCTGCATGGGGAGTGCGGACCCCAAATGGCCACTTGCGCTGCTTGCTCCCGCCCGGCTGAGCAGTGCAGAAGTCAGCCGACCTCCACGATGGGAGGCAACAGCGCCGCCCAGAGGGAACAGCCAGCGTTTCAGAGTTACAGAGTCACAGACATTGGGCTATTATATATATGATGATCTGGACTAACTAGAGGAATGGTCTGAGGTAAACAGGATGAAGTTTAATAAGGACACATGCAAAGTACTCCACTTAGGAAGGAACAATCGGTTTCAAACATACAGAATGGGAAGCGACTGTCTCGGAAGGAGTACTGCTGAAAGGGATTGAAGGGTCATAGTGGACCACAAGTTAAACATGAGTCAACAGTGTGACACTGTTGGAAAAAAAGTCAACATGATTCTGGGATGCATAATCAGGAGTGTTGTGAGCAAGACATGAGAAGTCATTCTTCCTCTCTACTCTGCGCTGATTAGACCTCACTTGGAGTACTGTGTCTAGTTCTGGGAACCACATTTCAAGAAAGATGTGGAGAAATTATGGAAGGTCTAGAGAAGAGCAGCAAAAATGATTAAGGTCTAGAAAACATGAGCTATGAGGGAAGCCTGAAAGAATTGGGCTTGTTTAGTTTAGAAAAGAGAAGACTGAGAGGGGACATGATAGCAGTTTTCAAGTATCTGAAAGGATTTTACAAGGAAGAGGGGGAAGAATTGTTCTTCTTGACTGCTGATGATAGGACAAGAAGCAATTTGCTTAAATTGCAGCAGGGTGGTTAAGCACTGGAATAGATTGCCTAGGAGGATTGTGGAATCTCCATCTCTGGAGATATTTAAGAGCAGGTTGGATAGACATCTATTAGGGATGATATAGATGGTGCTTGGTCCTGCCGTGAGGGCAGGGGACTGGACTCGATGACCTCTCGAGGTCCCTTCCAGTTCTATGATTAAGATGGTGGGGGAGGGGAGGATTTCAGGAAAAAAAATCCTGAACCTCAGAAATGCTTTGGCTAAGGGAGGGCTCCTCAAACTGGATTGTACTGTAACTCCCCTTCTCACAAAAAAAATTACTACATGCTCAGGAGGAGAGATAGAAGCCTGAGACCACTTGAGCCCCACTGCCTCCTGTGGGGAGGGGGAAAAGCTGAAGTCTGAGCCTTGCTGCCTTTAGTTGGGGGCCAAAGTGAAAGCCTGGTAGCTTCAGCACTGGACAGAAGGATTCAGCCCTGGACTGGGGACCTGTAATCTGAGTCCCTCCACCCATGGCTGAAACCTTTAGGCTTCAGCCCCAGGTAATGGGGCTTGAGGTCTGGCCCCGTGCTGCAGCATGTCTCCACTAGCTGTGGCAACCCCATTACAACGAGGTTGCAACACACTTTGCGGTCCTGACCCACAGTTGGATAACTGCTCAGATAAGGTATGGGAAAAGTTCCCATCCAGTTCATTTTGTATGCTAATTGGCTTGCTCATTCCCACCCTTGTGCCATCCCTGCCTTGTGTCTCTCTTTTCCCTGTATTTTCCTTGTTCATACTCTTCGCTGGTGCTGTCTTGGAACTCCAACTGGGTGATTTCTTACCTGCTGTGGAAGTCGTACAGCCTGTTACAGACAGAGTATTTATTTCAGGTAATTTGGAAACTGCAGACACTCAAAGGCAGGATTAACATTTTTTGCACTTTGAGGGGCTTTTATCATAACAGATAAAAAAGATGAAAGCAAGGCAAAGTATGATATTTGGATGTTAATGATTGCACTTGCATCCTCTAATTCATTTCTGATCACTGTCCTGAGCACAATGTACACCAGGAATGATGCATTAGCTTTCTTCTCAGCACAGCTGTGACAGTTTCTTGTGGCAATCTTTGCATGAAATGATTCCAGAATTAAGTTTACTCTGGAAGTCATCAGTTGTGTTCTCAGCTGCCTGAAGAGGGATATAATTTGGACATGTCTGCTTCCCGCTGTTGCACTGCTTCCAACAACATTGCGACTGTAAGTAAAGGAGGGACTAGAGAGATGGTTCAATCTGCATTATGTCTATGGGGGTATTCCCTTTTCACACAACATGATATAAATACTATCATGGATATAATAAAAAAGCTTTATTTATTCCCCTCACCTGACATCTACTAATTTATTTTCTCATAGAATCTGGCTGTTGCAAAGAGGACCAGCATTTAAAATGAATAGTTGCCAAAGCCTGGCACTTCACTATTTCTGCTATTAAAATTTGCTTAGCAAAAGTCACATTAAAATTATAGAAAGTGAGACTGGCACTATTGTTGCAAACTATAATGTTTGCAGTATACACACACAGAGAAGTTAGATTAAAAACATAAAACACTTTTGCTGAAAGGTTGCATTGTAACACGACTTTATTTCTCAGTAATCATAATGATAGTACACCCCCAAAAGAGAGACAAAAGATAGCACACACCCAAAAGAGAGAGAAAAGGTAGCACACACCCAAAAGAGATGTCCCCAAAAGAGAGACAAAGCAGGCTGCTCCCTAAAACACAGGCAAAATTCACCCCATCTTACTCTAAGCTGGCTCACTTTAGGCTGACTGATTACATGCTTTCCTACAAAGCCCCTAGCCTGCAAGCACAACCAAGAAACACCTTGAACATTAGTGTGACAGCTTGTAGTTTTTACAGTTTTCAATTTACCCCATGACTTACTAGTTATTTCAGGGCTGGCTTCATGATTCAAAAGGCACTGAAGCTACCAGGGAAAGGTAATTTCAGGAATTAGACTTTTCCCCTCTAGGGCAGTTGCTTGCAAAAGAGATTTGATCAGCTGATGGGTGTTTTTTTTCCCCCAGCTCCACTAGAACTGCTGTAAGTGGAAAGAAGCCTAGTTCGGCTATGTCTTGACTGCAGGCTTCTTTTGGAAGAAGATTTTCTGGAAAAGATCTTCCAAAAAAACTTCTTCCAAAAGAGAACATCCACACTGCCAAAGTGCATTGAAAAAGCGATCTGCTTTTTTGAAAGATAACTTCCACACTGAATGGACACTATTTGGCATGTAAGCTGTGATTACTATGGGTGGAATGTCCACCAGGGCACCTATGCTTTTTCCTCTTTCCTCTTCTTGCAAAAGAACTCCCTCTTCCCCTTCCACACATGCCTTTTTCTGAAAGAGCTCTTTTGGAAAAAGGCTTCTTCCTCTTAGAAAGAGGTTTACCAATGTTGGAAAAACCCCTCTGTTCTTTCGATTTTCTTTTGAAAGAACGTGATTGCAGTGTGGACATAATTGAAGTTTTTTTGTTTTTCTGGAAAAAAAAAAACCCTCTGTAGTGTAGACCCTCCATGAGTTACAGCAGTTGTATGGATCTGTGAGGCTCCTGCACAAGTAAGCTTCAAAGGGCTGCCTTTTTGGCTTGTCCTAGCAAGGAATACCAATGTTAGGGTGGAAATGACTATCTGCTCCTTTCAGTGCTATAATGAAGGCTCAGCACCAATGCAAGAGACAAACTTCCATCTATGTCCCTTCCAATATGACAATTCTTGGGTACTCTGCACCTAGGTAAAAGAGACGGTGGCCACAGCTGATGAATCAGTATACTGGGATGGCATACTTTTCACTGCCTCTTGTAATCAGCGCATTCCATGGCCATGCCTGCACAACTTAACCTGTTCCTCTTGCACTTGCATTTATCCACCCTCCAGCACCAGATTCTCATCTCCCACTTCTGTAAATCTGAAGGGACCCCATGAAATCATGGGTGTTACTCTGGACTTACAATAGTGTAACAGAAGTCAGAATTTAATCCTATAGGAAATTTAATACCTTTTGAGATCATAACAGGCTTTAAACAGTTTGTTTTGAGATCAGTTTAGCTTTGATATCCACCACTGTGCTAATTTAAATATTTTGTCTGAAACGTTTGAGATGGTGTACATTTTAATCTTTTCTCTCAGCCCCTGAAAAATATCAATGGGGTGTGATTTAACTAAGGCTTTCTCTACACTGGCAATTGAGCAACAAAATTTTTGTCATTCACAGGTACTAAATCCCCCTTCAAGCCACCAAAATGAAAAATGCTTTGATGCAGCAATTACTAGTGTAAACAGTGCTTTGTCGGCCAGAGCTCTAATACGGCATTTCTGCACTAGACAGTTATTTTGAAATAACTCCCCTTATTTCAAAATAACAGGGTGAGCATCCACACTCTCAAGCCCGTTGTTTCGAAATAAAGGGCTTGTTATTTCAAAGTAATAACTCCTGCTTGTGAAGAGGAATAGAGCTATTTCAGAAATGTTATTTTGGGAGTTATTATTTTGAAATAACTCCCTAGTGTAGACATGCTCATAGGGGGTGGAAGTTTTTTTTTGGCAAAACAATATTTACATGGCTTGACTTTTAGCAACATAGCTGTGTTGACCATGTCACTAAAAGCTGCGTAGTGTAGGCATACCCTTACTCTGCAGTTCCCCTCTTCTTCACTGATCACAAATGAATTTTTGGATTTTTCCTAGTAATAGGATACATCCAGGACTATTCTTGTTAGTGAAAAGCTGCTTAGCTCTTTGATGTCACATCGACGAACATTGGATCCTAGTGCATGGAATCTTACTAGGGGCTACAGACAAGAGAAATTGACTCACTGTTGAATATATATACTAAGTCCTGGTCTACAGTGGGAGTTTAGGTCTAATTTAGCTGCATTAGGTGAAATTTCTAAACAATAAGTCCACACCACCAAGTCCATTCCATCAACTATAGGTCCGTTAAAGTTGATTTCGATACTCCTGCTTTTCACGAGGAGTAAGTGGTAAATTCGATCTTGAATGGTCGACTTTATGGCAGTGGAGATGCAGCACTGTGAAAGGCGATGTCCTTGGCCTCCAGGAGTTTCCCACAGTCACTTGCTGTGAGCGCTCTTGCTAGGACTTTCAGCTTGTTGGGGGGCAGACACTACCCTGGTGCCCATAGCTGGCCATGCTGGGAATTAGCTCTCTTGCCTTGCTGGACACCTCTCTCTAGGTGGTGTCCCCCTGCGTTTCTTCTTGGTCACAACATCCTCTTTCAGACACTGCCCTCCGGCAGTGCCCACACCAGTGTCTGAGCCCCCTTTCCGGGCATTGTTGTTTACTCTGCTCACACCCCAGGGTCCTCTCTTTCCCAGGGCACCCTATTCTCCTCCCCTGTACCCCTGCTCTCAGTTCCCCTGTACCCACCTTGCCTCAGTGATCCACTGCCAGTCTTCATCTAGCCCCTGCCTCGGGGCAAACTGCAGTCTGTAATGGCCATTCATCACTGGCAAAGGGGTGTGGACCTTTTACCCCTGCCTACCATGGCTGCCTGACTACAGCCCTCATAGCCCTGGGCCTTGCTTCAGGCCCTACAGCCTGGAGCTTGCTTGACCAGAGCTCCCCTAACCCTGCCTTGCTTCCCCAGCTCTGCTCTAGCTCCAGGGAGCCTCCTGCTTCCCTAGCCACCAGGTCCTTACTGCTGCGCTGCGCTGCGCTGCCCCGCCCCGTCCTGCCCCGCCTCATCCTCCCTCCCTCCGAGCAGCAGACTGCTCTCCTTTATATGGCCCCTGGCTGGGCCCTCATTAGCTAGAACTGCCTCAGCTGGGGCTTTGCTCTCAGCCCCTGCTCTGGGCTCAGGTTTTGCCCGTAAAGGGCCAGTGCAGGGCAAGCACCCTGTCACACAGCTCTACAGCCCTCCCGGTGAACAGGAAAAGCGCTGAGAAAATTTGAATTTCATATACTGTGTGACCAGCATGATGAACAGATCTCAGAGCGGGCAGCACACCTCAGCAGCGCACCTGACCATGAATTCCCAAGGTCATAGAGGAGCACCAGCTGGGAGCATGCAGGAGGTACTCGAGCTCATTGTTGTGGGGAGAGGAATCTGTTCTTGCAGAACTAGGAACCAGCAAAAGAAATGCAGATATCTATGCCAAGGTCGCAAAGGGCATGGAGGAGAAAGGATATGCCAGGGATGTCCAGCTGGGCTTCATGAAAATAAAGGAACTGAGGCAGCCGTACCAGAAGACAAAGGAGGCAAATGGATGGTCTGTATCATTGCAGCAAACGTGCTGCTTCTGAGCCGCTGAATGCATGCAATCCATGGTGGGGGTGGGGGGACCCAACGAGCTTCCCTAGTCAGTCTGTGGATTCCTCCCAAGACACTCCTCTGGAAACCTCGGGCAGCAGCATGGCGGACAGCGAGGATGAGGATGAGGAAGAGGAGGAGGGGAAGCGTGTTCAGCAGGTGAGCCCGGCAACTGCTATCACCAATATCCAGGACTTTTTAGAACTTAGGGGACAATCTCAACCTCCCAGGACATCTCACAGTGGGGCCCCAGTGCTGAGGAGGGCATTTCTCATGAGTTCACATTTTTTATCATGGGTTAATTGCGTGTGCCTGCACAGTGGGAGCTCCCTGGATCAGCTTGTTCACGTGTCTGGAGATGGAGCAGGAATCATCCCTCCACCTCTCCTTAAAGCTCTTTAATCCTTCTGGGGAGACCTGTCTTATTCCGACCTCCACACTGGAACACCTTTTCATGCCAAGCCAGCAGTAAGTGGTCTGGCATCGTTGCAGCACAAAGCATTGCAGTATAAGGTCCAGGTTTCAGGCCAATTTCAGTCAGCATCTGCTTCCTGTCACTCTGTGTGATTTGGAGAAGACTGATATTGCGCACGGCAACATGGATGAAGCAGAGGAAGCTATTAACTGATGCCTCTACTATAAACCTCTGTTTGCTCACCCCCAATGAAACATGGCTTGAGTTCCTGCCCAGCCCTGCCCTGTCTCCATACCTGGACCCTCTCCCGCTTCCTGTGGGAAGGGAAAGTTGCACTCTCACAGCAAAGGGGCGGGGTTGTAGAACACATAGCAACCACATGATCTACTGCCCTGCCTTGCTGCCATGTCCGGACCCTCTCTTCCCTGTTGGCTCGAGCCCTGGCCTGTCCCTTACCATGCCTGCCAACAAACAGTGTCCAGCTGCTCCTCTAAGACTCTGTCCTGTACCTGCTGTGCAGTGGGTACTTAAAAACATAACTGTGGCCTTGTACATAACACATCCCTATTGTCTTTAGACAGACCTTTGTTTTATGATGGACAATGTATCTCCTGCAAAGTCTGTCCTTCACTTTTCATTATAGCAGAAACATCAGTGAGCCTGCTGCACACCTCCTTGGCCCTGCCACAAATCCACAGGCAAAAATGACTAGGGAAGAGATGTTCAAGCAGCAAACGCAGGTTGCTTACTTGGACAGGGAGTGATTGAGTGCAAGAATACAATGCTGCTGGAGATGTGAGCGGAGCATGTAGGGAGCTGGAAGTGAAGAACCAGGAGAAAGAGTCACTCTCTTTATTGCTTGTGTTGAAGTGTGTGTGTGTGTGTGTGTGTGTATAATTTAAAGGCAAGCTCACTTAATGCAGGGCACCTAATTAAGAGCAACATGCATGATTCTCATGTTGCTGTCTGCCCATTCATACAGCTGTTTTTCAAAGCCTGATTTACATTGCCCCTCATTGTGCTGTTCTTGTCCTTGATGTCTGGCTGCTCATAATTACGGGCTAGGCACTGTGCCTCGACATCCCCCCCCTCTCTGCCATATAACTTTCCCCCTTACTCTCACAAATATTATGGCGCACACAGCAAGCTGCCACCACAATGGGAATGTTGCTTTCACTGAAGTCTAATCTAGTCAATAGGCTGCAAAACCTTCCCTTTAAATGCCCAAGAGCACATTCTACCACTATTCTGCACCTGCTCAGCCTTTAGTTGAACTGCTCCTTACTGTGGTCCAGTCTGATGGTGTACAGCTTCATGAGCCATGGGAGCAAAGGATAGGCTGGATCTCCAAGGATCACAATTGGCATTTCAGTGCCTAGCATTCTAATTTTACATTCTGGGAAAAAAGTTCCAAGTTGCAGCTTTCTGAAGAGGCAGGAGTTCCTAAAGATGCATGTGTCATGCATCTTCCCTCACCATCTCATGTTGGTGTCAGTGAAATGGCCCTTGTGACACCCTGGTGCCCACAGCACCAACAAGAAGTACCCCTTGTGGTTTATAGACTTCTTTGCCAAAATGGAGCTGTTTGTTCAATCTGTCACCACCACAGTTAAGGAACCCCATTGAGCTATGTCCTCCACATTTCCTAGAGTCACTACTCTCCATAGCAGAAGTATATTGGTGGCTTTAGCTATTTGAATCACAACAGTCCCCTTTGTGGGTTTCCTCACTCTGAATTGATTCCCAACTGACCAGTAGCTGTCTGGCATTGTGAGCATCCACAGGGCAATTGCCACTTGCTTCTCCACAGCCAGAGTGGGTCTCATTCTGGTATTCTTGTACTTTAGGGTGGGGGAAAGCAATTCACAAACTTCCATGAAAGTGGCCTTATGCATGTGAAAGTTTTGCAGACGCCATTCCATAGCTGCATCACTGTGCAGTCTGTGCTTGTGTCATGGCACCAGATCTGGCATTACACTGTGTCCAGAGGATTGAATGCCGATGGCATTTGCTAGTAGCTCAACTCAAGTGCTTTGCAGAAGAGGATGTTCCTGGCCTCCTGAAATTCTTCCTTGTTTCAGTGACCCTGGATACACTCTGGATATACTCCATTATAAGGCCACCATGATTAATATGATTGCCATAATACTTTGCTGCTGAATAGGTTCCATATTGGGTTCCATGCTCATGCTGCTATGGCTTTTGCATGGATAACCAGGGGGGAAAAGGGTATGAAAAGACCTATGAAAAGGGTATGCTGTTGCTTTCAAGCAGGGAGAGAGAGAGGAGATGAGTGCATTATGGGATGCTGGTGACATGTACCCAGAACCACCTGCTGCACCGTTTTGGTCCCAGCATGCACTGGGAGCATAACTCAGAATGCAAAGGGGTTGGAGGTCTGGGATAGCTACCCACGCTGTATCATTCTCAAAGTTGACAGTAGCCATCCTACTGAAGATGTGCTACTTTGAACTACATCGAATTCTTATACACAGTGGGGATGTGAACCTTCAACTTTACAAAACTGAGTGCTAAAAATCAACTTTATTAAAGTCAGCTTTATCTTTCAGTGTAGAATCATAGAACCATAGAGCTGGAAGAGACCTCTGGAGGTCATCAAGTCCAGCCCCCTGCCCAAGGCAGGACCAATCCCAACTAAATCAACCCAGCTAGGGCTTTGTCAAGCTGAGACTTTAAAAACCTCTAGGGATGGAGTTTCCACCACCTCCCTAGGTAACCCATTCCAGTGCTTCACCACCCTCCTAGTGAAATAGTTTTTCCTAATATCCAACCTAGACCTCCACACTGTAACTTGAGACCATTGCTCCTCGTTCTGCCATCTGTCACTACTGTGAACATCCTTTCTCCATCCTCTTTGGAATCTCCCTTCAGGAAGTTGAAGGCTGCTATCAAATCCCCCCTCACTCTTCCCTTCTGCAGACTAAACAAACCCAAATCCCTCAGTCTCTCCTCATAGGTCATATGCTCCAGCCCCCTTATCATTTTGGTTGCCCTCCGCTAGAGCCCCTCCAATGTGTCCACATCCTTTCTGGGGGGGCGGCGGCTCAGAACTAGATACAATACTCCAGATGTGGCCTCACCAGAGCCGAATAAAGGAGAATAATCACTTCTCTGGATCTGCTGGCAATATTCTTCCTAATGCACCTTAATATGCCATTCGCCTTGTTGGCTACAAGGGCACACTGTTGACTCATATCCAGCTTCTCATCCACTGTAATCCCCAGGCCTTTTCTGCAGAACTGCTACTTAGCCAGTCAGTCCCCAGGCTGTAACAATGTTTGGGATTCTTCCGTCCCAAGTGCAGGACTCTGCACTTGTCCTTGTTTAACCTCTTCAGAGGTGTAGATATGGCCTAATCAATCGCTTAGCTGGAAGGAGGGCAAATGTCAGAATTCTATGAGGAAATTAGAGGTGTTTTTATTTGGGTCATATTAGGGAGGGAGGGGGAATAAAAAGATTATGGTGCACATAGCTCATTGATTTGATTTTGAATTAATTTTCTATATTCCTGCTACTAAAAAGACCTCTGTATTTGAGGCTGTGTCTACACTGTGTTCTTTTTGCAGAAGAGGAGATGCAAATGGTGTGCTCATTTGCATATCTTTTTCTGATTCTTTTTGCGGAAGAGGTTTTGCTGCTAAAAAGCCCCGTGTAGACAGGGCCGTTTCTCGGAAAAAAACCCTTTTTCGCAAGATCCTGTAAACTTCGATTTTTGAGGAATAAGGGATCTTGAGAAAAAGGTTTTTTTCCCGATAAATGGCCCCATCTACACGGGATTTTTTAGCGGCAAAACCTCTTCTGCAAAAAGAATCAGAAGATGATATGCAAATGAGCACACCATTTGCATTTCCTCGTCTGCAAAAAAAACCACAGTGTAGACATAGCCTGAGTAAGGAACTTTTCTCTACCTAATCCAATTTTTCCCTTTTCTCTGGAGTTGTACAAACTGATTGAATTATCACAATGTCAAAAAATCAATACTAGAGCTTTGTTTTAGAATTAAGGAGACCATTATTATAGCTCTTGCTCTAGTGTGTGGCTGAATCTGAAAAAGTAATACAAACAGTATTGAAGTTGTTTGTTGGCCTGGTTAGCATCTGTGACTTTTCATCACTCCTGTCACCTTTTTACTGTTCTGGTTTTTCAGTTATGACATACAACCAGTAAGAAGGTACAAGCCTTCTCCCCAGGATCTTTTAAGCCATTCCCTTGACTTTTTCTTCCCTGATAGCCAGTCTTACTACTTGCATATCTGGCTGCCTCCTTGAGTCAGGAGAATTTATTTAACCCTTTCCCAGGAGCAGTAGGCCTGACAAACTCACCAGGGTCCTGGAGAGGGTGGTTCTGTGCCTCTGAAAGACACAGGGCCTCAAACAGAAGGGGTGGGACAGGGCCTAGCCTCCATCAGGCAGGCTGAAGCGCAGTGCACAGAGCGCCGGCTGCCGCTTCTTCCAGCAGCAGCTGGGAGCCCCAGACCCTCTTGAATTTCCAGGTCCAAGGGCAGTTTGCCCTTTTGTCCCTCCCATCAGTTGGTCTGCCCAAGAGGATGAATACCTTGTAAGAGGGTGAGGTGTTTCAGGCAACATTGCCAGTCAGTTACAGTAATTTATTGTATGGTGAAATAGAATGGATCCTTGATGTAACTCTCTCTCTCCTGGCAAGGTGACCACCTACAGCATGAAGACGGGTATTCAAGCAGAAACTGACTAATTTGCTAACACATATCTGTAGATGCGCAAACAAAAAGTGTCTCAAACATTCATGCAAATACAAAATAGGTCACCCGTTCGATTATGGAAAAGCAAGCAATCAAAGAGTATGAAAATGACTGGATCAAATTGCAACTTGGAAGTTACAAGCATGTTTGTGAATACATTCATCCAGGTCTAACACATAAGAATGCTTAATGGGCCAGTTAGTTACCAGTGATTATGTCTGTCATATAAAAATACCCCAAAACAATAAATTAGTTGTTCTAGCCAATATTGTTTTAGCAGAATGAAAATTCAAGAGTGTGTGTACCTTGGAAATCCACTGAAACATGAATAAAAAACAATAGTTCTTTAAAACCCAACTCAAGTAATCAGAAGTCATTCTGATTCATGTCTAGGGATTTTACAATGATTTGACATGCTTGATCTTTAGCTTGTAATTAATTGTCAGAGCTGTTATCAGCTCTCAGAATCAGACTCTACTAGCTGGCCAAAAATAGCAATGTTGGTCTTTCAAAGCGTTTCCTTTTATGTATAAAATCAATTGCACCAAGTGCATGTTCTTTTCACAAGTAACAAAATAGAATCATGTTCTATAATGTCATCAGATTTGTTTGAAAATGTTAGCACTTCTCAACATTTTCTATGCATGTTAAGGGCACATTAAATTTAGTCACAAAATATTGGGCTTAAGGAAAGAAATCTGCATTTAGATACTTTTCATAGTACTAGTAGATAGCCACATTTTAAAAAAAAGGTTTAATGTGATTTATATTCTTAAAGCATATTCTTTACTTGCAAATGAAAAGGTGCTACCTTATAGATTTCATCTTTTCTCTGATTTAACTTGCTGTCAGTATACATTGTTTGCTGATATTAATTAGGTTTATTAAAAGTGCTAAACCTCTTTAGATAAGAGCTGCTATTCCCTCTGTTTCTTTTTGCTGCCACTGCAATGAGCATTTACATAGGTCAGATGAGTTTTGTTTTTCTATTTTTTTCCAAAATGGTAAACATATATTTTAAGAAACCAACAGGTACAGAGAGGCAATTAAATGTTTTAGTGAAACTTCCACTCATTAATTAACTCTTGTTCATGGCAAAGCATTATGCCATACCCGAAATTCACCTAGTGATGCATACTATTGTGCAGGGAGAGATCATCTACAGAACCATAGCAGGGGGTGCAGGGTTTGCAACTTTGATTCCAGCCCAAATGTCTGTCTTTCCCAAGGGCTCAAGCGGCTACTATGGATGGGTTAAGGAGTTGCCCTCCACCCTCCCAGTGCACTGGGGATGGATTCTCCTTTGGTTTTCTTTCTTGTCATAAATGAATGATTTGGCTATGCATGAATGCCACTCATACAAAATAGAAACCCACCTTTACCTCAGAGATGCAACGTGTGCCTTGCCCAAGCCCAGGTCTCTTTGTATTTCACTTCTTTGAGGTACCTTCAGCCAATCTCTTACCCAGAAATGGTAATAGGACAAATTTTGGCATTTCAATACAATTTTTTTTCTTTTTTTTTTGGAGAGTATGTGATAGTCTTATTGGTTTAACCACTGGTCATGGTATTTTTAATTTTATTATCCCTATTTGCTCTATTGCAACCTCATGTGAAATGAATGAGAGATTTGGGCGAATATGCCAGAATCTCTCATGAACATAATTAACTGCCAATGTACAAGTGGTTCACTTTCACCCTGTCTTTGTGCAATACCCTAATGAGCAGCAAAAGTTACAAAGGATGTTCCTAGCTTTAATGCATCTTGTCAGGTAATTCATAGATGTTTGTGGTGAACACAGGTCTTGATTCTGCTCTTTCTGTAAATTAGGAGCACATGATTAATCTGTGTGGCTCATGCCTGGGGCTACATAAGTGTAGTTCCACTGAAGTTAACAAGTTGAGCCTGCTTACAGGGAATGTGACTTTTCCTCAAATTAAAGACTGAAAAGAAATGTATGAGCACCAAGTTCAGGTCCATGGAACTGTAAGATTATTCCCTATGGTACATTTTGTAATGCTTTTCCCCATGAACTTGATGACTTGTGTATTTCAGTTAAAGTATTAAAAGGTGTCTTTTTATTCCTAAAGATGGAAAAAACTGATTATGTGAAAGTAAATATGGTAAAGTCTAAACTATATCTTCATTGGTCTTTGCTTTAACAGACTGATCTTTCAGTCTTTTAAAGAAAAGGCCAGTGGATAAATATTTTAGAAGTTACCACATTTTACTCTCACTTAAGCAGTAAGAAATACTAGTAGCCGTCCTTGTGTGCTCTGTTATTAAAAGTAGAGGAGATATCTTGCATGAGATAATTTCCTTATATTATTGCTCTTTCAAACTGCTGTGCATGGCACAGGCACCCAGAATGAAAGATGCCAGAATATTAAAAAGAGGATTAATTCCTTTCAAGCAATCTAGGCCATAATTTCCATTGTATGTTGGTTTAACTCTTCTGATGTCAGTAATGTGCAATTAAAAAAAAAAAAGTATTTATTTATTTATTTATTTATACACACATGCCCTTCTGCATTTGTGGAAGGAGAATGTAAGAAGGCAGATGGAAAATGTTGAGATTACTGTAGAATGAGGGTAAATGTAGAGCTGAAATGCAGAACTTTCTAGTGTCTGATCCAACAATTCATTCAATGGGCATTGAGGATGCTCAACCCTTGTAGGAGGCATTCAGCACCACATAAAGATTACGTCCCTAGCAAAGGGCACTTGAGAGGTAAGCTTATTCACATTTATATGCAGCTGGGTGAAATAGCAGCAATATAGGCATAATAAATGGAAACTGTGAGATGACTATTAATTATAAAATTTCCTCTTGAGCCTCTGTAATTGTTATATACAGGCATTCACACACTTTCCAACATCTTTTTTTCCTGCAGCTGTTCCATTACAATTCCAAACTGCCCTATCTACTTTGAAGCATGTGTGTATCTTGTTAATCTTCCTGAGCTGTTCTTTACATAAATTGATGTCCACTACTACAAGAGGTGGAAATAATGCATTCAAGAAATAGTGACATCTGGGAAATTTTATTATGCGTCTCCAGCAAAATGCCAAGATGGGCCAAATGTATGCCTTTTACTTCATTAAAATCAATGGTCACACCAGGTATGCTTGTGGCCCAATGTACAGAATCACAAATAATTGAATAGAAACAAATAATATTAACATTAAGGCCCTGATCCAAACTACTCTGAAGTCAGTGGAATGATCTCTATTGAATTTAGTGGGCTTTGGATCAGGTCCTAGTACCTGGAAGAAATATGTATGTTTTCTATTTCATACATGACCAAAATTCTCTGCTGCTGTGAACTGAATTAGATCCATTGAAATCAATGGGACTGGGCCAGTCTACGTCAACAAAGAATCTGTCCCAAATGCTATTCTAACATTCATCAGCTAAAGGTATGCGGTGTTACAATACTACAACCTCACATGATTTTGCAATTGGAGATGACACCAGAAGATCTTTTATAGATATTTTTGTGTTGCATATTAGAGTAAATAGTTGTCTGATCTAATTCCCTCTTAGTTCAATAGGAGTCTTTCCATTAACTTTAATGGAAACTGGATTGGATGCATATAGCTGTACAGGTTGAACCTCCCAAATCTGGGACTCTTTGATCTGGCAACATCCATGGTCCGGCAGGACCATGGATGTTGCAAGACCAAAGAGCCCCATGGGTGGGAGCAACGCAGGGACTGGGGAACCCTGGCTGGGCCAGGCGGCATTTGGGGAGCCCCCGCCCTGGCCGGAGAACCCCCAGGGTTAGCTAGCTGGGGAATGCCCCAGTTACAGTGGAGCTGTTGATGGCTGGGTGGCCCCAGCCAGGAGTCCCAGTGAACCCCCAGTGACAGCAGGATCAGGGTGATTGAGCAGCCTCTGCTGGGAATCCCCCGGCTGAAGTGAGACTGGCAGGGGTGGGTGTCCAGAATCCCTACTGATAGCAGGGCTGGTCCTAGCAGTGGGAAGGGGTGGCCGGGCACCCTACGCAGGGAACTTCTGGCAGCAGGAGGGCCAGTAGTGTCCGAGTGGCCCCAGCCAGGAACCCCGGGGAACACTCTGAGGCAGCAGTCCCAGTCGGGAACCCCGGGAGATCCTGGGGGTAACAGGCAGTTAGCAGGGTGGGGAGCCATGCTGGGCTAGTGTTAGGGGAGCCAGTGGCAGCTCAGGAGGCCCCAAGGAGAGGAGCCCAGAAGTGGGGCCGCCAGCAAGGGAGCGCTGACCTCTCCTGGTTCAGCAAACTCCCTGGTCCGAGGATGCTGGACCACGGAGGTCCAACCTGAGATAAGTTAGAACATATATTTTTGCTGCATTTTGGGTGTGGTAATCTGCATATTTTCCCTGTAAGTGTTTTGATACATTTATTCTCAATATTCATACTGTTCCTTAACCCCTAAAAGTGTAGGGTTTTGTCACTTGAACCTACTTCTCCCCACAAAATTCCCTGGATTCTCTGCATTTGGGAGAGCTGGCTGGCATCTAGACAAGCTAAGAATTATTTTATATACCTCCTGAGGTGGAGCTAAATTCTGTCTTTGAATGTGTATGCTCAGCTCCCCTTGACTTCTGTGGGACTGGGATCAGAGGTCATGAGCTGGCCCTTTATTACCATCAAGTGTCCCTCACTACCTTCCTGCTGGCAGTTTATGACCTGTAATTAACTTTTGATCTTCTGTTATCTTTTCAAAACAGATGTTCACTGTAAAACATGTCTCGCTGTACACAGATGCATATATTCGGGATACAGCACTGCCATTTATAACCCTTATAATCACTGCTGCATACTTGTCAGCAATGCTGTCTCTGTACTTTCTGCATCTTTCAGTTCCTCCATTTCTGCTGTGACTGACTTTATTTTCTCTGAAAGCAAAGTGACCTGTTGGCTGCAGATAAATATGTAACCCAATCATCAGGGATCACCAAGTGCTTTTATAACTATCCAGTAAACTGAACCCAGAAATTATTTCCATTGATCCATGCACCAGGAAATAAAATATGGCATTAGAACCATTGTCCTTTTCTTTGCAGAGAAATCTTGATCTCTTTACTTGGTTAAAGGTTGTTGAAAGCATCAGTCAATTTGAATTCTTCCATTAGGTCTGCTAAAAATAAAGCAAGAACACTGAGTAGCAGAAGATGTATTATATGCACTTGAAAGGAGCAAATGTTATTTTGGAAGAAAAGAGACTTGGGTTTTGATAGTTTAAATAACTGCTGAAATTTCTTTCTTGTTCCTAGAATGCTCTGCATTGAATGGGAGCCTGTGGTAGAACTATAGCTACTCTTAAACAGAATGGAGATGGCAAAAAAAAAAAAAAGTTTTCCCATAGGAGTCTGGCTATTAGAGGGAGAAACTAAAAAGTTTTCCTTTTGGGTAATTTAATTTAGATGCTGATATAATTTTAGCACCACCATCTAACTATAAATGTCAGGGTTCTGCAACATTTCACAGACTATACAATCCTTTTATATGTCTTTCTACATGCTCAATATAGTTTGCTTAATTTTGCCCCTTCATCCACAGCCAGGGTCACAGGGGGTCATAGACACAGGAGAACTAGATATGGAGCCCATGAAATGGTCTATATGCCCAGCTGGATGCAGTAGATCAGGGGCTCAGGACAGGAAGTGGAGTGGAATAGCAGGACTCAGTCCTAACACTGAAAAAATAAATTATTCAGACTCCCCCAAATCACCATGTGATTAGTTTAAACATAATGAGTTAGTGAAAAATAATACATTCTAGATCTTTATTTGCCATCTTGTTTTTAAGCCTGCAGCGTTCAAATTTTCCAACTGTTCTCTGCAATTATAAGGGCTAGAAAGATGCATTTAAAAAACGAAAGTTAAGATCCTCCCATAATTCTATGACTCTATAGCTGGGGCTTTTATCATGGCACCATGGAGTTGTGCCTGTGGGTTTACTGCTGTAGAGATTTGCTTGCCAACACACCCAGGGAATGGGAGGGGAAGGGTTGCACATGTTGCTATAACCCTGATGCCAGAGTAGTCGCTGCAGAACATCTGTGCTGCCACTCCATAGCCTGGAAGCGAATAACACTTGGAAAAGCATCTCAGAGCCATAATTCAATCTCTGCGCTGGGTTTAGAACTGCTATGTACTGCCCTTTTCCCCAGCATGGACCACACAATGCCAATCTTGTCAGCTCAGCTTATTTGGGCTCTTATCTCTCTAAGCAGGATAGAAATAACTAATTGGCTTCTGTTGTACTCAGGGTGAAGCCAACACTTCATTATAGACCTTCTTAAACACATTATATAAGGTATCTACTCTATATAAACATCCTTATAATCTAAGGAGAAAATAAGGCTCCCTCAGAATAACCAAGTCAAAATTCACCACAAACTGTGTTTTGCGCTTTGCCATGTGCTGGTATTTTAAATATGTTTATGGGTCTGCTCCTCTAAAGCAGTACAGCCGCTCCCCGAGTTACGAACAAGTTACAGACCAACACTTGCTCTGTAACTCGAAGTGTTCGTAACTCAGATCCCATAGAGTTACATGGTGACCGCGCTGTTCGTAAGCGCGGATTGCCGTTCGTAACTCGGATCCGCATTTACGACCGCTTTGGTCGTAAGTGCAGATGGTCGTAAGTGGAGGTGTATGTAACTCGGGGAGCGGCTGTAAATCGATGAAGTTCTATCCAAGGAGAGTTATACTGACTTACTCCAGCTAGCGATCTGTCCCTTTGTTTTTTTGCCTACAGAAGAGATGAAGTGAGGCATGTGTCGAATTGTATAAATTGACATTAATAAAACTTGAAAAGAACAGCATAAGATGTTCAAACTTCCTCCCATGAAGTGTTTATGATTTGGGCTCTTTTCTCTGAAGGGTACTTACATGATTTCCCTGCCTAAGGGGAAGGTGTTGAAGGAGGAAGCGGATCTGAAGAGGGCAAATTAAGATATCCAGTAGTGCCATGGAGTGAATAGCCTCTTTAAAGTTTGTGTGCAACTTGCAAATTAAGGAGGCAGACTTTGTCCTCTGTACAATTTATGAAGTTTGAAAGAAGGCTGCTAAAAGCAAGAAGAAACCTAGAGAGTGAAGCAGACATCCAGTCCAATTAATAATACTCCAAAACAAAGGACGTTAAATTGCAAATAAGGTCAGAGAAGGGTTTGAAATATTTAGCTGTAAGAAACTGCAGTTTGAATATGTTAGCTGTTTTAAATACAGTAACTTTTACTAGGGAGATGGAATCTGAATTTTAAAATTGTCTTGATTTTCCCAAACAACCACTTTTCTTTAGGAGCTGGGTTCTAGCACCCATCTCTTCTCCCCTACTCCTACAGCTACATGGGCCCTGGTGCCCATTTTACTCTTCAGGAATTTGGTGGGAGGGATGTGGAATGGCACAGTGAATCCCTCAACTCTCTCCCTTTTCTCCACTGCATCAAACATAAACTATTTGTCTTCACTTTCCAAGGCCCTTTACGACTTAGCTCCCTTCTACTTATTTTCTTTCATTCACTATAGAGAGCTTGACTCCCACTGCCCACAAGGCCAACCTCCATCTCCCTCTTATTAAATTCTCAAACAAGCACCTTTTTGCTTTCTGTGATGTTGCCCTTCACACTTGGGAAAAGCTCCCAATAAACGCCCACAAGGCCACCTCATTAACTGTAAAGCTCGCCTTTGACATGATGCTATAAAAAACTGGAGAGGAACTAGGATGTTGGTGTACTGAGATTGCTGTCTATTATGCAGACCAATGGGGCACCTGGTATTGGCCACTGTTGGCAGACAGGATACTGGGCTAGATGGACCTTTGGTCTGACCCAGTATGGCCATTCTTATGTTCTTATATTCAATATTCTGTCACCATTTCCTTGCACTTCCCCAACAGTCTGTGTGTATCCATCTGTTGTTTCTTGTCTTATTCTTACATTGTAAGTTCTTGGCAACTGGGACTGCCTTTTTGTTCTGTTTGTACAGAGCCTAGCACAGTGACACTAGGATTATACCAATATTAAAAATTATAACGAGGCTGATGGACTCAGGAAAGCTACATAGATCCCCCTGCATCAGACTGTCCATCTCATAAAGTGTTCCCGTGGCCGGCCTTCTCTTCCCGAATGTGCTAGGGCTCCACATTTAATGATCTTCGGGGCACAGAGCCAGGCCAATCTATTTATAAAACCTTGGCTTTTCTGAGGGTTGGGAGAGGAGGTAACTCATGTTCAAATGATGGGCTGGGGATGGTGCTTCTGACTCCTTTTAAATCGTGCTGGTGTTGGTGATTAATCTCTAGGGATTGTCTGCCTGCCCACCAGTTCCCTACTGTTTGTTACTGGGTTCTTTGTAAATGAACTCCAAAGGCAGCATATGGGGCTGGTGAAGCAATATGACAGCTTATCATTAATAACTAATTATAATGAAATAAGTCATGAGCCAAAAGCTCAGATTCCTACCCTGGCTCCAGATCTGAATTTTTCAGTGGAGGCCCATGTGTCTTAAGGTTTTTTGTTCCTTCTGGAAAGGTGAAGTAATTGATTACATCAGCAGGGGGAGCTCTTGCCATAATAAAAAAAAAAAAAAACCTGGACAGAAGTAACAGGCAGTTAGGTGGAAAATGCTGGAGCCCAGTAAGCAGGGCTGTTATTTCATAATGAAAGTGATGTAATCCTCAGAGATAATACAATGAATTTTATTTTATTTAGAGCATCGATAAGGTAAATAAAGATAAATCTGCAACCAGTTTTAAGAAAGCTGCTGACTAGCAACTTTGCCTGCATCAGATTTTGGGTTAAAAAAATGTTTAGATCACATTCTGAAAGAAGGGCACTGATGCCACAGATAACGGAGGCCAGAACAGATCTTTCTATATAGGAAAATGTAGTGAGGATAAAACTGAAATATGATAACCACCGTAAAATATACAGGTTTACAAAACAGCATGGCTGATGGTGGAGCCATAATTTTACAGTCCTGACTTTAATAATGACCTTCGGGTGGTATACTCTAAAAGTTAAATCAATGAGAGACACAATTCTAACTGGTATAGCCAAAATGTAAGGTAAAGGCACTTCTCTATTTCTGATCGCTTGTTTTATAGTAAGACAATAAATGGCACATTTTAGAATTGCTTTCTGGTAGGAGCCTACCTGAGTCCTATCAAAGTATTTCACCCTTCCTGATGTAGCAAGATGAAGGCCTAAAACATAAGCCCGTGTAACACAGGCCTAGTGTGAAGCCTAGCTAACAATGGACAAAACATGGCTAAAATAAAGCAAAGCTAAGATGTGAGTGAGAGGCAGGCCCCTGCTCACAGAACTTGTCATGAACAGGGCTGAGAGAGCAAAACACTAATTGGTAATAGACCCAGGTGTAGAACAGTAATTGGTACTGGTCATAAGTTGAAAGCACATGGTACCACCAGCTCATTAAAAAAAGACCTTAGTACACACTTCCCACAGATACAGATCCAGGTTCAGGAAAGGGTCTAAAATGACAGCATGATGGATAGAGATGATCTAATTAAACCATGAGGTACAGATGGGTGGTATCTAAGTTGCGTCAATGAGTGGTAACCTGACATGTCAGAAGTGATGTGTAAGTTGATAGTACCTGTATATAAAGTGGTGTCTTAAGGGGACAGTCTTTGGATGACTCACAGGGCAATGGAAATTTTCCATTGATTGAGTCATTCCATTATTACAGGGTACATATGAGTAGTGGTTCAATAGAGTCTACTGACAACTATTACTGCACTTGGCTTTACAATAAACCTGACTGGGAACTTTCGATTCTTATCTGATTTATGGTCTTTTGGGTCTGCTGTGGAGACTGAGTGCACAAGTTGACATGGAACCCATCACTGAGCACACACACAAGCAGCCTTCTGGTTATCATCATCAGAGCCAGAGACCTGTGAAGAGTAAATCCTGACCCCTCCTGACTAACGGCACCTGGGATGGAAAATCCAAATCCTCCCAGCTCTCATGGTAGATTATTGCATAGCAAGCTCTTTCCTTCCAGAGTTTATTTACCTAAGATGGAAGTCTCACTTAAGAGTCCATTTAGGCATTTAAAAAGGTAGTTGGTTGGAAGGATGCAGGTGATTTGAGGGAGTCTGGAGTTATAGAAATGGATGAGAAAGGATCTAGAATGGCAGGATGGAAATAGGATAGAGACTGATAGAGAGAGAGAAGTAGGAAGTAAGTGTTGGGATAACAATAGGTGGGAGCTGGGACAGAACTTGGTGGACTGGGAAATAGGTGTTGAACGAACTCTAGAAACCATACAAATATAGAAAATAAAAATAGAAGAAGGGAAAGCTGATAGTAATGAATGTGAAAAAGAATCTTGAAATTGTAGAAAATTGATAAAGGAAGCAAAGGGACATAAGGAGAAATCTATGGCCAGGAGAGTTAAGGACAGTAAGAGGGAGTTTTGAAGGGATATTGAGGACATCATAATAGTTTTGATCATTTACTAGAAGGCACTAGTAGAATTATCTATAATAATGCAGAAAAGGCAGAAATGTTGAAAATATTTTTGTTCTGTATTTGGGAAAAAGTAAGAGGATGTGGTCATGTCCTAGGATATAATTCTTTCCATTTCACTAGTATTTCCAGAGGATGTTAAACAGCAGCTGCTGAAGTTAAACATTTTTAATCAGCCGGTCTGGATAACTTGCATGCCAGCATTTTAAGAGCTCGCTGAGGAACTCAATTGACTGTTCCTGTAGATTTTCAATAAATCTTGGAACACTGGGGAAGCTCCAGAAGCCTGGAAGAAAGCTAGTGTTGTGCCAATATTTAAAAAAGGGTAAATGGGATGACCTGGGTAATTATAGGCCTGTCACTCGGGCATTGATCCCAAGCAAAATAATGGAGTGGCTGTTATGGGACTCAATTAATAAAGAATTTAAAGAAGGTAATATAATTAATACCAATCAAGATAACTTTAGGGAAAATAGATCTTGTCGAACTAACTTGATATCTTATTTTGATGTGGTTACAAGTTTGGTTGATAAAGATAATAGCGGTGATGTAATATATCTTGACTTCTGTAAGACATTTGACTTAGCACTGCAGATATTAAGATTAAAAACCTAGAAGTATATAAAATTAACTAGGCACACATTAAATTGATTAAAAGCTGACTAACTTAAATGTGACTGTAAATGGGGAATCACCCGAGTGGGTGTGTTTCTAGGGGGTGGTCTCTTAGGGATCTGTTCTTGGCACTGGGCTAATTAACATTTTTATTAATGACTTGCCAGAAAATCGTCATTGAAAAAGTTTGCAGAAGACTCAAAAGTCGAGAGAGGTGGTAAATAATGAACAGGACAGGTCACAGATGGAGAGCGATCTGAATTGCATGGTAAGCTGGGTACAAGAAAATGGTATGTATTTTAATACAGTTAAATAAATGTATGCCTCTAGGACCAAAGAAGATAGCCTTATGTACAAGTTGTAGGACTATATGCTGGGATGCTATGGCTAGGAACAAGATTTGGGGGTTGTGGTAGATGTCATAGTGGGTCATCAGATGCAAACCTAAGGTGCAGTGTCCAAAAAGGTAGATGCAGTCCTTGGATGTCCAAACAGGGGAAATTTAAGTAGGAGGAAAGAGATTATTTCACCCCTGTATTTGGCAGTGGTGTGACCGCTGCTGAAAAACTATATCCAGTTGTGGTATCCACAGTTCAAGAAGGATATTGATAAAATGGAGATGGTTAAGCGAAGAGCCACAAGAATGATTAAAGAATTAGAAACCCTGCTTTATAGTGATATACAGTAATTACTCGTTTAACACGTGCCCGCTTAACACGTTTTTGTGATAGCACAATTTTTTTTTAGGGAACGTTTTTTGAATAACACGACCATCCCTGAAATAACAGTTTCCCCAGCTGGCCTGTCGCTGGCAGCTGCGCAGGGCTTCCCCTGCCTCCCTGCAAAGTGGCAGAGGGTTCACCACTCACTGCGCCGTTCCCCAGTGACCCCCCCCCCTCGCCGGATGCCTCGCTCCCTCTCCTCCACCCCCACTTGCAGGCCGGCGGCTGGGTTTCCCCAGCTGGTCTGTCACCAGTGGCTGTGTGGGGCTTCCCCCGCCTCTCTGCAAAGCACAGTGCAGGTCCCGGCAGACCCGTCACAGGGGCATACTATACTCCCAGCCCAATCCCCCTCTTCTCTCCTCCCCCAGAGCCAAACCCCTCCCCTCCTTGCTGTGACCCAGTCCCCTTTCTCCCCCAACCTTATGTCCCGGTCCCGGCTGCTAACAAGTGCAGGCTGGAGCTGCGAGCGCACATGCGGCTCTCAGCAGCCCTGCTGAGAGAGCGCTGACTGGAGCACTTCTGGGTTCCAGCTGATGCCCTATTGGGAGTTTTACTGTACTGTACTGTATGCATGAGCAGATGAATACACTCTACATGTGGTCACAGCATTCCTCCGCTCACTCACATGTTTATCTTGTGTTAACAAACTGCGACGTCTTGCACTGAATTGTTAGATACTGTACTGTATCTTGCTGTGTATTACTGTATCCCTTTTCATGAGTGGAAAACATAAGGAAAGTGATACATCTGCTTCTGCAAGCAAGAAGCATAGAAAATCGTTTACATTAGAAGAGAAACTTGAAGTGATTAAGAGAATTGAAAAAGGTGAACGCAATTGTGACATCTCCTGCTCTTTGAATATGCATGAGTCTAGTGTGCACACAATCCGTGCCCAAGGTGAGAAAATTAAGGAAAGTTGCAAAAATGCAACACCAGTAAGTGTGAAGAAGGTTGTTCATACACGATCTAACCTAATGGAAAATATGGAGAGGTGATTGTTTATGTGGATTGAAGACCAAACACAACAAAAGATGCCAGTGAGTTTGGCTGTTGTTCAGGAAAAAGCCAAAGCTTTATATGATGATGTTAAAATGGAATTGAATGAAACTGATGCCAAGCCATTTAATGCAAGTCATGGTTGGTTCAAACGCTTTAAAAAGTGTTCAAACTTACATAATATAAAAATAACTGGAGAGGCTGCTGCTGCTGACATGGAGGCTGCTGAATCATTCCCAGCGATATTTGAAGCTATTATAAAGGAAGGTGGCTATTTGTCTAAACAGGTGTTTAACCTGGATGAAACAGGACTCTTCTGGAAGCGCATGCCAGCACGCACATACATGTCTCATGATGAGGCTTATGCACCTGGTTTTAAGGCTACAAAGGATCGTATCACTGTGATGCTATGCACCAATGCCAACGGGGATTGCAAGCTCAAACCGGTAGGAGTTTACCGTTCCGCCAACCCTAGAGCTTTAGCTGGGTATTCAAAGGACCATCTTCCTGTTGTTTGGAGATCTAATGTGAAAGCATGGGTAACTGCAAGCATCTTCAAAGACTACTTCTGCAATCGCCTAACTGCTGAGTTGAAAGACTACTGTTTGCAAGAAAATCTTGCTTTCAAAATTTTACTTCTTCTAGATAATGCACCAGGGCATCCTCCTTGCCTTACTGATCTGTCAGAAAACATTCATGTGTTATTTTTACCCCCCAATACAACCTCGTTAATTCAACCTCTTGCTCAAGGAGCAATAGCTGCTTTCAAGGCATATTACTTGCGCCGTACGTTTGCTAGGCTTATAAGGGAGACAGATGGTGAGAATAAGCCTACAATCAAGGAATTCTGGAGAAAATTTAACATTAAAGATGCTATAGATATTATAGCAGAGGTTTGGGCAGAAGTTTCATTGTGTTGCCTTAACGCAGTTTGGCGCCGTATATGGCCTGCATGTGTTCATGAGTTTAGGGAGTTTGACACTGAAATAGCTGAAGCTAAAAAGCAGATTGTAGCCCTAGTCCAGGAAGCAGGATTAGAGGAGGTGGGTGTGCAAGAGTTGCTCGACGCTCATGGGGAGCAGTTGTCTATCAACGAGTTGAAGCTTCTGGATGAGCAGCGGCTGGAAAATGAGCCTGAACATGCTGAGCCAGTTATTCAAACATTATCAGGGAAACTTATGGCTGAAGCAATTTAAGCTTATAAGCGATGCAATAAACATTTTTGATTATAACGATCCTGATCGCCAACGGAGCTCAAAAGTAGCGAAAAGCTTAGAAAGCGCTATATCTTGCTACCAGCAACTTTACAATGAAAAACAAAAAGCAGCAAAGTAGCTCTCTATCAAAAGTTTTTTTCATGTTCAACCTAAAAAAAGATCATCTGATGAACAAGATAGCCCTGTTCCATCTACATCCTCTAATGCTGATGTTGACGACTCAGCACCAACAGAAAATAGACTTTGACACCACTGCTTGAAATGCAACCCCCACCTTTTCCATTATTTTCGATGGGAAAATTGACCTCGCATAACACGTTTTCACTTAACATGATCATTTTCTGAAATGTATCTATTGTGTTAAATGAGGAATTACTGTACTCAAAGAACTCAATCTATTCAGCTTAGCAATGGGAGGTTAAGGAATGACTTTATGATAATCTACAAATACCGGCACAAGCACAAATATGTAATAATGGGCTCTTTATGCTAGCAGAGAAAGTTATAACACAATCCAATGGCTGGGAGTTGAAGCTAGAGAAATTCAGACTGGAAATAATATATACATTTTTAATGGCGAGCGTAATTAAGCATTGGAACAACGTATTAGAGGGAGTGGTGGTTTTTCCATCAATGAACATTTTTAAATAAAAATAGGATGTTTTTTAAAAGATCTATTCTGAGAATTATTCCAGAGAAGTTCTATGGCCTATGATATGGAGGAGGTCAGATTAGATGATCAAAAAGGGTCTGTCTGGCCTTGAAATCGATGAAATCTGTGAAGTTGTTTTTGGTGGGTGGCAGGGTCTAGGAAGAAGGAAGCAGGGGGTAGGAGGGAGGACAAGGTAGAGTGGAAGCCCAAGAGGTACAGCTAGGGAGCAGTTAGGGGAAACTGTTTAAAAAGAGGTGCAGGCCATGTGAGGACCAGGTAGGAAATGCTACACAGTGAAGAAGGTGGAGAGGAAACCAAGAAGCAGCTAGTTGAGTGGCTGCCATCAAAGGGTTGCAGAGTGAATTGAGGGGACTATTACAACCACAATATGAATGAGTTTGCAGCGTGACACTACAGAGGCACCCTGGAATGAGGGAGTTTATTACTAAGCCTCCTTCACAGCTATTCGTGCCCTTCACAGGTATGAGCATGCTGTACAATTTTAGCAATAACCCAGACAACACACAATGTAAAATCAAAAGTAAGAGGAAAGAATTTTTTTTTCTATTTGGCAGTACAAGAGGACTCTTAGGTTTGAATGTCAACATCTTTTCCCTAAAGCATTCATTGGCTGTCAGTCTGGAGCATGCCAACATATTCAGGTCAACAAATGGAACTGACTAACTACAATTGAACCAATCTTAGGTGTTAATGTCACTTACCAGCATCAGCCCTAAATGGGTTGGAGTGCTGGGAAGATAGTGTGAACTGCTCTCAGTGTTAGAAATCTCAAGTTAACATGGAAGAGTCACACTGAATGGTGTGAACAAATCAACCGTGGTCCTAATGCTTGACAATGGGGAGAAGTATTGAGTTGAGCAGGGGATGAGGAAACATTCTGTGTTTATTAAAAAATGCATGGATGAAATTTGATATGAGGATGGAGAAGTTAGATGGATGGAGGAAGAAGGTTGGAGGATGGAGACTTCAGTCATATCTTCAGTGTGATAGTGGTGTATTGAAAATTAAGTAAAGACATCCAATTCATTTCTGAAAAGAATAAGCATAAATAATACGTTCCAAGAAATATGCCTCCAACCTTTGCTGAAAAAATATCCATCCAGAGGGGATGTGGGTGGTTATTAAAACCAGTGAGAGTTGGTTCTAAAATGCCAAAACTTCTGAAGTTCATCTGTCACAAGGAATACATTGAGGATAGTTTTCTACACTCTGAGAACTTGACCCTATGCTCATTGAGGTCAATGGCAAAGCTCTTATTGACTTCAATGGTACAGGATCAGGGCCTGATTGGTTAAATGCTCCCTGTAGCAAGAGAAACTATTTCTTGTTATATGCGTGTTGCCGTTTTCCATGCTGGTTTACAGTGGATTGTTATTTTGTTAATGATTGTGGCCAATCTTCTATTTAATCAGTGGCTCAATTGATTTTAAATATAGTACCCAGGAACCTTATGTATGCAAGGTGTTTTTAACGACTTCCTTTGACCTGACTCCTACAAAATATATTAGGTTTCCTTCTGACCTAGTCCCAGCGTTAACAAACATAATAAACTATTAATTAACCACTAAATGTGATTTATCTTCCTTTGGATTTAATGTTACTCAGTAGCTCAGGAACCATCCCCTGACTCCAGATTACCTGTCTTCCTGAATTAAATTCTATGAAATAAATGGTTAGTACTTAGATCACTAAGTGTGTTTAATGGTTCTCCTTTTTTACCCAGATTTAAGTCTAAGATTTAAGAGTGCATATAACACCCTGAACCAGGTCTATCAAGAGCAATTAGTCACTTGACAGATAACTCCAGTTTCAGATCTCTGGATTTTATGGGCTTTTTTTGATGACTAGGAAATAAAGCAGATTCTGCTTTGTAATAAGGCAGTACAAGTAAGTCAATTTTAGATGAAGGAAGAAATTGTTTAAAAGTGGCTGCTGTTACTTCATTTTCTTCCTTTAATTTTTCCTTGTTTAATTGATCATTAGAATTATTATTACAGCCTGTAATCAAAAGTCAGTTGCTTGGTGAACTTGTGAAATGTGATCACGGATACCAAACAGGAACATTTCAGAAAGGGCATATGTGACATGTTACTTCTAGGTATAATTTACACTTGATATCATGCTGACAAATGATGGAACTGTGGCTGTGAACTGCAAGAAATATGTCCTCTTTTCTTTCCTGCTTGAAGCCAGAAGGGATTCCTGTGTATGAAGGATAAGTTGGTGGCTGCGATGAAATAATTGCCTGCTGTGTAGACATGGACTGTTATTTTGGAATAGTGCTAGTTATTTCAAAATAGTGTTGCAATGTAGACATACCCAGGGAGAGATCAAATCAGCGCAGTTCATAATCACAAGAGTTCAAGGTGTCATTTTACCCATCCTTGTCTGCTTCCAGATGTGTATCTTCTGACCACCAGATATAAGTGGACCAGGCAGGAATGCTCAAAGTTACATGTTTCCAGTGGATACCAATTCCCCAGCATAGAACCATATAAGTTCTCTCTCAACATTTGGCTAGTCAATGTAATAGCAGGGTGTATGGGACACATCTGTGGATGCTCATTGGCTCAAGTTGTAAGAAAACCAAGGTTATCCACAAACGGTGCGTCTGCACTGCAACACTATTTCAAAATAACTTAGTCAGTGTCTACACAGCAGGCAGTTATTTCAAAATAGTGTCAAAATACTGTCAAACTGGAGGACGTCTTACTGCGACTCCTGTAACCCTCATTGTACGAGGAGCCAGGGAAGTCGGAGGAAGAGCGCTCTGTTTCAAAATAAGTGCTGTGCAGATGCTCCCTGTTTCGAAATAAGTTGCGCAATTGATGTAGCTCAATTTGCATAGCTTATTTCGAGTTAAGTCCTGCAGTGTAGACACACCCAAAGGGATCTTCATCTGTTCAAGGAAGAAAGATGGTCTTTATTGAGGACTATAAAATAAGAAGGATGGAAAGAACATTCTGCAAGGGACAGGCAGACAACAACATGATGCAGGCCTGCCAATGGGGGGAGGGCAAAGAGGACAATTGCCCTGGGGCTTAGTGATTCAAAATGACCCGGGGCTCCAGGCTGCTGCGGCCATGGCCAAAGCCCTGTGCGGCACACTGCAGGCAGTGCGGAGGGCTACCCGGGGGAGGCTAGCTTCAGCCTTACACCTTCCACCCAAGATACCACCCCTTCTGGGGTGTGGCACCATTCCCTGCCTTGCCCAGGTGCCCAGCAAGTCTGTCAGCCCCACTGCGATGGTTTGTTGTCTTCTCAGAGCCAAGACACTAGCCATCATTCCAACACTAAATAGGCTTCTGAAGTCAAGGGACAAAGAGCAAAGAGCCACTGCAGATGGGATGTGTTGGTAGTGATGACTGTGGCTAGGATTTAGTCGTGTGTATTTGTAGTAAAAGTCAGGGACAGGTCACTGGCAATAAACAGAAATTGACCTGTCCATGGCTAATACTTTAAATACGCCTGACTAAATCTTGGGGAACTATCACTGCTGGGGAACTATCCTGGGGGTCCCTTGTTGGGGATCACTGCTGCGGAGATGTCCTAGATGGGGCACTGCTGGGTGGGGCTGTGGGGTCAGCAGCACCAGCTGTGGGGGATGCCCCAGGGCTGCTCCTGGGAGTCATTGACAGTGGCTGCTCCAGCTGCCACAGGCCCATTGCTGGGACTTGCTGATAACAGCTGCTCGGGTGCTTTCCAGGCTTGGCTGCTGCTCAGGGCAGTGCTAGCAGTGGTTGGTGTGATTGGCCCCCAAGGCTGTTCTACCCCTGGCTGGCTGCAGAGCTGCTCCAGCAGCAGCCTGTGTGGCTGTCCCTAGTGTCACCCAGCCAGCTACATGGGCCACCCTGGCTGAACCACACTGGCTGCTGTAGAAATCACATATGTTGCAGAAAGTCACAGCATCTGTGACTTCCACAACCTCTGTGATAGAGATGGAGCCCCACTAATGACACTGTATTGAAGGACAATTCAAGAACCCAGAAGGGTGCTGAAACAGGAATATCCAAATAATCTTGATGTTTCACTTGATCCAAGCAATGGAAGACAGAAAGCAGAAGATTCTGGAAGGGAACATCTGGTTAGATCAGTGGTGTAGATGTCTTTAGCCTTGTGGCTTATTGATCCCTTTGTGGAGAGATACAGCTGTACAGTTTGGGTGGCTTCTCTCTCAATAGAGGGGGAATGTGATGCGGTATATAAACCCCTGCACTGGCAGTGACAATGTTAATGGGAGCTGGCAAGTACAATTAGCTGATTATGTGGCACCTGGAGGGGAGACACATCATTAGAGATTAGGCACAGCTGAGAAGAACTGGGTTGGGTGGTTCCTATACAGGAAGAACTGTAGTAAGGAACTTACCCCCTGGAATACCTTGTTGGAAGCTGCCCCTACAAGAACAGACTCTTAGGGTGCACTCCTGATGAATAGCCTGCAAGAGAGGAATAGTAGTAAGTAGGCCAAGGACCCAGTAAGTGGGTCGAAGAGACTGTTATATATGGATTGGGGCACTGCAGTTTCTGTAGAATGATGTACTCCTTAGGGATGCTGTTATTACCCATGAACTCTTGCCTAGAGAGGAAGGGATTTCCTGGGGAGGGGGGTTGGTTCTGTTTGGTTTCCTCCTTGCTAGAATGTAGTCCTCTGTATTCTGATAAAACAAAATAAGAGTTTATTGTTACTGCTTAAAGCAAGTGATGATATGAGTTTCTTGCCACACAAATACAACATTCCTCATACAGGGTCCTGGACTTTGCGCACATAGCACTGAGTGGGCCTACATTCCCTTATCAAACCCAGAAAATGATTTTATTAAAGCCTTGACTAAGTAAGGCAATAATGAAAATTTGGGCTAGATGGTAATTGGCCCATCAATGAAGGAGGGAAAGTGAGGCAAAGTTTCTCTGTCTCCTAGTTTTTCCATGAGGCAGTGTGGATGATCAAAAGTGACCACTAGCAGGGAACCAAACTTCCTGGGTCAAGCTGGTTAGGGTAGTCTGTGTGGCATTAACCTAATAGCAAAAGGGGTGGGTGAAAAGAGAACTCATTTAGCAAGGCACCCTGGTGTTCTGAATAAAATTCCTCAAGGAAACAAAGGTCATCAAGAGATTTAGTTTGAAACAGGAGAACCATTTATGAGCACAGATGTGATCTAGTTGCTATTAGTGACACCTGCTAGGATGATTCATGTGATTGAAATGTAAAGATCAATTTTTATAACCTCTTTAGGGAGGATCAAAAGGTCAGATAGGAAGGGGATCTGGCACACTAGGAAAAATAAGAGAACTTGTGTCTGAGTCACTGATGACTGAAAAAAGAAATGTTGAGCTATCTACTAGATTTAAGTCTAAAATGGGGTTTTAGTTGTTGCTTGGTACAGACTATCAATTTACCATAGGTAACTGGATTTCTGGATCTTTACGCACTGAGCTATAATGCATGTATGGGCGGAAGAGGGGAAACATTCTGGGGGATTTCAGTCTAAACAAAGTTTATGTAGTAGGGAAGGGGGGAGAGGAGAAGGAAAGAATAAGGTTAATATTAGAACTAGCCATTAATAAAAACATTTTTTCCCATGAGAACAAAATTGTGTGGAAATGTTTTTGAGAGCAAAACTAGAGCTTTTGGGACAGTACATGTGTTTATGTAGTCTAGGTTTGGAGAACTGGCTTGAAACATAAGATGCTGGTTCAACGTTGTGTTGGCCTGATATACTGCTGAGTTTTTCTGCTTGAGTGGAAGCTTCCACTGCTTGAGTGGAAGCCCAAGAGGTACAGCTAGGGAGCAGTTAGGGGAAACTGTTTAAAAAGAGGTGCAGGCCATGTGAGGACCAGGTAGGAAATGCTACACAGTGAAGAAGGTGGAGAGGAAACCAAGAAGCAGCTAGTTGAGTGGCTGCCATCAAAGGGTTGCAGAGTGAATTGAGGGGACTATTACAACCACAATATGAATGAGTTTGCAGCGTGACACTACAGAGGCACCCTGGAATGAGGGAGTTTATTACTAAGCCTCCTTCACAGCTATTCGTGCCCTTCACAGGTATGAGCATGCTGTACAATTTTAGCAATAACCCAGACAACACACAATGTAAAATCAAAAGTAAGAGGAAAGAATTTTTTTTTCTATTTGGCAGTACAAGAGGACTCTTAGGTTTGAATGTCAACATCTTTTCCCTAAAGCATTCATTGGCTGTCAGTCTGGAGCATGCCAACATATTCAGGTCAACAAATGGAACTGACTAACTACAATTGAACCAATCTTAGGTGTTAATGTCACTTACCAGCATCAGCCCTAAATGGGTTGGAGTGCTGGGAAGATAGTGTGAACTGCTCTCAGTGTTAGAAATCTCAAGTTAACATGGAAGAGTCACACTGAATGGTGTGAACAAATCAACCGTGGTCCTAATGCTTGACAATGGGGAGAAGTATTGAGTTGAGCAGGGGATGAGGAAACATTCTGTGTTTATTAAAAAATGCATGGATGAAATTTGATATGAGGATGGAGAAGTTAGATGGATGGAGGAAGAAGGTTGGAGGATGGAGACTTCAGTCATATCTTCAGTGTGATAGTGGTGTATTGAAAATTAAGTAAAGACATCCAATTCATTTCTGAAAAGAATAAGCATAAATAATACGTTCCAAGAAATATGCCTCCAACCTTTGCTGAAAAAATATCCATCCAGAGGGGATGTGGGTGGTTATTAAAACCAGTGAGAGTTGGTTCTAAAATGCCAAAACTTCTGAAGTTCATCTGTCACAAGGAATACATTGAGGATAGTTTTCTACACTCTGAGAACTTGACCCTATGCTCATTGAGGTCAATGGCAAAGCTCTTATTGACTTCAATGGTACAGGATCAGGGCCTGATTGGTTAAATGCTCCCTGTAGCAAGAGAAACTATTTCTTGTTATATGCGTGTTGCCGTTTTCCATGCTGGTTTACAGTGGATTGTTATTTTGTTAATGATTGTGGCCAATCTTCTATTTAATCAGTGGCTCAATTGATTTTAAATATAGTACCCAGGAACCTTATGTATGCAAGGTGTTTTTAACGACTTCCTTTGACCTGACTCCTACAAAATATATTAGGTTTCCTTCTGACCTAGTCCCAGCGTTAACAAACATAATAAACTATTAATTAACCACTAAATGTGATTTATCTTCCTTTGGATTTAATGTTACTCAGTAGCTCAGGAACCATCCCCTGACTCCAGATTACCTGTCTTCCTGAATTAAATTCTATGAAATAAATGGTTAGTACTTAGATCACTAAGTGTGTTTAATGGTTCTCCTTTTTTACCCAGATTTAAGTCTAAGATTTAAGAGTGCATATAACACCCTGAACCAGGTCTATCAAGAGCAATTAGTCACTTGACAGATAACTCCAGTTTCAGATCTCTGGATTTTATGGGCTTTTTTTGATGACTAGGAAATAAAGCAGATTCTGCTTTGTAATAAGGCAGTACAAGTAAGTCAATTTTAGATGAAGGAAGAAATTGTTTAAAAGTGGCTGCTGTTACTTCATTTTCTTCCTTTAATTTTTCCTTGTTTAATTGATCATTAGAATTATTATTACAGCCTGTAATCAAAAGTCAGTTGCTTGGTGAACTTGTGAAATGTGATCACGGATACCAAACAGGAACATTTCAGAAAGGGCATATGTGACATGTTACTTCTAGGTATAATTTACACTTGATATCATGCTGACAAATGATGGAACTGTGGCTGTGAACTGCAAGAAATATGTCCTCTTTTCTTTCCTGCTTGAAGCCAGAAGGGATTCCTGTGTATGAAGGATAAGTTGGTGGCTGCGATGAAATAATTGCCTGCTGTGTAGACATGGACTGTTATTTTGGAATAGTGCTAGTTATTTCAAAATAGTGTTGCAATGTAGACATACCCAGGGAGAGATCAAATCAGCGCAGTTCATAATCACAAGAGTTCAAGGTGTCATTTTACCCATCCTTGTCTGCTTCCAGATGTGTATCTTCTGACCACCAGATATAAGTGGACCAGGCAGGAATGCTCAAAGTTACATGTTTCCAGTGGATACCAATTCCCCAGCATAGAACCATATAAGTTCTCTCTCAACATTTGGCTAGTCAATGTAATAGCAGGGTGTATGGGACACATCTGTGGATGCTCATTGGCTCAAGTTGTAAGAAAACCAAGGTTATCCACAAACGGTGCGTCTGCACTGCAACACTATTTCAAAATAACTTAGTCAGTGTCTACACAGCAGGCAGTTATTTCAAAATAGTGTCAAAATACTGTCAAACTGGAGGACGTCTTACTGCGACTCCTGTAACCCTCATTGTACGAGGAGCCAGGGAAGTCGGAGGAAGAGCGCTCTGTTTCAAAATAAGTGCTGTGCAGATGCTCCCTGTTTCGAAATAAGTTGCGCAATTGATGTAGCTCAATTTGCATAGCTTATTTCGAGTTAAGTCCTGCAGTGTAGACACACCCAAAGGGATCTTCATCTGTTCAAGGAAGAAAGATGGTCTTTATTGAGGACTATAAAATAAGAAGGATGGAAAGAACATTCTGCAAGGGACAGGCAGACAACAACATGATGCAGGCCTGCCAATGGGGGGAGGGCAAAGAGGACAATTGCCCTGGGGCTTAGTGATTCAAAATGACCCGGGGCTCCAGGCTGCTGCGGCCATGGCCAAAGCCCTGTGCGGCACACTGCAGGCAGTGCGGAGGGCTACCCGGGGGAGGCTAGCTTCAGCCTTACACCTTCCACCCAAGATACCACCCCTTCTGGGGTGTGGCACCATTCCCTGCCTTGCCCAGGTGCCCAGCAAGTCTGTCAGCCCCACTGCGATGGTTTGTTGTCTTCTCAGAGCCAAGACACTAGCCATCATTCCAACACTAAATAGGCTTCTGAAGTCAAGGGACAAAGAGCAAAGAGCCACTGCAGATGGGATGTGTTGGTAGTGATGACTGTGGCTAGGATTTAGTCGTGTGTATTTGTAGTAAAAGTCAGGGACAGGTCACTGGCAATAAACAGAAATTGACCTGTCCATGGCTAATACTTTAAATACGCCTGACTAAATCTTGGGGAACTATCACTGCTGGGGAACTATCCTGGGGGTCCCTTGTTGGGGATCACTGCTGCGGAGATGTCCTAGATGGGGCACTGCTGGGTGGGGCTGTGGGGTCAGCAGCACCAGCTGTGGGGGATGCCCCAGGGCTGCTCCTGGGAGTCATTGACAGTGGCTGCTCCAGCTGCCACAGGCCCATTGCTGGGACTTGCTGATAACAGCTGCTCGGGTGCTTTCCAGGCTTGGCTGCTGCTCAGGGCAGTGCTAGCAGTGGTTGGTGTGATTGGCCCCCAAGGCTGTTCTACCCCTGGCTGGCTGCAGAGCTGCTCCAGCAGCAGCCTGTGTGGCTGTCCCTAGTGTCACCCAGCCAGCTACATGGGCCACCCTGGCTGAACCACACTGGCTGCTGTAGAAATCACATATGTTGCAGAAAGTCACAGCATCTGTGACTTCCACAACCTCTGTGATAGAGATGGAGCCCCACTAATGACACTGTATTGAAGGACAATTCAAGAACCCAGAAGGGTGCTGAAACAGGAATATCCAAATAATCTTGATGTTTCACTTGATCCAAGCAATGGAAGACAGAAAGCAGAAGATTCTGGAAGGGAACATCTGGTTAGATCAGTGGTGTAGATGTCTTTAGCCTTGTGGCTTATTGATCCCTTTGTGGAGAGATACAGCTGTACAGTTTGGGTGGCTTCTCTCTCAATAGAGGGGGAATGTGATGCGGTATATAAACCCCTGCACTGGCAGTGACAATGTTAATGGGAGCTGGCAAGTACAATTAGCTGATTATGTGGCACCTGGAGGGGAGACACATCATTAGAGATTAGGCACAGCTGAGAAGAACTGGGTTGGGTGGTTCCTATACAGGAAGAACTGTAGTAAGGAACTTACCCCCTGGAATACCTTGTTGGAAGCTGCCCCTACAAGAACAGACTCTTAGGGTGCACTCCTGATGAATAGCCTGCAAGAGAGGAATAGTAGTAAGTAGGCCAAGGACCCAGTAAGTGGGTCGAAGAGACTGTTATATATGGATTGGGGCACTGCAGTTTCTGTAGAATGATGTACTCCTTAGGGATGCTGTTATTACCCATGAACTCTTGCCTAGAGAGGAAGGGATTTCCTGGGGAGGGGGGTTGGTTCTGTTTGGTTTCCTCCTTGCTAGAATGTAGTCCTCTGTATTCTGATAAAACAAAATAAGAGTTTATTGTTACTGCTTAAAGCAAGTGATGATATGAGTTTCTTGCCACACAAATACAACATTCCTCATACAGGGTCCTGGACTTTGCGCACATAGCACTGAGTGGGCCTACATTCCCTTATCAAACCCAGAAAATGATTTTATTAAAGCCTTGACTAAGTAAGGCAATAATGAAAATTTGGGCTAGATGGTAATTGGCCCATCAATGAAGGAGGGAAAGTGAGGCAAAGTTTCTCTGTCTCCTAGTTTTTCCATGAGGCAGTGTGGATGATCAAAAGTGACCACTAGCAGGGAACCAAACTTCCTGGGTCAAGCTGGTTAGGGTAGTCTGTGTGGCATTAACCTAATAGCAAAAGGGGTGGGTGAAAAGAGAACTCATTTAGCAAGGCACCCTGGTGTTCTGAATAAAATTCCTCAAGGAAACAAAGGTCATCAAGAGATTTAGTTTGAAACAGGAGAACCATTTATGAGCACAGATGTGATCTAGTTGCTATTAGTGACACCTGCTAGGATGATTCATGTGATTGAAATGTAAAGATCAATTTTTATAACCTCTTTAGGGAGGATCAAAAGGTCAGATAGGAAGGGGATCTGGCACACTAGGAAAAATAAGAGAACTTGTGTCTGAGTCACTGATGACTGAAAAAAGAAATGTTGAGCTATCTACTAGATTTAAGTCTAAAATGGGGTTTTAGTTGTTGCTTGGTACAGACTATCAATTTACCATAGGTAACTGGATTTCTGGATCTTTACGCACTGAGCTATAATGCATGTATGGGCGGAAGAGGGGAAACATTCTGGGGGATTTCAGTCTAAACAAAGTTTATGTAGTAGGGAAGGGGGGAGAGGAGAAGGAAAGAATAAGGTTAATATTAGAACTAGCCATTAATAAAAACATTTTTTCCCATGAGAACAAAATTGTGTGGAAATGTTTTTGAGAGCAAAACTAGAGCTTTTGGGACAGTACATGTGTTTATGTAGTCTAGGTTTGGAGAACTGGCTTGAAACATAAGATGCTGGTTCAACGTTGTGTTGGCCTGATATACTGCTGAGTTTTTCATCTCAAGTCATACTGAATCAGGCAGAGAAGAGATTCACACTAGGTTCCTTCTACATCCTAGGCCAGTACATTAATCATCAAGCTACACACTGTGAGAACATGCTCTAGGTCTGTCTGTTTCTTTCTAATGAAAATTTGAGCCAAGCCAATAGATCTCTGAAAAATGTTTTATCTGTGGCTAAATAGCATATTTTGATGAAATGTCTGTATAAATGTTCTAATCAGCTCTAGTTAGCACAAAAACTCATTTTCCCCATGTTGAATAATAACTTCAGCAACAGCTAATTGGTTAGAGCAACAAATAAGCTAATAAGTAGTTTAAAGATGGAATGTAGATAATTGCATGATGTGCCTTTGATGTAATGAGTGATATTTCCTTCTCATCATAAAAAGCAAACATGCAAGCTATTTATGCAGATGGTGCTGATGAGTTAATCTAAACTCAGAATTAATCAGGCTTCTTTCTTCTACAGGATCTTCAGTTTTTTAAGGTAAGTAAGTAGAGACAGTTACAGGCCTTAAAATCAGAATGGAAATAGCATAGCAATATTAATGAATGCACATCTGCTTTTGATTGAGACAGAAAGGTCAAGAACAGAACAGCATAACTCTGGAACTAATTAAACAAATATAGTTGAAATGTTCACACTAGTAAACTGATTCCGAAAGATACAGATGATACCAAAGTAGTTATATTGAGTTAGTATCAATAGTGCATCTCTTAGCCTATAGCTGCTTAATATAATATAAACTATACTTTGAATTCTTTCTAAATTGAAGATTTATCTGCAGATTATAGGGCAGACTTACTCTGGCACAAGTGGGTGGATTTCTATATCTGTTAACCTGGCATTAGCCATTTTAATTGACTATTATATAAAGGCATGATTTCATGTTCAGTAGATGGATCAAACAAAGGCCTCTAATTCTGGGTCCTTAATTCTAGTATTTTGGTACTGTATTAAAATAGAGTGGGGGTTAGGTTTTAAATTTTGGTTTTAAACTGAGTGACTCAGAAGAGTATAGGCATCACGGGCTTGCAAACTGAAGCCCTTTGTTTATCTGCAGAACAAGTGTGTTACGGACAGAAGCAAGCTTTTTTGCAATACCCAGTATTATGCCTTATTCTCAAACTAGAAGGACTCCCTGAGAGGGTATTTCAGTATTTATTCCAATGAAACGCTGGCTGGTTAGAGGTACAATGGTCAGTGGAGAAAAGAAGAATTCTGTTTATTGTAGATGGCAATTAAGTATTAGGAGGAAGGATAATAGTTAATAAACCAAAGCACATGTATTATGTCACTATTGTACAGCTTGACCCAAGCTGCTTAAACTAAGGACTCGATCTAGTGCCCATGGAAGTCAATGGGAGTGTCTTGGTTTACTTCAATTTAAGTCAAACCAATCCCTGAGTTTATATATAGCATCTGGACACAATGCAAGCAGCCGCACATTCCAAACTCAGTGCAATCAGCTAGATAGCTTTCACCCTGATTCATTGGTTAAACTTGGTTTTTCTGTTCTAAAAGACTCTTACTATTTCTACTGAGCTTCCTTTATGCAGAAGGAAGCAAGAGGATATTCAGCCCCAGAGAATACAGAATTAAATACATGTCACAAAGAATTAAAACTGAGAATATTACAGTTTTGCCTTTCTTTGAACGAGGAACTGTGGTGCTGCTGAGGTCATAAATGAGGATAATCTGCAGGCTTAGTTAGATGATTTAAAATGGTGGCTCACAACACCAGAGTGTTGGCAGCTCTTGTGCTTTTAGATACAGAAGGAACACTCAAAGTGTTATTTCTCTGATAGTTTTATTTCTATAGATCCCTGGGTTGGAGAGTATCTCAGTGTGTACTCTGCTGCTGATTTTCTTTCTAAAATTCTTCTTTTGGCCTTCATATCAGGGTTGGTCCTGCTGGGTGGGCAGGGGACTGGAGTTGATGACCTCTTGAGGTCCCTTCCAGTTCCAGTATTCTATGATGGGTTTGATTATAATTAGAATGCTCATCTGGGTTAGTTTCTTTCAGGTGCTTCTCTGCTTTTGCTCCCCACTGCCTCAGTGGTAGCTTGCTGGGTCACACAGTCATTGAATTTTTTGCAGTGATGGATAATTAGTAGATGTATTTTGTGAGAGATGTCTACTCCCCCACTCCGCCAAAACTGGAATGAGCCTCTTATTTCCTGCAGACCTTTCTAATGATAACAACATTGGGTACTACCCTGATCTAGGCTGAAGGCTCTATATCCCATTTTCAGTAGGGTGAACAATCCTCTCTCTGCTATCTTGAACTGTCATTGCTGTAACCACCACTGTTAATACCTGCACCATTTGCAAAATAACTGCAGTAGTAAAAAGATGTCTTTTTTTTTTACTCTCTACAGCTATACTTTTATTTACCTTTAGATCTACATGAAAACATGTCAATATCCTGAGCCTCTGACCTATTTTTAATTTTGGAGGTGGCTAAACATTTAACACATTGACTAAAAAGTCCTTTTCAAATTCTGTGCATAGTCCTGGAAGGAAAAGAGATACGGCTGTATATATAAAAGTAAGTAATGTTTCATATCTCTTGGAAAGTTGCTAACACCAAGTTGGAAGATGAATGCTTGTATGCTGTGTGAGTGTGGGATATACCATGGTAATACTGGAATCTAATTATATATGACTTTTAACACCAGCCTGGGTAAAGGACTTGAAACTATAGTGGAAAAACATGCATATGCAGAAAATGAATAAGATGATCTAGTAAGTCCTTTATGAGGCTTGAGAAGCCATTTTAAATGGCTTGGCTTCTAAAATGTTATCCAGTGCTTGACTTAAGAGTCTATGTATTATTAGAATACATATTTTATATAACTCTGGTTTAAGGATATTGCTGGGTAGATAACCAGTTAAGAGGAGTCAAGAGAAAGTCAAGTGCCTTAACATTCTTAACTGGCCATTATCTTACTTTTAATTTCCTTAAAAGCCATATGACTTGTCTTTATGAAGTGTTTAATGGTATTTCCTTTTCACCTTGATCTTGCATGCCTGTTGCTACTGTAAGTTTTGTTGGCTGCTCTACTTCTTATCTTCAAGAGAAATGGATGCTTATCTGCTCTGATTAATGTACAGGTTTCTAATTCTTTCATATTCTTGAACTGTTAATGTTTCGGAATTTCACACTTTTTATACATGTGGACTTATAAATCTTTCAGCAACCTGTTCTTTTTTTAATTGACTAAATGATATGGCCTGTAGGTGATGGATGACTTTATGCCACATTTATTCTAGCTTTGAAAAATGGACCAAAAGTATTTTAAATGTGATATTATAGCACTTGATGTTCTAAATTGAGTTTTTGTGCTAGGAAAGGTGCTTGATTGACAGCTGCTGTTAATTTAAGCAATAGCTGCAGGGTAGCAAAGTTCTCCTACCATCTGACCAGTCAACTCTGACTTGGAGGGACTGTCTCCAAGGGCGAAAGAGTAGGTCGGTCTCTTTGCCCATTTAGGCCTGGTTTATCTGCTAATTTTGTCATTTGTACCGATGTTGGCGGGAAGGTTTTGGATATGTGGTGTGGACTGAGACCACCAATTCATTACTCACAGGCCATTATTCTCTCCATGTGAACATGATGTAGGTTTGTACCTTGAACCCTAAGCTCCATTACCAGATAGTGGAGTAGACACTGTGTGTGAGGTAAGTTAGTATTCTGTGCTAAAGGGGACTGTGTGGAAAGGGAGTCATACTGTTATAGTGGTCACCAGAGAGGACTTGAAGCTTGATCCAGAGGAAAGACTTCCACTGACTTCAGTGTTGTTTGGTCCAGGCCTGGAATCTTAGAGCCAGTCACAATACATGTATTGTACTATGCCTCTTGACCATTGCTGAAATCATGGAGTGAGAGCATTCATTTTATCTCTTGATGGAAACTGCTACTTACAGGCCTTGTTTCAGCAAGGTTCTTAGGCATATCTCTTGTTTCAGGCACATGAATAGCCCCATTTAACCTAAAAGGAAATACAGCAAGGTGCTTAAGCATGTGAGTATTGATGAATGTAAGAGCCTGTCTAAAAGTATGGCACAGATATATTGTCCTATCACTTTATCCTCAGTCTCTTCTTCATAACTCATGATCAAGTCAAATCTTTTGCTGCTATCTTACAAACATCCTGCAGAAGCTGGGGTCTGACTGTTTATATGCTTTTCCGTTTGTATGTTGGGTACTTTCACTCGGATCTCAAAAGATGAAAAGCTAATGCAATAAATCAGGTTAGGGCTTCACCCGTATTATTTTGCTCAGCTTTTCCTATCTGCAAAGTCCCAGGGTTTATTACTAGACATGCTGAGTTAAATAAACCTAGAGAGCATAATTTTCACACCTAAATGGTACAGTAAAATCTGTTATCCAGTACACTCGGGGATTCGGTCATTCCGGTTATCTAAAAATTCTGGTTATCTGAGAGTCCCATCAACCTAGGAAAAACCAATGTACAATAATAGTAAAACCAAGTAAACCAAGCCAGGCCTGTGCACCTGAAGATGTGACAGTATTGTGGCTGGGGGCAATGCTGGTTAACACAGTTTTCTGGTTAACAAAGTGCTGGATAACAAAGGTTTCACTGTAGTTACTTATATTTAGGGTTAGATTGTCTATTGGATGAAATACCTAAAACTACTGTACAGTTTCAGAGGGGTAGCCATGTTAGTCTGAATCGCAAAAGCGACGAGGAGTCCTGTGGCACCTTATAGACTAACATTTATTGGAGCATAAACTTTAGTGAGCAAAGACCCGCTTCGTCAGATGCATGTGGTGGAAATTCCAGAGGCAGGTATAAATATACAGGCATAAGAAAAGAGTACCAATCAAGAGTAAGGCTAGAGATAACGACGTCAATTCAGTCAGGGAGGATGAGGCCCACTTCTAGCAGCTGATGTGGAGGTGTGAACACCAAGAGAAGAAACTGCTTTTGTAGTTAGCTAACCATTCACAGCCTTTGTTTAATCCTAAACTGATGGTGTCAAATTTGCAGATGAACTATAGCTCAGCAGTTTCTCTTTGAAGTCTGTACAGTTGAGTCACAAGTCGTATTTCCATAATTAGCATGAATAGTAAGCATTGTGCCAGGTGTGGAATCTGAATTTGTAGGCAGGATGTCACATTACAAATTCTTCCACCCCTTTAATTGTTGGTTTTAATGAGAACTTTGCATGTAAAATGCTTGCCACCTAGCTTAACTGATGACTGTTCTATAGATGCTGCTGTTAGAATTAGAATTACTAGGAAAGTGTAGGGGTATGTCTAGACTGCATCCCTCTGTCAGCAGAGGGATGCAGATTAGGCAGGTTGACATTTAAATCCCTGCCTCATTTGCAATATCCTGTGCCTAATTTGCATAAAAATGGCTGCCTCGTTTTGCTGACTCAGCACTTTGCCGACTCGGCAAAAAACGGCAGTCTAGAGGGGGATCTGTCGAGACAGAAAGCCTTTTTTGGCAGATCCCTTATGCCTCCTGCAAGGCGGTTTACAGGATCTGTTGAAAAAGGCTTTCTTTCTCGACAGATCCCCCCTAGACTGCCTCTTTTTGCTGACAAAGGGCTGAGTTGGCAAAAACGGCGGCCATTTTAATGCAAATTAGGCACGCGATATTTAAATCCCTGCCTCATTTGCAATGTCGACCTGCCTAATCTGCATCCCTTTGCTGACAGAGGGATGCAGTCTAGACATACCCTCAGGAAATAATGCTGGAGATCCTGCTTTAGAATAAGATCTGCTATAGTGAAATGTCTGGGGAAATTGACCTGGAAGCAACTCCCGTTAATCCTAATCTTTCCATTAGATATGGCTTCTGTTGAGAATTTACAGGAGTAGATTATAGCAAAGGGTTGGAGTAAATCAATGAAACACTAGTTAAGATTATGCTTCCATTGTAGCCTCTAACTGAATAAGCTCACACTTTTTAAAAGAAGAAGTCATTTCAACTTAAATTTGCCATATTTTGATGCCAGCCCAAAGATGACTTTTTTTTTTTCAAAACCCGTGTATGAAAAATATATGTTCACTGTTTAACTCAAATGACAGTCTCTGAAAAAACATTTAAAGCTTTTTCTCCCCCTTGTACATGAGTAAGTCAAGATAGCTGAATTTCACCACTGACGTTTTCTGGATAGGTGTTTAGGGTAAATTACTCTAGAAAAATTGATTTTATGTATAGGCATTATGAAACATCCACTAAGTTTAGTTTACAGAACTAAGGAATAACATAGGGGGAGAAGTAATTTAGTATTTAAAGCCCTGAACCTGCAAATGACCTTGAGGCGGCAGACACTTTTATCTTGTATTTCTCTTACATTTTGTTTTTGGGAATTCTGTATAAGGACACCTGCATACAGTTTACTCTTTCTTACTCTTAAATTAAAGGCCAGTTAAGAATAATTTCTAGTGTCTTTGATGTTGTGTTGCAACTGAGGGGGACTCGCATTAGGGTTTTCAAATCAAGGCCCTGAACCTGCAATGGGATCTTATCAGATAGAAATTTTGTGGCCAGGCAGATGCCCACTGCCTTCAGTGGGACTTCATGTGCAGGTAGGGTTTCAGTTGTGTAAATTATTTTGCGGGATCAAGAACTAAGAATGAGATCTATCAGGAATGTGTGGATGACCCTCACAAGGGAACATCATTTGGGTCTTTTAAAGAAAGTTACTAGACAAAACAATGGTGAATCTGCTGTTGGGGAAACAACCCTCTACTGGAAGAGGAATGGACTCAACATAGTATAGAAGATCTCTTCCATTTTGCAACTAATGTAAATCTGGTGGCCACTCTGTTCTAGCTGCTATTTCCATGGGATTGTTTCACTCATATTCACTGGACTTTATAGTCATCCTTTTGCATATATTGTAATAGTGAACAGTATGGCTCTGTCCTGTGTATACTCCAAACAGTTATTCATTAAGTGTGTGTGGAAACCTAACTGCTGCTTGCCAGAAGATGTCAGCCTTGTTTATGTAAAAAATGCAAGAAATAAAATGGCAATAACCTTCTCACAGGTTCACTGCCTCTCTCTCTCCTAATCTTGCTAAATTTCCTCTGGAGCTCTGTGTGCGTGTGTGTGTGTTGGGGGCGGGGGGGGGGGGGAACCCACCTTGTCTTTAGGCTGATTGGCACTGGACTACATGTCACTCATGCTGCTACCTCTCTTTGTGTGCTTCAAATACTGCTCGTAAATTAACAAAAAATCTACTTAGGTAAGTGGCCTCATACAGCCAAACAGTGGGCTAATAATCTGACAAAAGGTCTGTTTTATATGCACCAATCTGTTGTCTGTCATTAGTAACCTTTTAATAGACATAATTTAAGGGAATTCAAGCAGTTTCCCCCAAACACCTGCAGTTAGGAAATAATATATCTATCATGAAAGTAAAGAAAGGATGAAGCAGCAAACAGTTTACTTTTCCAAGATTGAAATTCTTGTTGCCAATATAATTTGTGTTGAGGGAGGCTGAATGTTCTTTGCAATCGTTGTCAGATTTGATTAGATAGCAGCTTGTATTCGTGTAAAGAAAGAAAACTCAGTTAAAAAAATTGAGTTGCAGAGATATTTAGGGCTAGAAGGGGCTCAACACTTCAATAATATTCTGCAATATTGTGCCTGAAAACAGCATGTTGTTGTAAATGGTGTCAAATCAATGGTCATCTAAAAATTGCTCATAAGAAAGCTGATGTGGGTACTTAAAAAAAAAAAAAAAAAAAAAAAAAAGCAATAAGGCATTTAGAGAATGCTGATTCAGTCACACAGCATGAGATGTGCTAGCAACTAGAAGGTCACTTTGTAGCATCAGGATTCGTATCTTTGTCAGTTTCTTGTAGTGACATTCTAAGGGAGGACTGCCAGTCACTGGCAGGTGAACGAAATGGATATATGGCACATGATTTGCCCAAAAATGTGACCACAAAAGCAACCATTGTCCTCTAAGTTGAGTGGGTACAATATTTTATGACCTATGCAAGCATTGGCTTGAAAAATGCATTGTGGTATGAACAGGTACTTTAGAATATTAAATAGTTGGATGGGGTTATTATACGCTGTCCTGTGGCTTGCATGAATGTTAATAGTTGCATATACAGATTTGGAAGAGAATGAGGAAATTAGCCTATGGATGGGTGTCAGCAGAAAGTACCTTACGTTAAATTATGGAGCAATATTCTTTTTCCTTTAAAGAGGTGCCATCTGGTCAAAGTTGCTACCAATTCACTTACGACTGCACTTCAAATTAATGTGATCTTCAATTCCACAGGCTACTGAGGTCATTTGTATAATATATCCAGGGACAGATGTAGGTTCCCAATTCAATGCATATACTGGAGTGGGGATGGATTAGGGATGGCATGTCAGAGGGCCCAGGCCTGTGGGATCATTGACCTCCCTGGGGACACTGTGAAGCTAAGATGAATCCACTCAAATTATGCAGTCAGTGTGTGTCAGTTAAAGCATGTTAACCCCCATGTGCATGCTCTCATTCAGAAATAAATAGGGCTTAGTTTGCAAAGCTACAGTGAGCTAAGGCCACTTCACTTCTGCATCTGTGCCTGAATTTCCTCAGTTCCCCTCTAAACAAGCCTTATTAGACTGATCTGAGAATTTCCTTCCTGCTTCTGTCTGAGACTGGCCTCTCCTTCATTTGAATGAATCTTTCTGTTTCACACAGCAATAAGATGATTATTAATTGCCTCTAGGTACGTACCTAAACTGACCTCAAACTCCACTCTGCTAGCAATCCAAAGGTACTGGAATTTCACTATGGAATGGAAGGCAAGAGCGTTCTGAAGATGCCAAGATTTGGGGCAGGGCTGACTTTGAAAATGCCACTTGGTTCTAGGTGCAGGGTAGTCATTTTCCTCTGTCTAGAAATGCTGTAGTTTCCCTCAGGACTCCTTCCAGTGGCATGATAGCAAGGCAATGCTGCAGAAAATGCATTATATTTAAAACTTGGAAAGGAAAGATGCCCTCTGTAGTGAGGCATCTTTAGCAGACATTTTGACTATTCCTGTTCTCAGTGGCCTCCTAACATTTTTCACTGAAAGGAGTGAAACAGAAAAGGCACTGTTGTTGCCATTGAAATAAATGAAGATATCCGTTTCCATTCAGTTAACAGCAGCAATTCTCCTTTCTCCCCCTGTTTTATTTTACTTTCTTTCTTAGGTCCCTTGCTGTCACCCAAAATGAGAGGCCCAGTTTTCCAAAGTTGTAACTTTCTACTAAAGCCTTGAGTTTAACTTTGAAATCTGTTCAACATTTGAATTTTTAAACTCGCCCTAAGTATTGTTCTTTGTGAAGTTTTAAAAGAGCAAACAGTACAGAAAAACATACATTTGCAGTACTAAATCTTTAAATCCACTTCTCAGCTAATATAAATCATACTTCCATTGATTTCAGTTAAACAAAATTATCACCAAGTGGAAATCTACCCCAAAAGTCTACACAATACAGTTGACCATACTTTAGCATTATAAGTGTAAGAGAAAAATGGGTTGACCATGCTTGTCATGTTAGAACTGGTTGGGAACCTATCCCCCATCTCAACCTATTTCTACTTCACCTTACACTCCCCCTTCCTGCCATATACACTCCAAGCACGTGCAGAGAAAAATGTGACTTCTTGGCAAATATCCTCAAACTCCAAATTATGGTTTTAAGATGTTGTGGTCCTATATGGCAGTTGGACTTCTGATACCTCATGCTCTCATAGTCCTCTACAGTCTAACCAGGGAGACTGGCCCATATATTCCATGATTCATCATGGCCTTCACTTTTGGATCGCAATTATGGTGCATCATGGGATTTCCTGGTCCTGTATCTCGTGGGAGATGGGGGAATTCAGCCATAGAGGAGAGTAGGGGAAACAAGGCACCTGAACTACAAGTCTCATTAAATTAAATGTTGTGGCAACACTTTATAAATATAGGTTATTTCACTTTCTGAAAAAAACTGGAAACTTTGATAAACTTGAAATAAACTACGCAACTTGAGCTACACAATTGACGTAGCTCAAGTCGAAATAGCTTATTTTGACTTTGGGTGCATCTACATAGCACTTTGAAATATAGTACTCTTCCCCCAATTTCCTTTACTGCTCATACAGTGAGGTTTACAGAAATCGGAATAAGAAGTCTGTTATTTCGAAATAACGGGCTTGCTGTGTAGACGCACACTACATTATTTTGGAATAACTGACGTTATTCTGAAATAATGCTGCTGTGTAGACATGTCCTAAGAGAATAAAGTCAAACAAAATACATTTAGAAGCTCAAATATTCACTGCTTTTTTCCAGGATTTGCCCAATTTAAATTATAGCATTTGACAGAAAAGACAAATTTTAGGCCTGTAATTCTTTAACAAAATACTGTAGATCTTTTGAACTGATCTAAATCCATTGCATGTATGTCCTGACAATGGATATTGTGGTGAAAAACATATTTTGTGTGTTCTTCTCTAGTCTTGTGATTATTTGGAATAACTTAAAACAAAGTGAAAGGGCAAATATATATTCATTTTCAAATTAAATGGGTATTTTATTAAGCTGTTCTCGAATTACTGTTCTCTTGAGCCTGCAAAATCCTGGCAGAATAGAGAGAAATAAGCATTCTATGCTAGTAAGTTATGAGTTCATTGCCTCAACCTAAAACTGTATTCAAGCTCTTGGACTGTCCTGGAAAAACCAAAATTAGTGATGGGGAAAGATCTGCAAGGGATTATAGTCTGTTCTCTCTTTCCAGGATTTCTGTCTTCCGTATATAATTCTCGAGGGTGTTTCCTCCAATCCTCTACTTTGTGGATTCCATTATTTTAATCTTACACATTTGACTTAATGAGAGAATGATATAATTATGTTTAACATTAATGTTTCATTCAAACCCTTGTGTTTATATTAAAAATCTTAGGATATTAATAGTGGCTTAGGGCTTAATGAGCAATACTACCTGTCCAACTGAAAATAAGACCGATTATTTCACCAGATGCTCCTAATAAAATGTTGTGTAAAGGTGCATCAGGGTAGGAGGGGGTATGGCCATTAGGATGAATAGAAAATGACATCTCCATATCTAGGCAATGTGTTGACAACTTGACACCACTCTGCTATTTTAGTGCAATGAAATCACTAGGATATGGTTGGCTACTGTAGTAGGTTTAATGGCCAGAACCTGTCTATCAAAAGTATTACAGTTTGCCACTACTCCCAGGCATTTACATGAACAATAAAATGTAGAGAGTGGGTGCTACGGCTGCCATTAGCATGAATGGAAATCTGACAGCAACTTGGCAGGGCTAAGTATTTGTCACACTGAAGTGGGAATAGATTTAAAGCTGGCTAACATTAAACTGAACCATTTCAAATAGCAACTAATCAGGTAGAGTGAGTTGAACAAATGACTTTTCTTTTTGGGAAAGTAAGCTCAAAGTAGGTTTTGTTTCTTTTACGCAAGGAAAAGACAATTTGAGAAATAAATTGAAACCATATTCGTTGTTAAGCAGATCCCAGGCCATTACTGAAGTTATCCAAATACTATTCAAGACTCTAATGTAATGTTCTAGCCATGAAGAGTAGAAGCTGCAAACCCGCTTTTCACCATTATTCATGGGGCTGGAGTTACATACGTTAGGTCAACTTTCTGTGGTAGTATAGATACAGGCTTATAGTCATTCATCATTTTATTGCTAATTATTATTTAGCCAATATCAGAAGAAAGATCTTGTGTACTTCTGTAGGGCAAGGTGGACTACTTGCAGCATGAAAACTTAAAATGAAATTGCATTGAACTACTAAGCTGCACCTGAACATCAAACACAATGTGCCCCAATGTCAGGCTTGTGTTTTGATAAGAACATTGAATTTCTGGAGTGAGAAACAAGTTATTTTTCAAAGTGTATTTAGCAGGCTTTAATTTGGTTTAGCTGTGTGCTGAAAGAACAGGAAAAACACACATTAACCAAACAAACTCCATAATGTCACTTGATCCCCTGGCATGGGAGAGATTCTATAGCCTTTGATATCTTTGTTTTGGAGTATTGCAGCCAACTATTAAAAAGCCTTTTTCCAACTTCAGAAGAGCTCTTTTTGCACTGATAAACATGTTCATATTTCTCTGCTTGCACCCTAACCTATTTATTTATAGCCAGTTATCTTCCCAGAATTCCTTGTTGCAGTAAGCACATTTCAGCTCCACTCTTAGCTTTTCCCAGTTGTCATTTGCATCAACTGCAGGTAAAGCCTGCATGCAGATTTTGTACCTATTTCAGTTAGGGAAGAGATTTTTAGTTATAAATATATATACATAACTCCTAGTGGGGCTGTAGCTCTATTGGTATAATTTGCCTTATACCAATATAGTCTATTCCTCTTCCAATATGTGAATAGCTATATGACTGAGTATTTATATAGGAATACTGTAACTTTTCTGTAGCTGCTTTGTGTTGATGGAATAGAAGCCTGTTGATAATGATTTATTTGGTTGCACTCCTAGATGAACTTGATACTACTTAGTAAATGTATACAAATCCCTCTCCTGAGGAGTTTATAACCAAAGGCCCCAATTCAGGAAAATGCTTTAACTCATTCCATTCCTGTTACGGAACGGTCTTCAGCAGATTAATTTTTAGGCACATGCTGAAGACTTTACATGAACAAGGACATTTTTGTGAGTGATACTTGACAGACCAGAGTCAATCTTTCCAGCTGCTTTAACTTTCAAATGCCAAATTTTGCTAAAACGCCTGCTGGACTTACCAGATGTCCCCAAATGTTTGGTCTTTTGAAATGCTGGGATGGACTCTCTGGCTGACATTTCAACTGGCATTTGCCATAGCTGCAGTTGCTGAATCCAGATGCTTAAATTCTTCCTGCCAGCAAGTCCAATAAATTGCTGTTTTGCGGATGTAGGTTTCACTATACTATACTCCATTGACCTTTAAAAGGTAGCTGGCCCTTTACACACACACTCTGCAACACAAATGAAATTTCATAAAATACCTTGTATCTGTGGTTAAAAATGTTGTTTGCATCTGGATCCAATGAAGTTTGACACAAGTCTTTTGGGATATATCAGGTGCATATGTATTGGAGCCTCACTTAATGAATCGATTAATATTCTAAATGCTGAATTTGAATACAGTATAGGCACTACCTGAGTTACAAAGATCTGACTTACGAATACCCACACTAACAAACAAAAACTCACCTGACCTCAGGCAGGGCCGTCCTTAAGATTTAAGGAGCCCTACGCTGTACTATTAAACTGGTGCCTGTATGCCCAATGGGGAGAGTGGGGTTTTAGTTTAGAGATGTGATTTTTATAATCTTCAGCAACACACTAATGAAATAATTTTTAAAGCAAATTTTAAACTAAGATCTTCTAGACCAGTATTTCTCAACCAGTGGTGTGAGTACCCTTAAGGGTACTTGAGAGAAGTCGGGGGGGTGGGGGTACGTCAACACAACTGAAATTTGGAGAAAACTGAATTTTGTTTTAAGTTTTACAGCACTTTATTCTGTACTTTTTACACCCCAAACCTTCATTGCCTGCCCAGCTACGATTAAGTTGTTTAAACAAATGTGTTGCAATGGTAGATAATTTGTTTTGTGTGTCTGAAAACTGTAGGTAGTGGGGGTACTTACAATTTTTTTTTAAATGGGTACTTTATTAAAACAGGTTGAGAAACACTGCTGTAGACTAACACTGTAAAATCAGAAACTGACCATATATATCTGGGTTGCAAATGCCTGTTAAATGGCTTCATTGCCATTTGAATGGCTCTTTCACAGGTTCTGTGTTCTGCTAATAGCTCTGACAGGCTTCTTTACTTTTAAGTTAACTAGATCAGGGCGTGCAAAATACGGTCCCACCCATCACCCAGAAAAGCCAGCTGTGAAGCCATATGTGTCTGAATGCTGTGAACCTGGGGGGAGGCTTTGCATGCTGCCCTCACCCCCAGCACAATCTCACAGCTCCCATTGGCAAGTTTCCAGTCAATGGGAGCTGCCTGTTTGAAGAACAGGAAGCACACAAGGTACCTTTCCCCTTGGGCGCTCAACATTCAGAGAAGCACACGTGGCCACTACAGCTAGCTGCTCTGTGCAGCCTGTGGGCGCATGGAAGGCAGGGAGCCTGGCTGAAGAACTTGCTGGGCTGACAGCTGGGAGTTGCTCAGGTAAGCGTCTCCCAGCTAGAGTGTGCCTTTGGCATCTCAGCCCCTCCCTATCCTGCATAAACTAAACTCTCTGCCCCCCTCCCAGACCTGCACCCCATCCTCTGCTCTGGGTCATAACCCCCTCCTACCCTAGGTCACAACCCAAACTTCTGCACCCCAGTTCTCTGCCCCAAGTCACAACTCCGTCCCTCACCCAAGATCCCACAAGCCCTCCTGCACCTCAATCCCTTACCCCAGCATTTCCCAAACTATGGGCCGCGGCCCGGTACCAGGCCGCGGGAAAAAAATACCGGGCCTCAGCATGCCTGGTGGCTGCCGGCAGGGCCGGACTTTGGCTGATTCGGTTGAATCGGGCCCCGCGCCCCTGAACCCAGAAGTGCCAGTGAGTTACAGAGCTGGGGGCCCTGCTCCACCAATATGCGGAGCTGGGTCTCTCCCCCGGCTCTGCCTGGCCCGGGCCCTGGCCCTCCCCGGCACATCCTCCCACCCCGCCCCCAGAGCGTCCCCACCGTGCGCGGTTCCACCTCACCGCCTGCTGCTGCACATGTGCGGCGTTGCACGTGGGTGGGGAGGACGCCCGGGCGTGATGTGACGACACAGCCCGGGATTTTAAAACTCTTCGGAGGCACATGGTGGGGCCACGCTGGCTCCGAGTTCGGCCTCCGGGGCCTGAGCGCGGCCTCCAGCCCCGCAACGTGGAAGGCAGAAGGTAGGGAACGGGCTTGGGCAGTGGCGGCGGTGGGCTTGGGCAGAGGCAAGGAAGCGGCAGTGGCAGTGGCAGCGGCGGCGGGGGGGCTTGGGCGGAGGGGGAGGGTTGGAAGGAGAAGGGGCTTGGGCGGGGGGAGGGGAGGGGAAGGCACCAAGGGACAGGGTGCAGGAGAGAGACAAATGCCAGGGGGCCAAGTGCAGACAATGAGGGAAAGGGCAGGAGGGGAGGTGTCAGTGGGAGGGGGGACAGGGTGATGCTGGGAGGGGAGAGGAGAGGAGAGGAGAGGAGAGGGGAAGGGCATTGGGGGCTGGAGGAGGACGTGCTGGGAGAAGGCTTGGAAGAAGGGGTGGGCATGAGGAAGGCCAGGATGGAGCAAGTCATGTGTGAGGGCACAGGGGCATGAGGGGCATGGGGCAGAGAGTTGTGAGGGAGTGGGTATCAGGAAAAAAGGGGGCAGGGGCAGTAAGGGAAGGGGGAGGCACCAGGAGGATGCAGGGCTAAGGGAAGGTGCAGATGCCAGGGGATTCTGGGATGAGGAGGAGGGGAGAGCTGGCCACTGGAAGCAGCACTGGACGGGGGAATCGGGACAGGCTGGGGAGATTGGGGGGCCGGCGGAAGCAGGGCTGCCGGGGGGTGCGAGGTTGGGGGCAGGGAGCTGGCCGGGGAAGAAGCGGCCGCCGGAAGGAGGGCTGGACACGAGCAGTGGGGCTGGCCAAGGGAGATTGGGAGGAGAAGCGGGGGAGAACTGGCTGCCCGGGAGGGGGTTGGGGGAAGTGGGGCTGGCCAGAGGCGCAGCGGGGGGAGCAGGGGGGAGGAATGAATCGGCCTGTGGGGAGTGGGACTGACCCGGCCATATGTAGATCTTGGGGCACTGCCCCTGTTCCCCCCCCTCCCCCCACAAAGCACAAAGCATGAGTTAGTCCGGCCCGGGGATTCTATTGTCCCCCCCCACACACACACCCCTCGAGTAGTTGCGAACTGTCTGGCTGGTAGACACACTCATGCAGCCTGAGCACATTTACCAGCCAGGCAGTTCGAAACTACAAACTGATACATCTAGTAATAATACAACATACCTAATGGGAAAATACCAGACATGTTATATGTCTGGTATTTTCTCAGTTTGTTTTTTATGTGTTTATATTTTTGGGCTGCAAAAAGTAGAACTGAAAAAAAAGGGTTCCAACTAAAGTAAAAAGTTTGGGAAACCCTGGTCTAACCAGCTTTCTGTCTGTCTTACAGTCCATTATCCAATCCATATTCCTTAACTTGCTGGCAAGAATATTGTGGGTGACCATATCAAAAGCTTTGCTAAAGCTGGCACTGGGGGTTTTGGGAGGACCAGAAACAACTTATTTGAATATTCATCATCTGATTAATGAATATGCAAATGGACATTACCGGTCCTCCAAAAGTTTGTGAATGGATTTACTCGTCCCTGTGTCAAAAAGTTTGGGAACCCCTGCCTTACCCCAAGTTCACTTCTGCACCCAGCCTCCGTTCCAGAATCTGCACCTCCTCCATTAATAACATGGAAGAGTGCAGAACTTGACCCTTACCAAACTCTTGGAGTGGCCCCCATCAAATGGTTGTCCACCCCTGAACTAGATCCTCTCTGGAGGAAGCAGAGCCACAGAACAGGGCTACGAAGAGATGGGTGAACATTAAGACCCAGTGGTGCCCCAAATTTTCAGATGACCTACACAGCTGCATATTCTGCATATGGGTAAAGATGGCCCTGGACTCAGGGGAGCAGGCAAGAGGCACAGGTGGTAGCAAGCAGTGCAAATGTTGGGTGGAGGAACAGGGGGCAGTCAAACAGCCAACAGCTGGAGAGAAGTGGCACTTTTGAAGTGGCAGCTTCTCTCCAGCTGCACAGCCACCCTTTGCTTGTACAGAGTCCTCTGATAGTCTCCTGATGAGTGGGGGCTTGGTGCAGCCCATGAGGGAATTGGTGGGCAGGGGATGGGACTAGCTGCATGAGCTGGCACAGATCCTTCAGGGCTGGGGAGGGTGGCCAGGGGATGCCTAGAAATCCCCTTCATAATCTTCACCTATCTCTTCATCCTCCTGTAGTTTAAACCTGCCTTTCCTCAAGCACCAGCATTTAAGGTTAAATAAAATTTATTTCTACTATTTTTCGTTGCAAATATACATTGCACATACTTCAGCTACATTATGGGTTAAATAGACTTTTGTGGGCTAGCTTGGGAACCTAACTACCATTTGACATTTTCTATGGGAAAATGCGTTCCAAGTTCCAAACAGTCAACTTACAGCCTGTTCATAAGTTCATTTGTGTTCCAAAAGTTGGGGAATTCCTTTAATCAGTTTGCATTATTTTGGGGCTTCATCTCAGAATGTAGACAGAAATGTTTGCCTGGTATTATACTGCATGAAAAACTGCATGTAAGCTAGTGACTCAGCCTCTCTTCCTCACCGACTCATAACTTAAGCAGTCAGAGGTTAGGAGCACAAGAGACCACCAGATCATCTAGTGTGACCGTCTATACATCACAGACCATTGTCCAGACACCTCTACACTGAGCCAACAACCAGAATTAGATTGAAGTATGGAGGCCCACAAGAGACTAAACTATTGTATGTTGCAGGCAGGGAGCTGGAGGGACTGAAGTGCACCAATGTCTGAGTACCCAGTATTAGAAAGGGAATTGATTACTGAATTACCTACCATGAATCAAAGCATAGTTTAAGTTAAGGTAACTTCTATGGCAATGCAAATCCTTGCTTTGTCAGTTTTACACTGTAGATATGGTACAAACCCAGTTTCAGTGATAAGCCCATGTTTTGCTTTGCTCAACGTTTTCTCCAAAATTAACCTTTTAACCTCAGATCTTCTCCTGCCAACATAGCTTCTGCCACTTGGCTTGAGTAATTAAGCTGACAGGAGAGCTCTTTCCCATCAGTGCAGAGTGGCTACACAGAGAGTGTACAGTGGAGCAGCTGTATCAGTACAGCTGTGCCACTGCTAAGCTCCCTAGCACAGCCATAGCCTCAGACATTTGGCTTCTTTGCCCAGTGCAGTCAAAGAGCTCGGTGGAAGATACAAGTTTTCAAACTACACTAACAAAAGTTGGCCCAGTAATAGATCTTGCCTCACTTGTCTTTCTCATCTCCCGGGACCAGCATGTATTGAGCAATACTGCAGAGGTTCACTAATAGCACTTCAATCACCAACCTGCTATATGGACTGTGTGTGTATATGTGTATAATATACTATGACTTTCCATAGAATTTCTTTAACAAGGCATCGTTGTTGCAGCAGCAATGCTCTTCATCCTGTGTTCACCTTCCAATTGACAGCCAAATGACATTCAGTACCATTGTTACAGGATTGCAAGAATTTCTGTGATTCACCTTAAAAAGGTTTTTTTCGCCCATGCTTTTTTTTTTTTTTTTAAATACCCCACTATGTGCTCACTTACTAGCTGTGAGTGGAATTTTCAGGTAGTGAATGAACCGCTCTAGTATTTGCTAGTTGGCAAAACTGTACAAATAATTTCAGCTTGCCATTCCCACAAAAACCCTAACATGAAAGGTTACTTGACGTGTAATTTGTTTGGTGTCGGACTATAGTGATGCTATTTCCATGTAGAGAAACTAATAGATGAGATCAGTGCAGAAATCTGGAATGATCAGACTCCGCTAGGATGTCCTGACAGCTGAGGGGCATCAACTGAGGAGTGTAGCTAACGAGCAGCTAGAAAGGCTTGGGATAGACTGGCAGGCTATGATGATGTGGTGTAGAGGAATGATGTGAAAATATCTTTTAAACTTCCTATTAAAATAACCAGAGAGAGCTAGCCAGCTAGTACGGTCATGAAGTGTTACGTAGGGTGAATTCCTGGGCCTGCTAAAGACAATGGCACTATTCCTATTGACTTCAAAAGGGTCAGGATTTCACCCATCTTTTGAGAGAGATTAGAGAATGGGTATCTACTTCCCCAAACTCATACTTTTAATTCTGCATGTGATTCCTCACTACTTTAGAAGCAAGCAAAGTAACTGGAAAGTCATTTTGAAACCTTAGTGAAAGTTCATATTGATTTTAAATTAGGCAAAACATGGAGTGATCATTAGTATACCTTCAAAGTATGCGACCTAAATTCAAAACAAACTACCGCTTTGTAATTGTTTTTATATTTGAATCAGGTCCTCTAGAGAGAATGGATGACTTCCTTCAGGTCTCAGGGTGACTGGGGGATATGTGATACATGAATGCAAAATAAGGTATGAAGCCCACACATGCAGAATACCCCCTGAGGGAGTGTCCTTGACCAAGACACTTCATGTACGTCAATAAGTCTGTGCGTGATGATTTAATACATCTCCAACCTTATCAGTACAAAATCATCTGATACTTGAGTGAGTCACAAAAAATCCACTATTTCATTTAAAAATGATCAAGCTAACCATTAGCCCTTTGGCTAGGGAACGAACTAACTTGAAGTGTGGAAAAGCTGCTCCAAAGGTTAGAAAGACCAAAAATAGGCTATGAATTGAAAATCAAATAAGTTTTCAACAGGATGCGATAGGCTTTAATATTAGTTTCAATTGATCACCAAAACTTCAGTGTTGGCCTGGGTTCTCATGGTTGACGACATTTAGGAGGAATTTATTAGTGAAGTGGAATAGGCAGTAGTGTCGACTTACTTTTGAAGACAGGATTGCTTCTTTGCTAGCTGTATGCTGTTGTATAGAAGCATACCTGCACTCAGCCATGATAAAAGTAAAAGCAAGCTCTTTCCAATTAATTGGAAGTTCAATTGAAGAAATTATTCTATACCTTTGAAATGCATTAGTGGCTCTGCACTTCAAGTGCTTTACTCTCTCATTGCCTGTAGCAAAATGCTGCAGGGTATTTCTTTAAATACATGTTCTCTTGAATGGATTTGGAAGACATTTTGAATCCTTATAATCATGTTTTCTGTTTAAGGCCTGGTGCTTTTGGAAATATTTTAGCACAAGTGACTTTGATTTTCCAGTGGAACAGATGTCACTTACTGAATTACAGCATTTAGACTAGAGAGATATGAAAGAAATAATAATTCAGTGGAATAAATCTTTAGAGCAATGAATATATTCAGAAGGCCCTTTTATTAGGTCTTCTATCACCCAGTGTTAGATCATCTCAATGGAGGTATGCCAATTTATCCAATCCTCAGATTGTATCTCGATGAGTTGTTTTTTGTTTGGTATTAGTGAATTGATATATACCTAAATGGCACAGATCACCCAGACAGAAGTGACTAACTATTCAGCCTTATTGCTATTTGACATAGGTACACTTTAAACACATGATATGTGAGTTTCAATCATGTCCAGCAAAGCATTTAAACACTTGAGTAGTTCTGCTGAAGTCCTGCTTATGTCAAAAGTCCACATTAAGGGAGCAGGAGCCTTTAGAATCATGCTGGTTTGGGTTCAATTTTGTTTGTTTTATTGGGGTGAGTTCCCAAAGTTCTGATTTGATCTCCTCATTAATATTTACAGGGGTTCAAATTACAGGTTGAACCTCTCTTGTCTGGCACTTTCTGGGCTGGCAACCTCTATGGTCTGGAATGATTTTAGTTAGCTGGATGTTCACCTATCATGTGTGTAGCCAAGTTTCCCGCAGTCCCATAAAGTTTGTTTAGAGACTCCAGTCTTGGCTCTCAGTATTCTGTGCTGCTTTTAGCTCTAATTTACCCCTAAATACCTTCTAAGATCCCAATGAGCAGTGGAAGTGTTGGTAATACAGCTGGACAAAATTGATGTCCCATGGTTCGAAAATTTTCTGGTTCAATACCGGTCAGGTTCCAAGGGTGCCGGACTAGAAGTTAAATCTGCATTTGTATCTTGGTAATGCAAAATTCTGAATATTTTGAGAGAATGCCAATATGATAGTGAAGAGACAACTTTGCCTGAAGTTACTTGTTTTTGATTCCCAATAAACCATTTAAATCCTTAAAGGCTTCCTCCTTCTCAGATTTACATTTTTGCCTTTTTGTTTGAACAATAAATGATTTAATTTTCCAGTAGTGTAGTTGTTTGAATGGTGCTCTAATATAGCTCAAAACCTTCCAACGCTGATGACTAATGCTACCATTTACAAGTTCAATTTTCTTTTATCAACTAGTTAGACTAACATAATGTATGTCTGTGATGCCAGTCCTTCTGAGATAATGCCAGAGATTCTCAATGTCTATTCTTTCGTCTTAAAAGTTGCTGTATTTTACCTTTCAGGCATTTCTTGAATTGCTCTTTAACAACCAATGTGAAGTGGCCGATTAAAATAAATAAGTAGGGTCTATGGCGTCTAATGTCTTCCAATTATATTGATAGTTAATAGCCTTTATGATGGCAAGCAGGCCCAGAAGATGAGAAATGGAATAACTTATTTGGGCATTAATAGAAGTGGCAAAGGAAGTAGTGTTTCATTACACCATGCTGGAAGCACTGTACTACAACACAAACATTAAAGAAAAATTAAGTAAGGAGCAGATGTCGAACACAGTAGAAGACCGAGAAACAAATATTAATTTAAGAATGCCACTGAGTCTGGCGCACACAGTCCATAAAAATGCATTGGGAGAAGTAAAACAGATTTGAGAAACAAATTAGTGGCACTGATGGGACTACCTGGAAAGATTACAGGCTGGACTCTGTTTTCCAGCCTCAGCATGGAATCAGCACTGTGCATGATCTGTGTGAATTTTATTGTTGCACACAATGAACCCTCTATTTTTCTTTGTGAGCAAGATCAGAAATTTGAGAGCCCTAGATGTTAGAGCTGGGATACTAACAGAAGGAGGAGAAAACTGTGCACTGTTTTTACTTCTTACCACACGGAAGCAAAGTGTTGTGCTTAAAAGAAGCACACAGGATCTTTTTCAGGGGGATAAGGCAACACACCACATTTATTGAACATACATAGATCAATCAATACTTTATCATATGCATATGATACATTATACTCATGCACTCAAACACACTCTGTCTTGTTTTTATCAATAGTTTCTCCTCCTAACTACACTGGCCAGGTGAGTTAGATGGGAAAGGGGTGGAGCTGGGCTTCTGCCGATCCGGATCAATGCGCCGATGTTGACAAGACGAAAACCCGGGGTCCCTCTTCAAGATGCCTCACATATCCCTCTCATGCAGCCAATTAGTCATCATTTACATATGCAATGAGATACTTGTGACACCTTTTTTAATGTTGCTTCAAAGAGGGTCCTTTAGGCACTTGCTGCTTGTCTACCAAGGCGGTCTGTATGTCCAATCTTCTTTTCAATGAACTCACGTCACAAGTCTTATTGTCTTTGGATCTGGCTCCCAGCCCCTCTCCACCCTTGCAACTGCTGCTGGAGGTGCTCACCTTTCAAGGCTTCTCCATTCACACCTCCTTCATTTCAACAGGACAATCCATGAAAGGGAGAGATCTATTCTACTCCTAGAAAAAGACATTTTTCTTTACCTTAACTGTTCCTAAGACCTATAACATAAAAGGCTTGATACAAAGTTTCTATGTATCAAGGTTTCTCTTAATACAAGGGATTCTATAAGAAAGCTGAATATAAAGATATATCTAAAAGGACAAGATCTCTCTGTGTGTGTCTGTCTGTCTCTCTCTCGACTTACAAAATTTCTCTTAATACAAAGTTTTATATGAGAATGATACATGGTTATATGGCAGTTACAGAGATTTACCCACAAAAGGTTGTGTCTATGCTACAGACTTGGGGTATGTCTACACTAGCTTGTTAGTTCGAGCTAGGTAGGCAAAGGAGGGCAACTGGAGTTGCAAATGAAGCCCAGGATTTAAATATCCCGGGCTTCATTTGCATGTTCCCGGGCGCCGCCATTTTTAAATCCCCCTTAGTCCAAACTAACTGCCCGCGGCTAGATGCGGCAGTTAAACGTTAATTCAAACTAACTCCTTAGTTCAAATTAACTGTTACTCCTTAGTTCAAATGAACTGTTACTCCTCGTGGAATGAGGAGTAACAGTCCTAACTGCCCGCGGCTAGACGCGGCAGTTAAACGTTAATTCAAACTAACTCCTTAGTTCAAATTAACTAAGGGGGATTTAAAAATGGTGGCACCCGGGAACATGCAAATGAAACCCAGGATATTTAAATCCCGGGCTTCATTTGCAACTCTGGTTGCCCTCATTTGCCTACCTAGCTCGAACTAACGAGCTAGTGTAGACATACCCTTGGGTTGATGCGAATTATGTTGGTATAAAGCTGTAACAATTAATATACTACATGGGTCCTGGCATAGGAGCTGCATGTATTCACTAGGAATGCTTACTTGTGATGTATAGTATGTGGTGCATCATTGCTAAGTATCCCAGTGTGCAACCCACCACCATTCAGTGCACTCTTTTGGGGAGTTGAGGCAGTAAGTCAGGAGTAACTTCACATTCATTTTAAAAAACAAACCCACATAGTCCTCCTCACTGTCTGTCTTCCCTGACAGAAGCTTGGAGCCTGCACAGCTCTGTGTTGTTGAAATAAGCATTGCAAGTACAGGATGTATGAGCCGCCGGTGTTTTCACAGCCGAAAAAAGAACGGAATCAGCCGGGAATGTGACGATTTCTTGGAGGACAGATTGCTGTGGGATGTCACCTGCTGGTGAACTATTAGGGTGTGTGTACACGGCAAAGTTATTTTTGAATAACGGCCATTATTCCGAAATAACGCTATGTGGAGACACTCTCTCATAAATTGCGTTATTTCAAAATAATTTCAAAATAACTGGCGGCTTATTTCAGCATTGGTAAACCTCATTCTATGAGGAATAATGCTTCTGAAGGAGCTGTGTAGACACGGCAGCTGCAGTTATTTCGAAATAAGGGGCCTCCAGCTCTTCTCAAGGTGCCCTGCTGGTCACTCTGTCTACCCTCAGCCAGATTCTTTAGTCCCTCTTCTCCCCCCCCCCCGCACTTTCCCCTGGAACCCTTAAAGCTGCAGCCTCCGGGGAAAGGGCTTGTGGCACACAGAAGCCCCTGACAGCCCTGGGCCACACAGCAGCTGCCGCTGCCTCAATTTTTAGAAAAATGAGCCAGTTTGCTCCCACCAGCCAGCCCTCTGTTGCTTCTAGGGAACAGTCAGGAAGCTTCCAGGAGCCTGCTTGGGCCTGAAAGAGGTGTGCGCCTTCCTGGTATGGTGCAGAGATCCTGGCCCTCATTGAAGCCTGGGGCAAGGAGGCAAACCTCCAGGATCTCCACACTAGATGTAGGAACTAGATGCATGTCTATGGCTGGATGGCTGAGAGCCTGGCCAACACAGAGGAGCAGGTGCGGATGAAAGTGAAGGAGCTCCGCCAGGCATACACCAGGGCACGAGAGCACAGCTCCTGCTCTGGGAAGGAACCACACACCTGCCCTTACTTAAAGGACCTGGACCACATCCTAGGGAGTGGGGCAGTACCTTTCCCTCCTCTCTTCACATGCGCGGCCCCCCCCTCCACCCCCCCAATAGTGGACTTGGGGCTTGAGATGCTCGTCACCCTCCTGGGGGACAGAGACGAGGAGGAAGAGGAGCCGGACTAAGCAAGTTGTCACCTCCTGACCCTGAAGCGAATAACCCATGCTCTGGCCATGTCCCAAGCATCATCCAAAGCCACGGAATCCACATCAGGGGGTGGGAAGCATGGGCCTGAGGCGTGCTTCTCACTTGGTCTTTGTGGCCTGGGGATTGTCCAGGACACACAGCCCCAGCAGGCTGCACCAGAGCACCCATGTGCTATTGGCCACAGGGTGTCTGGAGAAGCTTGCCATACTCATGACACCTGGGTGAGATGCCCTCCCTCCACAAGGCATGACTACAAGGAGGCTGGGGACATAGACACACACACCAACCACCCCCCTCACCCCCTGCCCAAGCAGTGCTAGACATGGGCATGCCCACCGTTTCGGGGCAGCATCCACTCCTGGGGACAGCATGGCAAGGTGCAGGAGCATTTGCTGCTCACACACACCTCCCCCTGCAACACCCTGTTCCCCTCTCCCCCAGTGGACAGGGATACAAATTCTGTGCCTGTGGAACACTGCCACTGTTGGACCCGGTGGGCCCATAACATAGAGGGAAGCCCAGCTGCCCCATGACCCCCCTGCACTCCTACCCACAAGATCCCAGTGTTGCCAGCACCTTCATATGCCTGCTTGTCTCTGGGATGGGAGGAGGGGTAATGAGGCTTCCCTCCCCAGGGGCATCTGGGCCCCTGTAGGAATGGGCCCACTGGCTAGAGCATATATGGCCTTGCTCCAGGCACGTTGCCTTTGGCTAAGCTGAGAACTTTTGCTCTTGGCTCAGACGAGGGAAAGGCTTCAGGCACAGTGTCTCCTGGGAGGACTGACCATTTCTCTTTCTTCTCCACTGGCAAACCAGCTGTGAGAGGTGGGCATGCCACCCAGGGCAGTCTCCTGAACCCAAGGGACCAGCAGGCGACCTCAGAATATAGACTATGACTCGGTGGTGGTATCAGTGTGTTGCTGTAACAGGGCTCTTAGTGGTGGGAGACAAACTTAAGTGTAGACATAGGGACAACTAGGTTGTCTCAAGGGCACTTACATCAACCTAACTTGATAGTGTAGACCAGGCTTTGTGTTTATAACAAGGAAATACTTTTGATCTTTCATGCAGCTTGTGAAAGGTAAGCCCCAATAGTGAGATGTATTTCTGCTTTACCATCAGGAATCTATATTTTTCAGCATCTGGAGAGTGATTTAAAAGATGGCATGCAGTGCAGTTTGGAAATGTAAATTGTTCAATCTTTTCTCTTTTAAGAAAAAGCTTCTCTCTACAAGAAACCCTCATTCACAATATTTATAGCTGATTCTATCACTCTTGAATTATGTCACTTTTTCAAATTGTTTTTGATACAAAATAGCATTCTGTTAAATAGCAATTTAAAATCCAACACACTCTACCTGCTCGTAGTAAGGGAGAATTATGCTGGCACTGCGAATTTGTTTAAAGAATGCTTGTTTCGTTTGAAGGAAAATCATGTTTCATGAGAAGTTTTCAGTGCAATAACTTTAAATCCACTCGCTGGTACCTAGTAAGAGATGATGAAACTAGTGAAGTGAGAATACCTTTTTAGTTTAGATTATTGTTAAAATGCTTTTGCATGATCTAAGGAATTCTTTCCTGGTTTGCCTACAGAAGATGGTGAGTCACTTATTTTGAAAGGACTCAGTGTACTTGAGCTCTTTGAAACAAGGTGACTGTAGGAGGGCAATGTAACCTTATGGCACTTTTGTTCCTTTACACACTATACTGTTGATGAAGAAAGAGTGGTTAAAGCATCCACACTTCCAGTGAAGGCATTTGGTGATAAAATATGGACTGGAGAGCTTGGATTTAATGATCTGGGAAATGCCTGCTCAGTGGATAGTCTAAGGAGAGTAACTGTACTATTTTGCTCTCTCCTTAATGTTATCCTATAAACACACTAATATAGCAGAAAGAGTGCTTTAGAGCTCTATTTTCTTCTAACAGATGACTCGATCATGTAATTCACCCCATGTTGGTTACGTTTACAGGGACAGCACTTAATTCTCTGATTGGGGAAAGAGGCCAAGACTTTATAAGTAACTGTTAGCTTTTTAGCCTGTTCCAAGTATGGTAGTTGTGGTTCAGGAACATTTAATACAAATGTTTTCTGGACATTTTTACAAAGATTAGAACTAATCTTTTTCCATTTGAACAATCTTAACTGCTGGCTGTAAATGGCAGATTAGCTATGCAAGGATACTACTTGCAAAAATATAGAATAGGTGGAAAGTACCAACTTGAAACTATGTAGTGTCTTAAGATTTTTTTTTTTTTAATTCCACTGATCATCTCTGTGACTCAGTGCTAACGCTTGGTAGCGAGATGGATATGGTATGAACTGTTTTTCATCTGAAGAAGTGGGTTGTGCGCACGAAAGTTCATGATAACATCTACATTTTTTGTTAGTTTCTAGGGCAGGGGTGGGCAATAATTTTTGGCGGGGGGCCACTTCAAGATTGGCAGGGGGGCCACTTGAAAGTTTTGGCGGGGGCCCCACACTTCCATGATATTAACACAGGAGATGCAGGGTCTGGGATGGAGGTTGAGTGCAGAAGGGAGCTTGGGGTAAGGGACTGGGGTGCAGGAGGGAGACTGGAGTCTGGGAGGGAGTTGGGATGAAGCAGGTGGTTATGACCTAGGACAGGGGACTGGAGTGCAGGGGTTTGGGATGTGACCTAGGGTAGGAGAGGATTGTGATCTGGGGCAGGAGATTAGGGTGCCAGATCTGGGAGGGGGTATAGGTGTAAGAGGGGGACAGAGGGTTTGGGTATGTTGAGTGTGGGGGTGGGGAGGCAGAGAGTTGGAGCAGGAAAGGGTTGGGGTGCCAGAAGCAGGCTGTGGCCAAGAGACTTACTTGCCAGCTGCCAAACTTGCCTGCCTGCCTGTCCGTCCATGTGCTTCATGGATAACTGAGCTGAGGAGAGGGGGTGTGGTTCTTCTTGGCTGCCTGTTGCTCCAACAAGCAGCTTGCATTGGTTGGTTTCTGGCAGAAACCGACCAATGGGAATGTGCTGGGGATGGGGCGGCTCCTAAAACTTTTCCCCTCCCCTCCAGTTTTAAAACAGAAACAGAGCCCTGCAGCCATGTCTCTGCACGGCGTGTGGGGCTGCGGGGCAAGCAGAAGCCTGCCTGGGGCTCCCCTCTGCCTCTGCGAGCCAGATCTGGTGGCTTGGCAGGCTGGATCCATGCTTGCGCTAAGGTGCTGCAGGACTATTCGCTGCATTTTATGTTTTTCCCTTGTTGTTTTCATAGAATCATAGAAATGTAAGCTGCAAGAAACTTCGAAGTTATGAAGTCCAGCCCCTTGACCTATAGCAGGGGCAAGTAAACCTAAACCATCCCTGACAGGTGCTAGTCCAAACTATTTTGAAAACTTTCAAAGAGGGATTCAACCATCTCCCTTACAAATCTTTGGTTGGACACTAGGAAAAAACTTGATAATGAGTTACTTTGACTATAACACTACTTGTAGAAGAGTTGTTAGTGACAAATATTCACGTTGGAACTGTACTTCTTGATATATTAGTGCCTGTTACACAGGCCTGCTGTGTATGGGGAGTGGGGGGGGGGGGAGAAGTGCAGCTGACCATGGGCGCAGCAATTTAAAAGGGCCTGGGGCTCCTGGCCTTTGAAATCCCTGCTGAAGCTCAGGGTAAAGCTCTCTGGGAGGTGCTAAAAGGCTGGCTGGGGGAGGCTAGCTCCTCGCCTCACCTCTTGCACCTGAAGTGCTCTCCCCTCCCCTGCAAATTTTGCCAAGCAGCCCAGTAAGTCTGTCAGATGCCCCACTCTTATAGGAACAATTCTAGGGAGACAGTACCAAGCTATTCTCATCGTTAACTAGGTTGAATAAAATATGTGAATAAGGCAATGCTGCTTGAGTTAAAGTTTGGCAATTATGTAACTATTTACCCAACAGTGACAGTACTGTAGCTAGGGTTGCTGCAGTTTTGGGTGGTGGTTTCCTACAGGGGCATATTTACGTTATAGTGTGCAGACATCAAATGGTTCTATTGGGTTGAGGATTAATGAGGTTAAATTAGCTCAGTCATTTACTCTACACTTTATTGAAGTTCAAGCTGTTCAGACTGTTGCAGTTAATATAAGTAGCCCAGAATGTTGCCTGTTAAATGCAAGTTACCCATCAGGGATCCAGGGATCCTTAATGACAGAGATAAAGGCAACTTTTCTCAGTGGTAAAGTTAAACTCGAAGAAAAGATTCTCTTTGTGTGGCTTTGGAGAGAGATTTTGAGAGAAGAGAACAGAAGAGAGATGTGTTGACATGACACTATGCTGTCATTCTCAACAATGCATTTGGAGTGATGTGCTACTCTCCTGTACCTGTTCTATAAGTGGAAGCACTGATGATCAAAGCACTTCCTGTGCCTTTCAATTTTCATTAAAAAACCTCTCCTATTCAATTATGGAACACTTGATGGGGTCCTCAAGGGAAAGTGAGAAATTAAAAGCAGTGGCTCTGTTTAAGCAATGAATGCACTGTGGAAGAATGCTGTGAGGTGCTGCAGGTTACTCTTTCTCTACTCTACATGCACTTACATGGGGAGCAGCCCATGATACAGAGGCTTTCTCTGCAGAATCTCTCGTAAGTCTGGCACTTACAAAAGTCTGCCCTTACAAAGGAAATATCATGGGTGTTCTTGTTTAAGATATTGCAGCAAAGATAGAAAGCTCCCAGTGAATGCCAGTTTAGAATCCAGCATGAAAGGGCAGGAAGCTGAAAACACAGAGATAATATTAGATCCAGAATACATATTTGTTTCAATCTAACTTCCCAAACAAAAACCCAGGAGTATGCGGGCAGAAAGCAACATTTTTAACAGAGCCATATCTCGGTCACTTGTGGCAAACAAGCACCTATATTGGTAAGAGTGAAATATGATTGTGAACAACTGAGTAAAAGAAGGTGAGGAAAGATTTATGTTTAATAATAAATATCTGAATTCCAATCTTGATTTTTTTTCTCAGTCTCAGGGTGTGATGGATAAGAGGAGTGCTGGCCAGCACCCGGTGACTAAGGGGTTAAACTCAGGTAGCTAGCAAGGGTGTTGGCGGAGGGGGAAGGAGGGGGGAGAAGAACCAATGGCGATACAATGCTGAAATTTTGAATTGTATTTAGATATCTTGCTTGCTTTCTTTGTGTGATTCTAAGTTGAGGGCTGGAGGGAGCAGATGCAGTAATCCTAATTACCATGCCTACAAGAAATATTGGACATGAGTGAACTGAGCCTTGAAGTACAGATCAGCATGGATCATGAGTAGAGGGACAAGTGTATCTAGTCGCGAGCAGGGTATTTTTCTATATTTTGGTTGTTTGTTTGGTTTAAACTTCTCTGTGTGAATCCATGTCTGCTCCCCATTCACTATCTAAGAGTTGTTCCCAGAGATTTTCCTCTGTTTTAATTTGTTTTACTCTATAACACTTTATCAAGTATATCTTTTGTTTGGTTAATAAAAATCACCTTTTTAAGGCGATGATTTGATTCTTGTGACCTGGAAAGTAACAGGGGGTCTCTGTGTGTGTCTGCTTGCCTAGGACTGAGTGGTCAGCTACCAAAGACTGCAGCTTGTTTTTCTCTCTCCTTTTTTTCAAGCTCTCTTGGGGGTACCCCATGGGAAGGAATTCAAGTATTCCCTCCTGTTTTTTTTCAGGATTAAATCACTTGAAGGTGGCAGCTTTTGTTTTTCTCAGAGTCAGTGCATCTGTGACTCTGGGGAGTTTTTGTAAACAGAGCCTATAGAGACAAGGTATTTAAGGTCTCTTGCAGGCACCCATCTTCTGCACTCAGGATACGTCTAGACTACATGCCTCTGGTGACAGAGGCATGTAGATTAGGCTACCCGGCATAGGAAAATGAAGTGGCGATTTAAATAATCGCCGCTTCATTTAAATTTAAATGGCTGCCGCGCTGAGCCGATCAGCTGTTTGTCGGCTCAGCACGCTGGTCTGGACGCTCCGTGGTTGACATCAAAGGCATTTGTCGACTTCCCAGGTATGCCTCCTGGGATGAGGTTATCACTTTCTTCATCGGAAGGAAGTGCTTTCCTTGATTTTGTTTTTCTTTCAATGCAAGGATATAGATCTATGCCAATAACTTTTAATGTGAGGTTCCTCTCACAAATACCTGTTTCTTTGTTGAGGTACTGAATTGAGTAGGGAGAGCAGGTGATGATTTAGTAGTAGTCTGAGTAGACCTAGATAAAAAGGAATTCCTGAAACATTTTTTTATCTAGTAAAAAAGAGGAGGAGGTTGGAAGGAAAAAAACTCTATCTGGGAAGGCTTTGCTTTTAATGTCATGCAATCTTTGTTTCTGAATTCCCCCCCCCTCCCTTTTTTTTTAGCCATTAGCAAATGTATTCTACCACGAAAGAGAGTATTTTAATGCTTGGCATTATCTTGTACCAAAGGGATATGGGGAAAAAAAAAACTTTAGCCAGTATTGAAAATCAAGATCTATATTAAAATGTCTGAATGATCCATTAGATAATCTGAAGCCTGTGTGCTCTAGGTTAAAGGAGAATTGCTCTATTAGAGGTAGAAGTAATGCAAATCTGTGTAGAAGAATATGTTCCATGTTCTTGTTGAAGAACACTTTAATGTGTTCTGCATTATTCAGCTGTACTAAGAATGTCAGCAGGGAACTTGAACAAAAATAAAGTCTAGGTTGGGTAAGGCATCTGAATATGTTCTAAACAGAGTAAATTAAAACAAATTGATCCAGCTGCTAGGTGCCTTAAAACTTCCTTGTCTTGATTGGCCCGTAGTTTTTAGTACAGCTTAAGGAGGCAATCCCATTTTTTTTCAAATTTTAATTGTGCTTGAACACATTTTTCTTGTGGCTGAAAGGAAGAGCTCTTTCTCAAGAGAAGATGACAGGAGGGAAGATGAACTTTACCATTGTTATGATAGATTTTTAATTCACCAATTTATCCAGCAGACTCAGTTACTACAGCCCAACGTGAGAACCAGTCTGATCAATCCCACTGTAGTAAATAGCACTGCTGAAGCCTTGGGAATCCATCAGAAGAGGATTAATGTGAGGGCAGTAAAGAATGAAATACTTATAAAGAAAATGTACAAATATTACAGGGATGCTGCTAGGGCCAGTCAAAGGCCATTGTGCCACTTAAATCTTCAAAATAGGGCTGAAGTGGAGCATAGCCCTTGTGGTGACCTTTCTGTTCAGGACTGAATTTTACCTGAAGTTAACTGGAAGGGAAGCTGGGTGTCAGGAATGGATTAATTCTCTTTCTGGGTGTTTTCTGTCTAGCCGCAGAGAAGTCATTTAAGGTTTCTCTCCACTTCCCCCCCAGCTGTTCAAAACAAAATGAGGTGAGGGAATAATTACTTACAGACCTTTCTACCTAGACAGTGATCAGAAGATGTAAAGCACTGTATAGTTGCTAAGTATTAAAACAGGACTTTCAAAAGTAACATACAAAGGGTTTATGAGAAATCAAAATAAATTACTAACAGTTAGATAAATGTAAGCAACCCTCTTTAGGCTGTCAGCACACTTGTAACCCAGTGCTAAGATACAAAGATTTTATTGCTTTCGTTAAAAGACTAAATTCCTTAGTTGGTGGCTATCACTGACTCATGAACCATAAAAATGTGGACTGGCCACCAATATTCCCTGTAATTTTTTTCCATCCATGTGCAGAATTTTTGTAAACAGAGCCATTTTGTAAATGTTCACCAAGGCATGTGCAGATGTGTGCCACCAGTAGAAACACATACTGAAGCATGTGTGCTCTGCTAATCAGCTGGGAGCTTTGAATCTCTCCTGGGTCACCACCCAAGCACTCAGCTTAGTGGGAACACTGCTTAACAAGTAACCAAGTGCCACGTGACTCTGAGTAATGTGATTAGAATTTCACAGATGTCTTGTGATTGGTATTTATAAAGCTTCAAGCTTGAGATGTGCAAAATGGCAAAGCATGCATCTGGAGAGTAAAGAATAGTCATAGGGAATTTTTGTACAAGTCCCTTATAAGACTTCCAAAGGAGAAAGCAGAACTTGTTGATAGAATGCAACTGAGAGCAGAAAGGCCATGTGCTTCATGAATATCTGAAGTTAAGGCACAGGTTGAAAAAGAAGCTGAATGTACAATACCAGAAATGTCCCACTGCCCAGTCCAGTGTCTGAGTGTAATGGCTATATGCAGCCAAATTCTCTTAGTCTTACTGTTGTCAGCAGTCCCACTGATTTCAACAGAGTGAGTTAGTGGAGTAAGGTGAGCTGGAGTTGGTTCCTTAAACACTGGGGAGAAACCCCCACCACTTGGTAGTCCGGTTGGCAAAACTCCTGTTGAGTCTAGGATTTCCCCCTGTAATAAATGCTTAGACCAGAACCACGTACGCAGAGGTATTCTCATTATGTTCAGATGAACTGTAGATCTGCAAGATTTTTCCCCTGTCTTTTTTGGATACGTGTCCCCTTTTTTATTGCTTGTCTATTGAGACTTTTAAAAATGTGCTATCACAGGGAGTTGCTGTAGATCTGTACAAAATCTCATTAGCTTGGGCAGCCCTAGGGCTTTTCCTGACTTAAACATCTTCCAGTTTGCCTGACCTTCACAGCGCACAGTTAAACTGTAAACAGTCATTTACCATTTGCTGCCCCTAATGTTCTGCTGCTTTAGGCAACCACCTGTACTGCCTTTCTGGAAGTAGTCCCCCTTTTATTTGGGGGGGGGGGGAAGACAACTGAAGCTGACATCCTTTTTATTTCCCATTTTGTATGGAAATGTATCACTTAAAATAGAACAGGATATTTTTTTCCCTTTGACTCTTACCACAAAGGTGCTAGGTTCACCATCTAGCGCAAGGCTGGGCAAAATGTGACCCAGGGGCTGGATCCGGTCTGCCTAACACTTTGATCTGGCCAGCAGACTGCATCTGGCCACTTTCTATTTATATCCTGCTGCCTATGCCAGTGAAATTCCACGTGGCGGCTTAGGCAGCAGGATCCTATTTAAATGGCTCACTGCTCACGATCATGGCGGTACCCTGGAAGGGTTTGGGAATTGACAATAAATAGAGAATCAGAATATTACTGTGTAAGGCTCTTTCAGTGGCAAAAGATCCTGTAAACCTGCAGGAAGTTACGCCCTGAGCCCTAGGAATTGGGTAAGGGTGGGTGTCCCTAAAGTGTGGAAGGGATGGAGAAATTTGTGAGGGTAACAGGAAGAGTCAGAGCCATGAGCCTTTTAAACAGCTGCAGCAACCCCAGGTGGCGGCCAGGCAATGCGATAGTGGCAGGCCTGGGAGCTGCAAGCCCTTTTCTGTGTTTTTAATTCAAAAGCCTCTGGCCCCAAACAACTCTGTGGAGAGGCTAATCCTTAGCCCCATCCCTTCTGTTCCAGGCCCCGCCCTTTCCGGGTGGGGAGGAGGAAGCCAGTCCATGACCATGTAGAAAAATTCATTCAGTGGCCTCCTTGCAAAAATTATTGCCCACCCTGATCTAGCAGTTACCCATTTTATAATGGGGATAACTCTGGTGAACTGTGGGCTGTTTATTGCCTGCCCCTGATACAAATGAAAGGAAGATTACAGAAGGGTCACATTTGTAAATTCGATGAATACAACATCATACATATGTCTTCATGTCTGAGTGAACAGTTCTTTTCTTTTGGCACTCTAGATTTAGGTTACAAAAATACTTGAAGGGAGATGATTAAAATAAGGCCTTTCTTCTCAGTGTCTCAATCATGTATTTCAAAAAGAAACATTTAAATATAAACAAAACAAATTCCTCTCTGATATTTTCAAATGTGGGACTTGAACAGACTGATCTTTTGGCATCTGGGTGTTTTAATGTCCACAAAAATATTCCACCATGAAGGCCAGCAAAAAATTATCAAGCATATTCAAAATGGCTTCTTATCAAATGGGTAATAAAACAACTAACAGTATATTCACTGAGTATCAGTGGCATAGTAATGTATGTCAATGTGTTATGCTTCTGCCTGAGATGGAGTTTGGAACCTGTTGGGCATGTCAAGTGAAATTAGTTTGAAAGAATCCCCCTTATTCATGCTAAATCTTTTCCTATGTCATTCACCGATCGCTGCATAATTTGGCACAAGTGCCCAGTGGCTTCAGAACAGATTTTATAGTGGGGGTGTGTTACACTGCGGGTTCCCCCTCAGGCTCACAGCCCTATTATCATTGGGGTTACCCGCTAACGGGCGCTCGCCCTTTCCTCGAAACCTGGTGTTCCCCCCCTTCCCAGATCCCTTGGTCTCAGTCTACTAGTGATCCCTGTGAGTCTGCCCCCAGTTCAGCAGGACTCGCTTGGCCCAGTGTTCAGCAGAGAAGGAGGGGGGCTCGGGCCTGCCCCCACTATGGGTCCCGGCACAGGACCCTAAAGGCAGCGAACTGGATTCGCTGTCTGGTTGGTGGGGAGTTTCCCCGTAACTCACCAACCCTCGGGGGTGGGGGTTGCTCTTTCTCCCACACCTGTCCTGGGCCACTTCCTTTCCTTTGTGGTTGCTGGTTTGGTGCGGATCCGTGTGGGGTCCTCAGCAGTTCCGTCCCCACGAGTCCTCCTGAGCCAGCTTCTCTACGCCCCTGGCCCCCTTTCTCTCCGTTACTCCCCTCACATGGTGGGCGCCATTTAAATTGCCTGGGACGCCATTTAAATTGCCGCCGAATGCGGCCCCGCTCGTCCCCCTGCCCCCCGCCCTCAGTGCTCCCTAATGACGTCAGCTGACGTCTTCCCCTTGCCGGCTTCCGCTAGGTCCCTGACGGCCCTGGAGCATGCCGGGCAAGACCGCCGATGGGCAGCGTGGGGATCTGGGTGCTCAGCCGCCTCTGGGTCCAGTGCCTCCCCCATGGTGCGCCCCATGGCGCGCTCCCTGAGGAGCGCTTCCCCCAGCGGATGCGAAGTGCGGGGCGCCAGGAGCTCCGCCTGATCAGAGCCCGGTGCTCCATCACAGGGTGCCAAAAGCACAAAACTGTAAACCCTATATATGATGGGAACCATTTTAAGCCAGGAGGTGCCCTCAGCACCACCAGTTCCAGCACCTCTGCACATGTCAGTTGATTCCCAAAAGGACAAACAGTGAAAACAGCAGGGGACTCATTGTGGGCCTACTTACCCACTGTGCAAATGCATTAAAGGCAGTGGGTTGTTTGGAATATAAATGACACAAGTTTGTCCTCTGCTGTGTAACAGCTAAACTGTGGGGATCCTACACATGAGGGGAAATCTTGCACCTTGCCTAGTAATGCTATTGGTTTAATTATAACTGCCCAAATTCACTTGAGATAATTGTAACTCATCTCTGCATACTCTTTCCATTTGCTTGTTAAGTTGTTTAACTGCAGCAGCCATGTAACAGTGCATCCTGCATACTGCTGCCCATAGAGTCCCTGGTAGTGCATGACGGTACTGGAGATGCTACAGTGGTTACATAAGCTACTTTTCCACTCCAGAAAACTGCTGCTGTAGTAGTTGTAGAAGCTACAGCAAGCTGCATGCTCCCCAGAAAATTGCAAACACTCTGCACAAATAGTTTGTGGAAACTTGGTGTTACCTAGGGAATACTTGTTTGCAGCTTTTATTACTTGTGAGACCTCCTTTCCTCCCCTCCTTGCACTGCCAGGATCATTATTAAACTTTAGGCTTCAGACTATAAAAGCTGGATAGTCTGTTATAATGCCCAGTTGCCTCGGTTACCAAGACTTTCTAAAAATGGGAAGGAATTGTGTTACATACTCTTATTTGTTACACTAGGAGATCTAAGGCGCTTAAGACCTTGGCATGGTATCTGAGCACAGAAAGTAAAGACTATGGGGTAAAATTCTGGCCCCACTGACGTCAACAAGAGTTTTGCTATTGACTTCAGTGCGACTCTGTTTTTACTCACAATTATAATATTTTCTAACGGAATAATGAAAGATTCATAGTAGTTTCTCATTTGTAACCATTCATTTCTTGCTCCACAATGAGTGTTCTGTCTTTAAATGAATTTATCAGGTTTCTTTATAGTTAGTTGATACTATAGTATTTCTTCTGCTGTATTAATGCTAAGACTTCCAGTGAATTACTTTAAAGGTCTACAAGTAAATGGCCTTTTTTGCTGCTTGTGGGAACTAAAATATGGACCCAGAATATGGAATTTTCCCTAATAAAGGATTGCACTCCATGCAAGCTTGCTCCATAGATAGCGTCATATCAGAGTGGCCTTAAGAGAATTTTTGAAAGGGACTGTGACAGGGTGTTTGCTCACACTGGCTCTAACAGGTTAAATCCAGCTGTGGGATGGAGCTGTGGCTGTGGAGCAAGCAGCTGAGGCATATAGCAGCCAATTAGAGCCCAGCTGGGACTGTAGAAATAGAGGCTCCTGAGGACCAGGAGGAAAAAAAATCCTCTTGTTTCGGCTGTGGAGCAGGAAGGACCTGGCTGTTTGGGTAAGCTACAGCAGGGCTGGGGAAAGGAAGGCAGAGCAGGGGTGCTCTGGCCGGGCAAACTCCCAGGCTGAGGCCTTGCTCTAGGGCTTCAGAGAGGCAGACAGCTAAGCAGAAAGCAACAAGCCTACACCTCTGCTAACACTGCAGTTTGTCCCTGAGGTAGAAGCTAGATGATGACTGGCAGTGGGTCACTGAGGCAAGGTGAGTATAGGGAACTGGGGTTCCTTGGAAAGGGAGGACTGCAGAGTGCAGAGGCCCTGTGAGGAAAGGGCATCTTGGGCACCTGAACCAGTGCAGGAGACAGGTAACTGAGGTCAAGACACCAGCCAACAGAAGGTGCTCCAAGGCTAAAGAGCTAATTCCCAAGGAGACCAGCAGGAGGTGCCATGGTGGTGAGTCATGACTTCTTACAGGGACAAACAAATGGGTTTATATAGACAGTATTTATTACATTTTGAACAGTTGGTGGTAATCAGATTAAATAAAAATTCATCTAATTATCTCAGTTAAGGAATCTTCAGACAATGACTTGCAATATGTTCACACTGAGAAACTAAGGTCAAAAGTTCTCACTCACTTTGAGAGACCTGGGTGGGACTTGATTTTTTTTCAGTACTAGATTGATTTTTTTTTTCTGTCCTTGACTGTAAACAATAATCAGATATATACTTCATAGTTGGAATAGCATAGATGATGGTTATCCAAGGCAAGAAGCATACTCTAATTAAATTTGAGATATGCACCATAAAAATGTGTAAACTTTTATTCTATATTTAGAGGACTCACATCTCATGCAGCTCGATGTTCACTGGAACATCTACAAAACTACTTCAAAATACTTGCTACACAACTTTTCAATTACATGGTGGATTCCAACTGGCCTCCTCTTTCTTAAAGTTATGTGATGGAAGGAATCTACAACAAAGCTTATTTCTTAGATATTTATGAGTAATTGTATTAAATACAGCATTAAAGATTTTTCTGTTTAAATACTGAAGCGTATTAGGGAGCATGTCCAGTGAAGCAAATAGGGAGCATATCCAGCCAGAGGGATACAATCAGAAGATAGAACTAGGTACAGGCAGGTCTGCTGATGGGGGCGGGGGGGGCGGGAGAAGGGGGCAACTGCTCCAGGGCTCAGTGGTAGAAAAGGGCCCAGAGCTCCCGACTATCACCGTGGCAGTGGCTGGAGCAGCAGGCCCTTTAAATGGTTGCTGCAGCATTGCACAATGTACTCAAGGCAGCACTGGGAGAGGCACTCCAGGCCATGCTGAGGGCTGCCTAGACTCAGCCCTGCCCTTTCCACCTGAGGCTCTGTGCCTTATGGAGGCACAGAGCAGGCCTTACCCTGGGGCCCATTGAGGCTGTCAGCCCTGTTTGGGTACAGGTTGTACCTCCCTGGTCTGACTCCATCAGGACCTGAATTGGTCCTGAATTGGGGAATTGGCTGGATCAGGGGTGGTGCTGCTGCTGGCTGTGGAGCTCCACTATGGCAGCAGCAGAAGGGCTGGCATTGACTGAGTGGGAATGGGCATGGGGGGTAATTCTGGGGAAGAAGCAGGGTGACTGCAGAGCCTTGTGCCTGAGAGCCAAGTGTGCAGCCCTGTGAGTGCATCAGCCCTGCTCCTGGCTCCCAGCAGTGGGACTCTGCAGCCACCTTGCCTCTTCTCCTGAGCCCCCACCTCCCTGCTCCTCCCTCCCTCCCTCACTGAGTGTCAACATCTCAAATAAGCTACATGCAGTGCTCTGGGAGGGCGGGGGAGGAGTTGCTGATCACGGGGGCCCTTGCTTTTCCTCATGAGTGCTCCAGCCTGAGAACTGGACTACAGATTTTGCTGGAGAAGGGAAGCCTGGACTAGAGGTCCAACCTGTAGTAGTAAATCATTCAACCATTTGGCATGCAATTTTCTACGCTGGTTATCTGTTGTAGGCTGAATTATTTTGGAAAACATCAAACAAAAATAGCCCTTTCCAAGTAGAAAATAGTTTGCTTGGCCCACATGAGACCTTTCTGGTGACTTTTGACACATTCTATCCATCTCATGCTTTGGAGCAGGTTCTTGAAATTCAGCAGTAGGTGGGCTGGCTGAAGAGAGAGAATGAAGCAAAGAACCATAGATGGGGACTAGGTTTAAGAGAAGGAGGTAGAGGCTGTGGGGACTAGAGATAATGAGCAGATAAGGGGCTCAGATGTAGAGGACTAGCTTAATAAGGAGACTAGAGCTAGTTAATTTCATGAGACTATTATGCTTTGTGAAAGCTGAATTTTCTTGCAGAAACTTGACAGACTTTCTTTGAATCCTGTCTGCCAGGCAGGATTCTGTACTACCTAATTTCCGGCTAGCACAGCAGGGTTCCCAGAAGCCATGCTAGATATGTGGATAGTTTAGATATGTGGGGCCACCAGGTTTCTAGGACTTGTGGGTCCAGAGCAGCTTGTCATGCAATTTGTTTCTCTAATTTCTAGTTTGGAAATTAGGACACAGCTAAATTCTGAAATTTTTCCTGAACTGTAAATTCATAAGCTCTGGCCAGCTTTATTAGAGCTAGAGTCTGGCCTGACCTTGAATGGTTGGTGAGAAGACAGGGCCTATACAGAGAGGGAAGAGAGAGACTGGAATGGGGAGTATGAAGAGGTGAGACTAGGATTTACTAGGCAATGGACATGAAACCTGAGAAATGGGGCCCGGGGTGAGGAAGAAGTGAGACTGGGGCAGTTATGGATTGGAGGGAATAGGACTGAAGGGATCAAGTTGGGCAAGAATGAGCAGAAAAATCCAGAGCATACTCTTCGTCAGAGCTGAGACCTCAGTGGTTCAGAAGCCAAATTGGCAATCAACATTACCCAAAAGAAACCCAGTAGTGTGAATTAATTGTATCATTTACTCTCTCTCTACGTAGGTGTGTGTGTCTATATAAAAATATTCTTGCCTCTCCTGAACCTCACTTTGAATATCACTGCTCTCAGAGTTCATACCTGGAGTGTCAAGGACCTTGGCTTCTGAAAGTGGCTTCCAAAGGTCTGTATCGCAGCACACTCCAGTAATCCCAGCTGAATGGGGACAGATGAATTCTTTCAAACAAGAGGTTTGCTGTTCCACAGTAAATGGTATAATGATGAACAGATTTGCTCTCTTGAAACTGTTCAACAAATATTTCAACTTTTTATTTGAATAAAACTAACTCCAATAATACAGCTAAAGGATGTGACCTTACATTGACATCAGTGCAAGTCTTGAAATAAAATCATGAGAGTTGGCAGCCCTGCAAGCCTTACGAATTCTGAAGTTTTGTCTATAGGGAATTTTTAGCTCCAAAGGCAGGGGCAGTGTACGATTCCCAGCACTGTCCCACAAGCCCACCTTGATCTTGAGCTAGTCCCAAGGGAAACCGTCTCTTAGAGTGACAGAGGTGGTAAAGTCCACAAAATCCATTCTGTACTCAAAATATCTATTGAGACTGCCAAATGGATTTCAAGCTCAGTACATTTCTGTAATGGCTTTGTGAGGCATGGGGAGTCAGTCACACTCCAGTTCCTAGTGGATAACATATATAACTTGAAGGAGGCCCGTTTGCCACCAGACTAGGGAGTGGACAGTCCAGGCCTACTGAAGGTGGAATTCAGTGTGTGATTTGCATGTGCATAAGCTGCCAGTTAGTGTCAGGGCCATGAACCCTAGCAGCATAGCATTTAAGGCACCCAGACATGCACAGCAGGTCTTGGCACAGCCCCTTACTGTTCTGGGTTGAACCCCAAAGTGCCACAATGGCTTCCATTATGTAACCTACAGCTATGCCATTTTCATGTCTGAGACTTCTGCAGAGGATTGTATCATATGAGTTTTCAGGATTGCTTTCATTGTGGCACATTTATTTTGATGTCAAAGTGATACAGCTTGGTTGAAAAACTGAGCCCTCAGTGAATGAAACCACATGCTCCTTGTCATGAGAAATGATTTATTATCCCAGGATAACAGCTTTTATATAGTTAAGAGAACATAATCTAAGTAAATAATAAAGACTGGGGGCATTTACAACAATAACTTACTTCTTGCTGTTTTGTGAGGCTTCCTGGTTTTGATTATAAAATCTGCTCTCTATCAAGTGCTGTGGTGATGATCTGTCAAGTCTATAAAAAGATCCTTTTGAAAGGGAAAAAAATCTTAAGCTGCAAACATCAGCCAACTCAAAAATTACTTTAGCAGTTTGAATGTCCAGGTTTCTAAATGCTCATCCAAGCTTCTGAGATCTTTCTCAGATACAGTCCAACCTTCTTCCCATAACCAAACTATATTCTTTTCATTTTCATCCACCCTGACCCTATGCTGAACTTCCTATAAACTCTCTCTGCCCCCCCTTCATTTCCTTCAAATGTTTGCAAGACAAAATTTTTCAAGCTGGATATATGCCTCAAGGTGAACATTTATTGGGCGGGGGCGGGGGGGAAACCCAATTCAGTAATTTCCAGCAGTGCAAGAATTCCGGTCCAGTGTGCCATAGCAGCAAGATATTTCCAGCCAGTATGGTGTACCGGAAAGACACTGTACTCCCAGCCCCTCCATGGAACTGCTGGTCCTCCAGCTCCATCTATACAGAGCCCCACAGGAGAACACGGCTGAGGGTGGGGAGGCTGGGAGTGGTAAAGCAGCGGGAGGAGCTGCCAGCGTTCTACTCCTTTTCTGTCGGCCTCCCAGGGCAAAAAGGAGCAGAACTGTCAGCCTTACTCTCCTGCCCCCCCAGCCCTGTCCTTTGACAGGGCTGCTGCTGAACAGAGCCAGAGGAAGGGTAGGGGCTGGGGCTTCTGCCCTTTTCCCTGCTGGCAGGGACCAATCAGGGTAAGCAGCAGAACTGCTGGCAGCCCTCCTGCCTGTTGTAACCCCTCCAGTGTACCCACCCTCCAGGTAAAATGGAATGGGGAGGAAAAGAGGGTGAAGGCCCCAGGCTGGAGGTGGGGCAGAGTCATGTGGGGAAGCCACACCCTTAACTGATGCTGCTTCCCCAAACTTGCACCACTAGTAACTTCTGAGTATGGGGCCAAAGAAAATATATTTTGCTTACTTTTTAGATGTATTTTGAACCTGCTCTAGTGCACTTTGAGGTGGGGACTTGAAAATTTGGCAGGGGGTGTCCTTTTGGCTACCTCTATGAAAATCTGCCCAAAGATGGCAGCTGTAGAAGGCTTTCAAAAATTTCACATACGATCAGTAGACTTGTCTGACTGTACTAACTTAATCTTTTTCATTTGCTTTTTTTAAAACCTAGAAGATTACACATGAAAAATTACTTTAGAGCATTAAGGCAGCTAAATTATAATATACCTGTGCAATCTTGTTGGCCCTCTTGTGTGTATGTATTATGATACAGTCTTCAGCTAAATGAGAACATACTTTCCCCCCTAAAAGATGTGTGCCTCATTGAGTGCACAGGATGAATCAGGGTTATATAGTAAAGGTGGCTATGGTCTGTAGACCCCTGCCATATTTGTCCCAAAAGTTTGGAGGTGTAGTATAGAGTGTGAAGCAAGAGATTGTGGGAAAGGAGGATGGTCTCAAGGTCTAGGCAGTTGAATGCAGCCCTAGCAAACCTCTTCCTCTGCTTCCAATTTTTTTTTTAATGATGCTAGGTGAAGCACTTAAACCCCAGGTGATCACTAATCATATGTTCCTCAGCAGAAATTCTGAGCATTCACAGCTGGAGCTGAAGTTGATGGGAACTGTTTTGAACAAAGGGCTATGTAGTGCACAGTACTGTACTCTTAAAAAACCCCAAAAAAAACCCAAAAAAACCAGGTATCTGTAACTGGGGACCAAAATTAGTGAAATCTTCTGATCTTAATTTGTCTGCCTCAGTATCCATTTGTAAAATGGAGATAATACCAACCCTGCACTTCATAGAAATCTTCTGAAAAAATTTGTGAAGCACTTAAACTGTTGTAAACTCCATAATAAATCCCAGAAAGAAATCTGGAGACACAATTAATTTCAATAAGTACACCCTCGGAAGTATTCTGCTTTCTCTCCATGATTCAATTAGTTGCTCAATAAGAAAGTACCTTCTAACTTGTGCCCTGAAAGAGGCAAGGGAAGAAATAGCATAGAAACATATCATGATATGTATCATTATGTATCATAATACATACACATAAGGAGGCTGAACTAAGATTATATAGGCAATGTTAATATATAGGCACCTACTCCTTAGGTGCTTCAGGGATGGAGCACCCACAGGAAACATTTAGCAGGTGCTCAGCACCCAATGAAAGCCAACATCCCCTTGACTCTCATCTGGTGGTGGCCCTGCTGACCGTCTCCCAGAGCATCCTGCCTGCCACAAAACTTGGCTCTGCAACCTTAATGATCTTTTAGCTTTCTGGGTATATAGCCTTTTTTTCTTTCTATGTGAAGAATATGACATTTAGCTGCAAATGGCCCAAGTTTTAGGTACTGTATTTAGAATAAATGTAATAGCCGCAGTTCTCTAATATAACTTAAAAGAATTTGGTTTTTGTATGTATCTTTCAAGTAAAATATAACCCTGCCAGAAGTGTTATGCTTTAGGTGTCAGAGACCTGATTCTCTTAGATATAACTCGGGGGATTTCTGGGATGTGATTTAAAAAAAAAAAATAGCAATCTGATTTTCTAATGTGATTTCTCTCCCCCCCCCCATTGGGGTGTGTGTGTGTGTGTGTGTGTGTGTGTGTGTGTGTGTGTGAGGGGTAATGTTATAGGGGAATTAAACTCTTTATATATAGACCTTCTTTGAAAATAACAAAAACAGGATCATAATTTGTGTTCTGTCTCCCATCATTTCTTATGATTCTGGGGCATATGATCATATTAATATCTTAAATCAGTGTCCATATAATATATAATGACATCATCCTAATGAAAACACTCAATAGAGATGCTCCCCTGGGGCCCACATACAACAGGTGAGCTTGCGATAGTCCATGTGGATCTGATTATTATCAAAATGATGTCCAGTAGAGATGCTGAAGTTTCTCAGGTTCTTACACCAAACAATGTGATATCGTCTGTTCTGTTCTTTGCCTTTTCATGCATACTCACTTTGACAGGCATCATGGGAATCACCAAGGCAGCAGATGGTCTGTGCACAGTTTCCTGAAGCATAAAACAACATTTCTGTACTTGTTGTCAGGACCTTAAATTGCACACTGTTCTATGTGATTATTTTCAAATTCTGGATTGGCCGTAAGGGGCTCAGAAGAGAAATATTTGCATACCATGAAGCTGGGGAGAGAGGCTGAATTAAAATGGCAAGCAACTGGATTGAAACTAAATCCTAGGTAGAAGTCACATCTGCTAACTCTGCACCTCTCTTCTATTTTATTATTTTCCCACAAAAGCAATGACCCCTAATCAGATTAAAAACTATCAAGGTTGAACATACTTAATTTTCAAAACCAAATGATTTTTGGTTGTTTAAAAGCATTAAACTGAAAATTAGCACAAGGATAATATGCAAACTTTAAAATCCAAGTTCAAATGTGGGCTAAAGAATACAATTATAAATGAGACCCATGAGCATAATGTTATTCTATAACATATCAAGTTAATATAATGTATTCATTATTGGAAAGCAATGCCCATTTTTAAAATTCAATTTGGTATGCAACACTCAGTAGATAATGTCAAGCTTAAATTTGTATGTGAGGCTGGAGCAATTGGCATGCAGTTGGAGCTATGGAATGCTGAAAGATTTATAAACCTACTGGGTTTAAACAAATTTGTTTAATTTGTTGTTTTCCTCCGAGTGCCAAATTTCAACAACTTTTAGCAGCTTGCAAATTTAAAGTTACTTTGCAAAAAGATAAAATGTTTAACACAGAGAAATTAGATATATGGGTTGAAAAAAGGGGGTCATTATTTCAAGGAGGAAGGGAAAGATTGAAGAAAATGTTTTAGAAATGATGGGAACAAGTGTGCAATAGGGCTGTGAAAAACTAACTTATGAGTTCTCATTATCACATGAATTTTAATCTCAGCCTGAATGGTTTCCCTCTAAGCACAAATCCATACTCAAAAGTGCTTGGTTTTCTGACTCATCACCCTCTCACCATAGCATGTGGGAATTACAGTAATAAAACACATCATTTTATGCATCTTCATCGGTTTCTGTACACCACAGCAACTTAAATGCCAGTGCCAAACTTTTTAATTTTATCATGGGAAGGGCTGAAGGAGCTGAAGACTTTGACTTCAAATGATTCTTTGAGTTTTATAGGTCACAATTGTATTATTGACCATTGGTGGGAGTGTTTAGTTGGTGCTAGGGGATGTCCCTTGTAGCATGTTAGTAATTATCCTAAGATTAGATCTTAATGAGGATATTTAGAAAATGCTTTGGCTGGATTAAGTTGCTGTATTTAATCATTAGCTCCTTCTGAATCATTAACTGCTTCTGAACCTCTGCTGCTTCCTCTGCAAACTTCTATAACCATAGAGCATTTCTTGATAAAACAAAGCAGGATACAGAACTGCAAGAATGTGCTGGGCTTATGGAGAGGTATTTGCACAACTATTTTATATCTGGTCAGTAATGAAACTGGGTCAAAAATGTTCAAGAAAACTTGAGTTTGTCCATGTCTCTAGTCCTGTGTTTGGCCTTTTGTAAACTGGACCTACAAATTAACCCTAATTATGAGATCAACAGCACAAAGGAAATGAAGGTTCTTAGTCTCAACCACTAACAAATGTTTTTGGGAAGATATGCAAAAGCGAGACTGACTGAACTAGCCAAACAAAAAAAGCGTGCAGATAAGATTCAAGGAGTGTGTTAAAATCATGCTTAGCAAACAAGAAAATTGGAACCAGAAAGCAACGAACCAAAACTGATTGTGTTGGAAATTAGGCCTAATTGGGTCAAAATAATAAGAGCTAATAATGGCTATGTGACCCATCGCTCCCTTTGGCGTCCTAAAAAAAAAAAAAAAAAAACCCTGAGGAAAAGTGATGTCTGACTGACTGAAAATTGGCTGCAGGAATGAGTTTTGCCAAGATGGCTGCCACCCCTACTGTCTCCTGGGACCTTAGGCATCTGTCTGTCATCCTGATTCTGAGATGCCCTGACCAGACCAGGCCAAACATAGGGACCCCAGTAACATTGGGATTCAGCTGGTAGAAGTGTCAAACACTAGATGGAATATGAGGCTGTCTCCTTGCCATGTCGTCTTCTTTCCCGGTCATAGTTCTTCTTATCTTTCTCGTTTTGCCTTCTGTTTTAATAAGAGGCTGGCTGAGCCAGCCAAGACTGTATTTTGCAACACTATTGTAAGCCTGTGACCAGAAATAAACTGCTAAACATAAAGCTCTAAGCAGCTCAATGCGGGTACAAATTTGCTAGGTCTTGTAGTGGCTGATACGGCCAGGGTCTATGCCTGTGGTGTTCCAGCCATGAGTTGTCAACACCAGAGACAGGGCGCTGGATTTTCTATCTTTTGCTGTTCTGTTCTCTCCTTTTGCATGGGGTTGTCTTATTGCCTTACCTAGGAGAAGGGTCCAGAGCCGAGAAATAGAGGCTCCAGCACCTCTCAACAAACTTCTCTTTTCTCCAAACAGCTAGTTATTATCATGTAAGAGACTATTGAGACAGGGTTCTAAAAACTCTCTCCAGATAAACAGGGAACAAGGTATGCTGTTAAATGAAGGCCTTACTTAATACCTTACTGTCTTCCTGCATCTTTTAAATTAAATGTTTACAGGTTTTTTATTAGTGTGTTGGTTTGCTATGGTACCAAGCAGGCTAAGGTCTCTGTATATCAAACCTTACTTTCTTCTTTGAGGAGTGTCCGTGTGGGTGTTCCACCTTAGGTGTTTGGGTGCTGCTGCACACCTACTCAGAGATTTTTGGTAGCAGTGCCTTCCGGTAGGCTGTGCACGTGAAGCAGACTGCATGCACGGTGCCGCTACTATGCATGCACAGCCAACTGTCCCTTCAGTTCCTTCTCTGCCACCACTAATGTCAGTCAGAACCGCAACGCTCTCCAACACTATTTTTATTCAAAGGACTCTGTTCTTCCAGTGTAGTTATGTATAGCTAGTATAGCTGTTCCTTGTAGTTCTAAAAGTTAAAACAGTTAGTGTTACTAAAAAAAATATTTTTTTCTTGGTGAGGCTGGCTTTTTGTCTTGACAATCTCTTCTCTCTGGGATGCCAGGTTCCCCAGGCTTTAAATGTTGCCTCTCGTGCAGGCTCTCCATTCCAGTTGGACAGGCACTCGCCGTGTGTCCAGTGCCTGGGCCAGGGCCAGGGCCATGTCACAGCCCAGTGCCAACACGGCAAGCAGTTAACGGCCCAGATGGGGAAAGCCAGGAAGCTACAACTAAAGCTGATCTCCCTGGAAAACACAGTAAGACCAGCCTCGGACCTGGAGCACTCCACCTTGCCTCGGCAGCCCTCCCCACTGGCTATGTCTGAGAAGGCGGCCCCCTCAGGCTCTGGCTTCAGGGACTCTTACTTGGATCAGCCCAGGAAGAGATCCCATTAATCAATTAAGGGTGACTCCCCCTTAAAAAAAGGGGGACAAACACCCAGAATACCCCGTGCATGACCCACGCTAGGGAACCGGACAGGGAAGTACCAGGACCGTCGGGCTCCAGTGGTTCCTAAGGATCCAAGGACCTCACAAAGATGGCTGTGAGGACACTGGAGAAGCCTAAGTCAAAGTCAGCACTGCGAGCACTGCCTGCCTCTGATACAGTACCAATGAAGGCTAAGTCAAAGATGACTTCTTCGGACCCTCCATCGGCACTGAAAAAATCTAAGATGCATTCTGTGCCATCAGTACCCAAGCCACTCCTGGTGCTGAGGAAATATAAACAACCAGCACGGATGACTATGCAGCCAGTACTGTCTGCACTGCAGGTAGTGGTGGTGCTGCCCTCCATGCTCCCTCTGGCACCGACAATGCCAATACCGCACGTGTTAACAACGGCAGAGGAGCTCAGAGTGACATCAGTGCTGATGACCCCATTATTCAGCACCGACGGTGTGCCCACTTCCAGCAGATTTACTTTGTCCACTCCTGTCAGCTTGGCATCGCTGTGGTCGAGTGATGAGAATGTGGTCTTATTGGTGGCCAACTGGCCATACTAGGATCCTTGGAGCAGTCTCAACCAACCCCGACTGTACCATCCAGGGCTACCTCTATACCATCGTTGGACAGACCATTGTGCCAGGAGGAGGATGAGCCACCTTCAAGTGACGATGAGTCTACTGCCTCTTTGCAGCCACCAACACACCTCTCATCATCCTTCCCTGATGACACACTGATGCTGCCTCCTCCTGCAGCAGAAGACTACTTTAAGTCCTTCTAAGAATTTTACAGAAGGGTGGCAGATGTTCTGGAAGTCTCACTAGTTAGCCTCCCTGAGACTCAGTACAAATTAACCAATAGACTACATTTCTCACCGACAGTCAAATTGGCCCCTCCCATAGACCCAGCCCCCATGGACTCTGCCAAGGCTATCATAGAACCATAGACCTGGAAGAGACCTCAGAAGGTCATCAAGTCCAGCCCCCTGCTCTAGGCAGGACCAATCCCAACTAAATCAACCCAGCCAGGGCTTTGTCAAGCCGAGACTTAAACACCTCTAGGGATGGAGACTCCACTACTTCCCTAGGTAACCCATTCCAGTGCTTCACCACTCTCCTAGTGAAATAGTTTTTCCTAATATCCAACCTGGACCTCTCCCACCACAACTTGAGACCATTGCTCCTTGTTCTGCCATCTGTCACTACTGTGAACAGCCTTTCTCCATCCTCTTTGGAACCTCTCTTCAGGAAGCTGACGGCTGCTATCAAATCCCCCCTCACGCTTCGCTTCTGGAGACTAAACAGACCCAACTCCCTCAGCCTCTCCTCGTAGGTCATATGCTCCAGCCCCCTAATCATTTTGGTTGCCCTCCGCTGGACCCTCTCCAATGCGTCCACAATACTCCAGATGTGGCCTCACCAGAGCCGAATAAAGGGGAATAATCGCTTCTCTGGATCTGCTGGCAGTGCTCCTCTTAATGCAGCCTAATATCCCATTAGCCTTTTTGGCTACAAGGGCACACTGTTGACTCATATCCAGCTTCTCATCCACTGTAACCCCCAGGTCCTTTTCTGCAAAACTACTACTTAGCTGGTTGGTCCCCAGCCTGTAACAATGCTTGGGATTCTTCCGTCCCAAGTGCAGAACTCCGCACTTGTCCTTGTTGAACCTCATCAGATTTCTTGTGGCCCAATCCTCCAATTTGTCTAAGTCACTCTGGACTCTATCCCTGCCCTCCAGTGTATCTACCTCTCCCCCTAGCTTAGTGTCATCTGCAAACTTGCTGAGGGTGCAATCCATCCCCTCATCCAGGTCATTAATAAAGATATTGAACAAAACCGGTCCCAGAACCGAACCTTGGGGCACTCCACTAGAAACCGACTGCCATCCTGACACTGAGCTGTTGATCACTACCTACTGGGCCTGGCCTTCTAGCCAGCTTTCTATCCATCTTACCGTCCATTTATCCAATCCACATTCCCTTAACTTGCTGGCAAGAATATTGTGGGAGACCGTATCAAAAGCCTTGCTAAAGTCAAGGTATATCACATCCACTGACTTTCCCATGTCCACAGATCCAGTTACCTCATCATAGAAGCTAATCAGATTGGTCAGGCACGACAAAGGGCAAGTCATGCCTGACCAATCTGATTAATCCATGCTGACTATTCCTAATCACTTTCCTCTCTTCCAAGTGCCTCAAAATAGATTCCTTAAGGATCCCTTCCATGATTTTTCCAGGAACCGAGGTAAGACTGACCGGCCTATAGTTCCCTGGATCATCCTTCTTCCCTTTTTTTGAAGATGGGCACTACATTTGCCTTTTTCCAATTATCTGGGATCTCTCCCGATTTCCATGACTTTTCAAAGATAATGGCCAAAGGCTCCTCAATGACACTTGCCAACTCCCTCGGTACCCTCTGGTACATTAAGTCCAGACTCATGGATTTATGTACGTTTAGCTTTTCTAAATAGTTCCTAACATGTTCTTTACCCACCAAGGGCTGTCCATCTTCGGCCCATCTTGAGTCACTTAGCGCATTAGTCGGTTAGATGCCAGCGATAATACCACCAGTCTGCAAGAGATCAGACCGCAAATACTAGGTAGTACCACAAGGGGCTGATTGCTTGTTTTCGCATCCAGCCCCTAACTCCTTAGTGATGGATTGTGTGAACCAAAGGGGAAAGCAGTGCAATGAGGACCACTCCCTATGACAGAGTGGAAATGCCTTGACCGCATGGTCAATGTCATACCACATTTTTGAGTATATGTCGCATCTCACTTGTAAACCATTTGAACCTATGGCGACATGCTTCACCTCTGTATGAAGGTGGTCTTACTGGTGGCAGTCACACCCGCCAGAAGGACAAGAAAAATTGGTGCTCTCACAGTGAACCCTTCTTTTACAGTTTTCCACAAGGACAAAGTTGTTCTTCGTCCTCACCCTAAGTTCCTCCCGAAGGTTCCCACTCCGTTCCACAGCAATGAGCCCATAAACTTACCTATCTTCTTTCCTAAGTCTCACACCGATGATAAAGAGGCTGCACTATACACTCTAGACATCCACAGGGTGATTGCCTTTTACTTGGACAGAACTAAACAGATGCGCAAGTCAAACAGGTTGTTTATTTCCATCAGCAGACTATCCTGGTGGATAGTGGACTGTATCAAACTAGCCTATTCCACTTGTGGCCAAGCTTCTCCATTGTATCTATGTGAATTCAATGAGAGCCATGGTGGCCTCTGCAGCCTACCTAACAGCATTTTGCTCATGGACATATGCAGATAAGCAACGTGGTCCTCCGCTCACATGTTTGCTAGACACTAAGCTCTGGACAGTCCCCTCCTCCTGGGGTACCCAGTTTGGACACACTGTCCTATCCACTGTACACAATAATTAACTGAAGCACTCACCTCCATCACAGATACTGCTTCATAATCACCTAAGGTGGAGCACCCACAGGGACACTCCTTGAAAAAGAACAGAGGATTACTCACCTTGTGCAGTAACAGAGATTCTTCGAGATGGTTGTCCCTGTGGGTGCTCCACCAGCTGCCCTTCCTCCCATCTGCTTCGGACATGCTGGTTTCTCCTTCTGGGGCAGAGAAGGAACTGAACTTAACGGCCATACTGGGTCAGACCAAAGGTCCATCTCTCCCAGTGTGCTGTCTGATGACAGTGGCCAATGCCAGATGCCCCAGTGGGAGTGAACACAGCAGGTTCTGTGTTGTTTAGCTCTAATTTACCCCAAATATCTTCTAAGCACCCAGTAAGCAGTGTTGCTAATGCTGCTAGACAATATTCAGCTTCCATGGTTTAGCAAATTCTCTTGTTCAGCACTGGCCAGGACCGGAGAGTGATGGACTAGAGTGGCTCAACCTGTATAGCTCTTAATGGAAAAAAGGGGACTATAACTTACTCAGGCTGTAACATTTGAATGTCAATGCCTAGGGGAATGCTAAGAATATTGACAATGTTTTTTAATGAATTTCTTTGATGTTCCTATGATTATAATCTTATGTATGATTACATTCAAAGCCTACAGGAAAATTTCCTTTCTATAAAGAACTAATTGATACTAAAAGGATAACATTTTGGAAGCTATTAACAGGCGACAACCACAATGAAAAACTGTCAGAGAAGTTCCTATTAGAGAAGATAGCATCTGAAGATCTTAGTTATAGATAGTCAGGATCATTCTGACTAAGGGATCTAAAGGAAGTTTGCTCAATTTTTTTAAACAATGAAAATAATTTGATTTCTCTTTATGGGTTTTCTTTGTAGTACACCCTATAGAAACCTAGGGTTTATTATCTGATATGGTTAAAATGGGGTCAGTATAAGTGCAGAACATTTATTTTTAAAATGTAATATGCATTCTACTGTGTGGTTTGACAGTAGCAGTGAGGAACCAAGAAAATGATCATAGAATACTAGGACTGGAAGGGACCTTGAGAGGTCATTGAGTCCAGTCCCCTGCCCTCATGGCAGGACCCAGTACCATCTTCTAGACCATCCCTGGTAGATGTCTATCTAACCTGCTCTTAAATATCTCCAGAGATGGAGATTCCACAACCTCCCTAGGCAACTTATTCCAGTGTTTAACCACCCTGACAGTTAGGAAGTTTTTCCTAATGTCCAACCTAAACCTCCCTTGCTGCAGTTTGAGCCCATTGCTGCTGCTTCTATCCTCAGAGGCTAAGGAGAAGAATTTTTCTCCCTCCTCCTTGTGACACCCTTTTAGATATCTGAAAACAGCTATCATGTCCCCTCTCAATCTTCTCTTTTCCAAACTAAACAAGCCCAATTCTTTCAGTCTTCCTTCATAGTCATATTCTCCAGAACTTTAATCATTCCTGTTGCTCTTCTCTGGACCTTCTCCAATTTCTCCACATCTTTCTTGAAATGTTGTGCCCAGAACTGGACACAGTACTCCAACTGAGGCCTAATCAGCGCAGAGTAGAGCGGAAGAATGACTCCTTGTGTCTTGCTCACGACATACCTGTTAATGCATCCTAGAATCATGTTTGCTTTTTTTTGCAACAGCATCACACTGTTGACACATATTTAGCTTGTGGTCCACTATAACCCCTGGATCCCTTTCTGCTGTACTCCTTCCTAGACAATCACTTCCCATTCTGTATGTGTGAAAATGATTGTTCCTTTCTAAGTGGAGCACTTTGCATTTGTCCTTATTAAACTTCATCCTGTTTACCTCAGACCATTTCTCCAATTTGTCCAGATCATTTTGAATTATGACCCTGTCCTCCAAAGCAGTTGCAACCCCTCCCTGCTTGGTATCATCTGCAAACTTAATAAGTGTACTCTATGCCAATATCTAAATTCTTGATGATATTGAACAGATCTAGTCCCAAAACTGACCCCTGGAGAACCCCACTTGTCATGCTCTTCCAGCATGATTGTCAATTATTAACTACTCTCTAAGAATGGTTATCCAGCCAGTTATGCACTCACCTTATAGTTGCTCCATCTAGGTTGTATTTGCCTAGTTTATTGATAAAAATATCATGCGAGACCATATCAGATGCCTTACTAAAGTCTAGGTATACCACGTCCACTGCTTCTCCCTTATCCACAAGACTCATTATCCTACCAAAGAAAGCTATCAGATTGGTTTGACATGATTTGTTCATTACAAATCCATGCTGGCTGTTCCCTATCACCTTATCTTCCAGGTGTTTGCAGATGATTTCCTTAATTTCTTGCTCCATTATCTTCCCTGGCACAGAAGTTAAATTGACTGGTCTGTAGTTTCCTGGGTTGTTTATATTTCCCTTTTTATAGATGGGCGCACTATTTGCCCTTTTCCAGTCTTCTGGAATCTCTCCTGTCTTCCATGATTTCCCAAAGATGATAGCTAAAGGCTCAGATACTTCCTCTATCAGCTCCTTGAGTATTCTAGGATGCATTTCATCAGGTCCTGGTGACTTACAGACATCTAACTTTTCTAAGTGATTTTTAACTTGTTCTTTTAAAATTTTATCCTCTAAACCTATCCCCTTTCCACTAGTATTCACTGTTAGGCATTCCTTCAGACTTCTCGGTGAAGACTGAAACAAAGAAATCATTAAACATCTTTGCCATTTCCAAGTTTCCTGTTACTGTTTCTCCTTCCTCACTGAGCAGTGGGCCTTCCCTGTCCTTGGTCTTCCTCTTGCTTCTAATATGTTTATAGAATGTCATCTTGTCTTGTTTCCCTTTATGCCTGTAGCTAGTTTGAGCTCATTTTGTGCCTTTGCCTTTCTAATCTTGCCCCTGCATTCCTGTATTGTTTGCCTGTATTCATCCTTTTGTAATTTGTCCTAGTTTCTATTTTTTATGAGACTCCTTTTTTATTTTTAGATCATGCAAAATCTCCTGGTTAAGCCAAGGCGGTCTTTTGCCATACTTTCTATCTTTCCTACGCTGTGGAATAGCTTGCTTTTGGGCTCTTAATAATGTCCTTTGAAAAACTGCCAACTCTCTTCAGTTGTTTCTTCCCCTCAGTCTTGCTTCCCATGGGACCTTCCCTACCAGCTCTCTGAGCTTACCAAAATCTGCCTTCCTGAAATCCATTGTCTCTATTTTGCTGTTCTCACTTTCACCCAAGCTGCCTTCCGCTTTCAAATTCTGAACCAGTTCCTCCCTGTTTGTTAAAATCAAATCTAGAACAGCTTCCCCCCAGTAGCTTTTTTCAACCTTCTGAAATAAAAAGTTGTCTTCAATGAAGTCCGAGAACTTATTGGATAGTCGGTGCTCCACTGTGTTGGTTTCCCAACATATATCTGGATAGTTGAAGTCCCCCATCACCACCAAATCCTGCGCTTTGGATGATTTTGTTAGTTGTTTTAAAAAAAGCCTCATCCACCTTTTCCGCCTGGGTAGGTAGTCTGTAGTAGACTGCTAGCATGACATCACTCTTGTTTTTTACCACTTTTAGCCTAACCCAGAGACCCACACCCCGTCCGTCTCCTATGTCCATCTCCACCTCAGCTCAAGTGTGTACATTTTAAATTTATAAGGCAACACCACCTCCCTTTTTCCCCCGCCTGTCCTTCCTAAGTAAACTGTACCCTTCTATATCAATATTCCAATCATGTGTATTAACCCACTAAGTCTCTGTGATACCAACAATGTCATAGTTGTATTTATTTATTAGCACTTCCAGTTCTTCCTGCTTATTACCCATACTTCTTGCATTTGTGTATAGGCATCTAAGATACTGATTTGATCTTGCCTCCCAGTTCTGCCTTGTCTCTCCTTTCTCTCTACTATTATAGCCGACACTCCCTCCCATTTCCGACCCATCTCCCAGATCTCCATGTTCTTTCTTTACCCGTGGGCTTTGGTCACCTGTCCATGAACTATGAAACAGTTCTCTGATATTTTTGAATTTCTAAGAAAGCAGTGATTAGCCTGTAGTACATTTGTGTATTTCCTTTACACAGCTGTGCTAAAATAAAACTGATCTATATGGTTGTGGAAAAGGTGTTCTTATGATCGAGGCCCATGGATTGAGTATTGTGAATTGGAATAAAGGAGGCCACTGCTTATGGGAAAACTGGTTTGATGACTCCCTCTGAAATGGTGAGCTGTGAATGAAGCACTCCTAGGCCACTCCAGAGAGATGAGCATGTTGCCATGTCCCTTTAAAAACAAACCAGCCAAACACAACACAGTAGGCATTGTTTAGGGATATTCCACCAAGGCACGGGGAAGGGGCTGTTGGTGGTGATCTCTGCCGCAGCTCATATTTGAACTGCTCCTCACCTTTTTGTTTTTGATTTTCTATTTTTGGAGTTTGTGGTGGACAATAAAGTGAGGTTACCTGTACTTGCCTTCCAGTTCCATGATAGACTGCACTGGGACTTTCACACTGGTACTACCATGAGGGCTGAAACATCTGCCTGCAATCTGGATGCTTCTTTCACTTTCTGGTGAGTTTAGTCTCCAAATTCTCTGGCTTTCCTAGTGATGCTCCTGAACAAAAGATGAACTAAAAATCTAAAATGAGACCTTTTTATCACGCTTCATCTTCTGTGGTGTTTGTCTGCTTCACTGTTTTTGAGCAGACACCTGCTGCTACTTACATACTATGCTATTGATCTGGACATCCACTGGTGTTGGTGGTAGCTCTGCAGATGGATTTAGAGAGCAATATGGTGGAAATCTCTAGGAGTTTTCTGTACCTTACCAAATTATCTGGAGTGCACAAGTGAAAGAGGAGGTATATGAAATGCATTCATGAACATAAGTCAGGCAGGTCAAATTTTTTGCCAACCAGAGTCCTCCCTACCCCGGCAATATGACAGGCTTTCTGTTGGAAAACATCACCACTCCAAAGCAATACAGTATGGATATGAAAACTTCCATTACATTGTTCAGTACAGAACTTAATCCCAAACTAATTAAAATGACATGGGGAGCCTTAGAGTAATTAAAAGAGATGTCCCAATCCAAGTCATTATAAATAAATACATAAACATTAAAAGTAGTGGGAAAATGCAACTATTTCAGGATACTACTTTCTTTCAAGTCCTCCTTAAAAGTCCTCAAGCTGTAAAATATGGCTGATTTGGAAAATGGAATTTCCATTTCATGGAAAATTCTGACACTTCACAATATTTCATTGTGCTGCTTTGTGACACAGTAGCAACTTCTCATAGAATCAAAATTCTGGAGGAAAATTGATGTGAAAACATTGCATCATTTAAATGTTAAATTTTATTTTGATATTAAATATAAATATCAATACATAAGTATAACTTGCTATGGAATGATAAAGTAGAAACAAATTATTAAAAATTTATCAAAAAATGTAATCAGTCAGGGAACTGCCACAAATGTTTAGATTTTGATCTACTTAATTTTCCAATAAAACTCTTCTGGTAACTTTTTTTTCTACCAGTGATACCATAAAATGCCATGAAATGAATGCAGTCACTGTATATGCAATCAGCACCATAACAAGGTATTTTTGCAGCCGGGGCAAAATATTAATTTTACGTCCCCTCTCCTTAGGTTAGAATGCACTGTGCTCTTTACTTTTGCAACTTATTATATTTACTTATTGCGTCTTTGCGCTCCTGATTCTGATGTGCCTGGGGCAGGCACCCTGCTTGCCCTGCCCTTGTTACAGCCCTGTGTGCAGTAACTACTTCATTCAAATATGTTTGATTCTTGGATAGTTTTGTAGGTAAGTATGGGATTACCATAGAGTCAAGAACACTTCCCTGTCCATGGAGTGTAGAGGTTGGACCTCCCTGGTCCAGCACACTCAGGAGCTGAGTGGTCCCGAACAAGGGAGTTTGCCAGACCAGGGGAGGTCAGGCCTCGTGTTCTTCCAGGACTCCCCTCTTAGCTGCTGGCCCATGGATGTTGCTGGACCAGGGGGACTCAATCTGTGGTTATCTGCTTGGCAGAATTCATGCACTAACTACCTTTTCACCCCCAGAGGCAAATTTCTCAAATCTCATGAGAGGAATTTACTAATTCTAGAATCTTTATCCACTTTACACATTTAGTCGATTGTAATATTTGTCATTTTCATGCTTGCTAATACTTTCCACAAAGAGGGAAGGTAATATTCAATAGGTGCTCTTCAAAACATTGATCTGTTACTGACTTTGAGTTCACTCTCTCAGATGCAGTAAAAACTACTGATCTAGAAAATGTATTTGCTACTTACCTTTAGTTTCCTTTGCAGCATGTCGTATGTATCAAAAGGTGTGTATACTAGAAGCTGATAGGCACCTACAACAGTGGAGACAATATAAAAAAAACCTCAGGGAGACTTCAAGGGCTAGTATGAAGATAATACTGAAAAACATTCTGAAACTTTTTTTTTTAAACTTTCCATTTTTGCTCACTATGGAAGAGAGGCATGTCTCCTCTCTGAGCTTCTCAGCAAGGCAGTTATCACCACCTCTTTTCTCATCACTTTTCAGAACACAGTTTCAATTGTCAGACAACAGTGAGCATTAAAGTCTACTGATAACGCTGATACTAGCTCATCATAGGGGCAGGGAGACTTTTTCTTTCACTTGTAAAAGGTACCATAACTATTTTGAATCCTGAAATAAATTAGTTCTCTTTCTCGTCTCTGTTTCTTAACCATCCACCTTGAATTTCAAGTCTCTTACACCTGTTGTCTGCTAAAGGCCAGCCCTGAGAATTATCCCTCCTGTAAATATGTGAAATCCCTCAGATACAGGTTGACACTCCCTGGTCTGGTACCCGGGGGACTTGAGCTGTCCCAGACCAGGGAGTTTGCCGGATCAGAAGAGGTCAATGTTCCCCTGCTGTCTGCCCTGCTACTAGCTCCTTTCTCTGGAGCTCTCGAGGCTGGAGCTCCCTGCTCTTGCTGCCCCTGCTGCTGCCAGGAGTTCCCTGGAGTTCCCCAGCCAGCATTGCCCTATTGCCACCAACCCTGCTACCGCTGGAGATTCCTCGAGGTTTCCTGGCCCTGGGGCTGCCCTGCTGCTGCTGGCCCTGCTGCCGCCCGGGGTTTCCAGGCTGGGGCAGCCAGCGGGGATTCCCCTGATGCCACTTGGCCCTGTTGCCAGGGTTTCCCTGATGTGCTGCCTAGCCCCACAACTGCTGGGGGTTTCCCAGTCAGGGCTACCCAGCCATCACAGCCCCACTGCTGCCAGGGGGTTCCCAGAGTTCCCTGGCTAGGCTGCTCAGCTGCTGTTGGCCCCACTGCCAGAGGCTTTCCTGCCACTACTCACGTGGGGGGGGGTTCCCCGGCTGGGGCAGAGGCTCCCTGATGCCGTCTGGCCCTGCTGACACTGGGGTTTCCCTGCCTAACTGCTGGTGGCCCAGCCGGGGACCAACATTCTTCCGGCTGGCTCCCACTCCTGGGGCTCCTTGGTCTGCCAGCATCCATGGCTTTCCTGGATCATGGATGTTGCCAGACCAGAGTCCCGGATTTGGGAGGTTCAACCTGTACTTGTGATTTCTCTCCTATAGCAGCAGATTGCAGATGCTAACTGTGCTTTCAGTAACTGCTGCCTGTGTAATACTTGGCTGTTTCCCTGTTAGGGAAAATGACAGAATAGGGAAAATCTGCATCCTCTGAGCCAAATTTCTGTATTAATTTAGTGAGTGGACATTGGGAATCCAAGAATTTTGCTTTTTCAAGGGTGCTGTTACATAGACAGTGAATTATTATATGGGCCTATGTTGCCTCAGCACCAGGAATATTCCTGGTCCTGGCTGGGCTCCACCAAAGCTTAGGGCCAGATCTCTCCCCAGCCGCTCCTGCTGCCCTTGCATGCTTTCCACCTGTGTGTCTGCCAGCCCTGCCTGCTGCTCTCAGTGATTTTTAAAATGTCTTGGAGACCCTGCGACAGCCGCCACCACGAGCAGTGCAGTGGCTTCCTGCTGCTCAGTCCCTGCACCTGCTGGCACCTCCCTGTGGTCTCTGTGTGTGTCGCCTGCAGTGGGAGCAGTGCACGACACCCTCCTCTCCCGTTGCAGGGACTTGTGTGCCAGCAGCCACTCTAGCCTTAATTTTAAATCACTTGGGGACAGCAGGTGGGGCCGGCAGATGCACAGGATGAAGGGAGTGCATGGGGGCAGGGGCTGCTGCCAAGGAGGGTGCCCCAGGTAAGCTTGGTAGCCCCATCCTCTCCCCTCATACACCCCATTCCTTTCCAGAGCTTATCTCCTCTTCCCTGTCCATCCTGCCCCAGACTTCCTCCCATAGCCTGCCCCCAGCACCCATTTCTGCATTCCCATTCCCTTCCCTCAGGCCAGGGCCTGCACCAAACTCCATTCCAGAGACTGTATCCAAACTCCTTCCAAGAGCCTGCATCCCCTTCTCCACCAAAATTTGTGCAATCCTGCTGCTCTTGACTATATCAGTCTGACTGCTTGGCATACCTAAAAAGCACAGACAAATCTGGAAAGCTACGAAGGAGCCTAAATCTTGTACCTCATATACATATACATCCTATCCACGCACAGATTACATAAAAGCTCTTTAAATAATTTGCTACCTGTGGGCATATAAGTCTTCAGTTACATGATCAAATACTGTTTTTTTTCCCATAGGACCTGTGTTCTCCCATGTATGGGATGGCTCTGTCTTGAGGGTGAATCAGAGGTTTTTAGTAAAAGAGGCTGTTGTCCGTAGGACCCCTGCCTTGTTTGTTGTAGAAGTTGGAAGCTATACATGGAATGAGGCAAGGGATTGTAGGAGAAAATGCTGCTGTTTTAAAGCAGTTGAATGTTGCTCTGAAACTCTGTCCCTGACTATGCTACAGAATTGGTGATGTTAGTCAAGTCATTTAAGTCAAGCTTGACTCTTTCTTCCCCATCCCCTTTAACCTTGTCCCAGTTCCTCATCAGATATGTCTGTTACGTATCTTGGCCTCAGGTTACACGTCTTCTCCCCCAAATCCATATTCCTTAATCTCACTGGCTCCCTGGCTCCCTCTGCAGTTTCCTCATCCTGTGTCATTTTTTTTTCTCCTTAACTCCTTGCTTGGTGAGTCCTCATCTCCTTTGCCACACTCTGGTTACCTGATCTCTTTGAACGACTAGTCCATGTTCTCCCTCCCAAACCGCACAAGCTCCAGTTCCAATCAACTTCATCGACCCACTCCAATTTGAACCCTTCATATCCTTTTCCTCTTCTAAACTGCCTTGCCTTAGCAGGGGTTGAGGTGGGGGACTTGGAGAACAGGGGAGAAACAGGCTCTCAGTTCAGTTGCTGAAACCTGGGATGGCACAGAGCAGCCTAGAAATGCAGTTGCAGGGAAAGTCCTGCTCAATTCTTGGATAAAGCATGACCTGTTAAAATGGAATCTTCAGAGAGGTGTGTGTGGTGTGTGTGTGTGTGTGTCTGTGTGGTGTGTGTGGTTTTTTGCAAATTTCTAGCACACCTCTACTGAGCTTGTGAGAACTGCGGTTTTCCCCATCCTCACCTCCCTCCAATGTTTATCACTAGGCCAATTTGGATGTTTTTTCAGGGAGATTGCAAAAGACACCTAGAATTGTTATCCCCTTTCTCATTTGAAGTCTGTGCTCCAAAGCATGGGGTACAATATCATTTAAAAGAAAAGGTCATTGGAATGTTTTCACATGGTCCAAACCATGTCTGTTTCCCTAGCCACATTCTTGGAAGTGAATCAAACCATTTCAGTGGATGTTTTCCAAAAATTTTTTAGCCTGAGGTACATACCCAGGTTGGAATATTTCAGCTTGAATGGTTCAAGCTTCATCTGAAAATGGCCTTATGAGAAGAGTAGGGAACCTTAATAATAGGTAGTGATTCCAGCATGGCCTATAATAAAATATCTATTAATGTGTTTTCTATAGAAATATGTATGTACATGTGCATGCAACCATGAACAATGGGTCAGAATGATCTCCTGCTTCTAACTTATTAAAATGGAACTGTAAATTGAAGTTTCTGAAGAAAGGTGAGAGAGGAATGGCATGTAGCTAGAAAGTATTAATTATTAGTGGTTAAATATACAGAAATGGAATTGTCCAACAGTCAGAAGGCTGGGAGACTGTGTTACTGACCTGGAACTGTACAATTATTTCTAGTTACATAATTCCCTATGTTTTTGGTTTAGAGTGTCCAATTTGCACAAGCATTGAACCATTATATCATGACAGTATCATTTTGAGAGTCCTTGTCTGGCTGGGAAGCATTAGCAAAATTGTGCAGGAGTATGCATAATTGCTGTGTGATTATCTGGATTCTTGATAACTGTACTGTGAATGTACACACACCTCTCCTTGGTGACTATAATCCCTCCACTCTGATCAGCTCTTGTATTTAGATTGTTGAAATAGATTTTACTCTGTCAGCCTCTCACTTTCTTCAGCTGAAGCACAGACAGTTTCTGTGGTGATGGGTAAGTCACTTAGGACTTCCCTACACAAGCTTTAGTTTGTGGTCAGTTTGGGGGGGACGGAGGGGAGAGCCTTGCTAGGCCCCTGGGCAATGTGTGTGAGGATTACCTCAGTGGGCAGGGCCTTGGATAGAGGGGTCAGGCAGGGGCTGTCAGCCCTTAGCGCTGCCTGGAGCTCACTGTGGCTATTTAAAAGACCTGGGACTCGGATGAGATTTTGACTTTGTCCTGATCTGGAATGTGAACATTTTTTTTTATCTTAAACTTATATGGAATAGGAAGTTTCCTTCTCAGTTCTGTTCACTGATGATACCTGAGGAATACCGTAAATTAGCGTATATAACCCGCACCCGTGCATAACCCGCACCCGTGCATAACCCATGGTTTTTCCTAAAAGTGTTTTTAAAAAAAAAAGTCTAAGATAACCCGCACATGTGTATAGCCCGCGGGTTGTATGCGCTACTTTAAGGTACCTGGTAATTGCTGGCCGGCCTGCAGGAGAGGAGCCGTACTCACGTCCAGGCTCCATGCAGCCACAGCCAGGCGCAACCCACCCTCCTCCAGGAGGGGGGGAACAGAGAGTGCAGGCGAGCTGGCTGGCCTGCGGGAGGGGAGCCGCACTCGTGCCCAGGCAAGTAAAAATAAACTTGTATACCCCGTGGACATGTGTTATCCCATGAGGGGGCTGCAGGGTTTGTAAAATTTGTATAACCCGCAGATTATATGCACTAAAACACGGTAACGTGTAATACTCAATGACGGTAATGTCGGCATTTAATCTTTCCATGCCTTTTGTAAATGGAAATAAGAGTTCCCTACCTAAAAAAAAGATTGTGAGAATAAATCTATGAAAGATCTCAGTCTTTGACAGATGGAACCAGAAAAACTTTTAAATTTCAATAATATGACTCTATCAAAACATGGAATATTCCATCACTTATGGCTGAGGCATTTGCTTTGAGTTGGCTTTGTTGTTCATTCCCAACTTTCCATTTCTAATGTTCAGCTATTAAGTTCACACTCAACAAAAATAGTATTTATCAGGCTATCTATAATCTTTTTTAAATGCTTTTAAGCAATAAAGCATGAAGTTGGAGTTTTATCTCTAATGTATAGTGGGTTGGACTTTTATATCTCCTGTTTCAGTAGTTGGAGCAGTTTGTACTTTCCTGCTTTTTTGTGGGGTTTTTTAATTATGAAGATTGGAAATAGAGATGGACCATGCCTGCATTACTTAAAAAACAACATAGTCTTGCAGCACCTTAAAGATTAACAAAACATGTAGATGGTATCGTGAGCTTTTGTGGGCACAACCCACTTCCCATGAAAGCTCATGATACCATCTACATGTTTTGTTATTTTTTAAGGTGCTGCAAGGCCATTCATTGGGTTTTTTTAAGGTTTTTCAGTTACAGACTAAGTTGGCTAGCCTTCTGATGCTTTTGAACATGCCTGAATTGTCATTTACGTTATAATGGTGGCAACAGGATGTCTCTTGGGTAATGCCCTGGGCTCTTGGTTCTGGGTTCTGAAAATTCCCAACCAACTGTGGTCAGATACATTTTTAATATCTTCTGCTTAACACTTGCAGTGGAGGGGCCCAAGAGTTTTGCTGCAGTGTTACAAACCTAAGCAACATTCCAAAACGAACTAAACAGGTAGCAAAAAGCAAAGATGGAATGTAAAACATGAACACCTGTTTCTTTTCATTCAAACTGTTTTGGGGAGGGATTTGATGCCCATATATCTACTTGGCTTCAGACAGCTGGAGAGGGAATATTTCTAAAGGAAACAGTGGTGCTCAGATGCTAGAGTGATAAGGGCCATATAAAAATGGAGCATGAAATTTTGGCCATGTTTAATTCAGCGAGTTTTGCCATTGACTTCAGTGGACCTGAGATTTCATCCTAGATATGTGAGAAATCAGAGGTTCATTAAGAAGTGACTACAATCAAAGATGTATTGTGTGGTTCAATTTACTTTAGATCCAAAGGAAACCAGTACACGCCAGAACTACTTAACCACTTTCTTATTTATTGAAAGCTTTAAGCAATTAATACAGTTGTTTAAGTTACAAGCCTTAAGAACAATTACTATACAATTTAAATACTATAAATTCTAAAGCAATTAATACAGCGCAAAGCAATGCAAAAGCAGTTACTAAAAGAGCTACTATATACAATAATAAAGCCTAATTCACTTACACTTCATCCATATCCTACCTACAGTGCCAGGCAGGAGGTTGTGGTTCTGTCTTTTCCCACGCATAGGAACTCCACCACTGACGTAGCTAGTGTGAAGGGCCTAATCACTTCTAGTTACATCGAGCAGGACGTGTGGGTCAATCCTGCTCATTCCCTCCCATTGACTGCTCTTACTAAACCCAATTTATAGCAAAATGAGACTTGGTCATTCTAATAATATTTACCAATTGATTACGTGTTGTGTAGGATATGTAAAATGCCCCTATTTGGGGTGCATCCTGCTATCCAGGATGTTACTGCTATGTGCGCAGTTGACAGTTTCATGGCTGAATCTGTACTTTTTGCTTATCAGGAACAAGTACCAGTACAAGGCTGCTTGTCCTGTGTGTTCTTGACGTGGTCTTGCGTACTATGCTTAATCCGCATTGTTATGCAAAACATTTCCTGACTCTTGGGCCCTGCCTGCGTGCTTTGTTACACCAGACTTGAAACAGGCCAGAAAGCTGCACTTTGGACAAGGCAGACATTATTGCCAAGGCAGAATAGTCCAGGCTCTCCCACAAGGTGAAAATGATCAGCTTATTTTTATGAAGACAGAAAACAAACTGCATTTAAATAAAAGTTAACTGGATCACCTGAGACTTTTGTTGGCAGTTATGAGATCTGAACTCTTGGGGACTCCAGGGGGAGAATTGCAAGCTGTGAATTTGAACCCTCCTTCATGGCCAGCAGATGTCCAAAATATTAGCCACCAAATTTACAACATCAGTCCTTTGGACTAGAATGATTTTTTTCCCCCATTGACTAAGGTTGAGTGGTTGAGAGACTGTTGCTTGTTACTCTTTGATCTCTTTCATTTAATGCATAGTAAAGTATGCATGACCATTAAACAATATTCTTAAAATACTACTGGACTATTTACATTTATAAATCTTTCAAAGCATTTTGCTTTCTCTCTGACCTACTAGTCAACACCATCTTCCACTTTTTAGAAGTCACTTTTGTAATTCTTTCGTACATTTGTAATTTGATTTTTATGTATTGGTAATGCTTAAAATCTTACTTGAAAATGTTCTATATCAGTGTTTCTCTGTCAGTGGTATGAGTAGCCTTAGGGGTATTTGAGAGAAGTCTAGGGGGGTACATCAACATAACTGAATTTTTGTTTTAAGTTTTACAGCGCTTTATTATTTTTGTACTTTTTACACCCAAAAATTTCATCGCCTGCCCATCTATGATTACATTGTTTAAACAAATGTGTTGCAATGGTAGAAACAATTTTTGTGTGTCTGAAAACTGTAGGCACTGGGGGTACTTATAATTTTATTTTTTTAAAAGGGGCACTTTATTTAAAAAAAAAAAAAAAAAAAAGGTTGAGAAACACTATTCTATATTGTACATGGCATGTTGGTGTTGCTCAGCTATTCCAGTCTCTGTGATGAAGGCAGGAAATGTCTTACCTATTGATAAATCCAGTGCCGCATAATGTGTAAATTATCTTACTCTGTGTCCTTGGCATTCATTGGTAAATTTGTTCATCATATTCTAACTTGTACAGTAGCATACAGTTTTCAATAGTAGGCTGTCATGATCAGGCTCTTCATTGTTTAGAAATACCCTAGTTATGTGGCTTCAAAGTCTTATACTTGAAAGTCCATTTTTGTCATGTTAAATATCATTCTGTATATCAGCTGCAGAAAGTGAACTGCTGGATAGCTCAATTTTAACTTTTTAAAATACATACACACTTTCTGCTCTTGTTGGAGAACATTGAGATTCCAATCAGCATCTTAAAACTTAATATTAGATATAATGAAAGTTTAGTTTGTAGAACAAGTCAAGGCTTGAAAATGTTTATATAATAGAGTATCCATTCATTAGAATAAACTCCTCTCTGAAAGCTATATTTAGTAGTCAGTTCCCAGATCAATGAGTGTATGGTTTCTAAATGACAGGCGGACCCATAAATGTCTCTTACAAGTGCTGCAAAACAAACTTGAAACTAAAAAGAATAAAACTAATCTTCAATAAAAATATCTGAATATTTATGATATATGATACCAAACTATTGCAGAAAGCAAAATAATTTAGAACTTCAGGCACTTTGTTTCTAGCATGTGCTTTTTTACATATCATCTTGTATTTGTTGGCTGGGTGGTACAGTACAACATCTGCCAAAGAGCAGCTTACTGTCTAGCCAACTTTACTGACATCTTCTAAATCAAGTATCTGTTTTTACATATCCAGTCAGAAAGATGGAAAAGCAAGATGATGGCTTCCAGTTTGGCTCATACCAGGATAATCCCAGTACTCGAGGACTTCCAGGACTAAACACATGAGTATGTACAACTTAAGCTGAAGAACTAGTCTCTAGCAATCTTTGGCTAGATCCCTATGTGTTCCAGCACACTTCCCTGAGTGCAGTCTATGGTTTGTGTAATCACAGCCATCCTTTGAACTGGATACTATGGTGTGTTCTGGAGGTTTTTTTTACTCAGATTTCTTGTCTTGGGTGTCTTGGTCCTTACATTTTGATTTTTTCCCCTCTAGACACACTTTTAATTTCCTCCTGTTTTTCATAATGTATCTATTCAGATAATATGAAACAGATCTGCATTGGGATTTCCAGTATCTTTGTTTTAGTTTCTCATGGCACAAGGTAATTTCCTAGAAAATTATTCTCTAGGTGCAATACTAAAAAGAAGTCTTTATACTTGTAAAGATGAATAGGAGGACATTTGGCAAGGATAAAATATAATATTCTTTCACGTGTACTCCTCTAATGAATTTTCATAACACTTATGACAGTATTGCAGTCTACTTACTTAATTATCTACCGTCAAATAATTGTGAAACTTTTAAGTATCTAGTAAAATGTTCTGTCCTGTAATTATTTAAATGTTGACTAATTATGTGGTTTGAGTTGGATAATGTTTTATGCTATTACATTGTTATATCTGTTAGATGAAGTGGCTGTAAAAGGAAGCAATGATTATCTAATATAGGGTAATTGTTAAAAGCAAATTGTGGCTCTATTTTTTTTATTTAGTTACCTATTCTTTTAACATAGGCAAACCATGTGTTTTTCCTTTGATCTGATTCTTTGAAATGACTGAACCATTTTTGCAGAAGTTTATTAAAAAATATCTTAAGGCGGAGACCTGGCATAGAAAACTTCAGGTCTAATTGTCTGGTAAAAATTTGAACAATTGATAATAAGGCCCTAGAATGGGAAACATTGGGCAACCTTAACCGTAGGCATTGATTCTGTGGGTGCACCAGAACTGGAACATCCACTGAGAAAAATTACTAGGTGCAGAGAACCCACTGGTGCCGACCTTCTCCCCTACACCTCTTACATGCCAGCTGACAGTTGTTGTCCTCCTCCTTCCTCCTAGAACTTTTGGAGTATTGAGAACAGCTGATTTGTTGTGTTCAGGAAGCTCCCAGAGGTGGGGAAAGGAGCAGAAATGGCTTTGGGGGTAGGGGTGGAAATGTATTCAGGGCAGGAAGGGATGGGGCTTAGCAGAAGAGGTAGCATTGAGGGTATGGCCTGGGATGGAGCAGGACCTAAGCAACCCCTGGGCTGGAGGGAAAGTCTGTGACCTTAACTATAGGTGGTACAATCATGTCTGGAACAGTATTCAGGCATGTTCATCATAGTTCACCTCAGATTAGAGGTTTATAATGGAAGAACTTTAATATCACTCATGACACTTGCACATGTGCTAAAACAAGTCTTTTCAAGTAATGTCAATAGTCCATAAAACCAAGGCTAAAATTCACTTTAACACAATGACTCTGAGCCTGTATGTAGCGGGGCTTCCCTCCCCTTTGTCCAGGACCCTCTCCCCGCCTTCTCACACTCTCCGCTGCGCCTTCACACGGATGTCCCCCGCCGTGCAGTGCAGGCCGTCAGTGTCCGCTGCCGGTGTGTAGCCCCTGAGATCTCCCTCGGGTGTCCCGCTGTGGTCGGGGCCCCTCCTCTGGTCTCCTGGCACGTCGGGTGGTCTCCGTTCCCTCCTTGCAGAGTCTCCGCCTGTGGGGGTCGAGAGCACAGCTAGCTCCTGTTCTCCCCCCCCCCCCGCTCCTCTCCACCACCTCCCTTTTGGGTGTCCCGGCCAGCGTCTTACCCACGTACACAAAGCGTGCCGGCCGCCCTCCCCTGGGTCCTAGGGTCCGCCGCTTGCAGCCCGGATCCTCCGGCGCCTGTGCTGCCGGCATGCTGCTTGCCTGCCGCCGTGGCCGCTGCCGCTTTCCCAGCGCTGCTGGCGCCCGCCTGATCATGGGCGCCAGTGCGGGGTTCAGCAACCCCGTCACACACCTCCCCCCTTTTGCTCCCATATGCCCCCCTCTCCCCTGTCTGCTCCTCACACCGCAACAGGAAGTTGGCATTGGCGTGAGCCTGTCCTGCTCTATGCGCTATCTTAAACGTGTATTGCTGCAGGAACAGATACCACCTCATTATGTGGGGGTTTGCCTCCCGCATGTTGTGCATCCATCGCAGGGGTGCGTGGTCTGTAACTAGCAAAAACGGATTCCCTAGCAGATATGAGGGCCTCTACTGCCCATCGTACCGCTAATGCCTCCTTCTCGATTGTGGAATAGGCTTGTTCTCGTGGTAGCAGCTTGCGGCTTATATACACAATAGGCCATTTGGCGCCTCCCTGCTCCTGGGCAAGCATCGCCCCTAGGCCTACGTTCGAGGCATCTGTTTGCACTATAAAGGTCCTTGAAAAGTCTGGCTGGGCCAGGAGCGGGGCTTCTGTGAGGCACCGCTTCAGCTGCTGGAAAGCGGTCTCGCACTGTTCTGTCCAGTGCACTCTTTGCGGGTGCCCGTTCTTTGTCAGTTCTGTAAGTGGTGTTGCGATAGTAGCCAAGTGTGGTATGAACCGTCGGTAGTATCCCACAAGCCCTAAGAACTGGCGTACTTGTTTCTTTGTCCGCGGGGTCTTGTACTCTCGCACCGCTTCCACCTTATTTACCTGCGGTTTCAGCTGGCCTCTTCCCACGATGTACCCTAAGTATGCTACCCCAGCCCTGCCGAAGGCACACTTACTGGGGTTCGCCGTCAGCTTGGCTGCCTCCAGGGTTTGCAGAACTGCTCGTATATGCTGCAAGTGGTCTTCCCATGAGTTGCTGTAGATGATCACGTCGTCAGTGTAAGCAGTGGTGGCTGCTCAGAAGCCTGTCCATTAGTTGCTGGAAGGTGGCAGCGGCCCCATTCAACCCGAAGGGCATGGTCAGAAACTGGTACAATCCAAAGGGTGTGGCGAAGGCTGTCTTCTCTTGAGAGGCTGGCGTGAGGGGGATTTGCCCATACCCCTTCGTGAGGTCCAGCATAGACAGGTAGCGGGCCTCCCCCAGTCTCCCCAGCAACTCCTCTGCCCGCGGCATCGGGTAGGCGTTGGACTTAGAGATCGCGTTGACTTTTCGGAAGTCTATACAAAAGCGCAGGGTGCCATCATGCTTGGGGACGGGGACTAGGACTATCAGGCTGCGCCACCCACTTCGGGACTCAGGTATCACCCTCATTTGGAGCATCTTGCGGATCTCCTCCCATACCGGCTCCCATAATTTTTTTTTGGAAACGGCTGGAGCGGTTCCCGCACCTTCCTCCCCTGCGTAGTCTGTATATGGTGGGAAGCCATGGGTGTTCGCCCTGGTTTGTGTTGAGAGTACGGCCATGAATTCCTGGAGGAGGGCCTTTACTTCCTCCTTTTGCCGGTTCGTCAGCGTGTCTCCCAGTGCCGCTTCTCCTCCGGGGCCGGCTAAGTCCTGCCCCCCCCCCCCAGGGTCCCAGCTCGGGTTCCGCCAGCTGTGTCGTGACCAGCATGCTCTCCCTGGCATTCCACTTCTTCAACAGGTTCACATGGTAGATCTGCGTGCTTTTCCGCTTGTCCGTCATCCGTATCTCGTAGTCCGCCAGGTGGGCCCCGTGGAAGACCTCGTAGGGGCCCTGCCACTTGGCCATCAGCTTTGATGCTGCTACCGGCAGGAGTAGCAACACCCGATCTCCTGGGGCGAAGGTACAGCTCCAGGCACCTTGGTTGTAGCAGTGGGCCTGTCTTTCTTGGGTTCACAGCAGGCTGGTCCGGGCTAGCTCTCCCGCTGTCTTTAGTTGTTTCCGCAAGTCTAATATGTAGGGGACCGTTCCTCTCACCCGGGAGTCCTGCTCTTCCCACTCCTCCCGCAGGAGGTCCAGGATGCCCCGTGGCTGTCGTCCATATAATAGCTCGAAGGGTGAAAAGCCCGTCGAGGCCTGAGGGACCTCCCGAACTGCGAACAATAAGGCTGGTGGGAAGAGACCCCATTCCCAGGGGTCCAACCCCACAAATTTCTTCAACATTGATTTTAACGTCCGTTTGGGGTGGTAGACTGAGGTCCGCAGGTTTTTTTTACCCCCAATAATTTGCACAGTTCGGCCATCACCCGGCCTGAGACATTTGTCCCCTGGTCCGTAAGAATCTCCTGGGGGATACCCACCCTTGCGAACACTTTAACCATCTCTGCCGCTAGGACGGGGGCTTTGGTGTTACGGAGGGGTACCGCTTCGGGATACCGCGTGGCATAGTCTATGATGACTAAAATGTATTCATTGCCCCTTTTGGACCTTTCCAGTGGGCCGACCAGGTCCAGGGCCACCCTCTCAAAGGGCGTGGACACCACCGGAAGGGGAATTAGGGGAGCTTTGGGTACCCCTCTTCCCCCTGCCCGCTGACAATCTGGGCAAGAGTCGCAGAAGTCCCGGGTCTCTTTATACACCCCTGGCCAGTAAAACCACTGCAAGACTCTTTGCAGGGTCTTCTCCGCCCCCAAATGGCCGGCCCAGGGGCTGGCATGGGCCAAGTCTAGCACCTGCCATCGGAATCGCGCTGGGACTAATAACTGCCGAGTTTCCCCAAGCTCCCCCGGCCATGTGAGGATTCGGTACAACCGGTCGGCCCTTACCTTGAACCGGGGTCCTCTGGCTTCCGTCATTACTGCGTCCTCATCTCGGCTGGCCTGCTCCAATGCGTGCCTCAGCGAGGCGTCCTCCCGCTGCTCCTGGAGGAAATCTGCTCCCTCTCCGAGCTCTCTCCGGGGTTCCGGTCTGGTCGAGGTCTCTGCTGCTTGTGCCTCCGGGGTTTCCAGCTCAGCCCCCTCACTCCTGGGTGGCTTGCTGGCGGTTTCGGCTAACCTTGCCTCTGGCACCCGGCCCCACTGCACAAGCAGCCGCCGGAAGCCTGGCCAGTCCCTGCCCAGGATTGCTGGATAGGTCAGGTTCGAGGCTGCTACCCTACACTGCACCCGCCATGACCCATCCTGCACGTGCACTCATTGTGTGGGGTAGTGTCTCACCTCCCCATGGATACACTGGATGGCCACGGGCGGGCCCCCGGCCTCCTGTCTCGTCACTACCGCCTCCCTCACCAGGGTTTGATTGCAGCCGGAGTCCACCAGCACCCAAACCCGCCGTCCGTCCAGGCTTACCTGAGTCATGATCCGGGGAGGGTCCCGCCTCAGCGGCTGCCGTGGGATTGCTCCTGCATGCCCGTAGGAACAGTCCATAAAGGGGCAGTCCCTGTGAAAATGGCCCTCTTGTCCACACTCAAAGCAGACCCCCCACTTCGCGGGCTCCACCGGCCGAGGTGAAGTCTCCTCCGCTGTCACCGCTGCTGCATCCTTGGGGGCCTAGTCTCGCCCCTTCGCCCCATCGGGCCCACGGGATGGGGGGTGCCACTCCGGTACTTCAGCCCCAGGATGCGCGGGCCCTTCCCGTGATCGTGGGGCTTCTTCCCATGACCCTGGAGCTCTGGGTATTGCCTTCTTCCCCCTCCGTGGCCATGAAGTTTTCCAGGATCGAAACAGCCTCTCCCAATGTTGTCGGCTGGTGCCGACGCACCCACACCTGGCTGTCTGGTGGTAAGATCTGGAGAAACTGATCTAGCACAATCATGTCCACCACCTGGGTGGCTTTCTTGCGCTCCGGGTCCAGCCATCGGGTAGCGGCCTCTTTTAATCTTTGCACCACGGCCCTGGGCCGTTCCCTCGGTAGATATTTTTCCATGTGAAATCTCTGCCGGTGGGTCTCCGGGGTAATGCCCGCCTGGTCTAGTATAGCCTCTTTCACCTTCCGGTAGTGCAAGGCGTCGCGGGCGCCCAGCCCCCTGTAGGCCCACTGGGCTGGCCCCGTCAGATAGGGCGCCAACAGAGTCGCCCAGTGCTCCTCCGGCCAACGTGCTGCGCTGGCGACCCATTCGAATGTGACCAAGAAGGCTTCCGGGTCGTCACCCACTTTCATTTTCACTAGCCTCAAAGGCAATGCCAAGGCTAGGCCCCTCCCTCCCGGGCCCTGCCTCTCCGGGGGCAACCGACCCCTCAGCCCCCTGTTTGGCCCATTGCTCTTGCTGCTTCTGTTGATGCTCCACCAGCTCCCGCACCAATTGTTGCTGCTCAGTCAATTGCTGGAGCAGCTGCGTTTGCTGTTGCTGCTGCTGTTGCTGGTTCTCGGCCAACCACTCCAGCAGCTTCCCTATTTCCATCACCCTTGTTGTCGTGCCCTTCTCTTTTCCTCCTCTCCCCCCCCCCTTTTTTTTTTTAAACTATGTGCTACCCCCTAACAAGTGCCCACATTCTCCACCAGTGTAGCGGGGCTTCCCTCCTCTTTTGTCCAGGACCCTCTCCCCGCCTTCTCACACTCTCTGCTGCGCCTTCACACGGACGTCCCCCGCCGTGCACTGCGGACCATCAGTGTCCTCTGCCGGGCCCGTCCGGGTCTCCCGGTGGCCGGTGGGTAGCCCCTGAGATCTCCTTCGGGTGTCCCACTGTGGTTGGGGCCCCTCCTCTGGTCTCCTGGCGCGTCAGGTGGTCTCCGCTCCCTCCTTGCAGAGTCTCCGCCTGTGGGGGTCGAGAGCACAGCCAGCTCCTGTTCTCTCCCCTCCTCCCCCCGCCCCCCGCCGCTCCTCTCCACCTCCTCCCTTTTGGGCGCCCCGGCCGGCGTCTTGCCCACATACGCCGAGCACGCCGGCCACCCTCCCCTGGGTCCTAGGGTCCACCGCTTGCAGCCCGGACCCTCCAGCGCCTGCGCTGCCGGCACGCTTCTTGCCTGCCACCGCGGCCACGGTCGCTGCCGCTTTCCCGGTGCTGCTGGTGCCCGCCTGATCGTGGGAGCCCGTGCAGGGTTCAGCAACCTCGTCACACTGTATTTGCTTAAATTTTATGTAGGCAGTTACCTCCAATGGGGTTAAAGTTAAGACTTGCAGAGACCTGCAAGATCTCCATTGTTAATTCAATCCCTAATGCTCAGTCAATTGACGATTTGGTTTTGTGAATGCAGTGTTGCATTTTAACCTCTCTTTTGAATGTAATCTTTAGCATGGCCTTTGAGCAGAAATTGTCTCTCCACTAAGTGTCATCTAGCACTGGGACAGACTAATGAAAGGCCAACAATATTTAATGGGTATGTCTACACTGTAATACCCACAGCAGGCCTGTGCTAGTTGATTCAGGGTGCCAGGGCTCAGGCTAAGGGGTGGTTTAATTGCAGTGTGACATTTGGACTCAGGCAGCAGCCTAAGATCTGGGATACTCCGATTTTCCAGCTGCCAGAGTCCAAATATCTACAGTGTAATTAAATGCCTCTGAGCTTGACTCAGCTGGCACTGGCCAGCTGTAGGGTTTAAGTGCAATGTAGAGAAACCCAATGATCTTATCTAGTAGAGCAATGATTTTGCTACCACCTGGGCCAATAACTCCACTGAGATGATGAGGGTGTGAAGGCTAGAAATTCAGCAGCGGAAATGTAGGAACAAGAAAAGTGTTATAAACTGCTTGTAAAAGCAGAAGTGTGGTGTTTTGCTTAAAAAAAAAAAAAAAAAAAAAAAAAAAGAGCCCATTCCATCACCAAAAGTAAGACTATCAGGCAAAGAAGGCAAGAAAGGTTGCCTGGTCTAAGGACTTCTTAGACCAAACCCAGATGTTGTGAAGACCTGGACTTGAACAGGTTTCAAAAAAGAACTAGATAAATTCATGGAGGTTAAGGTCCATCAATACTTATTAGCCAGAATGTGTAGGAATGGTATCCCTAGCCTCTGTTTGTCAGAAACTGGGGATGAGTGACAGGAGAGGGATCATTGATTACCTGTTCTGTTCACTCACTTTGGGGCATCTGGCATTGGCCACTGTTGGAAGACAGGATACTGGGCTAGATGGACTTTTGGTCTGACACAGTGTGATGGGGCAGCCTCGCCCCACCCCTTCACAGAAGGAGGTGCTGCACTCTGGGGTTAGTGGTGCGGTGCTCCCAGGTGGTGCTGCGCGGGCCAATTAAAGACTGCACCGGCATGCGTTTGGGGAAGAGAGGGGGGATTGAAGACTCTGGGGGTGTGGTCGGTGTCAGGGTGGAAGAGGCGGAAGACTGGCAGAGGCTGGAGGCGGCGGAGGACGTTGCGGGAGGAGGCTTCCCCTCAGGGCAGTGGGGGCTAGGGGAAGCCCCAGAGCTACCTGGTGGGCTTGGGTCAGGGGTGAAGTGGCCACCCGGAGAAGGGGCAGGGAGAGAGACCCTGCTGGGGTCCCGAGTCGGGGCACAGCCTGCCATGGGAAGTGGCGGGTGCGGAGCAAGCAAGGCGGCGGAGCGGAACACTGGAGAGGGACGGCTTGGCCGAGCATCAGGACGGGCCCATCCCCAGCCCTTGAGCAAGGAGGCTCGCTCGTGTGGGGCTGAGACAGCAGCTTGAAAGCCCCTGAAGTTGAGTGCAGCATGCCAACAGGGCCACAGCTACTTGATGAGAGAAGACGCCGGGTGTCGGTAAGACTTGAGGGTGGCGCCGTGGTATGGAGGAGTAGGTACAGCATCTAGTGGGGTAGGAAGTGGTCCAGGGCAGGAGAGTGAGCGGTTCCAGGGACAGTCGACAGGGTATGGAGCTATTCCTGCTGGACCAGTAGAGCTGCCAGCTGCTGCCCTGAGGGTCCTGGACTGTGACCTGGTAGAGTGGGTGGGCCCAGGTCCTCCTACCCCACCCGTCGCCACCCAGGAACTCACTTGGGGTCGTAGAGGGGGCCATGGGGACTAAAACCTGCTGCCTAGCCAGCCCCGGATCGGGGAGACTGTTGGTAGAGGACCCCGCACCCTTCAACTTAAGGACTGAGTGCCTCGGGTAAAGGAGTGGGGTCTCGCCGAAGGACTCAAGCGCCCCGTAGGTAGCAGCCTGCCTGGACACTGGTGGCAGGCCCCATTGACCAGCCTAGGCCACTGCCAGCACTAAAGCGAGGCCAGAACAAACCCGGGGTGGGGTGTTCCCCCACCTCTGTGGGGACACTTGGGCCATTGACACTCAGTATGGCCATTCTTATGTTCAGAACTTCTAGGGGTGCTGAGGGGGATTACATTCAGGAGTTTGATTTCCATAGATCGGTAACACTCTTAATTAAACTAAAATATGTGTGTGTAAATTCATGGCAGCTTGGTATCCATTCAGGGAGTGGTACTGGACCAGATTGTGACATATGACACTCATCTTTAGATTCTTAAGAATATAAGGAAGGCCCTTCTTGGTCAAACCAATGGTCCTTCTAGTCCAGTATCCTGTCTTACAGGAGGGACTTTGCAATAAACTTTAAATGGAGTTTCCTTGTAACAGATTTGATATCGGTGAGTCTTGTTGTTGACTTTGGTGAGCCTCAGATCAAGACTTGAAAACTTATTTCATTGTCTCATACATTTATATAGCTCAGTGAGTTTTCTTGCTTGTTCTCTGGTTTTTAAACACTGGTCATTCTCAAACCAAACGAAGTGACTGTGTTCTTATATGGTGGACCATGGTGGCATCTTCAGCAGGAATCTAGCATACTAGGTATGTGGAAAGCAGCTTGAAACTACAATGTAAATGCAGTTGTTAAGCAGCATGGATGTGATTGATTCCAGATGTCTGTCCCTCCATATGCGAGTTCCATCATTACACAGATCAGCTCTGTCAACTTGAATGCTACTTCACTTTGACAAGTGTGAATGATGAGGAAACCAACTAAAACTAATTTTTTTTTTAAAAAAAACCTGTCTGTTGTAGCAGGGTAGCTGGTTCCTGAAATGAAGTCTGGCCCAGCAATCCTGTTCTGGTCTTTTTGATGTGCATTAGTATGGTGTAGAAAGGAGGGTATGACTACCCCTGAGGGTTATGAGTAAGAAACCGCCCAAAGATAAGGGGTTGGCTAGAATCCTAGAATGAGGGACTGAGCTCTGAAGAAGAGCAGCACTGAGTTGAGCTTCAGGAAAAGGATGCCCCCAAAGAGGGAGGAGTGAGAATTCCCTACTGAGAAGTAGCAGCAAATCGGGATGGTGAAAGTAGACGGCAGTTGTGGGGGTGTCACCTACAAATGTCACCTGTCTCCAGAAAGCCATGGATGGAGGGGATTGAAAGCTGAAAGCAGTAGCAGGAGATACCCATGATCCCTCTGAGCTGGAAAGCTGAAGCCAGAAGACCAGACACAGCTGATAGCTGGGTAATAGTGGAGGCTCAGGATGAGCACTACAAGCATATCGTAGAAGGACACAGGGCAGAAAAGCTTCCCAACTAGAGGGGCTGGAGTTAGGTGTGATGAGATGTCAGAACTGCTCTAGAGACAGGATGGGCAACAAGAGATGCTGGAGCCATTCTTGGTATGTTACTGGGCTGCTGGGACGTGACAGATTGAGCGCACTGTAGACTGTGCTGGGGAATTCTGGATTATGGTTGTGGGCTTTTTTGTAACCAATTAATCCAGCATGAGAGATTTGTACCTGGAAAGCGGGTGTGCAGTTACTGAGGACTCCAGAAGAAGAGGTAGTGAGATGGCAGGCTACAGCACAGCTATTGCATCTGCTAGAAAGCACCCCAGGCTGGGCTTTTTTATGACACTTCTGAAAACCCTATGATGATGTCACTCAGCCTAAGAGGAATCTACTGAACCTTGCTTATTACCAGTCCAAAAATCTCCATACATCTCTTTAAAAAGGGGGGGAGAGAAACAGTGAAAGCTACTGAAAAGGTTCCTAGGCTCAATGACTTGCAGCTAGCTGCTTAATAGGGGAAAAATATACAAGGCCTTGAGGGAAGTTTCTGGGAGCAAGCAGAAAGGGCAAAATAAAGTCTGTTTGTTTTATTAAGGACCTTTTATAAGGATTAATTTGAAACCATTTATTGTAACAACATTAAATCACTAAGCAGCATAGTATGGTAGTCAGCAGTACTTAATGAATTAAAGGATCTTAAGCCTGGCTTATTAAGTACAGTACTACATGACTAGAATGGGATGGAACATATTGGATGTAGTATGATGGGTTACTACAGATGACTGATTTATCATAATAAATACAAATTGTGTATTGCAAAAGTCGCTATCTTTATTTCTTTGGTTTTAATTAGCTTATGTAGGCATTGAGTCTGCAAAGTATTTAAGCACATGCGTAACTTGTAAGCATGTGAGTAGTGTCATTGAATTTGAATTGCTTTTATTGGCATGACTTACATCAGGATTAGCCTGTTTGTATATTTAGTGCTTTTTCGTTACAAAGATGACCTGAGAGTAAATAGTTTCAATTCAGGGTTTTATTGTATGCGGCAGTAGACTACAATCATCTAACCTGATGGTAAAAATCCCTGAGGCTATTTCAGAAGTGATTTAGGCACTTATGAGCCTAAGGCTATGTCCACATTGCTCTGCAGTTGGGCCTATAGGGGTCTGAATAGCAGTGCTCACCAAAATGCTGTATTGTAACACCTGTGTGTGGCTGCTTCATGTGAAAACGAAAAGGTTCCTCGTTTGCCTTAATATTTTGTTTGAAGAGGAGTACACTAAGGCTATGTCTATGCTGCCAAGCAATAAAATGTCTGTGGTTGGCCTGGGTCAGATGACTTGGATTCGGCTGTGGCACTATGTAGACAACTTGGATTGGGTTGGAGCCCCTTTTGAGGTCCCAGTCTTCAGCCTGAGCTCAAAAGCCAACACTGCAATTTTAGAGCACCACTGCCCTCTAGCCCTGTGAGCCTGAGTCAGCTGACGGACCAACCAAGAGTGTTTTTAATGAAGTATAGACGTACTATAACAGCCTTTTGGTTTACACCCATGGTGACCACATGGGAATTGCAGCACACTGCTATTCACAACTCTGTAGCCCCAACCAAGGGGTAGTGTATCCGTTACAAGTGTATGCACGTCCCAAGTGAGACTTAGGCTTGAAGTCACTTTTGAAAATAGTGATTTAGAAGTCTGATTCCGAAGACCCAGATTTCAAAGGTATTTAGGCATTGCAATGCTGAGTGAAGCAATGCCTAGACTCCCAAATGGAGCCAAAATCCTGATGACAGTGAATAGTATTTTAGATTTTTGCAATGCTCTGAATCACTTATAAATCAGTTAGGCCAGTGGACCCCAATGTAGTGCCCGTGGATGTCATGGTGCCCGCCGAGTGATCGGGGCCAGCCCTGCCCGAGGCGTGCGGCGCATGGGTGGCCCCGCTCCTGGGCGCACGGCGCATGGGGGGGGTGCTGGCCCTGGGCATGCGGTGCATGGGCAACCCCGCCCCTGGGTATGTGGTGCTTGGGTGGCCCCACCCCCGGGCACGCGACGTGTGAGTGGCCCCACCCCTGGGCGCCCGGCAGCCCCAAAAGGTTGGGGACCACTGAGTTAGGCATTGCAAGGCCTTTAAAAGCTTAGACCTTAAGTGCTTCTGAATATTTTGCCCTCAACCTTGTCTTCACTCCAACTTCCAATGTTGCTTCAGCTGGTAGATCAATTACGGGTCCAGATTTTGTCACTGTATAAAATGGTGTCAATTACAATCAGTAGGGAAGTGTACCTGGGTCTCAGAGTCTAAGTTGTTGTAACTTTCACCACAGTGGTCCAAAAAGGGCTGTAGTAGGAAATGTAAATAAAAACAAACCACCAGTTCATATATTTTGCCTCTTATTCTATCTGTAATTCATGTAAGTTACACCAATTTAACTTCCATAACACTATGTTAGTGCCAGTATTTTGTATATAGAACTGAACAAATACTGTCAGAAAAAAGTTAATGGAAATGATTTTTCAGTTCATAATAATAAATTATTTGTATCAGAAACCTGTTACTAATGGTTATGCCCATTCAGTCAGGAATCACACACACATACATGACCTATGTGTCAAACCAGAACAATTAGCAATGTGAATACTCCCACAAACTGTTCCTGAGCTAAATAGACTCTGTTATTCACAGAAATATGGATAACAAATAAATCTCAGAACAGCAATCTATTCATAGGCCATTCATGAACAGAAAAAGAGCTGAAATCTATTAAATGTGGTATTGACCATGAATTTCCTGAGGTGTACCAATATGAAATTGTCACATTGTAATTTTGTCATGAGTGACTCAAATTTATTTGTATTGGCTTGTGACCATATGAATGGGAACTGTAGAATGAATGCTTTTAAGCAACATTCAGATCTTGCTAGCAACTTTAGAAGAAATAATTTTCTATTGCAGTCAGAAAACATGAAAATATAAATAGAACAACCAGCAGTTCACCTGTATTATATAGAAAACATATTTCACATTTAATCTAATCTGTCTACATTTCAGATATGTTATATTTCTTTGATTTAGCTCAGTTGTCTCCCAGGAAAAGTGAGAGGAGAAATGATGTTCTAATTATTTATGTGTTTACTCAGCTTTTGCTTAGGTTGCAGCTAAATTGGTTCACTCCATATACTTTCTGCCACGGCAGATTTAATATTTCATTAAAACAGTATTAATGATGGCACTCCACTGAATTTCCTTTAGACAAGCTCCAGCACTAGAGCAAATCCAGCAAGGATTGCTTGAAAATCAAGCCAAATGAATGGCAACAGTGACTATGGTTTGAGTGTCGATAGCATTATGTTAAACTCAAAGGTAAACCTCTTGCTTTTAGACTGCGAATGCAGAAGTAGAATGTAAATTCTTACCACTGTGTCATCAGTCCGCTAATGAGCCTCTGGAGTGTTTCTAGAAAAACAAATGCTGACAAATAGTGTGTGTTTTTTCCTCTTCCTGTTATGTCATCTAGTTAAACAGACAACTCTCCCTCTTTATCTACTCTGTTGTATTTTCTGGTCATGAAATATGCAATCACTAGGCTTTAGGGTATGCTTGCATTTCCAGTTGCATCTTTTCCTCTTTTCATACTCACTCTTCCCTTTTCCTTGCCAGAATAAGCAGCAGACATAAGGGTTATTGTGAGAATAAAAGGATTACTTGTACCGTGCTCCTAATCAATGCAGGCAATTCTCCCCATGGTCACTTGACTCTCTTAACCTGCAGTGCCTTTTTTTCCACAATCACAGAATGACCAAAACTACATCTATAAGGGCCATCACTTAAAAAACAAAACAGCAATATATTTAGATTTGTCCTTGTTAAACTGAACTGCCTTGAAAGTATCCGACCCTTCTTGTAGCATTACGATGTAAGCATTTAATGGTTAGAAAAAGGCAATTGAATGAAAGAGGTACATCCCCTTTCTGTTACTCTGAAACCTATCAATATGTCTTACCACTGTGTGTATCCATCACTTGGTAAGCTGGTTCTTGAAAAGGGTTGAGGGCTTATGTGAACCTGCATCATACTTGGCTTGCCTCTCCAGGTGGCCATAATGAATAAAGTCAGCTGTTAATAAAGCAGGAGGCCAGCCACCTACACTACTGGTATTGCAGGAGGCAGCTGGGAATGAGTGCTTTGTTGCGCCAAAAAAAAAAAAGTGTCACAATGTCGATTCATGTTTAGCTTGTGGTCCATTATGACCTCTAGATCCTTTTCTGAAGTATTCCTTCCTAGACAGTTGCCTTGCATTTTGTATGTGTGAAACTCATTGCTCTTAAGTGGAGTACCTTGCATTTGTCCTTATTGAATTAATCCTATTTACCTCAGACCATTTCTCCAGTTTGTCTCTTCACTGCAGCCACATATTGAACTGATTTTTTTTTCCCCCATAACTTTTGTGTAGCTCTTACATTACTCTCCTAAGGGCTGATCCAAAGTGCATTGAAGCCAACAAATCCAATTGACTTGGGCTTTGACCCTTGGTCATCACTGTAAATGCATATTTTCTGCCTTGTGTATGAGAGTTTAGATGTTGTTTTACAATCATGTTAATCCATCCTCATTTTATTTACAAGTCCAGGGATTTCAAACTTTTTTTTTCTCACAACCCAGTTGAAGAAAATTGATGTCTATGATCTAGCATAATTATATCTTTTGACTAGACAGCAGGCTCCAGGGTGGGGCTGCAGAGATGAGGGAGTGGGGGGGTGGGTGAAGGCTTTGCCTGGGGATGTGAGCTCTGGGATGTGATCAGAGTTGAGGGGTTTGTAGTCCAGGTTGGGGGGGGGGAGGGTGAAGCAGAGGGATCAGTATGTGGGCAGGAACTCTAGCCTGGGGGTAGGTTACAGGGGGTGCAGGCTATGGGATGGGACCGAGAATGAGGTGTTTAGAGTGCAGGAGGGGTTTTTGGATGGGGGGGGCCTCAGGATGGCAGAGAAGATTGTTGGGAACACAGGTTTTCCACTGGTGGCTCCCGACCAGTGAACCTGCCCTGCTTCCTGCCTGCCCTGCTGCTGCCCTGCTGCTGGCACAGTAGACCACACTGCACCCTGGAAGTGGACAGCAGCAGGTCCAGCTCCACAGGCTGCCCCCGCCTCAAGCTCTAGCTCCACACACCCATTGTCCGGTTTCTGATTTGTCAGCAGGCATTCCCAAGCAAAACTGGACGGAGCTCATTTTGGGCTTGGTTTGAAATGGCTTGTTTGGCTTTTTTATCTTCTGGGAGTTGGCAACTCGCCTTGACCTGCAAGCTAGACCTGCTGCTGACTGTTTCTGGGACGTAGTGTGGTCCACAGTGCCAGGACAGGCAAGAAGCTGGTCATAGCACTCCCGCTGACTACCATGTCACCCTACAGCAAGGCCACCCAGTGCCTGACTTTTCACAGCTTGGTACTGGGTTACGACCCTTACTTTGAAAATCACTCTTAAATGATCTATACTCTTCTAGAATGGCTTGCACTGTGCTTTTATTCTTTGATCCTTCTCCTTCTGGTCATCTTCATTTTAGAGTTTCATACTTCTGTGTTCTGCTACATGATCCCAGGGCCTCCTATTTAAATACTGGTTGGCCCTCCCTGGTCTGGCACTCCCCAGGATGTGGGATTTTGCCAGACCAGGGGAGTTCATTTCTGGACCCCTGCCACCGCCTACCCTTGCCCAGCCGCTGACACCCTGGCTGGCTCTCCATCTCCTGCTAGCCTGCTTCCCTACTGAGCAGCCACCACTGCCGTGGCTCTGGGACCGACCGGGCAGCTGTCTACCATGCACCACGGCTCCCTGCCCCACCAAACTACCGCACCTCCCAGCCCAGCTATGCTGGGCAGCGCTGCCTTCAGCTTGCTGTGGGTAGCACACTGCTCTGCCAGCCCCATGGGGATCCCTGCTGCTGGCCCTTCACCGGGACTCTCTGGTCCTGCAATATCCATGCCGGACCATGGATGTTGCTGGATCAGAGAATCTCGGTTAAGAGAGTTTAACCTATAGTCGACTTCTTTGGGTCTTTGGCTTGTCTCCTTTTTGGGGGTTATAGAAAGGTTTGATTTGGAATAGTATTTTTGATGTGAAATTCCTTGTTAAGATGTCTTCATCAGAAAACCATGGCTAGGTCATATTTGATGTTTCTCCAATTCCAAGTTGGAGACTGATCCAGGGATAACAGCTACTGTTGGATCATCTCTTTCTACTAGATAATCAATCATATCCAGCCATAATAGGTTGAAGACAACTTTTCCATACAGCAAACTGTCTCCTCATAGGATTGATCCCTTTATACTGCAAATAATCTTAACTGTGGGTACTTAGTCCATGCTTCTGCAAAGACCTGGACTTGTGCTTAATGCTCCAGAGGTAGAAAAGGGTATTACAGTAAAACATGCCACATCTTTTCAAATCTGTAATCTATGCTTTTTCCAGTTGGCTTTTTTACTGACTCTCACATCTTGTTTTTGTTGAAGAAATGCTTAACAATCAACAGTCCAATATCCTGGGCTGTTTTCTAAGCATTTATATACTTTAGCCATTTTCCACCTTCTGAATATGGGCTCTTAAATTCACATGTGTGTGTATACACAACCAAAAAAAGCCCTCATTTGAACCAGAAGGCTCCCTTGAAAGTTAAAAAAAAAAAAAAAAATAATAATCCTGGTTGTCTGAAAATCCAGTTCTCACTGGTTATAAATGACCTAGCACAGTCTGCTGTTGAAGTCAGCAATTTTATCAGCAAGTGGTACCATAACAGAAAATAGTTTAAGTTCTGTCTTTTTGTCCAGTTGAAATGCCTAAACTCTAAACCTTTGAATATTTTTCATTGCTATTTGTTCCAACATGCCCAATATATATGCACCATACTTGCCCCCATTCTCTTGACTAGCTTGGCAATGCACCCAGTAGTAACGTTTACCTCTGGACAAAGAATCACTGTCTGCTTGCTTACCTCTTTTGACAATAGATGCACTAACCATTGTTGCTGCCCTATACGCTGGTGGGCGTGAAAGGGCAAAGATAATGCACTAACCATTGAGTCTCCTGCTTCTCCTGATATTTTTTTGCTTGGTTCTATAGCTACCTCATTTATTGTCTTGTCATATAAACTCATTCACTGAATCACCCTCACTGATATCCACTTCTTGAAAGCTTGTGTGTGTATGTGGGAGGGTGAACCTCTATTTCTTTCATTTTTTAGTGTACATCCTTCCTCTTTTATTACCACCACTATATTATCTTTTTTCTCCTTTGCTGTGCCTGCAGATTCTTTGTTGTCACTCCTGAATCTAAAACCAGTCATAGGTCATCACTAAACTTCCCTTGTTCATCTTCTGCACAACACCAAGTGATCTCATCTATTGGAGTATCTGCATGGTAATATCATATTTACATTAAAGGCCAGGTCTACAACTAGTATAGCTAGCTATAAATTAGTACAGCTTTAGATTTCAATGAAGCTATGGCAATTTAAGCCACCTGAGGTCTGGCCCAGATGTAATATTTTTCGGCTCAAATTCTGGAAAAGCACTCAAGTATGTGCTGATTGAATTGGCTTCATTAGCACTGATCCTCTGCATAATAATGCGACACACCCATCTTTTCTTGTGTGTGTGGTGGATTATATTTACATATACAAATTGAAGTTTTCATTTCATGCATTAGATGAAGTGGGTTTCAACCCACAAAAGCTTATGCCCAAATCAATTTGTTAGTCTTTAAGGAGGCACAGGACTTGTCATTTTTGTTAAAACATGTCAACTGGATTGAAGAGCAAGAATAGGTCAGATATTTCAGCCAGAGTGGATTGTGTAGCTCCACAGAAATTTGGAGCTATATTAATTACACTAGTTGAGGGTCTAGAGTGACTTCCTACTGCGCTTAAAGTTCAGCACATGATCCAACAGAGCATTGAAACAGAGACTTAAATTAAATGCAGATCAGATTATCATTGTATTATATAGTCAATCAACTCTCATTTTACTTATAAGTAAAAGAAATGTAGCTTTGTTGGGGCCTTTTCCTTTGGACTTTTAACTTACTAAATAGATTCCTTAAATGGTGGTGAAAGAAGATGGTGTCCATTCTGCTTGCCTCAATGGTAGGAAAGGTCACAACTGACAAAGTATTTCTCCACAGGAATAAACTTGGAAATGAGTTTAAAACATTTTATTTACAACTAACATTTGAGCCTGGCTCCTGAAGGTGGCCAGCTCACTGACAACAGATATTATATGTCAGCATGGGATCCTATTGTGAAAGATTATCCAGCTGAGTTTCCAAATAACTTTAATAGTGTACTTCAGGCCCAAGTTTTCTAAGTAACTTCAGTGATCCAAAACATTTAAGCAAGTGTGTGACCTGACTTTCAGAGGTCACAGACAGCTGCAGCTCTGAAAATCAGGTTCTTTGTATTTAGGCACCTAAATTGAGACTCTTCTTGGCACTGGTTTTCATTGCATTTTGGACAGTGTAAGGGAGAGAATTGGACAATGGATCTGGACTAAAATCTTGTATAGATGGACATTTTAAACAAATTCCCATTTTTGCCAATCATGGGTCAGCTGCACTGGCATTAGCAACATTTGTAGCTCTGGAATAGGCAGTTCTCACAGTTGCTTTCACTACATCCTTAATTAGACTGGCTCTGATCAGGCTTACTTAAATGTCACTGAAGCTGGATATCAGAGCCAGACAGCGATACCAATAGAGCAGAACTTGTGTTCCCAGTTGGCAGTTAGGCATTCCCTCCTTTTAAATAGCCTAATGTAGGCAAGAATATTGAACCTTAAGCTACAGACCTTACTCATGTTAGTGGTCGTACTAAAGAAAAGGGTTAAAATGAGCAAGGTCTACGTAAGTCCTACCAGAGGACATTGAATGCTACAGAGAGAGAAGAAATTGTTGGTAGTAAACACATGGATGTATATAGTCTGCTTTGGAAATAGTAATTTATAAAACAAGATATCTAAATGAATAAAAATATAAAACCCCAACAGTTTTTCAAACTATATCTAGGTAGATTTTACTACTATTTGTGATACATTATGTAATGCCTATTTTACAGCAGAAACTATCTTCAGAACCCTAATTCTTGCAATCGATAGTCAATAGTTATTCCTGAAAGGGCCAACTATCTCCACGTAACACAAATGATCTGTGTCCCAGATAATGACATCCTCCAGAATTTTGTTCTATAGAAAAAAATATCCTATTGCCCTATTCAAGATGATATGATGGGAGGATTAAATATGATTCTCATCTCTTGCTGTACTAATTTATAGTAACAATCTGTGGTAAAATAGAAAGTAATAATGTGTATAAAGTGCAGCACATGGTCCTTTTATTATAAAATTCATGGTGTGCGCTAGCTTTTATTTTAGTTGCCATGTTATATGTTAGATAGGTATAAAAAGTTATCTGTTGGAAACATTGATCACATGTATTTTTACTCTGTAGAACATCTTAATTGATCCTAGATATATCTGCTACATATTAACGGTTGTGACCCCAATCTTTCTGTTAAAGGCCTTCAGAGCAATTTTTTTCCTTCCAGAAAGGTTGTGGGGTTTTTTTACTGTCCCTCAAAACTCTCCCCCCCTCCCAATCTCAATGTATTTGTTGCGAAACTGGTTCCTCGGAACCTTCTTAAGGAAAGAGTAAATCAATGAGTGTTTAATTTAATCCATATCAGTAAACATGATTCAGAAATTTCAGATCTGAGGATGCATTGCTGCAATTGTTTGTTTTTGAAAGAACATCATAAACTTTAATTAAGGGGGTAGTTTAATTAAGGGGGCATTATAAAACTGAATTAATGTTTTCCTTCAGTATAAGAACTCTGCCTGGAAAGTTTTGTATATTTTTTTCATACAGAATATGATTCCTAAGATCTTTAGAATAGTATTTATAATGTATATGTATTTTATTTAATAAATAAGATACAACTGTTTTCAGAGTTTTCTACACAAGTTCTCTGACTTCAGATATGGATTTAGATACCTATTCAATTTTCCACTTCATTTTCAGAGACCTGAAATATTCTGATGTAAAGTTTCAATACTTTTGTAAATGAAATGCAAGCTTTGAGTAAAGACTACCCACGACATATTTCAGGACAAATGTGAGTTCAGCGCCCAAGGTCAAAATCCTGTAGTTGATGAAATGTGTATTTATGAAATATAGTAAATCCATGTTCTTTAATGTTTTTTATCCCATAAGAACCATGTGTCATCAAATAATAATTTCTTAGCTCCAGTAGTAGCTTGTGTGTCATCGCTCTTTTCTCATTTTGCTTTCCTCAAGTTGAAATATTAAATATAATCTTTGAAGAATTTTGCATTTTATGGGTCTTTTTGAAGATTCATCCATCATGAGCTTCCTCCAAAAATATTAAAGCTCCCTATTTTGGTTTGCACGAGTGCCTCAAAGTTAGGGTACTTATCTCAAGATATCCATATCCCACCTTAGATTGAGCCAACAACCTCATTGGGTATTGCTCTTTCATGTGATCTGTAATACAGCTTCATTTCAATTCTTCCAGAAATGCTGTGATGTTCACTGTCTTCAGAGTTTAGTGCTTTTGGTCCTAGGTGAAATTGGGAAATTTAGAAAAGTAAGAAAATTAAAAACTGAACATGCTTTATTTTGTTTTTTAAATGGAGGATTGACTTTAGATCAATGACTGTAAATGAACCAGTTCAGCTAGCTTTAGGGATGAAGGGCTTGCTTCTCTTGCCTGGTTATGATTCAAGGGCCCATAATCCTATTTCATCTTGTCAGCATACAATGTCCTATTCTCACTGTGAAAAAGTTGTGCTCTTAACTAGTCAACTAACTCCAGTTAAAATCACAGTGAAGACCAAGCAATCTATAGTTCCCATAGGACCAAGAGGGAGTCTTGGGTTTCCTTAGACTTTCTAACTTGTCGAAAACTACAAAATGACTGGTTTTCACGAGGATTTTATTTCTAGTTAGTTAATTCCAGAACTCTTTATTTCACACCAAAGACACTATCTTAGGATATGCTGTCAGTAACTCCCTGATAACAGAGTTGGGTATCACCCTCCTAAACAGGGAGGTAGAACCATCTCCCTAATCTGCTCCCTGTGCTGGAGAGAGCTTTGGCACCTCTAGAAATACATTACTATGTCTCACTAGCAATTACAGTATATAAGGCATGATAGACTCAAACTGCATTTTAAGGTACAGACAAATAGCATATTCCTGGACATAAACACTTAATTAACTATACATTTTCTCTCTTCAATATGATCTTAAATACAATCATATATTATAGCATACGTCTGTGGAATGAGGTTAAGGCAAAATGTATGGCTAACCTCTTGAGAATAAACCATCTTTGTAATAGTAGTGAACAGCCAATCTATCAACTTTATCTGCAGAAAAAAATTATACCATTGTCAAGTTCTTCCCCATGATGAAATGATACTCTATTTGGATTTACAGATCACAGATTTCCTGCCAGGAGTGAAATGGGGAAACAGAAGAAACTGCTATTAACTGGGGGCCACCATACAAATGTGTTTTATTCTGTTATCAAGCCCTTACTGCAATTACTTTTTCTACATTCCAAGCCAGAATACACCATCTGCTAAGAGTTATGATTTTATCCAGGTTCTTAACTGCACTATGACAATATGCAAAAGTTTTCCTTCAGTGTCTGCAATAAAATGAATCAACCCTGACTTTCTAAAAATCATTCAGTCTGATAATATCCCAGAATTCAAAGCTTTTTGGAGACAGATTTGCAAAATGTCTGATCCTTACCAAACACTCTTTCCTTGTCAGCCATAAAGCGTTTGAACTGTTGGATGACCATTTTAAAACAATGTTGTTTTTTTTAAAAATGTAGTTCCCCAATGGATCAGATTTTGACCTAGAAAAATATCTGAGGATACACAACTCCCTGTTTTTGCTATAAGCAGTGGCGGCCTGTCCATAGGCGCAAACTAGGTTGTCGCCTGGGGCGCCAAATTAAACAGCCGTTGAGGGGATTGGAGGCGGGGGCGCCAATTGTGCACCGATCGCGCATTTCGCCTAGGGCGCCAGTTGCCAGCAGCTTGTCTAGGGCCGCTCCTGGTAAGGAAACATAATAGCCTGGCAACAGTCTTATGGCTGCACTCAATCTGATCAAAATTGGACTTTGAAGGACTGTTTTAGGATTTGATATCCTGTCACTTCATATTTAAATATTTTTGTACATATAAATGTTTTTATACTCTGAAGATTAAGTGCATACATAAAACAAAAAGGGGAAAAGGGCTATATCAGCTGATATAAATTTGACATAGCTCTACTGAAGCCAATGGCCATAAATCTCCCAGAGCCTCCGACTACCGAACTCCATTTATATTATCTGAGGAACTGGCCTATTGTGTTTTTGTAATATACCTCATCAAGCGTGACTGTATGTGTTTGAAAAAGGTATTATACTGTATTTTCAAAGAAAAAGTTAATAAATAAAGGAGTGACTGAGCTAGCTCATTCTTAATTTGAGAGGATCAGATGAAAAAATACTATATGCACTTCTTTATAGATTCAAATTGTCAAAAGCTTAAAATAGTGGTGACCTTCTTTAGTTGCAGTACCAACATGAATATTAAAAATACAATCTAATGCTTACAGCGGGACTGTAGATTTATTCCTACCATTGGCAGAAATTTGGGTAAATCGTGTAACCTATTGTATTATCTATGAATTATAAGGTGTATGGGTTAGGAAAATGTGTCTGAGGAAGGTTCCACTGTAGCTATTGCACTTAAAGAATAGCCCTCCCTTTTGCCCCCCCCCCCAAAAGCCAACCCACAAACACAGCTTCATAAACTAGCTTCATGAGGGAGACAAACCCTGAAAGACTGGCAGAAAAAGTGATGCTTAGAGAACAAAAATTGTAAGATTAGCATTGCATACACGCTCCCCTCACCTCCATCTAATGCAACCTATTGGTGTGCACCTGTCGGAGACTGAATCAAAGTCAGCCTGCCTAGTGGTCAGAGTGGGAGTTGGGCCTCTTGGTTGGAGTTCAAATGGTCAAAGCCAAGGATCAATGCAGAGTTGGAGTCAGGAATCTGAGCAGAGGGTCAGAACTGAATTACCAGGAGTAAGGCTGGGATAAGCTGGGGGAAGAGGGGAAAGGTTTGGTGCAGGGCAAGATCTGAGCTGGAACTGTGAAGGAGCAGAGCAGGAGAGTGTCCTTGTGCACATGAGTTCAGTAGCCAGCCAGCTGCTGCTTCTGAGCTTAAGAATTGGCCTGCTGCCATCCTCAGCCAGTCATCAGGGTGTTCCATCAGGCAGCCTTTCTGGCTTCTTAGACTGTCAGGAGTACTGAGCAGGAGCATTTGCAGGGCCTTGCTCTGGACCATGCCTTAGGAACATCTGGAAATAAACTTGTGAAAGATGAGGAATGGTTCTAGATCTAGACTGTCAAACCTTCAGCAGAGGGTGCAAATGTATAGTTGTATATTGTACATGAAGTAAGTTTACAAACATCCAATTCAAGCTGAAGTGCAAGAAAATTTGAAAAGATACCATAAAATGCTGTAAAACCCTCTGGCTTTTGATGGCTCACTGCAAATGGAAGTGGTGAAAATTATAAATAGGTTGGAAGTGGAATCATTAAAGAGTATGCCAATTTTTGTTTGTTTTAATTTTTCTGTGCTGTGTATGGAAGCAGCATGGAAGTAGTAAGGCCTAAACCTTCAAACCCAAGTGCCTAAAGCTGGCTACAAAATTCTGTATTCTAGATGCCTAAAAAGGTGGCTTTGTTTTCAGAACTGTACTCTCAATTCCTGTGTAAATATCTGATTTTTCAAAGTTGCTGTACACCCACATCTTCCAATGGGAATTGTAGTTGCTTAATACCTCTGGGCACTTTTTTTTTTAAAGTAAAGTTCCTCTATGTAGATGCGGGTGTTTAATTTTAAGCCCTGAGGTCTGGACAACATATTTCTACAGTTTGAACCTCTCTAGTCTGGTACCCTCATGACATGGCTAGTGCTGAACCAGAGAATTTGCTGAAGCATTGAAGGTTGATAATGTCTAGCAGCATTACCAATGCTTCCACTGCTTGTTGGGCTGTTTGAAGACATTCAGGGGTAAATGAGAGCTAAATAACTGCACAGAACACTGAGTGCTGGGACTCCTGGCCGTAAACAGACTTTATGGGACTGTGAGAAACTTGGCCACACCCATAAATTGACATCCGGCTAATTAAAATCATGCTGAACCTGGGATGTTGCGGGATGAGTGTGTGCCAGACTACAGAGGTTCATCCTGTACTGCTGCCTCAGGTCCAACCAAGAACTGGACCCCATTGTGGTAAACATGGTAAAAACACAGAATAGTAGCAGTGTTCCCTCTAATGTGTTCTATCTTTGGGTGGGCTGAATTTTCTTTTGGGCAGGTTGAAATTTCTTATATGCAACACCAATATTGAGGTAGTGTGTGGATGTGCACCACCAATACAGACAACACACACACAAATTATACACATGTGCGCGCACACACATTTTAAGCACTCCATTTGTGTGGAAGAAAATATATTAAAACAAGACACCTGTGTTGAGTTGCTGTGAGGTACGCTTAGTAACTACAAAGGTGCTGTACAAAGGTATGGAATTAGCCTTCTTCCACTTGAGGAAGAGTAGAAGCCCCAGAACAAATTAACACATGGCTTCAGGGTTTTTAGATAGATGCATGTTTCAAAGAGCTTTCAAATAAAGTTTCAGCCTACAAAATTAGCATCATATGTGGTACTTACTACTTCTGATTCATAAGAGTCAGAACTCAACCACATAGTAAAGATCTGGCTGTAATGCAATACAATTTACCATGTATTAATAAGTAACACAGGATTTAAAAAATTAAGTTCCAAGTTTTAAATATCTGCAACACTCCAAAAAAAATTCTGATAAAATAATCTTTTTCTTTCTTTTCTTAAGCCATTAACACCTATGTAAATTTTGTTCGAAATGCAATCATGCAAATGTCCTCCTAGCACTCATCCTTCCCCCCCATGCAGTCTGCTTCCTCCCCTCCAACCCAGCCTAATAGAGAATACTGCAGCAAGTCAGGACACCCCAAACAAACTGCCCCCTGCCTCCACGTCACTGCACATATGCCAGCACCCTTTCCCCCACCTATCCCATGCAGTCAGCCACTTACCTCCCCCTGCCCAGCCAGGTTGAAGAGACTGCTGGGTTTCTGCCTCTCGGTCTCTCCCCTCGGGTGATGGGACTCTCCAAACTCCTGTCCCCTCTGACTTTCCCTCAAGCCAATTAATTATGACTCACTCCTCTTCTTCCCCCCAGCTACTTATTCCCTCCTTATCTTGTCTGCTTTTCTTCAGTTCAGCACGGGGCAGCATTTAGAATCTGTTTACAGATGCCCCACTCCCTGCTGGTCATCTGAGTTCCCTGCCTGTGCTGGGAGCTTTGAACCTTTGAATAGGGCTCATAAAATTGCTGTGTGGTCATGCGGCTTAGAGGGAACTGTGAATAGCGGACAGACCCTGCTGCAAAAATCTTATGATCTAAATAGATCTGAAAGACCCTGGTGGAAAGGGTACAACATACAAGCAGAGTGAACAATGTGATGAGAAATATTAATGGAAGGGATTTTGGGGGGATAAGCTAAATGGAAAGAGGTAAGAGAGGGACAGGTGTAGAGTGTGACTGAGGGAACATTAGGGAGAAGTTGATTGCTCCAGCTTCTGTCAACACAGGCAGAGAAAGTCCAGTCAAAACTGTAGGAAGTTCGCTGAATGTTCAGAGCTCTCTAAAATAGCCATACCTGCAGTGGCTCCTGGTGTCTTGAGCCTCTGGTTATCTATTCCCTGATGTTTTCCTCAAGGCCACATGGCAGAGGGTGGAGAGACATGCTGGAGTCCATTTGCACAGTTCTGGTCTCTCTGGTACTGAACGTGTTCTTTGCTCCCAGCATACGACCAGTGGCGGATTTACACTTAGTGGGGCCCTGTGCTCAGCTTCATTTTTGAGGCCTTCCTGGGAACCCAGACAAGAAAAAGAACATTCACTGTTCCTGCCCCTCCCATTTTACATTGTTTTCTTCATCGTCCTCATATATTATGAGTAATAAGAAGTAAATGAAAATAATGTGAGGTACCTTGGTTGTTTTTGTAGTCTAACTTTTTTTCACTGACCACTTGAAAATTTCTGAGAGTCTCGGCAGCCAACTTAATGATCTTTCCAGATATTGTTAGTACCATGTGCTAACTGTTGTAAAGTGCTTTGGATAAGAGTGATATAAAATCCGCGAAAGCGGACAGGGGGCTGCAGACAAGGGAGTTTGAGAGGGACCGCAAGAGATCCCGCTGCTGAACAGGCTACCTGGCGAGAGTGAGAGTACTCGCTTTTGGTGTGAGTGAGTTTGCTCGACTGTTTGAATTTTGTTTGTTGAATTCTGATTCTGATTTCAGGTGACTGCAATTTCAGTTTCAGCTGCTGTGGCAGTTGGGACTGAGTGCCTGACCTTTTGTTCCCTTAATTGCTCTCTTGATTGCATCTGGTCAGCCTTCCCCTGTGTGACTCAAGAGGGGGCAGGCCTGGCCTAGGCGAGCAGGCTTTAAAAGCCAGAGGCAGAGCGACCAGGGGGCTGCAGACAGGGGAGTTTGAGAGGGAGTTTGACAGAGGGAGGTCTACTATGCTCAGGAAGACCTGCAACACCTGTGCTAGCACTGCTTCTGTCTCCTCCACCTGCGCCTGTAGTCAGACAGAACACCTGATCATGGATGCCTCTACCCAGATCCTGGTGTGGTTTTGCAGGGACTGTGGCTTGCAATTCCCACTTACTAATATCCAGGCTGGGGAGATCATCCAGTGCAAAAGGTGCCTGCTGGTGGAATCTCTCAGGCAGCAGGTGGGAGAGCTACAGGAGGAGGTGGCTAGGTTGAGCAGCACCCGAATCCATGAGCAATTCCTGAATCGTGTTCATGAGGAGACAGCTGAGGTAGCTATCCCAGTACACAGGACTGCGGACACACCACTGGTGGAGGAGGAGACGGCTCAGGGTGGACACTGGCAGCTGGTTATTACTGGCAGCAGGCACTGCTCCACCCCTGCTCCGAACCCTCCCGCCATGGTACTAGGAAACCGTTATGCTCTTCTTTATACAGGAGATAAGGAATCACCCCCTACAACGGAGGATGAGAAGCCTTGTACCCCCAAAGCTGGGATGTCTGCTGCCACCACTGCGAATAGGAAAAGTAGGGTAGTGGTGGTCGGAGACTCTCTTCTTAGGGGGACGGAGGCACCCAGCTGTTGCCCTGCCATTTCATCTCAGGAGGTATGCTGTCTGCCGGGGGCCCGTATCCGAGATGTTACGGAGGCATTGTCAAGGATTATCCGGCCCTCTGACTACTACCCCATGCTACTCATCCATGTGGGCACAAATGATACTGCGAGGTGTGACACTGAGCGGATCAAGAGTGACTACAGGGCTCTGGGAGTATGGGTGAAGGAGTTTGGAGCACAGGTGGTATTCTCTTCGATCCTTCCTGTTGAAGGTAGGGGCCCAGGCAGAGACAGGTGCATCCTGGAGGTGAATGCCTGGCTGCGAAGATGTTGTTGCCAGGAGGGCTTTGGCTTCCTCGACCACGGGATGCTATTCCAGGAAGGACTGCTAGGCAGAGATGGCGTTCACCTTTCGAGGAGGGGAAAGACCCTATTTGGACAGACTGGCTAACCTAGTGAGGAGGGCTTTAAACTAGGTTCGATGGGGAGAGGTGAGCAAAGCCCACGGGTAAGTGGAGAACATGGAGACCTGGGAGATGGGTCAGAAATGGGAGGGAGCGTGGGCTATAATGGCAGAGAGAAAGGAGAGTCAGGGCAAAACTGGGAGGCAAGGTCAAATCAGTAACTTAGATGCCTATATACAAATGCGAGAAGTATGGGTAATAAGCAGGAAGAACTGGAAGTGCTAATAAATAAGTACAATTATGACATTGTTGGCATCACAGAAACTTGGTGGGATAATACACATGATTGGAATGTTTGTACAGAAGGGTACAGCTTGCTCAGGAAGGATAGACAGGGAAAAAAGGGAGGAGGTGTTGCATTATATCATATGTATAGTAGCCCAATGTCTGTGAGTCTGTCACACTGAAATGCTGGCTGTTCCCTCTGGGCAGCGCTGTTACCTGAAATGCTGGCTGTTCCCTCTGGGTGGCCCGTGCTGCATGGGGAGTGCAGGGCCCAAACGGCCGCTTGCACCACTTGCTCCCCTGCGGCGGCCCGGCTGAGCGGTGCAGAAGTCAGCCGAGCACCATGGCGGGAGGGGAAGAGGAAGGGGCGGTGACGTACATGGCCAGGGGGCGGGGCCTGGCTGTGTACGTCACTGCCTTGCCCCCCTTCGCCTCTCACCGTGGTGCTTGGCTGACTTCTGCGCCGCTCAGCCAGGCCACCACGGGGGAGCCCAAATGACCGCTTACTCCCCTGTGGCAGCCCAGCTGAGCGGCACAGAAGTCAGCTGAGCACCATGGCGAGAGGCGAAGGAAGGTGGGGCGGTGATGTGCAGTGTGACAGCGGCTCCAGGCCCCACCCCCGGGCCGTGAACGTCACCGCGCCGCCCCCTTTCGCCTCCTGCCGAGGCACTCGGCTGATTTCTGTGCTGCTCAGCCAGGCCGCCACGTGGGAGCAAGTGGCACAAGCGACCATTTGGGCTCCGCGCTCCCCGTGCAGCACGGGGACTGAGGAGCCCAAACGGCCATTTGGGCTCTGCAGTCCCCTGAGTGAGAGGCAGGAGGGGGAGGAGAAGAGAGAGAGAGAGAGAGAGAGAGAGAGAGAGAGAGAGAGAGGCAGGAGGCGGAGGAGAGCTGAGAGAGAGAGGGGGAGGCAGTAGGAGGAGAGGGGGGGAGAGAGAGAGAAATGGAGCGAGAGACTGGAGGCTCAGGAGAGAAGACCAACGTGGAGGAGAGACCTGAAAATCCCGTCTTATGATGGGCTAATTGGCTAGTATTAAAAATGAACACACTTGGAGTGAGGTGGAAATGGACATAGGAGACGGAAATGTTGAGAGTCTCTGGGTTAGGCTAAAAGGGGTTAAAAACAAGGGTGATGTCATGCTAGGAGTCTACTACAGGCCACCTACCCAGGTGGAAGAAGTGGATGAGGCTTTTTTTAAACAACTAACGATATCATCCAAAGCCCAAGATTTGGTGGTGATGGGGGACTTCAACTATCCAGATATATGTTGGGAAAATAACACAGTGGGCACAGACTATCCAATAAGTTCTTGAATTGCATTGGAGACAACTTTTTATTTCAGAAGGTTGAAAAAGCTACCAGGTGGGAAGCTGTTCTAGATTTGATCCTAACAAATAGGGAGGAACTGGATGAGAATTTGAAAGCAGAAGGCAGATTGGGTAAAAGTGATCATGAAATCATAGCGTTCACAATTCTAAGGAAGGGTAGAAGGGAGAACAGCAAAATAGAGACAATGGATTTCAGGAATGCGGATTTTGGTAAGCTCAGAGAGCTGATAAGTAAGATCCCATGGGAATCAAGAGGGGAAAAATAATTATTTTTAATTAATTTTTAAATAATTATAATTGAGGAGACTTGGCAGTTTTTCAAAGGGACGTTATTAAGGGCCCAAAAGCAAGCTATTCTGCTGCGTCGGAAAGATTGAAAATATGGCAAAAGACCGCCTTGGTTTAACCACAAAATCTTGCATAATCTAAAAATAAAAAAGGAGTCCTATAAAAAATGGAAAGTAGGACAAATTACAAAGGATGAATATAGGCAAACAACACAGGAATGCAGGGGCAAGATTAGAAAGGCAAAGGCACAAAACGAGCTCAAACTAGCTATGGGAATAAAGGGAAACAAGAAGACTTTTTATAAATACATTAGAAGCAAGAGGAAGACCAAGGACAGGGTAGGCCCACTGGTCAGTGAGGAGGGAGAAACAGTAACAGGAAACTTGGAAATGGCAGAGATGCTTAATGACTTCTTTGTTGCAGTCTTCACCGAGAAGTCTGAAGGAATGCCTAACATAGGGAATGCTAGTCGGAAAGGGGTAGGTTTAGAAGATAAAATAAAAAAAAAAGTTAAAAACCACCTAGAAAAGTTAGATGTCTGCAAGTCACCAGGGCCTGACGAAATACATCCTAGAATACTCAAGAAGCTGATAGAGGAGGTATCTGAGCCTCTACCTATCATCTTTGGAAAATCATGGGAGGCAGGAGAGATTCCAGAAGACTGGAAAAGGACAAATATAGTGCCCATTTATAAAAAGGGAAACAAGAACAACCCAGGAAACTACAGACTAGTTAGTTTAACTTCTGTGCCAGGAAAGATTATGGAGCAAGTAATAAGGAAATCATCTGTAAACACTTGGAAGGTGGCAACGTGATAGGGAACAGCCAGCATCGATTTGTAAAGAACAAATCATGTCAAACCAATCTGATAGCTTTCTTTGATAGAATAACGAGTCTTGTGGATAAGGGAGAAGCGGTGGATGTGGTATCCTAGAATTAGTAAGGCGTCTGATATGGTCTCCCATGATATTCTTATCAATAAACTAGTCAAATACAACATAGATGGGGCTACTATAAGGTGGGTGCATAACTGGCTGGATAACCGTACTCAGAGAGTAGTTATTAATGGTTCACAATCCTGCTGGAACGGTATAACAAGTGGGGTTCTGCAGGGGTCTGTTTTGGGACTGGCTCTGTTCAATATCTTCATCAACAATTTAGATATTGGCAAAGAAAGTACGCTTACCAAGTTTGCAGATGATACCAAGCTGAGAGGAGCTGCGACTGCTCTGGAGGATAGGGTCATAATTCAAAATGATCTGGAGAAATTGGAGAAATGGTCTGAGGTAAACAGGATGAAGTTTAATAAAGACAAATGCAAAGTGCTCCACTTAGGAAGGAACAATCAGTTTCACACATACAGAATGGGAAGTGACTGTCTAGGAAGGAGTATGGCAGAAAGGGATCTAGGGGTTATAGTGGACCGCAAGCTGAATATGAGTCAGCAGTGTGATGCTGTGGCAAAAAAAAGCAAATATGATTCTGGGATGCATTAACAGGTGTGTTGTGAGCAAGACATGAGAAGTCATTCTTCCGCTCTACTCCGCGCTGGTTAGGCCTCAGTTGGAGTATTGTGTCCAGTTCTGGGCACTGCATTTCAAGAAAGATGTGGAGAAATTGGAGAGGGTCCAGAGAAGAGCAGCAAGAATGATGAAAGGTCTAGAGAACATGACCTATGAAGGAAGGCTGAAAGAATTGGGTTTGTTTAGTTTAGAAAAGAGAAGATTGAGGGGGGACATGATAGCAGTTTTCAGGTATCTAAAAGGGTGTCATAAGGAGGAGGGAGAAAACTTGTTCATCATGGCCTCTCAGGATAGAACAAGAAGCAATGGGCTTAAACTGCAGCAAGGGAGGTTTAGGGTGGACATTAGGAAAAAGTTCCTAACTGTCAGGGTAGTCAAACACTGGAATAAATTGCCCAGGGAGGTTGTGGAATCTCCATCTCCGGAGGTATTTAAGAGTAGGTTAGATAAATGTCTCTTAGGGATGGTCTAGACAGTACTGGTGCCCTGGCATGAGGGCAGGGGACTGGACTCGATGACCTCTCGAGGTTCCTTCCAGTCCTAGTATTCTATGATTCTATGAAAATAAATGATACCCAAAATAACCTTTCTTCAGTCCCTCTGAATGGAGTTCTCGGAGCACAGTTTGAGAACTTCTGGTGTAGATGAAAGCTTGTATTTGCATTAAGCTAACATGGAAAATGTGCAAAAATAAAATGTGTTGATGACGCATGAATGGAAAAATGAAACTTCCTTTGAAGAAACTTATTCAGCTTATCTACATAAAGGTGAGCGGGGTACAGTTCCATCAGCCACCTGATCACCCTCCCCTTCCCCAGGCTCTCCCTCCCCCCGCCGCTCTCCTCCTCACCTCCGGGCAGCAGCCACTCATCAGGTGGCAGCCAACAGCAGAGCAATATTACAGGGGCTGGAGGACTCAGGAGGAGGGGGCAGCACAGCCACACAGCCAGCTGCTGGAGAGAAGGGGGTGCATTCCCAATTCAAAGGGTGGCTTTTTCCTGCTGGCTGTGCAGCTTGTGGGCTCTCCATCCCTTGGCCACACTCACCCCTGCAGCAGGCAACTGCGACCAGCCACCCTCCCCTCCCATGGGCAGCCACCACTCACCAAGAAGCAGCATGAACAGGGGCTGGAAGACTTCAGAGGAGCACTGAGTTGGTGCATAGTCTGTGGTAGAGAGCAGCGGCACTTTCCTGCTTCAGAGCACTGCTTTTCTCTGGCCGGCTGTGCGGCTGCCCTGTGCTCTTCTGAGCCTTCCAGCCCATGTTGGCGCTGCTCGCTGCCTTCTGCTGTCTCTCTTGAGGCTGCAGCCTGCAGGTGGGCCTCCCTGCTCTCTTGCCCCATCCAGCCCTCTCTGCAAAGGGACTGCACCCCCCACAGAGCGGCTGTGCTGGACCCAGTGTTGGACTTCCCAGCCCCAGGGGCCCTGTGTCAGTGGTGGTGGTGGAGGGTCTGTGACAGGGCATGGTATGTTTCATTGTAAATCTGCCCCTGCATACAACAGCGCCCTAAAATAAGACACAGAGCCAGAGCAGAGGGACTTCCGTTGAGTTCAGTAGGCACTGGGCTGGGTTCATATATACAATCCATCATTCTTATTTTTGTCATTGTGGAAAGAGAAGTGATGTTAATTTTTGTGTTCATACTGGCATGGGAAGAAAAAGTACCTAGTTTTATTTTCAGCCCTTGAGCAATAACATTTAAATTTCCTTATTACTAAGGTAATTTCCCCCCCCTCCCTCCAACACTTGAAGAACCTCCAGTCTCTTGTGCATTAGCCAAGCCTCAGGTGTAGCAGAGTGGTACCATTTTATATGTCAATAATAGGGGGGAAAATAGCCCAGCAAGTAAGGAGAAGTTTTTTGACTATTTCTTTGTTTGCTTTTAGAGAGTGAGGAAATATAAAAGGCTAAAGTTTTAGTTAATCTTATAGAATTAAATCCATCTGAGTAAAACCTATTGGAAATGGTTTTTATCCTTCGTTCTGGTCCTTTGTTCTACAATAACTGCAGCCATTTAACGTAAATTGTCCATCAAAGCGCAATTCTATTCCGGCTTTTGACAAATTGCATCAAACTGTTTGCTTCCCCCAGGGAAACACAAATTTGAACAGTTGTGTTGGTTTATTTTATTTTTTCTGCCTGACATATAGGTTGTCTGAACTTGAAGGCTGAAATGCTTTTAGGTGCAGCATAAAGTAATCCTAAAAGGTTATACATTGTCCAGCTGAGCTGAAGTGGAGACATTTCAAAACTAGCAGCTTATGTGGTGTGGTATCACAAGAAATTATTCTTTTCCCCCACATCAGTCGTCATTTCTAAAATACTCCTCATTCATTAACAATATAATCATTATCCAAACAAAATCACTATTGATTATAAATCTTCCATTTGGTCAGGGATGCACTGACTGGCATGAAAATAACTCAGGTTTTTTCCAAATTGTTCTTTCCCTGCACAATGGACATTATAGGATATATTGTGCTTTCTTCAGCTAAGAAAAATTTAGGTTGCAACCTAAGATCAATAGAAGGAAGACAATCAAATGTCATATTTTTGAAAATGACATAACCTAATTTCCTCACTCATAAGGCTACAACTTGACTGTAAGCTTCTTTTGGAAGAAGCTTTTTGGGAAGAGATCTTCCAGAAAAACTTTTTTCGAAAGAGAGCGTCTACACAGCAAAAACACAACGAAAGATAAATGAGATAAATAGAAAGGAACATAAACACTGTCAAATCAAGTGTAAAAATGTAATAAGAAAAGCAAAAAAAGATTTTGAGGAACAGCTAGCCAAAAACTCAAAAAGAAATAACAAAATGTTTAAGTACATTAGAAGCAGGAAGCCTGCTAAAAAACCTGTGGGTCCCCTAGATGATCGAACTATAAAAGGCTCAATCAAGGACAATAAAGCCGTTGTGGAGAAACTAAATGATTTCTTTGCTTCAGTCTTCACTGCTGAGGATGTTAGGGAGATTCCCAAATCTGCACCGTCCTTTGTGGGTGATGAATCTGAGGAACTGTCCCGGATTGAAGTGTCATTAGAGGAGGTTTTGGAACAAATAGAAAAACTTAATGTTAACAAATCTCCAGGACCGGATGGCATTCATCCAAGGGTTCTAAAAGAACTCAAATGGGAAATTGCTGAACTATTATCTGTGGTTTGTAACCTATCCCTTAAATTGGCTTCCGTACCTAATGACTGGAAGGTAGCCACCGTGACACCAATATTTAAAAAGGGCTCTAGAGGCTATCCAGGCAATTACAGACCGGTAAGTCTAACTTCAGTACCGGGCAAATTAGTCGAAACAATAGTAAAGAATAAAATTGTGAAGCATGTAGAAGAACATAATTTGTTGGACAAAAGTCAACATGGTTTCTGTAAAGAGAAATCCTGTCTTACTAATCTATTAGAGTTCTTTGAAGGGGTTAACAAACATGCGGACAAGGGGGATCCAGTAGATATAGTATACTTAGATTTTCAGAAAGCCTTTGACAAGGTCCCTCACCAAAGGCTCTTGTGTAAATTACATGGCCATGGGATAAGAGGGAAGGTCCTTTCTTGGATTGAGAACTGGTTAAAAGACAGGAAACAAAGCGTAGGAATAAATGGTAAATTTTCAGAATGGAGAGGGATAACTAGTGGTGTCCCCCAAGGGTTGGTCCTAGGACCAATCCTGTTCAACTTATTCATAAATGATCTGGAGAAAGGGGTAAGCAGTGAGGTGGTAAAGTTTGCAGATGATACCAAACTGTTTAGGATAGTCAAGACAGAAGCAGACTATGAGGGACTCCAAGAAGATCTCACCAAACTGAGTGATTGGGCAACAAAATGGCAAATGAAATTTAATGTGGATAAGTGTAAAGTAATGCAGATCGGGAAAAATAACCCCAACTATATGTACAGTATGATGGAGGCTAATTTGGCTACGACAAATCAGGAAAGAGATCTTGGAGTTATCGTGGACAGTTCTCTGAAAACTTCCACGCAGTGTGCAGCGGCGGTCAAAAAGGCAAATAGGATGCTAGGAATTATTAAGAAAGGGATAGAAAATAAGACCCAGAATATCTTACTGCCCCTGTATAAAACTATGGTACGCCCACATCTTGAATACTGTGTAGAGATGTGGTCTCCTCACCTCAAAAAAGAGATTTTGGCCTTGGAAAGGGTTCAGAAAAGGGCAACTAAAATGATTAGGGGTTTGGAAATGGGTCCCATATGAGGAGAGGTTAAAGCAACTGGGACTTTTCAGTTTAGAAAAGAGGAGACTGAGGGGGGATATGATAGAGGTATATAAAATCATGAGTGGTGTGGAGAGGGCCGATAAAGAAAAGTTATTTATTAGTTCCCTAAATAGAAGAACTAGAGGACACCAAATGAAATTAATGGGTAGCAGGTTTAAAACTAATAAAAGAAAGTTCTTCTTCACACAGCGTGTAGTCAGCCTGTGGCACTCCTTGCCAGAGGAGGCTGTGAAGGCTAGGACTATAATAGAGTTTAAAGAGAAGCTAGATAATTTCATGGAGGTTAGGTCCATAAAAGGCTATTAGCCAGGGGATAAAATGGTGTCCTTGGCCTCTGTTTGTCAGAGGCTGGAGAGGGATGGCAGGAGACAAATCGCTTGATCATTGTCTTTGGTCCACCCTCTCTGGGGCACCTGGTGCTGGCCACTGTCGGCAGACAGGATACTGGGCTAGATGGACCTTTGGTCTGACCCAGTATGGCCATTCTTATGTTCTTATGTTCTAGAGAGTGATCTGCTTTTTTGAAAGACAGCGTCCAAACAATGTGGACACTATCTCGTATTTCAGTTGTGATTACTATGGACGGCAATGGCCACGAGGGCACCTGTGCTTTTTCCTGGAGGCCTCTTCTTTTGAAAAAACACTCTCTTCCACATTCACACACGTCTTTTTCCAAGAAAGCTTTTTCAGAAAAAGGCTTCTTCCTCACAGAAAAAGATTTACTGCTGTCGGAAAACCCCCTCCGTTCTTTGGAGTTTCTGTCAAAAGAATGCAATAGCAGTGTGGATGTAAGTGTAGTTTTTCCAAAAAACCTGATGTTTTTCTGGAAAAACTCTGCAGTGTAGACATACCCTCACTGCAACCTAACGTATGTATGCATTTTAGTGGATCACATGTCTTCTTTTAAAGAACTTTATAATGTCTTCTCATATGTACATGTTATGCTTAAATGAAGGACACGAGATCTTTTATGGGGGAAAAGGCAGTACGCCGAATTTATTGAGAATACAACAGTTGCATATGCTTTTCAATCTCTCTCACGTGCACGCGCGCGCACACACACACACACACACATCTATCTATCTATCTATATATATATATATATATATATATACACACACACACATATCATGCATACATAGTTCTGCCAGATGATATAGTTACCAGTCCAGAGTCTGTGTCAATCTAGTGGCCAGCTAGATCGAGCACAGGGGGGAGCAGGGCCTTGTCGGTTGATCGATCCAATACTCCTCTCCAGACAGTGGCAGATGAACCCAAGTTCCATAGCAAAACACCCTGCTTTTTTATAATCCATTTCTCTTGTTGAAATCCATGGATTCTGCTTTGTCAGCTTGTGACCGAAACGTTATCTTTTTGATGTGAGTGTTCCCAAAACATTTCTCGAAGGCTCATTTCTTTCAGGGTGCTTGCTCCGCTTTAAGGTTGTCAATCTGCCAATTATCCAATCTTCTTGTGAGTAGGGGGTATACACCGATGGTTATAGATGGCTCCTCTGCAGCCAGGTTGTTTCATGCTCTGGCCTTGCCCATGCTCACTCATCCCCCCCCCCCCCTTCTTCGGCTATCTGGTTCTAAAGCCATATTACTTTGCATCTTATCTTGACACATTCACCCTCCTTACATACACAAGAACTGTCCGAGGTTACAGATCTGCATGGCAAAGCAAAAGCATTGTAAATTAAGGCTTGGACTTCAACATTAGCAGAATTCCTCTAATTTTATTAACACAGCCACAATATCCAAGACTGTCTTTCTACTTTAGAACATTTACTAAACTTCAGAACAAAGAAAATAGACCTTCAACTGAAAGCACTTAATTTGTAAAATATTAAATGTATGTTTGTGTGTGTGTGTGTGTGTGTGTGTGTGTGTGTGTGTGTGTGTGTGTGTATATACATATATATATGTCTTATATTGCTATATTATTGCTACATCACTACTATATTACTATGCCTAAGATAAGAAATATAAAAAGAATAAAACTTTCAATCCTAACATACACACACGCACACAACCGCATCCACAACTGCTTCTTTAAATTCATTGTATCTTGCACGTTAAGAAGAACATGGCTAATAATCCAGAAAAGTCATTCCCTGGTAGTGTAGTGGAATCTGTTATGAAGCCAACAGAAAAAAGAAGAAAGTAGCAAGTTAGTGTCTAAGAAATAACCACTCACTTCTTGATTGCTTTAAAACATCAACAACAACTTGTAATATTCTTTCCTCCTTACACTAGCTGTAATGTTCTGGGTCTCTGTTCCCCTTTCAAAGGTGTGCGTAACTCCACTTGCTGAAATCGGGGCATGTACTGAGGGAAGAACAGGGAGTCAAACCCCAGTGAGTAAGGTTTAATAATTCCCTGTACTAAAATACAGTAAAACCTGTGTTATCCGGCACACCCGGGGATTAGGGTTATCTGAGGGGAAGGGCGGGAGCTGTGCGTGGGCCTACGGGAGTAGGGAAATGTGAGCTGTATGGGGCACAGGATGTGGCCTGCTAGGGGGGCCACGAGCCGCGGGATGCAGCCTGGTGAGGGGGGTGGAAGCTGGGGCATGGGTGGTGGAGATGGCGGGGGCAGCCTGCTGGGCGGGGGAGGGGAACTGCGGAGAGGTTGGTCTGACGGGGGGTGCCAAGAGCCACAAGGGTGGGTGGGAAGGGAGGCATGGGATGTGGCCTGGTGAGGGGGGGTGGAGGAGGTGGGGAAGGCCTGCCGGGGGAGGAGGGCGCGCGGGAGCCGTGCGGGGGCTGACCTGCTTTTTTGAAAGAACACTATGACACGATTATGCAAATGAAGCATGGAATATTTAAATCATTTGCACTTTCAATCTGCCTAATTTACATCCCTCTTTCGAAAGAGGGATGTAGTTTAGACATAGTTTTAGTCCTGTATCCTGAATGAGGCAGTACTCAACACATTAGAGAATGGTATAGAACACCCACAATGTATTCAGTTGCACTGCCAAGGGAAAATTTGTTCAGTTCATGTGGTCAAGCATTAAGGTTGATAACCATTGTATTTTTTATTCCCACTATTGTAGCTATGGAGATTATTTGTAGTTTTAGAAATAGGATTCCAACAGTAGAGACTGAAATCAGAGTACTTCCAATGTGCAAGGATAGATGCCATTATATAATACTGTTTCTTTGACCCTTCTGGAAAAAAAATTTAATTAATGCTTTAGGTGACATTTAGATGTGCGAACTTTGGCAACTTCTGGAAATTTTTTATAAATCTTAAGATCTGTGCTGAGTCGTGTCTCCAAAAAGTCACACTTCAGACATACTGAAGTCAAGCTGAGACGAAAACTGTTCAAGACCAATAGTGATAGAGGCAATTAAAAGGCATTAATATTTGGAAGCAGAATGAAGCTGCTGAGTGCTTCCATTTCTAAATCTAAAAAAAGAAAAACTTGGTTCTTAAAATATCAAATCATATCTAGTTGGGGAATCTAGTAAGGGATTATCTTTTTAATTGAAACTTTTTTAATAAGTTGAAAATCTGTCCCATTTTCTCTCTCTCTCTCTCTCTCTCTCTCTCTCTCTCTGTTTTGCAAAAATTACTTCATTATGTCAATTTTAGTGTCCAAGAAGGAAAACTACTATACTGTAAATGAAAACAGATATGTTAAAAAATATTCCAAATTCATGTTAAAGATATACTAAAGAACTATGGATACATATTGTATACCGTACATAAGTCAAATTCTTGAGACTTTAATTTGCTGATGACAAGTGAAATGAAGTGTGTGGTTTTTTTAAAATGCTCATTCATTTAGGTTAACATAGTGAACAAAGCTAACTTGATTCCTGCTGAACTGAAATAATTTGTTAGCAATCAGAGTGAGTTGGGACACATAAAGGCCAGAAGGCAGAATGGGAAAACCTCAAGAACTTGAGGAGAAATATCCATAGTCAGTTTGTGAAATTGGATGACTTTCTGAAGACTCATTAAAAATTACTAGCGGAGAGAAATGCTTGTGTGGCTGGTCACACTGTCAGTGAGCCTCTCCTAATACGGATGACTAGCTGAGGAATGGTGAGCGTGTGGGTCCTATTACAGATATAGAGTTAACTGATTAACCAGTTACCCTCTAAGCATCTCCCTTATTGGGGGATGTTTATGGGTAACTGGTTAACCGGCAGCCTGGCTGGGCTGAAACAGCCCCCCGCACACGTGAGCCCATAGTCCCATGGGAGGAGGGCACTCCAGCTTGGCCAGGCCACACTCACCACGCCACGGGCAGAGTGGTAGGTGTCTCCCACCCATGGTGTGGATGGCCAGGCCTGACCAGGCCAGAGCAGCCCCTGCTTGCAATGTGCATGTTGGGGGGGCTACTCCAGTGTTAACCAGTTAAATCTAGCATTTAACTGGTTAACATTTTAAATGATGATTAATATCCCTAGTTCTGTTGTAGTAGGTTGTGGATGAATACTTAGTGTTAACAGTAAGTGGAATGGGAAGTTGCAGACATACATCAATAATGGGGAAAAGAGGCTACATGCCATAAATCAGTAGGGGCGAAGAAGCACAGCCTGCTTGTACATTTGTGGAACCATATGTGAAGATGATATGGGACTTTGTCCAGGTTCTCCCCCCCCCCCCATGCTGAACAACTGTAATATCCTGCCTCTGCCTATAAGCAAATAGTAGTGGAATTTCTTTGTAGAGTGGAAGATATGAGAGGGGGCATTATAGTGCAATGGAATGAAATGGGATTGGGCAGGTGGAGTGCTACAGAGGGTGATTGTGTCTTATGCAAAGCATAGGTGACTTAAGCCTAAGGTACGTAGAACTTAGTAGTAAGACGGGTGGGAAATGCAGTGGATCCATGAATGCTGTTGCCACTAGAAGAAGGGTGAAAATAGATACTGGAATGAGCAAGAATGTACACACAAGAAGGAAGAAGACACACAGAAAAGTAAAAAACCTGCTCTAGTAGTCACAATTCTGGGATTTTAGGCATTCTGGGTAATTACTAATAACAAAGAGCAAAATCAACAAGGAGTCTGGTGGCACTTTAAAGAAATAGGGTATTGGAGCATAAGCTTTTGTGAACTACAACTCACTTCCTCAGATACTGAAAAGAGAAAGAAAGACAGAAAGGGAAAAAATACAGAGATGGGAGTGTTAACCTTTTTTTTTTCTTTCTGTCTGTCTTTCTCTCTTCAGCATCTGGGGAAGTGAGTTGTAGCTCACAAAAGCTTACGCTCCAATACCCTAATACATTTGTTAGTCTTTAAAGTGCCACCGAATTCCTTGTTTTTGCTGAAACAAACTAACATGGCTACCTCTCTGAAAAGAGCAAAATGACTTCCTAGTCACAGATCTGTCTCTTCAGTCCTGTTCTTCTGTGGATCTTAGTGTTTCGAGGCTTCTTAGGGCATCTCTACACTACAGCGTTATTTCGAAATAACTCACGTTATTTCAAAATAGCCAAGTGAGCATCTACACAGCAAGACCGTTATTTTGAAATAATTTTGAAGTAACAGGCTTCTTATTCTGGAATAATAAACCCTCATTTCATGATGCGTAATGCCTATTTCCAAATAGTTATTTCAAAATAGGGTGTGTGGTTATTTCAAGATAATTGGCCTCCAGGAATTCTCACAGCTACTCTGGTGGCCACTCTGTCCTCACCCATCAGAACTCTGTGGTTTCCCCTTCCCCTGTAGCCTTTAAAGCTACAGCCATAGGTGAAAGGGCTTGTGGCAGAAAGAAGGCCCTACCAGCACTGTGCTATGCAGCAGGACCCATTTGTGGTGCCATGGCAGACCTCAGTGCTCCCATCAAGCCCTTCATGGTGGCAAGTAAGCTGGCAGCTGTCAAGTATGGGTTCTCTTGGCCATGCCTCACGCGCATAGCCGAGATCTACCGCAGCAACCTCACCATGTCACGTGGATAGCAACAAGGCTTATCTACCAATAAAATGGAGCTTGTCAGAGCCCAGCACTCAACACCATATATGGGCATCACACCACACCCAGACCACACCCATGCCACTCCCAGAGCACAGACAATACCAAATATGGCAATAAGCATTAATAACATAAAAACCCCTGAGCCCTAAGCTCGGGGAGGATTCCCGAATATTGGAAACAGAATCTGAGTCTGGCTTAGGACTGATCACCCGAAGGCCACCTCCCACCCACCGAATCCAAAAAGGGGTGTACGAATCTCGAGCATGCTCCGATTCCTTGTCTGTCTTTGTGCTGTTGTTGTTGCTGGGTTTGTAAGTATCTAATTTACCCTCACTGTTTGTTAAGTGGTTTAAAAGAGACAGGTTAGAAAATATATCACTCAGTTGTACCCTTTACATTCCTACTATTTGTCAGTGTTCAGTGTGTCTAAAGAAACAGTTTTTGAAAGGTGTATATATTTAACTTAGCTGTAACTTAGGTAAAGTTTTGAAAATTGTTGTGGTTCAGTTGTTTTGTAGCAAATATTGGGTAATTGCTCTTTTTAAGTCGTTCAGTTTAATAAATAATTCCATCTTTGATAAAACTTGTTGTCTTGCCATCATTCGGTATTTTCTACTGGGTATTTGGCCTAAAGTCTCTGGGACTCCCGCCATTTTACCGAACCGAGAACTAACAGCAGCCAGCTCCCAAGCCCCTGCCTGGGTATGAAAGAGGAGGGTCCCATTCCTGGCCTGGTGCGGAGATCCTAGATCTCATTGAGGTCTGAGGAGAGGAAGCAAGCCTCCAGGATGTCTGCACCAGGCACAAGAATGCAGACATCTGCGGCTGGATGGCAGACATCCTGGGCCAGAAGGGCCACATGGCGCACCTAGGAATCAAAGAGCTGAGGCAGGCGTACATGAAGACCAGGGAGTGGAGCTCCCGCTCTGGAGCGGCACTCCACATGTGCCAGTATTTTGAACACCTCCACCACATCCTGAGAGGGAGGTTGGTCCCTTCCCCCCCCCCCCCATTGTTGTGGACTCTGAGCTGAACACGTTCATCATCAGCCTCCTGGAAGGTGGGCCCGCAGACAAGAAGGAGGTGAAGGAGGAGGAGGAGGAAGACGAGGCTAGCGTGTCTTCCTATCCCTGGAGCTCAGACGAGGCCAGGGAAAGACCATCAGATGAGCTCCATTACTTTCCTTAGACAAGTGGGGGGAGGTGGCAGGCAGCAAGGGGAGTGTCATGCTCCTTGCTTGGCAGGCTGTCCTTGAGACCACACAGCAGCTGGAACATACAAAATCTACTAGCCTGCCTCCCTCCCGCCCCGAGGCTCTGGTGTGCAAGAGGAAAGTGGGGAGTGTCTTTCTCTTTCTCAGTCAGAGGCTTTTCAGTTTGCTTCTCATCTGTGTGCGGCCCCGACTGACTTTTCTGTGGGTGAGCGGTCCCCAACCCTAAAAAAGTTTCCCTGCCTCTGCTTTAAGTCTAGAGACCGAGAGATTTTTTGGGTTAATTAAAATACATCTTCACAAAATTACTGCTTGCTATGATCATCTTCATTGTTCAGGAGAGAAATGTCCAGGAGAGGTATGAACAAAGATTACAATTACTTATAGCACTTTCCAGGATAAATAATGTTTAGAGACAGAGTATGGTGTGGGAGTGGGAGAGCAGTGATAACTGTTCACAATTTGTAGTAATTTTGTAATCTCAACCATTTATATTTTGAATGTCTGCTATGAGATGGATACTGGTACCCTTTTTTATGTGAAGTAACATGTTGTCCCTAGTGTTCTTTTATTTGGATGAAAGGGATATTTGAAGTAACTCCAAACATAGCTAACATAATAAAATATATTCAAGAAAATAACATTACATACGGTGTATATTTTCCCTTAACTTTTGACATTGACTTGTTTATAAATATTATAAAATAACCAGTATCTGTTAATGTCCTTCACAACACCGCTGTAAGCAAGTAGATATAATTTCCTTTTAAATACCATTGACTATGTGGGATAGAACTGTATGTCTGAAAGGTTTACAATGGGCCAAATGACTCTGATCTGAAGCCTGAAAAATCTAAGGCCTCATCCAAAGCTTACTGAAATCTGTGGAGAAAGTCCCAGGAATGTCAGTTGCCGTTGGATCAAGCCAGGTGACAGGATCTGATCCAAAACTTCTGAGGCCGATAGAAATTGTTCACTGATTTCATTTGGCTTTGTATCAGGCCCTTACAGTTGTAGGAGCTGTTGAGATGCAACTGTTTTATGCATTGTATGAAACAAATAGATTTCAATGTCTGCATCTGGTCTCAAACAATGCCAACATGGTGTGTTTTACTACATCTCTGCAAGATCAAGCCCATCTAGAAGAAAATATCCCTAATCTTGTTTTTGTAAACCTTAGCTAATGATGATCCCGCATTTCTCTAAATGGGACCATTGCATATTATTCTTAAATGCATCTGCTTAAACGATTTCCTCATTTCTCCATAATAGTAGAATGAGAGAATCCAAAATAAAAGGATAGTGAATTTAAAATAAATAAAAGGTCTTTGTCATCCAGTGTAATACCATGCTTATTGAAAAAGAGTAAGGTGAAGATTTAGAAAGGAAAGGTTGGAGACTGAAACATTTGTATAATAATGAGAGTACTGTCGCATTGTGAAGTGCCACCGTTAGAATTCTAGACTTTATGCTGTTAATTAATGGTAAATCACTTATTTCCAAATGACTCTCTTAATGCACGAGAAAAACAACTTATTAAATCCAAACTGAAAGTGAATTATGATTAATATTCATTATCACTAATAACAGCTTACAAACTCCCACAAACGTATTTGGAGATAAGTATTTTAATGTTGACATTATATAGTCAGAAATTTTCTTTCACTTTGTTACACGATTGTGTCTCAGATCTTTAACGAAAGATGGAAACTTGCCCTTTGTTTCTTTTCTTTCCCACTGGTTGAAAGGGGAAATAAAATATGGATAATTGTTACAGGACAGGCCTCGTGTGTAGGCAGAGAAATGCCTGTTTTGGGATTAAAAGCGATCATGCAGTGTCTGTGAAAGAAATAAATCAAGCTGCTAAAAAAGGAGAGTGTTATCTGCTGGTTAGAGCACAGGAGGCTTCAATTGAATACTGAATTTATTCCAGACTTTGCCATTAACTATATGAATACACTATTGGGCAAGTCACAGATGGATGCCAACCTTCCACCCCCCCCCCAAAAAAAAACCCCCAAAACAAGAACAAAAAACAAACACCCCCTCCCCCCCCAAACCCAACCCTTTGGATTCAATGGAAAGACTCCTATTGATTTCAATGGTTTTTTTTTATCATCCCTAAATGCTCCATCTCAGTTTACTCATCTGTAAAATATCTTTAATATCTACCTCAAAATACTCTAAAATTTGAGAGAAGTGTTGTTAGAAACAAATCTAAACAATAATGCAATGCTTTGCATTTTCAATATGTCTTATGTAGAAGGGACGTTAAAACTGGGCACAGAATCCACTTCTTCTGCAAAATATGGTTGCAGTCTCCAAGCTATTATTAAAAACAGAAATTAAGTTTCTAACCCTTATGGTTGAGAAAACGGTTTTCCAGAACAGAACCTAAGGTAATTTAAAACTGTTATCCTGACTGCTGACCGCATGAAGTCATTTTTAAGGGTTGTGTTAACTGCTACCGTTTGTCTTGGTGGGATAGTAATTCTGAAACCGAATTATGACACACAGGCTACGTCTAGACTACAGGCTTTTGTCGACAGAAGTTTTTTTGACAAAATCTGTCGACAAAGCTTCAGTCGACAAAGAGCGTCTAGACTGCCAGACGCTCTGTCGACAAAAGAAGGCACCCGGAAGTGCTTCTGGAAGGTCACAGGGGCAGCCTTAAAGCTCAGGCACCGCTGCATGCTCCCTGCAGAGACGCGTGATTAAAGGGATCCCCCTGGAGAGCCATTGTTCTGCTCCTGCTTCTGGCTTGCCTACCTCCTAGCGGGAAAGCAAAGCTGCTGCAGTTTTTGCTTTGGTTGCCCTGCTTTCTCGGACACCACAGCAGTTTATTTTCTGGGGTTTTTTTTCTGCTTTTCACCTTTTATTTGTCCATGGAGCCTGAGCTGCCCCTGGGCAGGCGATGGCCCCACGCTGCCATACTGGGGACAGGCAGATTTGGAAGCACGAGACGAGTTCCGACTGGTGGGACCGGCTTGTCACGCAGCTCTGGGACGACGACCACTGCGCTCCGCAACTTCCGGATGCGGAAGGCCATGTTCCTGGAGCTGTGTGCCTGGCTCGCCCCTGCTCTGGAACACCAGGACACCCACCTGCGGCCGCCATCCCCCTGCAGAAGCGGGTTGCAATAGCCCTGTGGAAGCTAGCCACCCTGACAGCTACCGCTCTGTGGGCATCAATTTGTCATGGGGAAGTCTACTGTCGGGGCTGTCTTGATGGAGGTAAGTCACTCTTGGGGGACAGGCCCTGCAGAGCGGGGGGGTTGAGAGAGGGACTGCCAGTCAAGGGCAAGAGGGAGTGGGGGATGGGCAAGAGACACTTGGAGGCTGCTCCTCGGCCACCCCAACACTGATGAGGGGGAAGGGGGCATCCTGACAAGGGGAGGGTGGGGTGGAAGGGCCCCCTCCCCCCAAGTGCTTAAGTAACCTGTCTAACTCGCTGGTTTCTGTCTGTCTTTTCGTCTTGTGCTGCAGGTGGTAAGGGCCATCAATGCAGAGCTGCTGAAGAGGCTCGTCTGTCTTGGGGACCCGAACAACTTCATCACGGGGTTTTCTGCCCTTGGATTCCCAAACTGCGGAGGAGCCCTTGATAAGAGACACATCCCAATCCGCCCAGTTTCTAAACAGGAAGGGCTACTATTCCATGGTGCTGCAGGTGCTCGTCGACCACTGGCAACACTTTACGGACATTTGTGTCGGGTGGTCGGGGAGGGCACATGATGCCCGCATATTCAGGAACTCCTACCTGTACCGCAGGTTCCAGGCAGGAACATTTTTTTCCCCAGCGACACCTCGCACTTGGGGACGTGCAGATGCTGGTGTGCATAGTGACCAACGCGGCCTACCCCCTGATGCCGTGGCTCATGAAGCCCTACACCGGCCACCTAGATGTGAGGAAGGAGCTTTTCAACTTGCATCTTAGCCAGGCTCGCATCCAGGTGGAATGTGCCTTCAGACTGGTGAAAGGGAGGTTCTGTTGCCTCCTCACACGCCTGGAGATGGGGGAATGCAACATCCCGGAGGTGGTGGCCGCCTGTTGCACCCTCCACAACCTGGTGGAGAGGAAAGGGGAGGCCTTCCTGCCGGGGTGGGGGACAGGTGCTGATGGTGAGGAGAGGCCATTTCAGCAGCCCCGGATGGCTGCCATCCACCAGGCTCACCAGGCTGGTGTCCAAATCCGAGAGGCTGTGATGGACCGGGCCGGGTCTGGGCACTGCTGAGGGCGTCTGCTCAGGGCGAATTGCTCAAACTCAAGGTTCTTTATAGCCCCTGACTGGTGGCCCTTCCCAAATAGGCCACAAACCAGTCACACAGAGCACTTCAGCTGCCTGCCTGGCCAGCCTGAAGCCTCACGAGCAAAACCCCTCTGACACCGCAGCTCTCTCCATGCCCCAAACAGCCCCAGGCCTGCCCACAGGTGAGGGGTTATAGAACCCAAACTCACCTACCCCAAACAGGTTCTGTCTGGTCCCAAGAAACCAGCCACAGATCCCAGGTCAATTTACACTCTGGATCTTACCCACAAATCATGCTGAGCCAATCCTTTAGAATCTAAAATCTAAAGGTTTATTACAAAAGAAAGAAAAGCATGAAAGTAAGGTTGTTAAAGTATCATACATTACATGCGCCGAATCTCCCAGTTCTCGATGCAGGCTCACAGCAGAGATGTTATAACTGCTGGCTTAAAAGTCCTTGGTGTACATCCTATGTCAGGATGGGTCCACAGTTCTTTCCGGCTTGTTGATCCCTGCATCTGGGATGAAGAGCTGAGCTGAGCACCAAGATGGAGTCGGCCACATGGCCTATTTATATCCCTCCCTGGCTTCTTCCAAGCTGGAAAGAGTCACATGGTCTCTTGCCAGGCACCTAGTTTCCTCCACAGGTGGGTCTCTGGTACTTAAGAGACCTATTGTGTTGTTGGCTTGCTAATTAGCCTGTCCATAGGTTGAGCTTTTCTCACCTATTGCTCAACCACATACAGAGAAACTTCCAATATCCATACAGAGTACATATTCATAATTCCACACACAGACATTATACAGATATATGAAGAGCATATACAGAATCAGTAGAAAGTAAGGTTTTGTTTGACACCTCACATGGCCCCCCTTTGTACCAACTTTTGGGGCAAACACCCCCACATGGGCACAGCAGTGATCTGGCTGCTCCCCTCAAAATCCAGTAATGTGACAGAGCCCCTGAGGGAGAGATTCTCAGAAGGAGCCCACTGACCCTCCCCAGGGCTTCCCCTATGGGGGGGTTGGCTTGGCCCACCCCTACCTTTCCTTCCACTACCCTCACTCTCTTCCCATTCAGAACACATAGAAGACCCACTTTTCTTTGTACACAGAAAATTGCTTTATTACAAACACTAGCAGTAAAGAAAATGAGTGAACTGTTGAACAAAATTTTCATCTTTTAACTGTTCACCTGTTTATCCACAGAGTAAATGTGGATTTAAAATAAAGATTTTGTAACGTAACTCAAATGTCTTTTAACTGGGGTGGTAGGGGACTGAAAACCTGGAGGGTGGAGGGGGGGTTCAGGAGGGCCCTGAGCGCAGGGTCCTGCCACCATCATCTGTCCTGGTATCGACACGGCCTTGGGATTGGGTGGAGCGAGACCTAATCCTGGCCTGGGCAGGAGGGGAGGGCAGCTGTTGGGCCTGTGAGGGCTCGGGAGCAGGAGGGGCTGGAGGAGCAGGGGGGGCTGGAGGAGCAGGGGAGGAAGGAGGGGCTGGAGGAGCGGCAGGGAGGGGGGGCTGGAGGGGCTGGGGGAGCAGGGGCCTGGTGTGCAGGAGGAGCGGTGCCCATGACAGGGGCAGGCAAGGCGAAGAGCTCCCTCATTGTGGCACAGATCTCCATGTGCTGCCGGACCAGCTCGTCCAGCAGCCTGGTGCACCACTTGGCCTCTGCCTGCGTCCTTTGCTGGAGGGTCCTGTTGAGGTCCTGCAGGGCCTCAACATGCTCCCTTGGCAGGTCTGTGTAGACCCTCCAGTGCCTGCGGGTGCCACGGCTCTGGGATGGAGGTGGGGTGGGTGTGGTGCTCTCCTGTTGGGTAGAAGGTCTGGCTGTGGAGGAAAAGAGGAGGAGACAATCACTGTCTGTGTGCACCCCTGCTGTCCCCGAGGGCATGCCGTGGCTGTCGGGGGGCTCTTCTTTGGACAGGAGACTCAGGGGTGTTCCACGTGACCCTGCTTGTGAGTTGGGCAGCAGCCTGAAAGCCTCCCAGGGGCCCCACAGTGGCAATGGAGCTAGCTGGCCTCCCGCACTGCCAACCTGCCCGTGTGTGGTGACCCCTCAAAGCACTCACCTGATGTTCCCTCCCCAATGTCTATGGACGCCTGGGAGGCCTCTGGGGTCTGGGTCTCCGCTGCCTCCTCTTACTCCTCCTGGTGCAGCTCTCCTGCCTGGTCTTCCTCCCTCAGGAGGGGTCGGTCCACAACGTGATGGGGTATCCCGGACTCCACCACATGCAGTGGAGTCTGGGCTTCCCCACTGCCCAGGATCTGCTCCAACTCCTCATAGTAAGGGCAGGTCTCGGGGGCTGCCCCGGAGTGGGAGCTCTGGTCCCAGGCCCTCGCATATCCCTGCTGCTGCTCCTTAACCTTGGCCCTGACCTGTGCCATGGTGCAGGGGTGATGCCCTTTGGTGGCCAGTCCCTGGGCCAGGCGCTCGTAAATGTCCGCATTCCTGCGGTGTGTTTGCAGGGCTTCTTCCTGGGACCAGAGCTCCAGCAGGTTTTTTATTTTGGGGCCAGACCAGGTGGAGCCCGCCTTTTGGTGCCCCTGGGTGGGACCTCGTCTCTGTCCCGAGAAGGGCCAGGGGGGCCTTGAGCCTGGGCCATGGCTGGCACGGCTGCTCTGGCTAGCTGCTGGACAGCAAGTCTTGTCTGGTTGCCTGTGCCTTTAAGAGGCTGTGGCCAGGAACCACAGATGTGCTGTACCTGTAAAGGCTAGATTGTCCACCAGGGCTTCTTCCTGGAGGCCTTTTTTGTCGACAGAACTGGCTCCCTGCATCCACACTTACCTTTTGTCGACATAACTATGTCAACAAAGGTGATATTCCTCGTAAAAGGAGGTTTACAGCCGTCGACAAAACTGCCACGTTCTGTCGACTTGCTGTCGACAAAACACGGTGGTAGTGTAGATGCAGGTATAGTTTAGACATACCCTAAGTGTCAATATTGTGAGTTAGTTCACTGCTCCTTATTTTGGCAGAGAGATTCAGCTAATTTACTTACCTATCATTTTGGATGCAACAGAATCCAAATGGTAGAGAGCAAGTCTCAGGCTGGTTGCTGTTTTGTTATTGTGGTGGGTGTAAGCAAGTCTAAAAGGATTATTCACCTTTGAATGAGGGCCACACAACTTCCTGGAGTTTTCCTTTATTATCAATTTGAAGAAAATCGAGAGTTAGCCAGCTTTCTGCTAAAATGTGGTTGTTCCCTGGATTCCTCTGTCTCCAACACTAGCTGATTTTGCCTCTGCTCTTGGGCCTTGAGCTAGTAGGTATCAAAGTGTGTCAGGAAAAAAAACACTACATTTTTGTACAGCAGTTGAGTTTTACTAATTCTTGTGGAAGCTGTATATGCAATGGGACTCTTCTCAGGACAGTAGTGAGACAATGTTTTCAAAACATCTCCGAGAATTGAAACAGATCAGCAAAACCAAGCAAGGATCTGACTTCACCTTTTGAAACCAGGTAACAGAAAGTATCAGAGGGGTAGCCGTGTTAGTCTGAATCTGCAAAAGTGGCGAAGAGTCCTGTGGCACCTTGTAGACTAACTGAAGTGTTGGAGCATAAGCTTTTGTGGGCAAAGACCCACTTCGTCAGATGCATATAGTGGAAATTTCCAGAGGCAGGTATAAATATGCAGGCCAGAATCAGGCTGGAGATGATGAGGTGGATCCAATCAGGGAGGATGAGGCCCACTTCTAGTAGCTGATCTGGAGGTGTGAATTCCAAGAGAGGAGAAGCTGCTTTTGTAGTTAGCAAGCCATTCACAGTCTTTGTTTAATCCTGAGTTGATTGTGTCAAACTCGAAGATGAACTGTAGCTCAGCAGTTTCTCTTTGAAGTCTGGTCCTGAAGTTTTTTTGCTGCAGGATGGCTACCTTTAGATCTGCAATTGTGTGTCCAGGGAGACTGAAGTGTTCCCCTACAGGTTTTTGTACGTTGCCATTCCTAATATCTGATTTGTGTCCATTGATTCTTTTACGTAGGGACTGTCCAGTTTGGCCAATGTATATAGCGGTGGGGCATTGTTGGCACATGATGGCATATATTACGTTAGTAGCTGTGCAGGAGAATGAACCAGTGACAGTATGGCTGACCTGGTTAGGTCCTGTGATGGTGTTGCTAGTGTACATGTGTGGGCAGAGTTGGCACCGAGGTTTGTTGCATGGATCTCATGGATCCATGCAACAAACAAACAACAAACATGGATCTCAATCTCCCTGGACACACAATTGCAGATCTAAAGGTAGCCATCCTGCAGCAAAAAAACTTCAGGACCAGACTTCAAAGAGAAACTGCTGAGCTACAGTTCATCTTCAAGTTTGACACAATCAACTCAGGATTAAACAAAGACTGTGAATGGCTCGCTAACTACAAAAGCAGCTTCTCCTCTCTTGGAATTCACACCTCCAGATCAGCTACTAGAAGTGGGCCTCATCCTCCCTGATTGGATCCACCTCATCATCTCCAGCCTGATTCTGGCCTGCATATTTATACCTGCCTCTGGAAATTTCCACTATATGCATCTGACGAAGTGGGTCTTTGCCCACGAAAGCTTATGCTCCAACACTTCAGTTAGTCTATAAGGTGCCACAGGACTCTTCGCCGCTTTTGCAGGTAACAGAAACAATGTCATATGATTTGTAGCTAACCCACAGAGTTGATTTAAAAAAAAGAGAAATGATGAAATACAAATGATCAAATACATTCACAGTGAAATGTTCATGATCAGTCCTTTACATGAAGCTTCAGGAACTAAGAAAATATGGCAGTTCGAGAACAGCAGTCTTCTGAGTTTGAGAATATTAAAGGACACGTGATGTTTTTATCATATTTGAAAAGTTCTCTTGCAGCTCAGGAAGATAGAATTGAGGAATTCATAAGAGGCTTAGGGGAAATGCCCATCTAATGCTTATGTAGTAAATACAGTCTGTAGCCTGTTGTGCTTATTAATGAATGTGACTTATTAGTGAATGATGCCTGACAGCTATTCCCAGGTGCATCTCTATCTTTAGACTGAAGCTTACAGAGAATTTTCCAGCACTTATGTAGCTCCCCTGCTAGGTTGCTAGTTAAAGAATGTCTTGAGCTGACTGTACATCATTTCAGTGGTGGAATGGATACTTCTTACCAAACATACAAGGAGAACTATGGGAAGCTAGCTATTGCTGGCAGTTGTTCAGCTTTTCAAATTGTAGGTGATTGTTCAGATTTCCTTCAAGATAATCTCTAATCCAAGGGTATAATCAAATTTATTTAACTTAATTGGCTCAACAATGATAAAAACTTTGAAAAAACTGTTGCAATCAGTGGACAGAGATAAAAGCTTCTCAACAATAAATGAAGGGAAGTAATAAAAAGACTCAGTAGGTTGAAGTGCCTCATACCAACAGCAGCTGATAAAATATTAAATGATTTACCTTGTGTAATATCTTTGGAGTGCACTGTTGGAGATGCAGTGTACCATGACTGACAACTTGCAAGCCTCATTGTAAACCACACAAATATTACACTGGATAATATGACTTTATCTCCTCTAAAAAGAACCATGATAAAGACTATTAACTTATTTTATTTTAGTGGAAACATCTGTTCTGTGACCTCAGTGTCATTTATTTTGCTTACAACAGAATAATTTTTTCAATAACTTCAAGTCTAGAGTTGTGCATATAGTTGGCAATACAGAGTGAAGTTTGAAATTTTCACAAAAATGATGGGATCGTTTATTACCGCTCTATCTGTTTAAAGGCACAGGGGAATTATTTTAATACATAAGTGGTGACTTCTTCAAAATTACGCAGTGTAATAGCAAGGAAACCATTATTGCATATTGTAAAAGTGTGCTGATGTAATATCATAAAATGTGTTTCCATGTCAGAAATTGCTTGTGGTAGCTAAAGATGACAGTCATAAATATAGGTTTCTTTCTTTCTTTTCTTTTGCTTCTTAATAAAATAACAGAAAGCCCAACCTGTTGAAACAAAAGTGAAACTGGAAATTTAGTCAGAAGCTTTAAATTTAAAAGTGCAGGAAGTAAAGAGATGGCATGGATGCTAATTAAAAACAATAACGGTCTCAAAACATGCATGCCACTTAACAAAAAGGGAACTAGGAAGGCAAGTAGCAAATCAATACAGTTAAAGGGCAAGATTTGAGAAGCTATTGGAGACAAACAGAAATCCTTCACAATGTGGAGATCTGACTCTAATGAAGTCAACAAAAGCACATACATTACAGCAGTCAATAGGTAGGAGAGGAGATTAGAAGGGCCAAAATTGGTTTTGAAGAGCAAAGAGGTAGCAGTCAAATGACCTGCACCTTCTTCCACCCTAGATTTGCGACTGCACCTGTTGAACACTCCCTTTAGTGCCCTGTATCCCTTTCCATCTCACCCCTTTTTGGTTGTAAAAAATAGATAGCAGACATTATTTTGTTGACAGGTTAGCTTCAAAATACCTGACTTCTCATGTGGGCTTTCTGAGAGAGATTAGAGATTATACTTGTTCCTGAACTCTCATTTTTAAAGTTAGTACAGAGCAGGTGCAAAATGGTATATAAATAGGGATGCCAGATGATTTCAACAAAAATACCAGACACAGCTGACATTACATCACAATCTACATTACATCTTATTTAGAAAATACTGGACATTTATATTTTCTCAATTTGTTTCCTGAACAGAAAGCTCAAATACTGGATTGTCCGGTTCAAAACCGGACACCTGGCAACTCTATATATAAAGGAGGGAAGTGAGACAAGTTGTAAACTTGCAAGAAAGTCTGTTTTTCCCCTCTGCAACTTAAAGCAAAATCAGATACCTCAAGGAACCTTGCATTTCATTTTTAATTAGAAAAATATAGCAGTTCCAGTGAGGGTCTTATGGTGATTTTAGTTGACTGGTAAAGTTAAGGTGCTTAATAGAAATGTGAGCTAGAAAGAGCAACTGTATTTGAATTAATAAAGGAGTGGATAGAACTATTGGTGGGAAAGAAATATTACTTTTGAAAACGTAGGATTTTTTTTTTTAAATAACAAGTATTTGCTCTAGGAATGGCCTCAGGCCTTCAAAAACTTGAACTGGTCGCTATGAGTTTGCAGGGCAATGTTGTACCAGCTAGGCCACAGAATCTCACCCTAACTGTGCAAACCCTGGTCAATTCAGTGGGTCTAGTAACATGCATAGCCTCTGTACAAGTAGCAGTTTGGCCTCAAGGAAAAAAAAACCAAAACAAAACCAGGAAACTGCTCTTCCTGGGGCTCTGAGTGCTACAAGGTATTTGCTGTAGTTGTAAGGGACCCACAGAATCCAACAAATGCATGCCCTGCAGAGGAGGTGACTGACTGGTACTGAGACAAAGACAATGTGATGATGTATTCTCACGAAGAGGTACAAAGAAACACTCACATTACCACCTTCATCCTTCTATATCAAAGCTAGGAAGTGCTGCATAATGTTTGGAACAAAGGCCTGAAATTCCAGAGATTAAGGATTTGGTTTTGGTTCAGTAGACTTGTTGTGTGATCCTGAGTTAAGTCATTTAACTGTGGCTCAGTTTTCACATCAGAAAAATATGGATAATAGCACCGCCCTGACTTAGGGTTTTTTTGTAAGGGTCAATTAGGTAATGTTTATCAACTGCTTCAAGATCCTCTTACAGAAGATGCTATGGAAATACAAATTATTAATGCTTTATTATTTTATTCAACTATCTGCAGGGAACAGAGGATTAATTGAAGGATTAACACATTACTCTCATGCAGACATAGCACCCACTATTTTTACTGATTGTGGATATTCAGAAATCACAAAATGAGGTAATGTATTTTAAAAATCCCCTGTTAATCCTCTGCAGTCAATAAATTCCATACTTCATATTCAGTTTTCCTCAGTTGTGTCCTTACCAAATTTTTCAACTCAATAAAGTAATAGCTCATTGTTTCAATGAGCTATTACTTTGTACATTGTCTCCTTATATTCCTTTGTTCAAACTGACATGATTAAAGAATAACTAGGCAGAGTGCATAGAAAAGAACAGTCTCACTTCAAAAATCTGGGCTGGGTCCCAATAAGAGAGCCGATTGCCTTGCCAGGCTCCTAGGTAAGAGGGGGACGGACAGATCTGTGCCCCCAGAAGGGGCTGAGTCTTGGGTGGAAGGGGCGGGGCTGGGGCAGCCAATCCTCAGTGCTGCCTGGAATGTGGTATGCTTCCCCAGCCTGCAACACTGCCTGGAGAGTGAAGCACAGTGCTCTGGTGGTGATTTAATGGCCCCGGGCTCTTTTGAATCATCGTATTTTGGGGCAGTTGCCCACTTTGCAACCATTGTCAGTGGACCTGGTCTCAGAAACAGTTCCACAAAATCAATCTTTCTCTCTCGCTCTCATACGCACATACACACACTCACTCAGTTCAACTATGAAAAAGTAGGTCACAGGGGGAGCCTTGGGCTTATATTAACAACAGAGGGCAAAGCATGAATGCCAGCAAGGCAGGTTCCATATTTATTACATACTAGCAGATTTTCCTGGCCTTGTTCAGGTCCATAATTTGGGAATTCTTCATCCCTGTAAATATTATCATTTGCTATCTTTTAACAAAAAAGCGTTCTAGTCAATTTAGTTTCCAGTAATGTTTTTATCTAGTTTTCAAGCCTTAAACATTGATTTAGCTGTGCCAAAATAGAGCACTAATCCAAATTTCTCCATTTTATCTCTTTTCTGAAGGATTTATTGAGAAGAATCCTACTCCAGGCTCATCCTATTTTTCTGGCTCATCTTGATCACTTTCAACATTGTCAGTAATGTCAATTTTGACAACTGTACTTGCTTTGATGATTGTCTTGTTTCTGTTTCGTTTTATGAGAAGCAATCCCATTCCACGCACATCCCATTTTCCTGACACAACCAAACTTTTACTTTCTTGCTTTAAGTTAGGTAAGAGGAAGCTGTATACCAAATTTGGTGGTCCTAGCTCTTACCACTTAGGAGGAATTCTTGATCAAACATAAAGACAAACTCTAAATGTGAATATATAGTAGATGCAATGATAGGCCTTGTGCCTTGAGCTGTTTCTGAGAGACCTGATCCTTTTCTGGATAACTACTCATTGTTTCCCTATGTACACATCACTATTTCTAGCGAGCCCTGGTGGGGCTCTTGAACATTTCAAAGGCTGAGGTGCTGCAGGGAATGCGGGGCCAGTGGGAGAATCACCACACTCCCTGCAGGGCTTCTGCTTCTGAAATATAGAAGAGCCCTGGTGGGGCTCTTGCTACAATTCCAAGATGGAGGTGCCCTTATCGACTAATCGAATAGTCGATGGAAATCCCATTGATTATTCGATTAGTCAATTTAAATTTAACTTCCCTAGTCCTAAGTGGAGCACAAAATCTGGTTGAGGAGGTGAATATAGCTGAACTGCTCGATAATACAGTAGCAACTGTATTGTAATTAAATTTAAACATCCTTGTAGTTGCAAAAAATGATAAAGAAATTCACTACCATGGCATTTTATGCCAAAAAAAAGCATTTATCTATACAAAAATGTGGAAGATACCTAAATGGAAACTAAAAGGAGCAGTCACAAGGGTGGAATGCCTACAAACTGCATGAAAAGTATTTAGAAACATCAGTATAGAGGCTCAAACTAAATGGATATCCCATTTAATATATACATATATAAAATCCTGACTTAACAGGAGAGTAAAAGCAGTGGTTAGAAACAAAAAGGCATCTTTTAAAAATTGAAGTCAAATCCTAGCCAGGAATATGAGGAGTGTAAACAATTGGAAGTCATGTGTAAACGTACAATAAAGCAGGGCAAGAGAGAATTTTTAGGGAACCAAGCTGCTAGTTTAAAATTTGGGAAAAAGTATATCAGAAGGAGGAAGCCTGCTAAACATTCAGTAGGACCACATGCCAGTCAAGTTGGTAAAGGAGCGCTCAAGGAAGATCAGCATTGTGGAACAGATAAATGAATTCTTTGCAGGAGTTTGCACTGTAGAGAATGAGGGCATTGATCACACCTGAACATTTCTTTCGAGGTGACAAAACTAGGAATTGTTTCACACTGAGCTGTTAATAAAGGTGGCTTTAAAACAAATTGATAAACTAAATAGCAATAAGTCACCAGGACCAGATGGTATTCACCTGAGTTCTGCAGGAATTGTGATATGAAATTGCAGAGCTGGTAACTGGTATATAACCTATTGTTAAATCAGTATCTGTACCAGATGACTGGCGGATAGCAACTGTAATGTCAATTTTTAAAACAGGCTCCAGAGGTTATCTTGGCACTTACAGGCTGGTAATTCTAATTTCAGAACCAGGCAAATTGGAAGTGAAACTGCAGTAGAAAACAGAATTATCAGACACCTACATGAATGGGGTGGGGGAGTTAACATGGCCTCACCAATTGATTAGAAGTCTTTGAAGGGGTCAACAAACGATCTAGTAGGTACAAAATATCTGGACTTTCAGAAAATATCTGGACTTTCAGAAGGGAAAAGATCTAGTAGGTACAAAATATCTGGACTTTCAGAAAATCTATGACTAGGTTCCTCACTAAAGGCTTCTAAGCAAACTAAGCAGTTGTGGGATAAGAAGGAAGGTTCTATCATGGATCAGTATCTGTTTGAAAAATAGGAAACAAAAGGTTGGAATAAATGGAGAGAGATAAATATCAGGATCCCCCAAAGATCTATATTGGAATCTGTAGGGTTCAACATATTCATACATGACTAGGAAAAAGGGTAAACACTGAGGTGGTAAAGTTTGTAGATGATACATAATTACTCGAGTTAAGTTCAAGATATGGAAGACTCACAAAGGGATCTCACAAAATTGGGTGACTAGGCAACAAAGTGATAGCTTAAAGGCAAAATAATGCACATTGGAAAACAGAATCCCAACTATATATACAAAATGATCGGGTCTAAACTAGCCTCAGCCTCTCCTAATAAATCATATGCCCCAACACCCAATCTTTTTTGTTGTCTTCTGCTGGATTTTCTCCAATTTATCTATACCTTTTCTGTAGAGGGGCATCCAAAATAGATACATTAGCATTGGAAAAAAATAAGCAACAAAAATGAATAGGGGTATGGAATAACTTCCATATGAGGAGACATTTAAAAGAATTGGAACTTTTCAGTTTAGAAAAGAGGCGACTAAAGGGCAATATGATAGAGGTTTGTAAAATCATGAATGATACGGAGAAAGGGAAGTGTTATTTATCCCTTCACATAACACAAGAATTAAAAGTCACTGGATGAAATTAATAGGCAACAGGTTTAAAACAAACATAAGGAAGTACTTTTTCATATAACATACAGTCAACCTGTGGAATTCATTCCCAGAAGGTGTTGTGAAAGCCAAAAGTAAAGTAGGTTAAAAAAAGATCTAGATAAATTCATGGAGGATAAGTCCATCAGTGGTTGTTAGCCAAGAAGGTCAGGAATACAAAGCTATTCATTCCCTCTGCAGCTTCTGGCATTGATCACTGTCAGAGGTAGGGTACTTAGCTATGTGAAACATTGGTCTGACCTCATCCTGGAGCTGAACCCCACAGCCTTTATCCATCTGTAAACTAGATTATAAACAATTCCTTTTGAGAATGATCTGACGTTTGTTGATGATGTTATAGCGATATATAACACTTTATCAAGGAGTTTTTTCTTTATTACTAATGTAAACAGATATGCAGAAATGTGAGCAGGCTATTGATGTATAAGAGGGAAAAACCATGGAAAGTTCACAAAATGCTTCTCAAGATTTCAGGTCTAGGCTTATGGACTTGAAAGACTTGCAAAGTTTGGCTATAGATTTAAAGTTAAAGTAGAGGGCCTGACTTAAAGCCTACTGAAGTCAACAGAGAGTCTGGATGATTCAGGTGGCGTTAGATCAGGTACTTACAAAGGGAAGCTAGCCCATGAATTTAGTACTTGTAAAGGGAGCTGTACAAATGACTTTGGAAATTCTCCTGCCAGGGACACCCCTGATGACCATGCTGCCTTTGGCTTCTCTGGTATGTTGACTACTTGCAAATATTTTATGAAATAAAATCTACCTGTAATGAAAAGTGTTGCTGAAAAAGAAATCAAGAATACTTTAAAGTCAAAGTGAAATACTTATAGTCATGGCATCATGTTAATGCAATTATTGCCACAGTTTGTGATCATGCATAGTAGCAGATAGGTACATGTAGGATATAATGAATCTAAGCTCCTGGGTGTGGGAAAGTGCCTCCACACAACGCTGTCACAGCACTGAGGCCTGAATCTTCACAGCATGGTGTTACTTTATCTCTACCTACTACTGGTGAAGTATTTATATCAAATATATCATGGTATCTATGACAACTTGAGGACTGTTGTTGCTAAGGAAGGACATGGGGAATGTGGAAAGAACAGAAAAGACCATTTTAAATGAATGCATTAAAATGTAATGTTCTTTTCTTTTTAGTAATAAACTAGAAGATTTACCCATCGTTGCTCATGTCCTTAACTCAAATAAGTTTTGTTTTTCTCCATTTAAATCACGGTTCTAGGGTGGGACTAGGGATGAGGGGACAACCCCAGCCCTCTCTCATGGCAACAGCTTGGAGTCAAATGAGAAGTGCCTGTCCATGGTGACTGCAGCTGCAGCGGGCACAGCTAGGGGAAGGGTTCATGTCCCCCAGTTGGGAGACAGACAGACACACAGACAAACTCTCTGAAATATATAGTAGTAGCTATCCCTTTCTCTAACCTGGCTCTATGTTGCCTCAGCGGGGTTACAGCTATCCCATTCCCCATCGCTGGCCCTTTGCTGCTCCCCCTGGTCATTCTGCAGTATAATTGTTCCTCTTACCAGATCACTTCCTTTCCATTTTATAAAAACAATCACATTCGAGGCACACTCCATTATCCTGGCACAGACAAACCCTTACCTTGCTTTAAGTTATGATAAAAGGAAGCTGCATACCAAATGTGGTGGTGCTAGCTTTTACTGTTTAGGCAGAGATCTTGAACAAACTGAGTCACAGATGCACAGACAGATATATTTATAAAATATTTAGTAAGATATATTGTATTACTGTCTTCTACGCATAAATAGCCAAAGCTGACTGTCACAGTTTGATAATGGGGAAAATACTTCCCTCATTTCCCATTAAATACATCCCACTCCACTTCTGCTTCTCAATCCTCCTAAAGAAAAAAAGAAACACAAGAAAACAAATACAATTAAAGCCAAAGAGATACCCAAGGAAGAATATTTCAAACTGAGAACAGGAATCATAATAGGGTAAGGTACAGTAGTTTTGTATTAGAAGAATACTCTGTAGCCTACAGCAAAGTACTATATGGAAGGCACAGAATATAGACATTGCCTTATACACTGTGCTAGTGTAATGACTGGATAAAGATTAGATTTAATTATATATTGAATTGTGGAGCATGAAAGTAAAATAGGAATCACTGAGATAAAACTGATCTGTTGAAAAATGACAAATCAAGGTGCAATTATTGGCTTATTGATTCAGGGGAATAGAATCTTGCAACTGAAAATACAGAAAACCATTTCTGAAATTGCAATTTAAGCATGCTGAAGTATTCCGTGAGGACCCGAGAGTGAAACATATTTCAGAAATAATTTTAAAAAAGCCCTTTGTGTTCCCAAATCCTCTTTCAAATATTGAAGATTTCTATTGTCTCGGGATAAAGTCTCAGGATGCACATATACTTTCATAGTCTGCATGATACACTTGCTTTCTCTTTTAAAAAAGACATATAACAGCTTTGGCCATGTTATAAAGTATGTTATATTAAGATCTGTCATAATGACAGCAACTTTTTTGTAAGCCATAAGAAAATTCCTTGGAACAAAAGAGATTTTTCTGGAGTTATTGGCATTAAAAGAAATAAAGGGAAATGTGCATCTGCTGTCTTCATTTTCATTGTATTGATGAGTTGACATTTCCCACTCATTTTTTTTCTGTATTTCTGTTGCCCCCTAAAACACAGAATTTGATTGAAAAACAAAGCAAAATAGAAACCACCCCTTAAACTGGTAGCCTCTGATTCCACATTATTCTCAGAAGTACAGTATAAAAGTACTTGTTGCTGCACATGTGTAACAAACCAAAATTCTAAGAGATTTCTTATTGGTCTAGAATACACCGTGCAGCATTCATACATTTTAACAATGGCATTTCTCAAACATATGCAATAAAAGGAGTTGAATTTTGGATGAACAGTTATCTAGGTGCATGATTAATACTGTATGGGGGTGCTAGCCTGGAGGGAGCACCTCCCCCTCCCCGTAAATTCCCGACCCTGAGATGAGCACGATCAAGAAGGCCATGTCAGAGGTGATTATGGTGCTGGGGCACTGGCTTCAGGAAGGGAAGGAATGTTGACTCCTGGAGGCTGCTGAGGGAGGTGATAGGTGGGTATCCGGTATTAGCAATACATCTACAGAAAGCTATTGTATGCTTTTGATAAGGAGCCTGATGCAAAGTCCATTGAAATTGGCAGAAGTATGTTCATTGTCATCACTGTTTTTAGAATCAGGCCTGTGCAGTATAATTCATTTATTTTTTAGTACCTGATTCAGATAGTAGCTAGTCTTAACTTTGGCTGTGAAACTTGACCTGTTTCTAACTATTCCCTTGTAAACCTATCATTTATTCTAAAGGTTAAACAAGGAAAAGGAAGCCAAGAATTCAGTTCTGAAAATCCTCCATTTCCATGTTTCTTCCTAAGCATAAAATCATATAACTTTCTAATATTACTGACTTGATATTTTACTAGAATGTTAGTCTAATAAAGTATTACTGAGACTAAGTATTACACATATATAATGTCCTGTGAATGCATATGCTGAATTAAAATATGCTGTCTTGATGTTGGATCCAATTTAAACAACACAGTGTCCTGTTGGAAAACAAATGCCTTTGTGTTGTTTTATTGTCCTTATCTTTCTATGTCCTTACTACCTGTTGCAGAATCACCAACATTATGTATTAATTTTGGGGTTAGAAGTTAAAGATCCAGTGTAAGAACAGTAGAGGAAAATGGAGTGACTTTCCTTGAAATTTTACTTTCAGAAAAGTCTGCTGGATACACTGGTTAATAAGGATTATAGCATTATGTCCTGTCTCACTTGCCATGTACAGCAGCCTGCCTTTGAAAAGGAAATGTTCCATCAGATGCTCCTTTCATCTTGCCTTAAGCCATTGTATGTGATGTGCACAAAACATTTTTGTATGACCATTACTTTAAAAGTCCTGTAATACCAGTAAATCAGAGATCCTATAGTGTGGTACCCTTATTCTTGTGTTCTGTTAATTCCCCCTGCAAGCCATTATAGGATTTAAAATGCCTACAGAGCAGTTTTTTATATAATGGTAGCTATTATCTTTTTAACTGTCACCAGCACCCTTTTAATCTAGACTATCTCTTTAATGTTCTGACTGTCTGGCATAATGCTTCCATTCCATGTGCCTGATGCTTGGAGCCAGTGATATTGTATGCGCTCATGGATCCCAGGTGAAAAAATAGAAATTAATGGAAATTAACCGTAGTAAGAGCCAGACTATCTAGTCTAGTCTATCACAAAGTTTCATGGGGCAGAGACCATGTATTCTGTATGGCTTCAGAAGAGTTACAGTTCTCCTTATGTGTAATGAACAATTAATTATAGTTTTGAGAGAGAATTGAAAAAGGCAGCCAATATAGGTAAAATCCCACCCTTCATATTAACAGCTGCCTTGAGGGGAGAGGAATGGAACCATGCCACCCAAGCATGAATTACAGGAATCCTTCTTTCAGTGAAGGGCAGAATGGTATGAGGAAGGTAATAGTAGCAGATGGGGTGGAGCAAAGGGAGCAGTTGCCCCTAGCCCTGATGTTTCAAAAGGGACCAAGGCTCTCAGCTGCCACCATTGCTACTGTAGCAGCAGCAATGGCAGGAGCCCCAGCCCCTTTAAATCACTCCCAGAGTGTAGTGCACGTCAGGGGGCTCAGAAGACTGCCTGGGGAGGTGGGGACATAGCAGGACATGCTCCAGGCATCACTGAGGACAGGCAGGGGAGTGTGCTATGGCCCTGGCCTTGCCCCTTTCACCAGATGCCCCGCTTCTTCCAGGAGGGGAGCACAGAGATGGCCCCGCCCACTTTGCCTAGGAGTCCAGTGAGGCTGTCGGCCCCCCTGAGTAGTAGTGATCGTTGGGGCACACACACACTCATATTGGATAGAGCAGGGTGTGCCCTCAGCAAGCATGCGACAGTATTTGTCTCAGGGTCTAGCCAAATGGCTTAGCTGGCAGAATCTGCCTCCTTGAGGGAGATGAGCTGGCAGTGGCTTAGTAACTGGTTTTGAATCCCGGTCTGATGCTGGAGGTGAGGGTGGGTGGGGAGCAATGTTCCTTTTCCCTCCATGTGCAGAATAACTATATGTGCATCAAGGCACGTGCAAATGTGTACTACCAATAGAAACAACAACAACAACAAAACCTAGTTGTTGGCGCTCTGCTAATCAGCTGGGCAGCATATGAAACTCTGCTGAGTGTCCGGCCACACAAGCCCACAACTTACAATTAATGATGGGGAAAGCTTCTTTGGGCCTTCTTTCCTGATTAGTCCATTTGAACTGCACACTGAAGGATTAGGCCAGGTGTTTGGATGGATTGACAAAATATATAAGCAACAAAACTTTCAGAGTGGCTATAGATCTCTCTGTGTAGATGAGGTACAGTGGTTGCCATTAAAAAGTTAGTATTTGCCAATATCAGCTATTCAGGTGCTATATTTTTTCTGTATGTTTACTACAGGAAACCACTGTGATAACTCTATGCCAACTATTTACATAAGTTTGCTTTTGGATGACAACCACTGTAATTCAATATATCTATATTTGTGCACCCAAACCATGGCTATCCACTATCTGAATGTCCAAGAACCAAAAAATGCAACAGAAATCCATCAGTTCCTCCTGTTAGGCCTTTCATGTTAGCTGCGTAATGGCTGGGTTAACAATAACAACCTGAGCTGTGGCAGGGGACAGACTATGTGACCCTTCCAGTCCCTTCTAACACTATAGTTCTATGATGCTGAAGACCAACTTCTACTCAGTAATTAACTGACAGGAAACATTCTTCTCCCAAGGGGTTATTTTGATTTAACAATAATAATCCTGAATAAGTTTTTAATATAAAAATGAGCATTGGAAAATGAAAGAATGGAAGAGAGAGAAAAGCCTATTTATTGCTGCTTTGTTCATTGACAAATGCAAGCTCTTTTTATTGGGGAACAGAAGGTTGTTTCTTCTGACTTTTTAGGTAGAATACTGCAGCTTCTCTTTTCTCAACAACTTCCTGACTTGCAATACTTTACAAAAGTCCTATAATCAATTGGCTGGCTCACAGTTTAAGATGGATTTTTGCCCAGCATCTGTTTTGGTTTGCATAACCTCCAGACTTTGCAGTTCTATATAGTAATTACTTTAATAACAATTTAAGATCTCTAATTGGAAAAGTCAGGATTCCACCATTAACATATCTCTGCTTGTATGCATTCAGAGTTGTACAGCAGCTAATATGCTTGCCTATTTAGTATGATACTTTAAATTTATAAGCTATTGCATAAGTAATATATTAATGGATGCTGTTGAATGTCAGCTGTAATTGAATACAAGTATAGGTTAGTTACTCTTGATTAAACTGTAAAGGATGCCTCTGCCAGAGTCCAGTGTCAGAAGCTATCACAATCCCGTATTGCTGACGCATTGACTTCTATATGTTATTTAGTAGACTGTCAAAAATATTAGCATATACTGATTTGAAAAGTGACACACTGCACAGATTGTTCAAGGTGGGAAGCCATTTCACATCTGGGGAAATAAATATACTTGCAACATTTGCAATTTTGTGGTAACCTAACATACACACATTTTCTTCTTGCTGGGAGCAATGCCACTCTGGATTTTGATATTGCAGATAATCTTGAGGTGAATAAAAAGTTCAGTTCTTGTAATGTTGGTAAATATTGTAAGGTTGGCAGGATTTTGTAACTTTGCACATTTTCATTTAGGGTAATTTAGAGGTTTTCTAAAATTATATGTTGCCTATACATTCAGATCTACGTAGATGTATCAGGCTGTGTTTATTTTTTGCATATACTGTATGTTCATATACATTTTAATATAAAATTAACATAGTTATGGTTATGGAAATGAGGCCACATTTTATATACACAGTGTATATATTTGTGTATGTATATAGATATCTCTCTCTCTCACTCACACACACACACACACACACACACACATTTTAACTAGAAATTACATTTGGTGGTTTATGCAAACTACTGAACACAGACCTTGAGGCATCAAAGCCATTAGTGAGTGAATAGTTCCATAGATGCAGGCCCTCTGATAGGGGTGGATGGACAGGCACAGGGGATAGTTTCCCCAGGGTATGGCAATTCAAAGGGGCTCCTGGCCACTACCATTGCTACTGCAGCAGCAGCAGCACCTGGAGCCCTGGGCCCTTTAAATCACCATTTCAGGGCCATGTCCTGAGCTCCTGGCAGCTCTGAGGGCTGGCATGGGGTGTGCCAGAGTCTAGGCAATGCGGAGGGCTGGCTGCATGAGGCCCCACATCTTCTGCCCAAGGCCCCAGCTCTTGTAGGAATGCAGAGCCGGATTCCCCCAACATTTTGTCCAGGGGCCTGCAGAGGCCGCTAGCTCCGCTTCTTAGATGTCGAAGTCCAAGGATCAAGCCCTCTATTTGCTAATGATCTGGGGTGCCTGTGATAGCCAAAAAATGTGAACCCCCTCCCACAACTCATCATGTTTATATGGTAAAGCAATTTAAATGACTCATACGATCCTCACATTATGAATTATGTTTCACAGTTCATATCTTGCTCATTTGTGCTCAGAGATTGACTCATTCTTAATAATTTCGTCATTCTTAAATAGTTGGTTGAAAAATCCCCTGTAATGATCTCCTGGATGGCTGAAATTCAGTTGCTGCTAAACAGTGAATTCCTGCTTGCCTTGTTTGTGATGAAAATTAATGTCAACCTTATGAATACATCAAATAGGGTAGTAAAATTATTGGTTACTCACTATCAATTTCACTTTAATACAATTATGGAGACAAGTTGACAGATTTTTAGTGTGCACTTTCTTGATGATGTCATATCTGTTTTGGTTGGTTCCATTCCAGTAATAAACATTTGAATTACTCAGTGAAACTTGTTTATTAAACTTCATATAACTATATGGAGATAGGCACACTAGGTTGGTTAGAACTCTTAACAGAATAGATTTTCCAGATTCTATCTGACATCACCAGTTCCTAACAACTCCTTTTATCCCTCTTTCCTTTTCTTTTAATATCTTTGTCTCCTCCATTTCATATCTTTAAGTTTCTTGCATTTCTCTGCCTAAGACCTTAGGTGTCAGCAATGCCCACACCACTGCTATCCAACAGTAAAGACCAAAATGATAGTCATTCAAAAATGGGTTGCACTGTTAATATTTAGATTTTCTAAAGTGATATTAACTTGGCCATCTTACACATATGCAGTAGTTTCTGATTGTGCTTCTCTTGGTAAATGTGTTTAATATATTTCTGTTTTTAAATGTATACTGTAAAATGAGCAATACTGTTGAATTACCATTGTTATAGGGATTTCTCACTCCTGATTGGTATTTTGCTCCCTGCATGCTGATAGAGGCAGGATTAACCCAGCATTTGCACTATCTTGCTAAGCCAAGGAGAATAGTAAGGAAACATATTTTTATGACAGGATTCCTAAAGGAAGGTGCAGACCTTTTTTTTAAAGTTCTTTTCATAGAAATTGGAGATGGGGAAACTAGGCCATTCGCTTTCTAGAGTAACCTTTACCTGAGTCTATTTTTAAATGAAGAATCTGCACAGCTAAAGCTAGTGTACACTTGAAACATTAATTCAATAATGAAATTAATGTATTACTGCATGGTGTCTCTTGTTTTAAATAGTTACAGGGACAATATTAGATTTGAAAAAAAAACCATCATACATTTCCATTAAAAACAAAAGAATTGCTATGCTGGGTCATACCAGTTGTACATCTAGCTTAGTTAGTATCCTGTCTTCTGACAGTGGCCTATACCAGATGCTTCAGAAGGAATGAATAGAACAGGGTAATTTAGTGAGCCTTCCCCTGTCACCTGATCCCAGCTTTTAACAGTCAAAGGGTTAGGATTAACCAGAGTATGGAGTTGGAACCCTAACCAATGTACCTTATACACTGTACATTTGGGCAGGCAGCCACCCAGGAGAGATTCAGGTGATGCCCAGCTGATTAGCATAGCATCCACAGCTGCCTATAGCTGACAGCATGTGTTTCTACTAGATGCCTTACTGCACATAGCAAAATTTATTCCGAATGTGTGGAATAAATTAGAGGGAACAATCACCCTGACCATCTTGGCTAATAATCATGGACAAAGATATCCTTCTTCAACTTACCTAAGTCTTTTGTGAATCCATATATACTTCTGGGCTTCATAATATCTCCTGGTCAAGAGTTGCACAGGTTAACCACGTGCTGTTTTAAACCTCAGCCTATTAATTTCCTTTTGGTTTAAATTTGTTGCCTATTAATTTCATTTGGTGACCCCTGGTTCTTGTGTTATGTAACTGCTTCCATACTCATTTTCTCTACACCACTCATGATTGTATAGGCCTCTAGCCTATCCCCTTTAGTCATAGCATTTCTAAGCTAAACATGAGTCTCTTTTTAATTTTCCTTATATGGAATTTGTTCTTATACCCCTAATCATTTTTGTTGCCCTTGTCTTTGTTTTATTATCCATCTCTTTCCTTGTGGTTCCCAAGGTTCTGTTGGCCTTTTGGACTGCCCCTGAACATTAAGCAGGTGTTTTCAGAGAACTATCCATGATGACTCCAAGATCTTTTTCCTGAGTGGTATCAGCTTATTTAAACCCTATCATTTTGTGTATTTAGTGAGGCTTATGTTTTCCAATATGCATTTGCCTTTAACATTGAATTGCATCTGCCATTTTGTTGCCTAATCATCCAGTTTTGTGAAATCCCTTTCTAATTCGTTAAAATTAACTTTGGATTTAACTGTCTTGAGTAGTTTTTATATCATCTGCAATCTTTACCACTTCCATGCTTAGCCTATTTTCCAGATCATATAAATATGTTGAACAGCACGTGTCCCAGTACAGATCCTTGGGGAACACCACTGCTTACCACTGTCCACTATGGAAACTGATAGTTTATTCCTACCTTTTGTTTTTGATATTTTAACCAGATATTGATCCATGAGAGTACCCTCCTTTTATCCCATCACAGCCTACTTTGCTTTGTCTTTGGTTTGTCAGAATCTTTCTGAGAATTCAAGTACAGGTTGAAGCTCTCTCAACCGAGACTCCCTGCTCCGGCACCATTCACTGCTGTTGCTGGACCAGAGACACCCAGTGGAGGATCAGAGGAGGAGCCCTGCAGGGGCTAGGAACCCAACCAGGCTAGCTGCAGTGAGGCCAGCAGCTGGGTGCCCTGCCAGGGGGTCTGGTTAAGCCAGTGGCAAGGCATCCGGATTGCCAGCGGTCACCGGTGGGGCAGAGGTCTGCTGTGGTGGGGCCAGGAGCCCCAGCAGCTGGACCACGGGGCTGCTGCAGCAGGGCTAGTGTTGCCTTGGTAAAGCTGACAGGGTCAGGAACCCTGGTGGCCAAGCCACAATCTACCATGAGGAGGTGGAGGAGGACGGGAGTCGCGGCAGTGGGATTGTGGGCTGGCAGGGCCGGTGCTTCTGCAGCAGGGCTGGCGGGGCCGGGAGCACTGGTGGTGAGGCAGTGGTTTGCCAGGGTGAAGCTGAAAGCCCCAGCGGTGGGATTGGGTAGCAGAGCTGCTTTCACGTGGAGAGCCTGCTGGGAAGCCAGACTAGGAGCGGAGCTGAGCTGGGAAGCCGGTGGCAGGGAGGCAGAAACGACCTCCCCTGGTGCGGCAAAATCCCTCCTTGAGGATCACTCAGGTCCCGAGGATGCCAGACCAGGGAGGTCTGTACATAATATCAGATGGATTTCCCCTGTCTACATGTTTGTTGACACCCTCAATGAATTCTAATGGATTGGTGAGGCATGATTTCCCTTTACAAAACCTGTGTTGACTCCCAGCACATCATGTTTATCTATGTAACTGATAGTTCTCTTCTTTACTATATTTTGAATCAATTAGTTGTTTCTGAAGTTACTCTTACCAGCCTGTAATTGTCAGGATTGTCTAAAGCAGTGTTTCCCAAATAGTGCTCTGTGGAACGCCGGGTTTCTGCAAAGTGAAAGTAAGGGTTCCACGAGAACCCGATCACTCCCCCCTTTTTTTTAAAAAGGGTTCCGTGGCCAAATAAAATTGGGAAACATTGGTCTAAAGAGTTTTTTTTTAATTGGCTTTACATTGGCTATCATGTGGTTGATTCCATTTATTCTATAAGTAGTAGTGGTTCATATCTTCTTCCAGGGAAGCCACTGTAAGGTGTGAATATTACAGACTGTCAAAGAGTTGAACTAGTCTGACAGTGTTGCAGAAGGCAGACATATCTTCAATCAAATATGTACTGTGCAAGCATACACCCTTACAGTTACATTAAAACTAGCTCTTGAACATATAGAATTCATATTAGATCAGTCCAAGTACCGGGAACCAGTCTGTTGTTTGTGGCCATAACAGTTTGTCTTCTATGTACATGTGCCATTAGAAATAGAGCTTGTTGTCTTTTACCGACAAAATAAAGGCTGCTGTCACTTGCAGTAGACTCTTCAAAAAGTAGAAATAGAATTTTTCTTTTTGAAGACCATCCACTGGGAATTTGTGATATAATCAGAAGGGCTAAGCATGGCTGTAAATTTAAGCGCACGAATAATCGCATAGAGTTAAAGTTAAGCACATTCTGAAATACCCTCCTGAAATAGAGCCACAGTGGGATGCAGGACATTTCATTTCTTGAAAGTCCAGGTCACTTGTGTCAGACAGTAGTTACTCTTCAATGTTGTGTTTAGTGGTCTATACTAAATGAGTTTGTGATTTCTCAGCCTACATCCTAATGGAGAGATGTCTGATAACTAGTGTTGTACTGAAAAGAAAAGTAGTAGGCAGTCACCACAGAATTGTAAAGTACTAAATGACCTAAGATTTCTGCTCTGAATAGTGGTTCCTTCATGTCAGAGATGAAGTTTCAGCACAATGATGTGAGCAAGCTAACATTTTTTCTTTTGTGGATAGGTGATGCCAGTCCCAACACTTTTAACCTTCACTTTAATTAAAGATTTTGGCAACATCTAGCCAGAGAAGGGTTAGATTGCTACAAACTGATAAATATGGGCCAGTTCTGATACTCTTTCAAAGACAATGCTATGCATAGAAACAAGCCAACTCTGTATTGGCACCAATGAGCGAGTCATTTTTTCATTAGGGCAGATAACAATAGGTAACTTTGCTACACAGTAAAATAAATGTCCCTTGCAGTTAAATAACTGCAAAATATGTAACATGAGTAGAATATTTCAGCACTAGATAATCGCTAAATGTACATCTGGTTTTAAATAACAAACTGGCTGTTGTGAATTAATTGCTCAGTCTGCTTTCCCAGTATTTTTAAAATAGTCCCTTCACCACAGCTACTTATTTTGTGTTGATTTTTTTATAGCTTTTATGACTCCCATTGGACTCTTGGAAGTTTTATCTGAGTAGGGGCTGTTCAGTTGGGTGCAAGGTAATTGATACGCATACAATCTTATTTGTTGTTAGTTCTTCTTTCATGATGCTTGAATGCCTAGTCATGTGCAGGGTGCATCACAGAAATGGTTAAAAGAGCTCTTGGTCTGATTTTGATATAACTGAGCACCCAAGTACCTATAGTAACTAGTGGACCTGATCCAAAGCTTGCTGAAGTCAGTAGATGCCTTTCCATAGCCTTCGGTGAGCTTTGGATTAGGCCCTAAATGTGAGCATCTGTGGAATGGCAGGCAGCTGTTCTTAGCTGCACAAAGCTGCCAAACTAATGCCAGACATAACATATACCAAGTGATGTCCAGAAACAAAAGGAGGAAAGAAAGGGATGAATAGGCTGATTATAGCAGTACTTTGCATACTGTTCAAACTCAGGCCTGATTGAATTTCACATCATTATACTTTTCTGCACTATAAATTCTCAGAATCACCTCAGGCCTCCTTACTGAACAGCACACTGACCAAATACACATAGTATCATTTAAAATTAATTGCCTTTATCAATAGAACTTTAAATGGTTTTATTCAAGTCTCATTGATGGATAGCATTTAATTCAGATAAGAATGACCCACTGCAGTTACCTGGAATTTACATTAGCAGTATTCAATTGACAATAAATCAAACTAACTCTTCAGTTTTATGTTCTTAACATTTCAGAAGCTAACCTCACTTTAAAACCAATTTGCATTATTTTGAGCATTTTGAACTCTGCACATTAACCTCCCATTATGTTTTTTCTTTCTTTCCAATGTGGCCTTTTCTTTCAAGTTTTCTGGGCCACTTTGAACATCTGTTGCACAATTATCAATATACCGTATAGGATGGCATGTTCTGCATGACTTAGAATCAATTCAAGCTCTATCATTTGGCTATTTGAAGTCTGTTTTCTTTGTGACACTGAAAAAAAGTAGATTATTACTATACAATACCATGCAAGAGATTTCTGACTATATGACCCACAATTAGTTTTACACATAGGAAAATCAGTCAAAGAAAAGAATTTAGTGCGTTATTTTTCCTCCCTATCCCAACTAAGCAGTCTTACATCATAAAGTTGCCAGGTTATTTCCTGCTGTATATTCAGTACTTAGTAAATAGCATATCTTTTTTCAAACATAAAAGAATTTGTAGCTCTAAAGAATTAAAATAATGCTTCTTGGAATAATGCTACTTGAGTTCACATTTATCAAACCTTTTAGAGTATGCAGAATATAAGCATTCTTTGAGTTCACAGGTACATCTCTCACTTGGAGTAAGTGGTGACAGGAAGTTGGGAAAATGGAGAAAGGGATAAAAGAGGCTGAAATCAAGTGTGTAAAACCTAAGGCCTACAGGGATAATTAGGCAGACACTCTACATCCAGTTCTGGATTCTCCATCACAATATGTTTCTGTAAACCATAGATAATCAAGTGTATTAACATGTTTCAGCAGTACTTTATAATTTTTACATATTGAACCTGGTGAACAAGTCTCTGCATATTGAACCTGGTGAACAAGTCTCTTTATACATTTCTTTTTGATACAGATAGATAAACTGCAAACTTAGGACTTGATAGACAGGTTAGACCTCCCTGGACTGGCACCATCAGGACTTGACTGGTCCTGAACAAGGGAATTTGCCAGACCAGGGGAGGTCCCCTGCTACTAGCCCCCCAGTCCACCACCCTTCTGCACTGCTGGCCCCGGCCGCCTCCCCTACTGTGCTGCTATAGCCCTGGCAACCTGGGCTGCCCTGGCCCTGCGCTGGAGCTGGCCCTGCTACTGGGGCTGCCATGTCCCTGGCCCCAGCAGTGTCTCTGACCCTTCTATCGGGGCTGCTGTGGCTCCAGCTGCGCTGCTGGGGTTCCAGGCCTGCTCCCAGCCCTGCTGGGCTTCCAACCACCAGCCCTCTTGCCACTGGGGCTCCCAGCCAGGACTCCCTGTTCCAGGAACATCCGTGGTCTAGCAGGACTAGAGAGTCCCAGTTTTGGGAGGTCCAACCTGTACTAAAAATTTCCTTGTAGTATTTTACAAGGGCTGCCACTATCAGGTTTTCTACAACTCCATAAGTTTTACCATCTAGTATTCCACAACTGTTGAAGTAGAATTCACTAAGCTGCACTGATCTGTCATATAACTTTATTGACTACATGAAGTAGCATAGATTGCCACTTGGAATTCCATGGAATCCCCCAAAATTCAATGCTCTGTACCTCTAGTGGAAAAGCTTCTGAGAGATTTATGGTAAAGATCAATTTAACATTATGAAGCAGCAGCTTCCCCTCTTAAGTATCAGCTGTGATGCACAGTGTCTTAGTTACTTTCAGTCATGGAACAGTAAAGTTCATTAGGCTTGAGTTTGTTGTTGTCAAGTCTCTTGGGGATAGGCCGTCTGCCATTATTAGACATTATAGGAAAGGATGGAAAAATAGTGCAATGGGGAATTTAGAAGGTGTTATGAATAACTTCTACCCCGGGAGAGGGGGTTCCTAAAATGTTCCGCATAACACACATGGTTTCTGCTTTCAGCTTATAGCAGCAATATAGTCAGATTCTATTAGCAAATTAAATGGTTTTTTGGTTCTGTGTATGCAAAAAATTTTGCCAGTTGAATTCATATCAATAGGGTAAAAAGTGTTTTTCTGGGTTGAATCCAAAATCCATTAAAGTCAGTGAGAGCCATTAGATAGATTGACTAGGTGTTGGATTGGGCCCCAAATGTTTCTGTTTAGTAGTTCTTAAGTATTGACATATGTCTCAACAGCAGAGTCAACAGATAGTTCCATTAACTGATTGCTATTGGATCAATGACAAAATGCCTATTGAATTCAATGTGACCAAGATTTGGCACTAAAGGTTAGCCTTGATGTAAGGCCGCTGCACTCTAACTAGTACTAGCAGCTTGAAATCCCTAACAAAATGTCCTCAAATACGAATACCTCACTCAAGCCGGGCAAAATTCTTATCTTGTAAGGGCAGCCTAATAGATGGTGAAACCCTGACCCCATTGAAGTCAATGTCAAAACTTGCATTGACTACTCTGGGGCCAGTGTTCAGCTCATTGATATTGTTTAAATGCTATTCAGTGTTATTACAACTGGATTATATAAAAAACACACAGAGAAACTGTATCTGCATTTCTCATCCAGGCATAGATCCCATTTATTAGTGAGAGGATTCTGCAGGATCATAACCATATTTGCTTGAACTTAAGTATTAGACAACCTGAATTATTAAATTAAATAATAAGCCCAAAGCATATTTGTTGTAGAATTAAACTGTACTAATTCGTAGCAATGCAAACTTCAGTAATATTTATGACTTCTGGGTATTTATCACTTGACTCTATATGCACAAGCATGAGTACATATGTATATATATCGGTCATGCCCATGACTTTAATAAACATTTGGGACTGCTCTTTCAAGTAGGCTTCATTCCTTTATGAGCTTGACAAAGGAGGTAGAGCAAGAATTTCACAAATTATAGGCATTTGAAACAACTAATACATTCTGCAGCGACGTGCAAATTACTTTGCATTTACACATCTAATACTGTGATGGAATCATTTTGTCATACTAATTTATCTTAGGGGCCAGCTTGGAAAACTATAAATTATTCAGTCATTTTTATATATATGTATGTGTATATATATGTGTGTATGTGTGTGAGTATATATATATATACAGAGAGAGAGAGAGAGATGGGATAAGTATAATTAAGTGTTAGATATAGGTATAGATGATATTGGAATCACATATAATAGTAAAGGTGTATTAGTAGATATTACTAGGCCCTGCCAAAACACCCATGTGTTTTACGGCTTTTGTTGTGGGTAGTCAGATCTAATGCTTACGAAATACCTATTACTTTACAATGATTATTTCAAATGTTTCTTCATGTGTACATCTCTTATGTATTTAAACTTTAAATATAAAAATTAAAATGTAAACATAAAAAAGACAAATCATATTTACTAGTTTTTCTTTCCCTAATTTTTAATAGTAAAATACTACAGGTACGTGGCCTTTGAAGTTGTCAGACTATAAGAGGAATAAATACTATTTTCCCTATAAATTATTGTGCACTGTTTTAAAGACTATTTGTATGGTTAAAATTTAAGCATTTGATTAAGTGCTTTGCTGGTTTGGACCTGGTTGTTAAAGGTCTGACCTACTAAAGTCAGTGGAAGTCTTCCAACTGATTTCAGTCAGCTTTGGATCAGGTCCTAAGTGCCTAAAGCAGAACAGGCAAAAGAACCCATGTCTCCTGACTTCTAGTCCCTTGATTTAACACTTAGATTATTCTGCTACCCCTTTCTAGCATTTCCTCATCAGGTCAATGGCACTGGATTTTTCCAAGGATTTACAACTAGAGCTGGGCAAAACATTTTGGCCAATTTTTTTTTTTTACCAAAAAAATCGAGATTTATGTTGACCAGAGAATTTTGCGAATTCAGGTTGAGTTTGCTGAATTGCTTCACTGGGAAAAACAAACCGAGCAACCAGCGGAAAAAGTCAGAAAACAGCAAAATATTTTCTTTTTGACACTTAAAATAAACCACTTAGATTTTATGATTCCAAATGTCTTTTCATGTTGAATTTTACTGCCATTTGAGTTAAAAATATAAACAGTCAATAGTACATAAACTTTTGGTTGGCTGTATAATAAATATTATTACCTTAATATTATTCAGAAATTGCTCTTACATTATAGCAGATTGTAGTTCTTGTAAAAACAGGTTAATTTTTATCACCAGCTAAAAATTAGACAAATGGCAAAGAGATCATTAATTTAGATTTCATTTAAGGAGCATTCCACTTCTTCAAGGCCTAGCCTGATATATATTCATTTTTCACCCAGCATGCTCAAAACTGACTTGCAGATATCCACAAACAGTAACTCAGAATTTTGGGATCTTTTATCTTCCTAGTGAATGGGCAAAAAAGAAAGGGAGAAACACGATCTCTCTTTTATTTCTTTTTTCTCCTACATAGTAAATAAGGAGCCAGTCTTTCTCTTTGAGCACCAAAAATCTATGTTAAAAGGTATTAGCTGCAACCTTTTAGTCTAATGAATTATGATACCCTGCTGTAAGCTTAACTATCATTGCCATATAGATTGCCATTTACATTGGTTTATCCTTAGATTTCTGAGATTCTAAGAAATATTTGTTTCCCTCTATTCCATTAGGTCAGGCCTGGGCAAAATACGGCCCACAAGCCGGATCCAGCTCACCAAGCCACCTGATCCAGCTCGCGGAGGCAGTGGGGAGCCCCAGCAGGCTCCCCTGCTTGCCCCACAGGCCCCTCACAAATGTGGCTATGGGGTGCTTTCTCTTTGAGTCAAGAGGGGAGGAGGGAAGATTCAGACACTGCTTCCACCCCCAGCACAATCCTATTGGCCGGCTTCTGGACAGACACTGACCAATGGGAGCTACCTGTTTGACTAATAGGCAGCCACAAAGCACAACTCTTCTGCTCACTCACTCAAGCACATGACCCAGCAGGAAGAAACATTTTAATCTCTGCAAGCCTTTAGCTCTGCAGGCAGGCTGGGAAGTCTCCTGGCGAGAACTTGCCTCTGGCACCTCAGCTCCTCTCTTCCCCAACAGTCTGCCCACACTCCTGCCTCACTGCACCACATGCACCCATACCCCCTCCCAGATCTGGCACCCCATCTCCTGCCCGAGATCACAGTCCCCTCCAACCCTAGGTTACATCCCAAAACCCTGCACCCCAGTTCCCTGCCCTAAGTCGCAACTATCTCCTCCCAGACTCCATTCTCCCTCCTGCACCCCAGTCTTTTACCCTAAGCTTCCTTCTGCACCCAACCTCCATCCCAGACCCTACACCTCCTCCATTAATACCATGGAAGAGTGCAGCCCTCGACCACTTTCCAAAATCTTGGGCGTGGCCCCCCATCAAAAATTATTGCCCACCCCTGTATTAGATACATCTAATGTCCTAATACTGAAGGCTCACAGTTTCATTCACTGCTTTCTTTGTGGCTGAGTTGCTTCCAGCCTAACTCTCCGTGTTGCATGTCTCACTTGTGGTCTGTCAATAACAGTTCCTCTAGGGCATGTGGATCCTCTGACTCGGTGCCATCAATTACAATACGTTCATACATAATCTCACATACAGAATGCCTCCTCTGCCCACTCACTCTTCTTACTGGTAATGGCTTGTCATGCAGTAAGCAGATATGCTGTAGTTAATGGCATATATGCAATTTATCTCTGCAGAGCACAGCCTTGGAGGAGGTTGTCTTATACTTGTGGCTCTGATGGGCTTGCCTGTGCTGAAATCCAGGAGGCATATTCATGAAGACAAGACATTTCATGCTTAATATTTCAGTTGGTTGTGATTCCATGACGGTGATCTCCCTATAGTATTTGCATAGTTTAAGTGTGAATGTATGATCCCATTTAATTTATTTTAATTTCACTTCTGTAATAAGTTTTCCCTGTGCATTTTGCTTATGAGCATTTTGACTGGACAATCCATCTTCAGTATATTACAATTTGAGCAGGATTAGAGCTGTTTTCCTGTACAGTGAAAATTTAAGATTCTGAAAAAACTTTTGTCTGAATAGTAGAAAATTAATCTATTCTGACTAGTAGAATTACTCTGTATAGTAGAAATCTCAACTTTCTATGAATCAAAATTCTGAAAAAATAATTGGTTCAGATCAATCAAAATGCTCTGTTTTAATTTTGACTGTTTTAAAAAGCTTTATTTTTTTTACTATTCTTTGCTTAAATTTCAAAATAAAGCATTTGTTTCAAATTGGAAAACTGGACTTTGTTTAGAAATTGTTTAAATGAAACCTTTACAAAAAATGTTAAAGTTAAGGAAGTCGTCAGACAGACTTGTGAAAAGTTTTGATTTTGATGAATCAGCAGCTTCTGGGTTAAAAAATAATTGAAGAGTTCATGATGAGCACTAAAAAGAATATATTTTACCGCTTTTAGGAGACCAATCCATATTTGTAGCGGTTTGTGAACATATGTGATGGTATATTGATATATTTTGTAAGCTTGACATAATTTTGACATTTGTACCAGTCAGACCACAGATGTTCCAGGTCCAGAGTGTCCCAGCAGAGCTGCCCTGCAGAGCAAGGAAACCCGGTGGGGCCAGCAGTATGGGAGGGCTGGTGGGCTGGCTGCAGGCAGGGGAACCGGCTGGGAGGGCTAGTAGCAGGGTGGTCAGAAATGACCTCCCCTGGTCCAGCAAAATCTCTCATCTAGAATGGGTCAGGCCCTAAGGGTGATGGGCCAGGGAGGTCCAACTTGTAGTTAAGCATAGTTACAGAATATACTCTGTTTTTGTGGTAAGTGAAAATCTGTTGTACAGTTATTAATGGTGACTTTGATCTTTCAATACACAGCTGTTACTGTTAACTGAGATTAGTTGATTTATTGAATAAATATGCATGAGATGTGAACCTAACTATCCTTTTCCATGACAAATCAGCTCCTGTCCAATTGCATGGACAGAGGATTTGAGACCTGGGGAGTTTGCTCACTGGTTTCAAACTAGAAAACTGGATTTTGTAGTTTGAAAAAATGAGCAATGCTGTGACCTGCAGTGGGGTAGTGTGTGCAGCAACCAGGCCGACATCCAGTGGCATGTGTTTCAGTCATTTTATGACCAAATGTTGAACAGCTGGCGGTGAGCAAGTTTTGTATAATTTCTGACATAAAAGAATGAACACAGATAAGCCAATAATTGCTCGCATCAATGGCCAAACCAATTTTGTGAACTGAAATAACTTTTACAAGTTTTCACTTCATTGGAACACAACCTTGATAAAATGATTGATAACATATACCAGGAGTTTGGTTAAAATCCTCATAGAAAATTTAAGCAGTTTTACCTCTGCCTGATTTTACTACTTCTAAGTGGATATTTATCCCTTCTTTTTTAAAGCAGGACCAGGAATAATAAAAGAAACACCTTTTGAAAAAGATCTGCAAATCTAAAGAGGGATTTAAATGTAGATAAAATCCATATTGATACAATTAATATCTAAGTTAGTGAAAACACAGGTTCACTTACTCCTGGAAAGGCAAAAGTAGATTTAGACATGTAGGCCTGATCTGCACTATATGGGGAGAGTGATCTAAGGCCTAGTCTATGCTGGGAGTATAGGTTGAACTTGGCCATATTAGGTTGATTTTCTAAACGAGTGCCACCACTTGGCCCATTCCATTGACTTTAAGGTCCAATAAAGTCAATTACTGTGTTCTTGCTTTCACAAGGAGTAACTACTAAATTTGATTTTGCATTGTTGACATTTCGATAGTGCAGTTCTTGGCCTCCGGGAGATGTTCCACTGTGCCCTGCAATGACCAACCAGGCCCAACTTTATACTCTTTCTACTTTCTCCTTTCAACTCTACTGCTCCGTAGGTGGACAGAAAAAGCCAGGGAAAATTCGAATTTTATTTCCTGTGTGGCGGGTATGGTGAGGACACCTCAGAGTAGGCAGTACCCGGGAGCATCACACTTGACTCTATGTTCCATATCTCCATGAGTTCTCAGGGTCACAGATGAGCACCAGCATGGAACATGCAGGAGATCGTGGACCTCATTGCTGTGTGGGGAGAAGACACTGTTCTTGCAGAACCACGAACCAGCAATAGAAATGCAGCTATCTATGCCTAGATCACAAAGGGCATGGAGGAGAAAGGATATGCCAGGGATGCCCAGCAGTGCTGAATGAAAGTAAAGGAGCTGAGGCAGTCATACCAAAAGACAAAGGAGGCAAATGGATGGTCTGGGGCATCGCCGCAAACATGCTGCGTCTATGAGCAACTGTATTCGATCCTGGGGGGGACCCAACCAGCTTCCCTAGCCAATTTGTGGATTCCTCCCAAGACACTCAGATAGCCTTGGGCAGCAGCATGGAGGACAGTATCGTGGTGGAGGAGGAGAACTGTTAGCAGGCAAACAGGGTAATCAATGTCACCGAGAGCCAAGAACTTTTTATAACCTTGGAGACTGTCCCTTCCTTTCAGGACATCTCACAGTCAGGTACTGATCCTGGGGAGGCACTTCTGCTAAGTTCCTTGCTACAAGTGGGTTAAAGCAATTGTGTGTGACCAGAGCAGCTTGTTCATATGTCTGGAGAAGAAGCGGGAATCCTCCCTGCACATCTCCCTTAAAGCTCTCATAGAGGAACTCTTTAATCCTTCTCACAATGCTTCTGGGGAGGCCTAACTTATTCTGTCATCCATCGTAAGACACCTTTCCATGCGAAGCCAGCAGTAAGTGGTCTGGCATCATTGCAGTGCAAAGCATTGCAGCATAAGGTCCAGTTTTCTGGCATCACTCAGGCATCATCTGCTCCTTATCACTCCGTGTGATTCAGAGAAGATTGATTTCTCACATGGCAAACTGGATGAAGCAGGGGAAGCAATTAACTGATGCCTCTGCTGTAAACCTCTGTTTGTTCATCCCCTAATGAAACGTGGCTTGAGCCCCTTCTATGCCCTGGTACCACACTCTGATCCCTACCCCCTCTTACCTACCCACTCACGCAGGAAGGGAAAGTTGCACTTTCATAAAAACGTAAGAACGGCCATACTGGGTCAGACCAAAGGTACATCTAGCTCAGTATCCTGTCTACTGATAGTGGCCAATACCAGATGCCCCAGAGGGAGGGAACGCAACAGGTAATCATTACATGATCCCTCTCCTGTAATCCATTTCCAGCCAGAGGCTAGGGACCACCATTCCTATCCATCCTAGCTAATAGCCACTGATGGACCTAACCTCCATGAATCTATCTAGCTCTTTTTTGAACCCTGTTTAAAAAAAGTTCCAGAGGTTGACTGTGCACCGAGTGAACTTCCTTTGGTTTGTTTTATACCTGCTGCCTATTAATTTTATGTGGTGACCCCTAGTTTTTATATTGTGGTATTGTGGGAATAAGTAAATAACTTTTTCTTATTCACTTTTTTCCACACTGGTCATGACTTTATAAATCTCTATCATATCCCCCCTTACTCTCCTCTTTTCTAAGCTGAAAAGTCCCAGTCTTTTTAATCTCTCTTCATATGAGACCTGTTCCAAACCCCTATTCATTTTTGTTGTCCTTTTCTGAACCTTTTCCAATGCCAACATATCTTTTTTGAGATGAGGCGACCACATCTGTATGCAGTATTCAAGGGCATTGCAAGCATCTCCTGACTAATGGGGGGCAGAGGGGAGGGTGCTGAACACATGGGTGCCACGAGATCCTGCTCTGCTGCCACACCTGGACCCCCTCCTCCCTGTGGCCCACAGGCTCATGCCCTGACCATCAAACTGAGTCCAGTTGCTCCCCTGAGAACTCTGAAGTGTATCTGCTGCAAAGTGACCACTTAAAAGAATAAGTGTGGCCTTGTTTATAACACATCCCTATTGACTTTAGACCAACCTTCATTTTATTCTAACAGATTAGGTTTTATGCTCAACAATATATCTACTGTAAAGTCTGCCCATCACTTTTCATTGTAGCAGAAACATCAGTGAGCCTCCTGTGCACTCTCCTGGTCCCACCAGCTGTCCTCCTGTGATGGACTGCAGAGTGGCTTTCCAGGATGCTTACCTGAAGAGGCCTTCAGCCCTTGTGGACCAACATTCTCTGATCACTGAATTCCATAGCCGCCTCCTCTCCCAGGGGCCCTAGAACACAGGGGAAGGGAAGTCAAGGGCAGCCTCACACTCAGACCTCAGGAATGCACTTTGAAGCAAAAGGCTGTCCTTGCAATTGCGATCACCTCCAACCCTTTCACCTCATTGAAAGCAACATGCATGACTCTCAAAACTGGCCATTCAGAAACTGTCTTTCAAAGCCTCTCCGATTTGCACTGCCTCTTGCTGTGCTCTCCCTATCGCCCTGGAGTCTGGCTGCTCGAAATCCATTTCTAGGCACTCTGCCCTGGCCCCCCATCCTGACAGATACATTTTCCTCTTACTCTCACAAATATTATGGAGTATGCAGCAGGCTGCCACCACAATGAGAAAGTTGTGTTTGCTGAGGTCTAACCTAGTCAATAAACTGTGAAGTCTTCCCTTTAAATGTCCAAAAGCACATTCTACCTTCTTCTTTCTGTAGTTGCTAAACCTGTAGTTGAACTGCTCCTTACTGTGGTCCAGTCTGCCTGTCACAGGCGTGCGCACCGGGTGTACCCAGGCACACCCTAATGTCTCGGGCCGGCTAGCTCCTGCTGGAGGAGGAAGGGGATTTCAGCCGCAGCCGCTCACTTTCCCCACGGACATCTACAGGGTACTTTGGGGCAGAGAGAGTGCGTGCGCAGCGGAAGCAGCTGGGGCCCGACCACAGATGCTGGCCTGAGCCATTTTTGTGGCCCGGGCCCTGCCCAGCCCAACAGCTCTGTGTGGCACCCCTTCTGCGCTCAGGGGCACCCCCGCCCAGCCTGGCAGCACCACGCAGCACCCCTTCTGCGTCCGGGGCCCCGGCCCGACAGCACCGCGCGGTGCCCCTTCTACGCCCGGGGCCCCGGCCTCGGCCTTGGCCTTGTCCCTGCCCGGCCCGGCAGCACCGCATGGCGCCCCTTAAAGGGAGGCGCCCCGGGCTAGGGCCCGGCCAGCTGTAGCTTGGGCCGGCTCTGACTCCAGCCCTGCAAACTGGAAGGCAGAAGCCGGCTTAGCCTAAGGTAAGGTAAGGTGAGGTAAGGTGGAAAAATAGAGGGCAGGGGTGGGAGAGGAAGGGGCTTGTGCTGAGGGGAGAGGGGCAGGTCAGGAGAAGAAAGGGGAAGGCACCGAGGGACAGGGTAGAGGAGAGACAAATGCCGGGGGCCAAGTGGAGACAATGAGGAAAAGGGCAGGAGGGGAGGTGTCAGTGGGAGGGAGGACAGGGTGATGCTGGGAGAGGAGAGGGTAAGGGCATTGGGGGTTGAGGGGGCGAGGGGAGCGCTGGGAGAAGGCTTGAAAGAAGGGGTGGGCATGAGGAAGGTAGGGATGGAGCAAGACGTGAGGGCACAGGGGCATGAGGGGAATGGGGGCAGAGGGTGGGGGTGGGTATCAGGGAAAAAGAGGGCAAAGGGGGCAGGGGCAGTGAGGGAAGGGGGAGGCACCAGGAGGGTGCAGGGGTAAGGGAAGGTGCAGGTGCCAGGGGATTCTGGGGGTGAAGCAGAATAGGAGACACCTGTAGGGAGGGACAGCACCAGAGGAGAGAGGCAGGGCAGGTGTGTAGAGGGAGCTGTTAGGAGAGGGGATGAGGAGGGGTAGCTCACATGATCAGAGTGGGGCTACTGGAGGAGTGGGCACAGCGGGGAGAGAAGGGCTGGTGGAGGGGGACAGGTCTCAGGAGGGCTGAGGGCAGTGAGAAGGGCAGGAGTCAGGACAGCAGAGGAGGGTGAGGGGTTGGGGGGCAGCAGGCACCGGGGAGCTGATGGAGCAAGGGGAGACATGGCAGCAGAGGGAAAAGGTAGAGGTTTATAAGATATTTATTAATAACTTGGGTGCCACAGTGGCACATCCAAACAAGCCCCATGAACTCAGTACTGGTTCACAACACACAATTCATTCTGCTCATGGGAGGAAACTCTTAGAGGGAACACTTCCCCCAGCTTCTCCACCTCCGAGTTAATGTCACACACATTGGGTTAATGCAATTGCAGGATAGTTGCATAAGGGGGGTTTGATGGGGGCCAAACTAATCCTTATTGGTAGGAGGATGGTGGGAAAAGTCCTTAGAGGGGGGTCATATGACATCTTTTACTTCTGGTCATGTGTCCATCTTGCCCCGAGAGTGTTACCTCCAGAGGTGTGGCCAACGAGAGTCGGAGTGTGGCCAGTGGGGGTCAGGGGTGTGGCTAATGGGGGTCAAAGTACATTTTAAAAAAATTCTTTGGGTGCACACCCTAACGAAATGTGCTGCGCACGCCTATGCTGCCTGTGTATGACTTCATGAGCCGCAGGAGCAAGGGGTAGTCTGGGTTACCAAGGAACACTACTGGCATTTCAATTTCTCTGATGGTAATTTTCCAATCTAGGAAAAAAGTTCCAACTTGTCAAAGAGGCAGGAGTCCCTAGAGATGTGTGCATCATGCACCTTTCCTGATCATCCCATGTTGATGTCAGTGAAACAGCTCTTGTGATCTGGGACATGTGGAGGACATAGTGGAGGGCTTTGTCACGCTTGGATTCCCTAACTGTGGTGGGGCTATAGATGAAATGCACATCCCTATCTTGGCACCCAACCACTTTGCCAAGCAGTACATAAATCACACAGAGTACTTCATGATGGTACTGCATCCTGGGGCTGTTGAGTCACTACCCTCCATAGCAGAAGGGTGTTGACTGCCTGGAATACTTGGATCACAACAGCCCCCACTGTAGATTTCCCTACTCTGAATTGATTCCCAATTGACTGGTAGCTGTCTGGCATTGCAAGCTTCCACAGGGCAATTGTCACTTGTTTCACTGCTGTCAGAGAGGGTCTCATTCTGGTATTCTTGTGCTTCAGGGCAGGGGAAAGCAATTTGCAAACTTCCATGAAAATCACTTTATGCATGCCAAAGGTTTGCAGCCTCTGCAGATTGTTCTATACCTGTATAATAATGTAGTTCCACCAGTCTATGCTTGTCTGACAGCACCAGAACTGGTGATCCACTGGGTGAATAGGACTGAATGCTAGAGGCATGTTGTTTTTGTCATAGTGAAAGACATCATGCTTCATTTCTGCAAGCGTTTCACTTGGTACACATAATGTGTGTATGTTTCTAACTTGTCAGTGTTACTGCAGTTACATAGTTTGATTCATCAGTATCAGGTACTATAGAAGATCAGCACAGTTCCTATTCAGCTTTCAAATTAAGAAGAGAGTTTGACTTGTGTGACATGCATAAAGGTCCATTAGATGGTGTTCCCAAAAAGTTAAAGCAGAAGTCTTGGCAATGAATTAACTTAGCTATGGAGTAACTAGGCTCGGTGTCACAAAGAGAGGGAAAAGATCAAGCAAATGCACACAAGAACAAGCCACAATGAAAAATATCTTACAATGAAGAAGCTATAGTGGCACTAGGCTATGTGACCATATCAAAAGAAGTAAAGATGAAAGATAGACTATAGAGATGACAAAGATGACAAATGTTGGCATAGCTGGTCTTTTAATGGCAAAGATGAAGGGATGAACTAACTTATAATAAAGACTTACATAATCATGCTGGGCACCGGGAAAGGGTGCTTTAAATCATGATATTGAGATGGACAGCAAACAAGGTTGTAATGAAGATAGTAACCTTACTGCATGTAGCTGTGTCCTGCTCATTGGAACTCTCTTTTACAATGAAGTATGGTGGTTGGCAAAGGCTATAGATAGCACGTTGAAAGCTATACAGTAATTTTTCAGGATTTGAGGCATCAAAGGGTAGATCTCTACCTCTGAATTAGGTAATATTATTTTTTTAGTGAAATGTTTTTTGACTAATCTCTCTCTCTCTCTCTCTCTCTCTTTAAAAAAAAAAAGTTTTTCCTGCTGCAGGACAGCACGATGTCATCAGGCTTTCTGGCTGCGAAAGTGGCTGGGGGGGCTGGGGGTGTTTTGGCAAGCGTAGTGAGCAGGGGCCAGCCCCCTAGTATATATTAAAATGAAGAATGATATAAGAAATAAAGATATAAAGGAAATTTTGGACAGCAACATACAGCTAGGTGAAGCATTGAGGAAAATGGTTATTTATATTTTTTTCCCTGCTAGACAGCAAACATTTCTGGTGTTTTCTCCACGTTTCCTTTTCAGGCATCTTGAAGGGTCTCTTGTGCCATTGAAGATTTAATCAATTGTGAACCAGACATTCTTCCCATTAAAGTCAATACCTAGAGACCCATGGACTAGTTTTTCAAAATTTTCAACAAATCACCTTGGCCAATCTGGTGGTGAGGGAAAAAATTCCTTCCCAGCCCCTTTCCCCAAAAAGGAGCAGCAATTGCAAAGCCCACAGCAATCCCTAACTATCCCTGGTATATGCCAGATCCAGGGAGAGGGAAGGTGGTTGCGTTTTCCTGACCTGGTCAAGGAAAAAGAGGCTTCTTCTGCTGAGCTTACCCTTTATCAGCTTTTAGTGGGAATGAGACAGCATCATGAGCCTGACCCACTGCCCTTCTGCAGCAGCTTCCAATCTCTCTCTCACCACCTGTCCAGAAAATGCTACCTCCCTTTTCCCAGCAAAGCAGACAAAGCCCCCCTCCCCCCCCCAAAGTGTGGTGTGGTTAATTTCTGAATTCTCATTTCCTGCATATATTTGTCGTGTCCCTTCCTAGACTTGTTCATCACATTGAATGCTTTTGTATAGGGATTATCTACTTCCATTCTCTCCTGGTAAAATGTATATAACTTTCCCCTATTGTGTGACCTGTGCCTCAGATATAAATCACATCTACTATTAGACAAGGCATATTTAATATATGGTACCACCATTTAGGAGCTTTTTTTAGTGAGAAGTGCTGAAGAGTATTAACCACAAAGCTGTATGCAGAAGTATTGTTAAGAATCTGAATCAAATGCACAAAAGCTAGGAAATACCGATTTAGGCTTTCTGTATCCTTACCTCATGTGTTTGTGCCTTGGTATTATAGTGTGTGTGGTATTTACATCAAAATCTGGACACTTCCAGCCCAATAATTGGGCTCAATAGCACGGGTCCTACAATTGACAGGACCATTTTTTCTCCTTTTTATGCTATAAGCTCTGGGTTTCTTTTATTCCTCTCCAGCACATCTGATGAAGTAGGTGTTGCCCATGAAAGCTCATGATATTGTATGTATGTATGTAGGGTGGGCAGAGGGAGGTCAGGACTTGGGGTGTCCCAGGGGAGTGGGACTAGAGCCCACTACCCACACTCCCCAGATGAATGCCCTATCCCCTCCATTCCCCACCCCCAGCAGTTTCCTTATCCTGCCTTCCTAATGTGAGAGCCAGGTCTATCCCTGGGGCAGCCAGTGTTGGCTGCCTAGCTGCTGTTTGGCTGGGTGGAATCCAGCTCACCACCCTGTGCTCCAAAGGCTGATGTCCTATCCTGGAGTTCACTGGAGATCCCACTCTACCTCCTGACCTTCAGTGGGTCCCTTATCCTGCTTTCCTAATATGGGAGTCAGCCTGTGGTGGCTACTTCTACACTGCAGGCTTTTTGTGTGCACAAAAACTTGCAGAGCGTCTACACTGCACGCGTGTTCTTGAACAAGTAGATTTACAGTAAAGCATCAGAATAGAGGGCTTCTTGCGCAAGAGTTATTCCTTTCTCTGCGAGGAATAAGCCCTCTTGTGCAAGAGCTCTTGCACAAGAAGGCAGTGTGAATGGGCAACAGGGGTTTCTTGTTCAAAAAGCCCCTATGGCTAAAATGGCCATCAGAGCTTTCTTGCGCAAGAGAGCGTCCACACTGCCATGAACGCTCTTGTGCAAAAGCACATCTCTTGCCCAAAAGCACATGGCAGTGTGGACGTGCTCTTGCACAAGACCTTTTGCACAAGAACTCTTGAGCAAAACAGTTCTTGCTCAGGAAGCCTGCAGTGTAGATGTAGCCCCAGGGTAGGCCTGGAAGGCAGGATAAGGGATGACCTCAAGGTAGGGAGGTGGACTGAGGTGGGTTCCAGAGTGGCCTGGGTGCTAAGGCATCATCTGGGGAAGTGTAGGGTGGTGGGTTTGATTCCCAGGCTGCCCCCCCTCTTTTCCCCCCCCCAAAAAAGGGGGGGGAGCACCAGTCACCCCCTGGATGACCTGGCTCCTGCACTACAAGGGCAGGATAAGGGACATCCTCAAGGTATAGTAGTGGGGTGGGTTCTGATGTGGCCTAGGGGATGAGGCAACTGCCTGGGGAGTGCAAGGTGGTAGATTCAAGCCCTGCACTCCCCCTGCCAGCACTGGTTGCCCCTGGGATATAAAAAAAATATATATATACATTTTGTTACTTTCTAAAATGCCACACAACTACTCATTGTTTTTTAAAGTTACAGACTAACACAGCTACCCCTCTGAGTCATTTTTGCAATAAAGAAGGAAAGCTGCCCTCATTCTTATATGTAGTGGTTCTAGTTGTCACATCACTTGCGTCATTTTGCCATTTTTTTCGCATAGAGCAAAGATAAAAAAATAACTGAAATATTGATTTGTTCCATGAAAGGATTGTATTTGGTTACCAGAAGTCTCCCTATGACCTATAGCACTTGAACATTCTTGTCCTGATCCAGCATGAAAGCACGTTCTTAACTTTTAAGAACATAAATAACATAAATAGCTTCATTGATATCCATAGAGATAATGATTTCCTGGTTTGGGGCCAGAGCGCTCAGCACCTGGCAGGACTGAACTCAAAAGGCAGAGAAAAATGCCTCCAGGTCAGTGACATAACCTTATAAACACCTTCCTAACTAAGCTAACTATTCTCTAACCAAACAAGCACAGTGTGGAATCTGTGAGGACTTCTGCTGAGTGGAGTTGGTAATAAAATTGTATTTTTCATTTATGCATTTTGAAAGAAATTCAAAATTTAAAAAATATGAAATTTTCTACTTTTTTCCCCAAAAAAGTGATTTTTTTGGGGGAGGAAGGGTACCAGAATTTCAGAAGAAATATTTTTTCCTGAAAAGTCACTTTGAAAAAAGGCAGTTTTCACTGAAAATGGTTTTTGAACGAGGAAAAATATTTCTGAGGGTCAAAAAGAGGTAGAATGTAGTAGGAAAGGATATGAGAGCCTTAAAATTTCTCTGGAGATATTTAAGAGTAGGTTAGATAAATGTCTATCAGGGATGGATGGTCTAGTCAGTACTTGGTCCTGCCATGAGTGTAGAGGACTGGACTCGATGACCTCTTGAGGTCCCTTCCAGTCCTAATATTCTATGATTCTATGAAAATTTAGGTTAAATGACCTTGGATAAAATGCTCAGAATTGGGAGATTTATCTGGCCATCTAAACCTTTTGTGATTTGGCCATTAATAGCATTTTCTTGCAGCTTATTTGATATTTTATTAGCTACTACCCAATTCCTTAGTTCAAATATTTTTTAGTGACTTGCAGTTTTATAGATTTAGTATAAGTTCTCTGGCATTAAAACCAAAAGAATTAGATGAACACCACTTCTTTACATCTTAGATTGCTATGCTAATGAATCTTTATCACCTAGCTAGTTACAAACTAAATGGACCTTACTCTGTGTGATGTAAAATGAAGGAACAGTTTTTTTCTTACCCAATATTTAAGAGATCCCATATACTTTGAAAATAATTACATATTTAGAGACTCAGCTGGTGCAAGTCAACATAGCTCCCCTTGAAATCAATGGAGTGAAGCCATTATGGCCTTAATGTTCCAAATTCATTGAATATTTCAAGGTTAGGATTGCCATCTAAGATTACATACTTGGGCCAGTTTCTCAACAACAGATGTTCCAACTGTGAGAGCCTGTGGTACACATTTATCCTCCTCCTTTCCAAAAAATGGTAAGAAAAAAAATTGTCCATACATAGAGTAGCCATGGGACTGTAACCTTTATTCTGGCAGTACTTTTCAACCTTTCCTCCATGCTGAGTTGACTGTAATAGGTCTTTTTTAGCATTCACATGTTTATTTCAAACTCCTGCAGTTCACAAAATTAATTTCTGTTGGAATCAAAATGTCATGATGAGGCTGGTTATTTTGACTGGGCTTTTACCTTATCCTCTATACAAAGCAACTGATTTACTTTCTGTTAATTATGCATCAGCTATAGGGACCTCCTGGTGTGGTCTCTTCAAAGCATTCTGCCATTAAAGCTTGTTCTCGGGTTTACTGTATTGAAAGAGGTGTGCGTATGTGCGTGTCTTACCACCACACTTAAAGTACTTTTCAATTGTAGAATGCAAGGGAATGATTATTTTGTACTATGCATTACACTCCATTTATGTTCAAAACAACAATACCTATTGCAAACACTTTGCATGTTTTTATTCCTCATGAATATAAGCAGAGGAAGTTCAACCAAATTGTTCTCCTTTTATCTAATTATGAAAACTCCTGCAAAATTAATCTCCTGTTCCTTCCTGCATATCACAATGAAATGCTAACATTGCTTTGTTAGGAGAACGATCTAATGCACTAGCTAACTGAAGCTTGAAATATTAATAAAAATGACATTCTTATGTGGTTTGTCTGGAAAAATATATGATTGTTCAATGCACCATGAATTAAGGACTCCTATTAAAGTAGTTATCACATTTGCTTTGAACCCTTTAACAGTACTGGCCAATAAAATTGTCTTTGATTTGCTATTTTTTGTCCTGTTAGAGAGGTATAGTTGGGGATTACATAAAGAGATCAGTGGAACCCAGCTGATCTCATTGCTGTACAGCTGGTTTTCTTATTTGCAAGAGTTGAGGCACAGTAGATTTCTGCAAGTATGAAGAATTACAAGGATGTATAACTTGATGTTAAGGTGTAGGACCCTAGAACAGGATGTCAGCCTGCTGGATGCTGAAGCGAGTTGTGGAGACCAAGTATGTCTCATTAGCACTATTCAATAGCACAAAAGGCTGAGGGTGTCTCTGAATCGAGAGAGAGGTAGAGGAAAGGTGCTGGATGTTTTGCAGGGAGAAATGTTAATCGGCCTAGTAAAATAGGAGTTTGGAAACTAAGGTTTGTGTGAGTACATTCTCTCCTTATGGCCTTTTACTTTACTCTGTTTCATAAAATCACTTTTCTGTCTAAACCCTATTACATTTCTGTATTTAATCAAAAGATTCTTTCAGAGTATTCTATAGACAAGTCTGGCATGGTAAATAACACTGTACTGAGGAAATATTGTGTCTGCCAGTGCTGTTCATTATATGAAGCTATTTGTATACTCTTTACAGCACATCAATAAGTGTGGATATGTGTGACTTTATTGACACTTTAATTGCTTGGAATAGGATTATCCTACATAGCATTTGGGAGTGGTTTTAATCTCTCTTATTCCACTTTTGCCTTACAATATTTCTCTTATATAGGTAACGTAGAGCATAGAACACTTTGACGGATATAATAGAATTCAGAATCAGCAAACAATATTTATGATGGAAGGACAATTTGGTATTGATAAAATTAACATAATAGACCAAAATGTTTCCACTAGCACTGCAAGCTGCTATGGTATATGAGCTCCATCTTCATGTGATAACACTTCTAGTTCAATAAATAAGGGTAAAGTTCATCAGCTTGGGAGGCAGAACTTGCTCAAGGGCTGATCTGAAGCTGTGCAATTAACTGCCACAGGAACTAAGGACATCACAAAGCTCACCACTTCTGCTTCAAGTGCAAAGCTCACTTCTTCAATCTTACCTTCTCTGATATCTTACTATAGATTTTAGAAATGTGCATCTGCTTGTGCATCTATGAGTCTATTTGTTCAAGAAATCCTCCTAAATGGTAAGAGCTAGGACCACCACATTTGGTATACAGCTTCCTCTTATCATAACTTAAAGCAAGATCAGGGTTTGGTTGTTCCAGGACAATGGGATGTGCCTGGAATTCCACTGATTCTCATAAAATTCAAAGGCAGGATTCTGGTAGGAGGGAGTTATACTGCAGAATGACCCTGGGGGCAGCAAAGGGCCAGAGATGGTGTAGCCAGACAGAAACCCCCCACCCCTTCTCTCTCTCCGCTCCTCCCTCTGACATCCTTGGGAGAGAGAATCCTTGAGAGCGAAACTCTGTCTTCAAAGGCTCCAGGGCCTGCTGAGGTGCTGTAATAACAATGGCCCTGGATGCTAGACAGGAACCAGATAACAGCGACAATTGGGCCAGCAGAAGGTCGGGGGCCTTGGGCTACCTTTGGCTGGTACCAGTATTGATATGCCTACACACACCGTCCCAGAAGAGGAATCTGCCACCCCATCAGAGAAAAGGATGTCTGGCCCTAATGATTTAGTTACCTCCACCTCACAGGTGCAAATTATGCTTTGGACCCCCTGTGGGAATGGGCGTCACAAAGACGTTCCAACTTAATTGGCATTTTAATGACAAGAGACGCGTCTACGTGACCACAGGGGTATAAAGTAGGGCCCTGTGCCCCACTCTAATTGGAGATCCACCCATATACCTGCTGGTCAGGCGGTCTTGGACCCCCAAGACTTTAGGGATGCCTTCGTCTCGTATCGACTGCTTCCCATTGGGATTGAGAGAAACACTGGCTTTGCCGTAGTAAGAATCGCAGGGGTGAGAATATACCTGCTAGGTGTCTATTTTTGCGCGCATTCAATAAGAGCTCAGAGAACCAAAAGGGTTTCATGGTACCATTAAGTGACTTTTCATTGTATTTTCTGTCTTGCCTTTTGTAGTGGCTGTGTCATCTGTAACACAGCAGTAACATTTAACAGCTAAGCTTGCCTTGTAACAATAAAATAGTAACTGTTTAAGCTTTAACCTAACTCCTCCTGTTGCTGTAACAGAACCAAACACAATCAGAAGAACCATAGCCGGTCAGGGGTAAATGCAGTAAGAGCTGAGCGTTGAGTCATGCCGCCTCCATGGGGCAGACTCCCACCCATCAGCCTCCCTGGCTGCCCGCTGGAAAGGGACTTTTGTCCTAGCAGTCGAAGTCTCGGGTGTAATGAGCTCTCTCTGCACCAGCTTGGGGCACCTGTCAGCCTCTCTGGCTGCCCGCTGCAAAGGGACTCTGTCCTAGCAGCTAAAGACTCGGGTGTGATTGGGCTCACAGACCACTCACTACCCCGGCCACTGGCTAACAGATGGGGACTGGGACAGCTACAACCCCATTGGGCTAGCAGGGGATGGGGTGGAGAAAGGGACAACTATTTGCTATATGCTTCAGAGAGTTTATCTGTTTGTGTGTATGTCTGTCTGTGTGTCTGCCCCTCAGCTGGGAACATGCATCCCTCCCCAGGCCATGCCTGCTGCAGCGACCACATAGAAGTGCTTCTCACCTGAGCCTACGCTGCTGTGATGAGAGAGGGGTGAGGTAGTCCTCTTTCCCTGGGGTGGTCTGCATACTGAACCCCTCATCCTCAGCCCCACCCCAGAGCAATGATTTAAATGAAGAAAAACAAGACTTATTTGAGTTAAGGACCCGAGCTGGATAAATCTCCTCATAAGCACATAGGAGCATGTACATTTACGATAGCAACAGCCCCTCCATATTGACTAGCAATATGCAGTCAGTCAATGGTAATGGCGCTCTTTATTATAGAGCATGGTGTATGCGCCAAAGAGTTCTTTGATAGCTGCTAAGTCCAATGCATGAGTGACAGCCTCATCTACAGGTTAAGCACGCCAACACCCTAATAATGAGCTGAGTCTAGGGTTGCTAGATGGTTTAACCAAAAATACCGAACACCCTCCTCCCCCCACAAAAAAAACACTAGGGAAAAAATTCTGTTGAGGGGAAAAAAAAAGGGGGGGTAGACTAAAGAAGTTGTTGAGCAAAAAAAAAAAGGACTCCAAGAGTTATTAAGCAATAAATAAATAAATAAATAAATAAATAAATAAAATAAAACATCATTAAAACAGCATGTCCCCTTTCAGTCACAATAGGGATAGGAACAGAGGAGCGGTTGAGCATTAAGACCCAGGGAAGGCATTGCTTCTCCTTGGTCTTTAGGCTTTTTGCCTGTGGCCATTTTGTTTTCTTGATCAAGCCAGAACGCAGCTTCCCTGTGGACCCAGGTAAGCAGTGGGTCTGGGGGCGGGGGACTGGGGGCATCAGGGACCGGGGGCTGGGCCCGGTTCCTGAGTGTATTGTAGGGTTGCAAGGTGTCCGGTATTTTTGCCTCCTGGCAGGGAAAAAAAACAGAAAATACCGGACATTTTAGGTGTCCGGTATTTTCTGAATTTTTTTACTGGCCAGGAGGCGAAAATGCCGGACTGTCTGGGTCAATACCGGACACCTGGCTGGCAACCCTAGCTGAGTCCATACAGTGGATTATTTCCTCCTCTGATGCCAATCTCAAAAAGCTTGATCCAGTCAGTATCGCATCAGCCTGCTTCATCTACAAACTGATTCCAACCCCCACAGCGACACTCTGTCCTCGTTTCCCAATCATTCACAGAGATCCCAAATGACATTAAAGTATCTCCACAAGCCGCCCAAAATCTGCTCAGTGGTCTGCCTCTCTTTCTAGATCCACTTGAAAGCTTTGGGGCCGTGTAATCCAGCATCTACTTGACATGTCCAAATCACCTGCGTTTATTCTTAATCAATGTCCCCATGAATGGCACACCAGGATGATTTAACACTTCCACATTTGTGGCCTGTCTTGCCATCTTATTCAAAGTTTTTATGTAACCATCTGATATAGCAGGGCTACTTAACATTGGAAGCCCCGGGGGCCACAATGATATTCACAGCACATGCCGAGGGCCACAACCGAAGTGTGGTTGCAATACATGCAAATATATGCAAATAGCTTCTTTCACACTGATGGGCATGAATACAAAGATTAAGGCAAGACTATACAACACGCAGGCCCCATTTAAGTCAGTTCTGCTGATATTAATAAAATGCAACATTTACTCGATTTCCACCCATATGTCAGCACTTTTAATGAGCAATGACAGTCCAGGAATTTAACTACTAAAACACATATCAACAGAAGACCTTTATATTGACTACTTTTTTGTTTTGGCTCCCACCTATGGGCTGTGTGTTGAACCCCACATAAACTCAAAATGCACCACAGCCGCAAACAAACAGGCTATGGGCCGCATGTGGCCTGCGGGACGCATGTTGAGTAGCCCTGTGATATAGACTATTTAGTCTTTGGTATCTTTGGCATGAATCATCCATGTTTCTGAGCCATGGAGAAGAGTGGATAAAACACGTGTCTCAGAAATATGGATTTCACTTTAGTCGACAATTTATTATTGTTCCAGGCTCTGCCCTACAGAAGACCAAAGTTCCTGGCTGCTTTGGCAGTTCTGCTAGTGAGCTGTTCCTCAAGATTCACACTGCTGGCAACAGTATTGCCAAGACAGCAAACTGCATGTAAGAATTATAAACACACCAACAAAACTTTCTACCAAAACAAAACACTCCTTTGTGCACAGCTTTCCCCAGGGGGAGAAGGTGAGAGAACAAATCTCAGGTGACAGATCTCAGCCATTTTGCTTAGTCTCCTACACAAAGACAAGTGGTGAGAGAAAAATCTGTTTAGAAGAGAAGGGAGCAGGCAAACTAGTAACAGACTTGGAAGGAAGTTTATTGATGTTGACTATGCGGCAAAAGGAGGACCGACACAGAATTAAATGTTAGGCTGCAACTTTTATGAAGGTAGGAGTGCTCCCTGCCATCACCCCTACCCTCCTATATAAGGCATTGCATTGATTCCAGTGAGAGGCTTACAGGGCTTGCCACATAACCTGTAATTGGCACCAGGGATGCAGGGCTCACTACAATATAACCTACAATGCAGAATAGGTTCACCTCAGTCTGCCCTCAAGGACTCAGCTCTGTTAGTTCTAGCACCCTCCCTCTGTGAGGGGGACAGGATATGGCAGGGTGGGGGAATCTTAGTGTGTGAGGGCCGCAAGGTCTCGCCTATCACACGATCTGAAAGCTCTACACCAAAATCCCAGGTCTATTACCTCTGGTAACTGTTCATTTTATTCCCCTTCACCGTATTGGAAAGTGCTGCAAATTACGACAAACAACCCCATCCTAGTACCTCAATCAGATATTAAACTCATTCCTACTTAAGCCACTGTGGCTTGAAGGTCGTGTGAGAAGATAAAATCTCCCTGGTCCTCTACCAATTGATCCATGGGAGATCCTGATCCTCTAAACAGTTGATTGGCTAGACTCACAGCACCTGTCAGGCTGGGCTCCCGTTCCTAGTTTCAATGAGTCGATTGGGCTTCTGAAACAAACCCAAAAGGGATTCCACTTGGCCCCTGTGCTGGGCTAATCCCCGACAGTTGGGGAATGCTGGCCAATCATCATTCCTCTTTTCCAGTTGATCAAGGGGAGCCAGAGACTCCTAGGATGAGGAGCTCAATGTTGTCCTTTGGTGAGTGTCTCCTTCTCTTGCTAATGGGACTGTGCACCTTTCTGCTGATGTGGTTGGGTTGCATTTCTATTTTAAATTTAGAAAATCATAATTTAGTGGATGCTCTTATTTCAGCAGCCCTTCCTCTAAAAGTGTTTGAATGTTCACTATTTTGAAAAATAGAAGCAATAAGGAAATACAGTCTGGTTTTTTGCTCTGCAATTTTTTCTCTATGACTTTCATAGACAATCACATTAACGTGGGATTACACATAAGCACCTAGCTGTACAAGAGAATTTATTTTCCACTCTATGGCTGCAATAACTTTCATAAACTCCAGATGTAAAAGATTTATAAAGATACTGCTTAGCCCCACAAAGCTCTTGAATAAAAACCCGAAACACAGTTTCTAGGAAATATATATATTTATAGGTCGAATTTTGAGTATCGAAGTTTATCAATCTTCCTTGCAATGCAGTTTGCGACATGCAAAACCTAGCCACCTGTGAGTGGACATTAGACCAGATCCTACCCTCAGACATATTGGTACATCTTTCTTGTCTTGAAAGGGAGTTGCACATTTTTTAAGATAATGGAACTTACTGCCCAGTAGGGAACTTAAAGGCTGTCTAAAATCTTTCTAACCCATGCTCCTAATTTATTCTGGGTGATTTTTCTTTGTGCTGTTCCATTGCTAAAGAAAGGCTTTGCTGACATTATTTATTCATTAAAGAGTTGGGGTTTTGCCATGCTTCATCAGCCTTAGAAATGGTGCCCTCTATTTCCCAGAAATGACCTCTTTCATAACAATTACTGTATTTTTTTGTCATGAGCTACTTGTTTATGAATATTATTCTTTCCTCTTTATGGAATCAAACCATTACTATTATTTTTTAAAAAAGATTATTTTTTAATGTTTGAGGTTTCTTGCTCTATAAATAATTTGAAGTCACAGTTGTACTAAAGATGTTGTCATTGACTGCTGTGACAATCTGACAACTTGAGGACCTACAGCTTTTTTGAGGGGAAAGGTGTCATAAGAGAGCAGCAATAAATATAAAAGGATCTACAATCAAACATGTAAAAAAGCAGGGGAGAGTATGAACGGCACAGAGTGAAACTAAAATTAACTTGGGGATTTGATGCTGATGAGGCTGAGAACATGATACAAAACTCACTGGCTAACAGAATCTTAGAAATGTAGGGTTGGAGTGGAGAATCTGGCCAGTCCCCTGTGCTGAGACTAGGCCATCCCTAGGCCATCCCTAATGGGTGTTTGTTGTACCTTTTAAAAAATCCTTCATTGACAAGTGACAAGACTCAACCTCCCTTGGAAGCCTAATCCAGTGCTTACCTATCCTTACAGTTGGGCAGTTTTTCCTAATATCTGACTTCATGTCCCTTTTGGTAGATTAAGTTTCTTAACTTCTTGTCCTACCTTCAGTAAACATGGAGATCAATGGATCATTGTCCTTTTGGTAACAGCCTTTAAAATATTTGAAGGCTACTGAGGGGGAGACCTGAGAACCTTCATTTCTCTAATCATGCCCAGTTTTATTTAACCTTTACTCATCAATCAGGTTTTCTAAATTATTTATTATATTCACTGTTCTCTCCTGGACTCTTTCAAATTTCTCTCCATCTTTTTAAAAAGTTTGGTGTCTAGAACTGGACGCAGTATTTAAGTTTCAGCCAAGTAGAGCAAAACAATATCTCCCAAGTCTTACATTTAACACTCCTGATGAGACACCTCAGGATGATGATGTTTCGTACTGTACACTGTTGACTCATATTTAATTTGATTCACCATAACCCCAGCTTCTTTTCAGTAGGGCTACTGCTTGCCTAGTTATTCTCCATTTTGTATCTCAACATGCTATTTTTCTTTCCTAAGTGTAGTGCTTTTGTACTTGTCTCTATTGAATTTCATCCTGTTGATTTCAGACCAATTCTTCAATATTCCAATATTATTTTGAATTCTAATCCTGTCCTCCAAAGTGCTTGCAACCTCTCCCAACTTGGTGTCAAAAATATTACAAGCCTACTTTTCTTTGCACTGTCCGAATCACTGATGAAAATGTTGAATAGTGCTGGATCCCAGACAGAGGCCCACCTGCAGGCCCCCAACACAGTTTGACAGCAAGCTATTGATAACTACTGTTTGAGTATGGGTGTTTCAATTAGCTGTGCACCAACTGCATAGTAACTTAATGAAGACGTCACGTGGAACCGTGTCAAAAGCCTCACTAGAAACAAGATGTATCATATCTGCTGCTTCCCACACATTCGCCACGCCATGAACCTCTCAAAGAAGGAAATTGGGTGGATTTGGCATGATTTGTGCTTGATAAATCCATCCACACTATTACTTATAACCTTACTATCCTCTAACAGTTTACAATGTGATAATTTTCATAATGATTTCATAATTTGTTCCAGTATCTTTGCAGGTACCAAAGGTAGGCTGGCTGGTCTATAATTCCCCAGGGCCTCTTTGTTCCCTTTTTTAAAGATAGGTAATATGTTTGCCCTTCTCCAATCATCTGAGATGTCACCTTTCTTCCATGAGTTCTTGAAAATAATTGCTAATGATTCTGAGACTGCTTTAGCTACTTCCTTAAGTACTCTATGGAGAATTTTTGTCAGGCTCAACTAACTTGAATACAGCTAACTTATCTAAATATTCTTTAACTTGCAAATCCATGCAAGTTCATAAGCTAATGATACTACTACCTGATTGCAAAGCAGTTGTCATGGATACTTTTTAAATAGAAAGCTGCTATGATAGAGAGTAATGCAAAAGCTTTGGGGTTCTTTCTGTTAGTTACAGGAAATCCTAGAGGCTCCAATCATAGTTTAAGAGTCCTTTGTGCTAGGAGGTGTTCACACATGATAGTCTCTGCCACAAAGAGATTACACTCTTAGCATATGATGGAAAGCATTTGGATAGAACAAGAGGAGGAAGGGACAAGGTAACAGTGAAATCACCCAGGTGAAGTATGATAAGCGTATGTCACAGCACACTAACCACCTACCCATTACTGAATGTTTTGTGAGTGCCATGGTAGAGGTGAGTTTCAAGGACAGATCTAAAGGACAAGGTAGCCACTTTATGGATTTTAATAGGGAGCATTTGCCATGGAGAAAGGTAATAGAGAGTCAGAGCATAGAATGTAGGTACCAGTTTTACACTAAGATTTATTGTGCAGCTTCCTGTAGGAGTTGCACCTTTTACACGGATAGCAAATTAACTTTATGGTGTCCGTCACTTTATGACAGTAATGGAAGTTGTATACGGCCCATAAAGTATGTGGACGGGAAAACATGAAGCCCTTTAGTTCGTTCTATTGCCAGGACAGGATTATATCCCTAAATAAGTTTACTTTTTTTGCTAGAGCTTTTTTCTAGTCCAGTTTTGAAATCCGTCAAGTGATGGCATGTCTACCTCTTTCACTGGAAGATAATTCCAAAGTCACTGTGGGAAATATTCTCCAAAAAGCTATTAAAATGCATCTGTTATTTATATCCTGTTTCTATGATGGTAGTCATAGCCTCTTGTACAATTCTTGCCTAAACAATTCCTCTCCTTCCTTGCAAACAGTTTTGTCCAACCTTCCCCTTAGCCAAGCTAAAAATCATAGTGAATATTGTAGATCTCCTCCAGGAGTTCCCCTAATGATCAAACAGCTTCCCTCCTCTGAAACTGACAATCAGATTAGTGTTGCACTTCCTTTGGTCTTGAAGTTCATTGATAAATTAAATTCCCACCTCTGTAACATAAATCTAACACTGGGCCACCCCGATTGTCATCAGCTCCATCAGCTGAGGATCTGGCCTAATGATTTAAAAGTCAATGGGGTTTCCGCCTGTGAAACTGCTCCTAGGGTACTCCTGGTGGAATGAGGTTTAACAGCTAATTCAAGTTAAGGGGTTTACTTCGAACTCCTGTTTCACTGCCGCATGTAGACGCGGGCAGTTATTCCGGGCTAGTCAGTTTCCAAAATGGCGACCTCCCTGGAACATGCTAATGAAGCATGGGATATTTAAATCCCGCACTTCATTTGCAATTTCGGTCACCCTCATTAGCCTCCCTAGTTCGAACTAGGGGGCTAGTATAGACATACCCTTAGTGAAGGTGAGACCCCCATTTTCACAGGGATGCCCACAAAGGTGTATGCTCAGTTTTGTAAGTGCTCAGAGACAGGTACTCCTCATACTTCAACATTAAGCCCCAAGTCCCTTGACTTTTAAGCACAAACCAAAGTAGCAGGTTCACTAAGGGTGTGTCTGTACCCTTATCTTGAAATAAGCGATGCAATTTGAGCTACGCAAATTGCATATCTTCTTTTGAGTTAATTTTGAAATGTCTTATTTCGTAATCTGGTACTGTATACACAGCACCAAATTTGAAAATAAATCGCTATTCCAAAATGTCCCTTAATCCTAGTAGAACAAGGTTTACAGGGACGTCGGAATAGCGAGCCCGTTATATTTCGAAATAAAGGGCTTGTTTCAAAGATATGGAATAGCTATTTCGGGGTACTGGAAGTTTCCTGAAATAGCACCACAGTGTAGACCTCCCCTAAGGGTTTTGATTCTGCATGGTGTTGAGTACTGCTCTCAGTGTGACTCTGAAATGAATGTAGATCTCTCAGGATTGATCACATAAACAAAAGTGTGCATAGCCCTGACTTCTAGGCATAAGGGCTTTATGCCATCATGCACTGGACAAGTCAAATGTGTGTAGATGCTTTTGCACATCTCCTTTTAAATATTTTCCAGCTAAGCAACACAAATGATGAAATGGAAAGTTTTGCTAGTTTGACTTGACTTGTAACATTTTTCATGTCTCTTCCACTTTGTTTTTTGTGTAATGAATGTTCCTGCATTCACAAACTCTAGTCTTACCTTATTATCCAGGATTCAGTGCCATTAGCGGATAGCTAGTTGAAAGGTTCATTTTTAAAAAGTTTAATTCCTAAATTAAGAAATCGATAGAATTCCATAATGTTCAGTAAACAGTAAGCCTGGATGTGAAATCAACACTCATGTTTTTTTCCCTTTTTATGTAATCTTATTATGTTTTATCAGTGTACATATTTTACTATACGTTAAAATGAGTATGTATTCATATGAAGATGATCTTGAACCTTGAACATGCCAGCTATAAATATGAGACTTCATTATTTTTACTGATAATCCCATTATTTATTTTAAAGTTTGTGCCACTGACCTTAGTGAAATCAAGACTTTACCATCTCAATACCCCCAAATCATTATAAATCTCAAGGGTCAAATAAATCTGAATAAAGTATATGAATTTAGCTGAAGTTTATGAGAAGCAAATAAGCAGTAGATAAAATGGAAATTATGCATTGATTTTTGATCTGATAGCTTTTTTGTCATTGTAAAGAAAAAAAAAGCAAACTCTCTTGTCTAATAACAATCATAACATTCACACTATATTTATACTGCTGGGATTGCTGTGACATTCTGAAAATGGCCTGTTTTTATTGAGAGAGTTGTCATTGGTAGATAATGCGAGGCAAGAATACTGGCCTCATTTAATATAACACTCATGCTTGAGATCAAATGCAGTTTGGTACACTGATATATTAAAGTAGCAATATAATGGTAGATGTATTATCTTCTCTGGGATTCTGTGCTTTTTATGTTCAGATTTACTGACCATTGTCATTGGAAGACATGTATAATTCACCTAGATGGTTGCAGCACTAACTTGATAAGCAGAATGTCTTTCTGAAATGTGGATTTTCTTTTTCTTTTTCTAAAAAAAGTCATTACCTTTATTATGGGTTCACTATGCCCCACGTTTCTACTTATATTGCTATTGAGAAATTTCCAGTGGCAATAAGAGAACTTCCACGGGAAATGATCCTAGACATTTCATTCTCGGGTTGAACTAACAACTCTTTTTGCATTGAAGAGTCATATGAATATTTTTGTGGCTGCAATGTAACATAACATTTTCAGTTTGCTATATTGCTTAGGGCATGCAGTCTTTATTTTGTCTATACTGCTTTATTTAGCATCAATATGACTTATAGCCTTGTTTTCATCTCCTGATCTTTCTGCTTTATTTGACTATCCACATGTCCCTTTGAACTCTGACCTGAATGATGCTTTTTAGGGACTTCAGTTTTGGATTGGCACGTATTTTCCAACAAGGAAGTAAAGAGATTTTAGTGCTTATTTTAATAGTTCTTTTAGCTGGCTACTGCATTATCCAGCTATGTGCAATGGTATCTGATTTTTGACAATGGTTCACAAATAAGCTTAAATTCAGTGATTTCATTTAAAACATTCAGTTCAAATGGGATTTTACTGAGGCTTATTTTTCCATATGTTTGTCACAATTTCTTTATTGCTCATATTGAACTATGCTCACAAAAAAAATCTATACAAAATTATTAGACATAGATCTGACAACTTAATACTTATTTTATTTCTAAGCTTAACTTAAATGGAACTTTATGTAGTGTGGGCCAGCAGTTTGATATACTCTAAGACTACTAAGCTAATTTTACTTATGATCTAACTGCAATCCCTAGAGTAACAATGTAAAGACTTATAAAGTCTCCATCAGACTTATTCGTGCTACCTTTCTTCAGAGCTGCAGTATATATATATCAAAATAATTAGATTTTCAATCCTCAAGAGATACTTTACTATAAACTATTAATTTTTTCCCTTTTTCTCTTATCTTATCAAAAACATCAGTTTCTTTATCGGAATGAGGATCCCTAAGCAGCAGATTTGTCTATGCTATCAAGGATAAAAATAGCTATCTAAAAATTTAAACTAGGGCTGTCAAGTGATTAAAAATTAATTGTGATTAATTGTGCTGTTAATAATAGAATACCATTCATTTCAATATTTGTGGATGTTTCTACAGTTTCAATGTATTGTTTTCAAATACAATACAGAATACAAAGTGCACAGTGCTCACTTTGTATTTATTTTGATTACAAATACTTGCACTGTTCATATGTGGTGGGTGAGCATACCCTGCACTGGAGCAGGGGCAGTGAAAACCTTGTGGGTGGAGGAAGCCCCGCCCCTTTAACCAGACTGGGTATGCTCCAAGTGCTGGGACAGTCTGGGCTGGGCTGGCCAGGGAAGGAGAAGGACCTCCAGCCAGAGCTCCTGAGCTGCAGTAGCCAATGACCCACAGAGCAAGAACCGGAGTCCCAGGAAATGGCCATTATACAACCCCCATGGAGTCTCAGGGAAAAGCCACTGCTGGGAAACTGGAAGACCCAGCTGCTACATGGGATCTTGACCCACCAGAATTGGTAGGAAGTGACTCAGGAAGGGTGCAGGAGCAGCCTTTCCCACCCATTATACTCGGCGTGTTTCAGCCGGATTCCCTGCTGAGGGAATGGTAGACTATTCTGCCATTCACAGGAGCCCTGGATTGGGACCCAGTGGAGCAGGTAGAGCTCAGATCCCCCTACCAGGGCACATGCCCCAACCCTACTGACTCTGACCATTAGGCCCTACTGCTCTGTGACAAGAGCTATTTATTGACATGGCTATTGGGCCATACTCCCCTGCCACAAGAGCTACTTGAGATAAGGGTTGCTAACTGACTCTGGCCATTAGGCCATACTGCCCTGAGATGAGGGCCGCCTACTGATGCTGTCCATTGGGCCATGCTGCCCTGAGACCAAGGTTACAGTCTCGGAGCAAGAGCTGACCATGACAGACTCTGACCGGTAGACTGTACTGTCCTGAGAGAAGGGACAGCACTATTGACCTTAGACACTAAGCTCAACTACCCTAGACCGCAAGGGCATATTTATGGACTATAGAGATGGCCAACGACCCTGCAACTGATCAAGCGGTGTCCACACCCCTGAATATCTTCACCCATGTGATGGGGTGCACATACACTGCCACACCATAACACAGGAATGGGTGTGTGTGTGTGTGTGTGTCACCAAATGAAATTAATTAGCATCCGTTTTAAAATAAACAAAAGGAAGTATTTATTCACACAACGCAAGGTTGTGGCACTTTGTCTGCCAGCATCTCAGAATGTACTATGTTCCTGATTACTTTTGGTTACTGAAAATCTGGTGATACTAAGGGCTTGTTTACACTTCATACACTGCAGCAACTCCACTGCAGTGCTTCAGTGAACAGTATGTATGCTGACAGGAGGGTTCCTTCTGTTGGTGTAAGTGTTCCAACTCTCCAAAAAGCAGAAGCTGGGTCCATGGGAGAATTCTAGTGCTTTCTACACTGGGGGTTAGGTTGTTTTTACTGCATGTCTCATAGGCTCTGTATCAATATATAATTTCATGGTTGTCAGCTGGACACTTGAGCAGGCATGTAAAGTATCCAACACACAGAGCTGCTTAGTGTGATGAGTGGTATAGAAAAACCTAAGACATGGAGCTTAAAGTATTTCCAAGTAACTCTGAAATTCTTTTGAGTCAAGTGATGTTTGATGGCCTAACATTGGCGGCAATTCATTTCCAATGCTGGGGGAAATAAGATCAAGTCCATAACACTGGTTATAGAAATATCCCCTCCATTTTTGCCTCCTCCCTCAAAAAAAAAAATTGCAAAACCCACCACTTGCTGGGAACTTTATGCACAGGGCCTAATTTCAAAATTTTAGAATGTTATTAATTTCTGGGCAGGCAAATGCACAATGTTACAGTTGTGATCATCAGAGCTCAATTGTTGCTGAATATACTTCCTACAACTACCCTGGCAGTCCTTGCTGGCTCAAATAGATGAGAAAAACACTTCAAAGAGAGGTCTAATAGCTACCCATAGCATGAGTGTGATGCTGGAAAGCACAGAGATGTTTCCACTAGAGAAACGGTGTTTTGTTCTGTCGAGCAAGAACAGTTTTCAATAGGAATAGGGAAGCGGTTGGTTTGTGGGACATCACGTACCTTGCACTTTTGCAGTGATATGAGAATTGCCTTCCCTCTGTGTTGAGATTCCAGATTCATGTTTCTGACAGGGTATGTTTCAAGTCTAGGGTATCGGGTAGACTTGAGAACCTGAGCAGCAGCCCAAGCCATAGCTTTCATATAGCCTGTTTTAGTCCCCATTAGTTCCAGCTAGCTCGGTCCCCATTGGTGTGAGTTTGTCTACCCAGGCTGGGAGTCTCACTCCCAGCTGCAGTGTAGATGTACCCTAAGAATCCCAATCTTGGGCAAATAAAATACAACAAGGAGCACTTAAACAGTTGAGTGGAAACCTTGCAGAACACAGGACGTATATTGAAAAGGGAATAAAAGGAATGATAGTTTGTTTGCAGGGTGTGTTTGATTGCGGAGGCATTTGGTTTCAGCCGACTTCTTTGGTTGCAATTATCAGCAAAGAACACTGGCATTATTGTGCAGTGTGCAGCACCAGGGAGGTATTTTCAGAGAACCATTTGCAGTGTTGATTGCCGAAATTCTCTTTGCCCACATAGCTCCTTCACTGACTGTAAAGAGAGATTTAGATCCCACTTCAGTTGTTTAAAATCACAGTCCTAATGCTGTGCTTAGTGATTTATTCCGTACGGCACAACATTGTTTTTGTCGTAGCCTTAATTAGTAAAGAACAACAAGTTAAACTGGTTATTTAATAAAAAGCACTTTAAATCAATATAGTACTTTTCATACTAGATGCTGTAAGAATCGATTCAGATGCCACGGGGGTGTGATACAACCCCAGCACACAGCTATAGACCAAACTGAGGAAGAATATTGTATCCAGTGCGGGGGAAGTTTTACAAAGCAAAAAGGTAAATATCCGGGAGACCAGAACTCATTCCTTTATGTTTGCAACAAGCACATTGGAATATTCATGGACAGGAGGCCAGGACTAGAGCAGATGGGTTCCCATGTGAACTGAACAATCCAATCTGGTTCATAGAGCTGGTGTTGAATCGGAACATCTCCTAGCACCCTTCCCTGACCTTCTGACTATATTTTCCCTGCATTTATCCTTAGATGTCCCTCTCACTCCTTATGCTTAAATGTTGATTATCTCTCCTGCTGTATCTTCCTCAAGAAGGACACACCAACACCATTGGCTTTTATTAGGCCTCTGATTGGTTGTTTTCCCACCAGCTCAGATGTTAAGAGGCTTTATGGAATAGTTTACTGCTTATCTTCAATTCATTGATGGTCTTATTGGACAGTGGCCAATGATAGGCCTAGAACTTACATTGACTTAAAAATGCAAAAAACTCATAGAACACTTTGTAAGTAAATAAAGTGAGCCTGATTTTTTGCTTGAACATAATGTTTTTATGCTACTGTAGCTCCATTGCATGGAGTTACTCCAGTTTCACAAATGCAAAGTTAAATCAGTCTCAGTAATTGTAAATAGTAGTAGTAATAATAGTGATCATAAGTAAATGTAATTTTGTACAAACCTCTTGGCCTAAACCTAGCCTGATTAACTTTGCTCACGAATAACAAGGAAATAGTTGCACAAATAAAGTTGTTTTACTATTAATGACATTGTAAATTTGCCCGTTGTATTACAGCAGTATACAAATGCAGCCACCACTACACTACGATAAACCAAAAAAAGTACAGCCGGTCCCCGAGTTATGAACCGTTCGCATTTATGACCAAACCTCCCATTAAGCGATCGTAAAGGCAGTCCCTGAGTTACGAACGCGACCCGCACTTATGAACAGCGCAGTCGCAATGTAACTCAATGGGGTCTGACTTACGAACATTTTGAGTTATGGCCAAGTGTTTGGTCCGTAACCCATTCGTAACTGGGGACCGACTGTATCCTACGCAAATGGCATATTATATCTATATGTTAATATACAGCCAAACACGGGGAACACTTATGCTATGTGGCTGAAATATAACATTCACTATAATAATTTTCACTTTAAGTAAGCAAATACTTGTATCAAGTTCTTTGTACCAGTGAAGATACATTCTTTACTCTTAAAATAGTGTGGTAGGGAAATTGATTTGAAGAAAGAGCTTAGAGAGGCTCTGGAAACAGAATAATGGACACTAGAACTGGAAGGGACTTCAAGTCCAATCTCCTGCCCTCCTGGCAGGACCAAGCACTGTCTAGACCATGGGTTCCCAAACTGGGGGGCGTGAAGAAATCCCAGGGGGGGCGCGAGGCAACCCAGCCACACAACCCCCATCAATCCCACCCCAAGTTTTGCTGCTATTTTTTTGGGAGTGGGGGCATGAGGGTTTCTCAAAAATCAAAAAGGGGGCATGATGCCTAAACGTTTGGGAACCACTGGTCTGGACTGTTTCTGACAGGTGTCTGTCTAACTTGCTCTTAACTGTCTCCAATGATGGAGATTCCATAACCCCCCTACACAATTTATTCCAGTGTTTAACCACCCTGACAGGCAAGAAGTTTTTCCTGATGTCCATCCTAAACCTTCCTTGCTGCAATTTAACATTAATATGATTGTTTGGCATGCAGTTACTTTAAACTTTAATAGCAACATGGAAATATGCATTTTAATTGGGCCAAAGTTTGCAATGGTCTTATAACACCTTAAAATAAGTCAGTCAGTGTATGTCTATTCAGGGATTAAAAATCCACAACTGTCATGGGACAGCTGACTTGTGGTCAAGAGGCTCAGGCTATGGGTCTGAAAAAGTCCTGTGTAGATATTTGTGCTTGGGTTGGAGCCTGACTCTGGGACACTGTAAAGATGGAGGGTCCCAGAATTTGGGCTCAACACAGAAATGTTTAACCCTGGAACGCAAACCTCATGGGCCTGAATAAGCTGACTTGGGCCAGATGAGGCTGTGCCACAGGGCTTTTATGTCTGTGTACAAATACCCTATGAGTCAAATGTTCAAATGTTGAATCAGTTTCTCATATTAGTGCGCACTTACTCACCAAAATAGTCTCATTGACTCTATGGGACTATTGGATGGGGTGGGGGGAGAAGAGGGGGGAGGGAAGCTGCTTATTCAGTGAGTAGGGAGCTCTGTCTGTTCCTTGTTGCATTTCATATGCATCTGGTAAAAGAGGAGAGAGTGCAATTACTTTAATGCCAAAAGATTCTTACAGCAATCAATGTTTCAATTGCTTTTCTACCTACTTATGAGAGTATCTATATAATAAATCATTAAATAAAGTTATATTAAAAAAAATCCAAAAACATTTAACAGCCAGCATTAAGAATTTGTAAGTGCCCACTTCCCCAACCTACTTTGTTCCTCTGCACAATTTTTTTTTTGCTGAATTTGGAAAAATCAAAATCTAAAACTTATAAAATAGGAGTCAGATCTATAGGTGATATAGATCATTTACAATCATTGCTCTCACATGAAGCATCAGATTAACTGTTGATCTGGCCTGCAATATGTTCCATATTGGACAATTGGAAATTCAGCTGTTTTGCTCAGAGCAATTTCAGTGCAAGTATTAGTCTATAGGTGGTGCTCTTGTCACTAGTGTGATACTTGATCTGTGACAAGCGGCAGCACTGGCACTCAATTTTTACTTTTAATATTCTTACACTGATCAGTTTTGTTGGAAATATTAAATCATGCTGCTGCTCCTCAGCTGTGTTTTTCCTGTATGAGGGAGAATGAGGCAATAAACATGTTTTTAGATCTGAACTATGCTGCTTGGCTGTAGCATGTTTTCAAAAACGTAAAAAAAAAATGTTGTTCAACCTTATAGGCAACTTTGTGCTACATAAAAGCCCTAAATTCTCATACTTGTACAGCTTCAAGATTTTCACGTTAATTTTAAAGCTTCTAGTCGTAATACGTGAAAAGTAAAGATCACTGCTGTTCCCCCTACTTGCAGGTTAAAAACAAAGTACTATAGATCAAAAGATTTTATGTTAGCCTCACAGACTGGACAGTTCCTCAGCAAGAAGATGCATTATATATTTAATGGGTCTATAGAGACAATAAATGTAAGGGAGAAATGCGATCTATGCAGGAGATAAAGAACAGTAAAATGTTTAAGCATTTTGTTTATTCTTTTCTACTATCTTTTCTTTCCAGACTTGTGTAAAGAAGATAGGTTGACAGGGTTTAATGGATATTTACAGTCTTTTGTTGTATTGTGTATTTTAATTTACAGATTAGCATCGAGAGCATTGGATAGGGGCCTATTTAATGTTATTTATAAAAGTTGGGCAGAATATATAGCAAGTATACCAAGTATATCATATTGGAGACCTTCATTTTCAATTTTTAAGTGACATTTAAGAATATAGAGAAATGGGTTTTGTACTTGCTTGCATCAGTCCATGTCCTTTTATTTATCATTGGACTGAACAAAAATTACAGTTAAACCATTCTGATGCCTGTAATGATGTTATATTTATATAATATCAACAAATAGGAAAATATATTTCATGTGTACATAATGTGTATAAACAAAGAGCAGTAGTGAGATGATTGGTCTTCCTACCCTAATTATTAAAGTTTGCAATTTTGCACTTCATTACTGGGTATCATAGCATCAGTGTTTTGGCTGTGATACCTGTAAAGGCCCAAAAAAGAAGGAAAAGTTCTTTCAAAAACAACAATAATAATATTTTTCTTTCTCACATCCTACACTTCAGTCAAATACTTTCTATAGCACTTGAAGCATCTATTTATCAACTTCACAGTGGCCTATGACAGTATAGTATGTCAGTTTACTCTGTGGCTTTTCAAAATTCGGGCTAGATTGAAGAATGGCATATTCACTTTCCAGATAAGGTGGTGATGGTGACATATGGATCAGCTCACATGTATGCTACTATCTGCTGTCTGATTCTTGAAAACCAGTCTCTGAGACATATACATTTTGATTTAACAGGATATTTTATTTACTGAGAATTTTAAAAAGAAGGTGGAATTTATAAACAAGAATGTGGAAGACTGTTGGTTTGCATTTCCTTCTACAAACTTGCAGGCAAATAAATGCTCTCTAGTCATTTTTGCAGTGTTTTGAGATACAGGAGTAAAACTGTTCCACATCATGCCTGCACAAAGCTTGGTCAATTGTTTCTGTAGTAAGGTTGCCAGGTATCTGGTATTGAACCGGAGAGTTTGGTATTTTTGCCTCCTGTCTGGTAAAAAAATTCAGAAAATACCGGACACCTAAAATATCCAGTACTTTCTGATTTTTTCCCGGCCAGGAGGTGAACATCCCGGGCTGTCCGGTTCAATACGGAGGCAGCTTGGCGACCCTAGTGATTACCGGGTTCCGCAGGGGATGCTGTCCGGCCCAGAGCAGGGAGGCAAGATGGTGGGCGGCCGCCGGCAGCCTGTTAGGGCCAAAAAGCCTCACCATGCAGTTTTTAAGGGGGCCATGCTGTTTTGTTTGTTTGTTTTTTTGTTTTTGCTTAACAACTCTCGGGATCCTTTTTTTGGTTTTGTTTTTTGTTTTTGTTCGGTATTTTTTCAGAAACCATCTGGCAACCCTAGTAACCAGCAGATCTAGAATATGTTTATAAGACTGTAGAATATTGTGTGTCAGACTCTTGAACCACTTTGTTAGAACTACTTATGCATCCAATCTCCTTATTATACACAGTCCCGCTCCCACACACATACCACAATTTGCAGCCTGGGTCGGGTCCCCTAGGACTTCTGGGCCCCAGTAAAATGTATCCTCCTCCTTCCCTCTGAACTTCCAGCTGTCCTGTGAGCATGTACTGATAGTAAAGGTGCACACAGAAAGAAAATGCACCCCTTTCCTAGCTCTTGAAGCATGATTCCCTGCCAAGCTAGCAGTGGACCACATCACTGCTTAACAGGGCCCTGGGCTGGGACCGAGGGAGGGCCCAGGTTCCCTACTCCCTTCCTCAGATACTCCCATGCAAGGGAGCTTTGTATATTATATATTGACTCTGTGACCACTGGGCCATGCTACTCTGATCCCAGATGGACTGTATATTGACTCCATGGTCACTGGGCCATACTGTATATTGACTCTGTGGCCACTAGGTTGTGTTACCCTGAACACGGGGGAGCGTTCAGACTCTGTGAACACTAGGCCATATTGCCTTGAACACAGGTTACAGTGGCTGATACATTCTGTGGCTGATAGGCCACACTATCCCGAGTGGGAGTGTGCGGGGTGAAAGTGGACCTGTCGCCACCCTTTTTGGTGGGCAGACAAGGTTCCCTCAACAGTCCTTTTCCAGATCCTCTAGGAAAGAGTAAGCCAGCCATTTGCTCTGCCAAAGGTTTGGATAATTCAGAAAAGCATTGCAACTACTGGATACTTACGTAGACCAAAACAAACCTATGGACATGTGGTTTAGCCACTAGTCTCTTTGAAAATATTTTGGTGTTAGTTTAGATGCGGTATGAAGCTTATGGAAATGTCTATCTAGTACATAACAAAATATGTAGAAACCATATTTCCTCACTACATCTGAAGTAAGCGGTCCATTCTGCTGCTTAGCTTGTAAGACTTTTACTCTTAGAAATGTAAACTGTTGGCTATTTATAAAATACCATGACATCCTAAGTCTGGATCCAAAATTTCACCTAAACAGTAATAGGCATATATGGTAAGCAGTGCTGAATTCTGTAAATGGACACAATATCCCTTTACATATAATAAAACTACCTAAATATGTTAATGATTTCACTGTATCCTGCAGACTGAAAAGATTAATACATTATTTATGCTATCTTCCTTCTTAGATACAAAGCCTGGACATAATTGTGTTGTTACGCTGTGACTATGTGAAATGTAGTGAATATAGGTGTGTTCTCTGTGACATGAGAATATTGGGATGTTTGTGTGTGGGGCAGAAATCAGCTGATTTTTTTTCTAGAAAAATGTACTATTTAAAACAAACAACCTGCATACATATTTTCTCCAGACATGTTCAGTCTGGATGCTTATATTTAAATATGTGCAATGAGGAGATAAACCTACAGATTAAAGAAAATCTATTAGTAAAGTACAACTAGAAAATCATAGCAATGAAAGATCTTTAATACTGCTTCTGTGCTAAGTGGAACACAGAATTGCCATATTGGATCAGATCAGTGATCCGTCCAGTCTAGTATCCTATATCTGACCGCAGCTGTCAGTAGCCAATACCAAATGTTTCAACGGACGCGCACTAAATCCCTTAGTGGGCAATTATGGAATATTTCATCCACAGGAGAAATTTCTTTTGAAACCCCATCAGCTAATTTGTTAGTTTAGGCCTTGAAGCCTTGAGGGTTTACATTTGTTCTAACAGAAAACAAATGTAACTGTGAATATTCTATCCATATAAATGTCTAATCCTTTTTTAAAAAAAATCTACTTAGCTCTTGTACTTATTGATGGTATAATTGGTTAATTATTCATTGTGTAAAAATAGCTGTTACTTTTAACAGCTTTACATTTGTTGCCATTCACTTAATCTGAACATCTCTTGTGTTCTTGTATTAAAAATGGAGTCTGATTTACCTTCTCTGTGGGGTAGCCTATGAATTATCTATTGTTATGGTTAACTCATTATTTCATATGTTATCAGTGATGAATATATTTTAGTAGTAGGATTATAGAAATATAAAATTGACAAGTCTTTAGGAGTGATGACTGTGTATTGGGTATATAAATAAAGAAAAGCTGAACTCAAGGCCCACAGGCTTAGGCCTGTAAGATTTCATCTTACACTAGGCCTCAGTTTAAGGAGACCTGACATAGGTAAATGACCCAGGAAAGACTTAATGCTCGTGAGATTACAGAATTACTATATAGGATGTGGTAGTAGGGCATGTTCCCAGAAAATATGTCACAATGTACCCATCTAGACTGCCAATGTACTGAAACAGATAGCAAGACATGTGATTGGAAGTTTGTGGAAAGTTCTGCTCTGACCACCGGTTACCATGGGAATATGTTTATGGAAATGTTAAGATGTTAATGAGAATACGAGAACAACCCCTGAAAAGCGGGGCACCCCAACTTTTGTGGAGGTGGAAATACAGATAAAGAAGCGGAGGTTGGAACCCTCATGCATGTGCATAGGGTAGCAGGCACAGTCACAATCACAAGATAAAAGGATTCCTTGGTATGGAGAAGGTGGGAAGATCATGACAGATGACCTCATTGGAAATATTCCAATATAAGACACTTCTTTATCAATGACCACTTGTTGAGAGATCCTTCAGACTTTATAGTATCTTTGGGTATGTGAATATGAATATGGAAGTGGCTATTGCTTGAATTTTCTTAGGTTTATGTGATTGTAGCCTTAATAATTTATTTAGTAAAACTTGTAATACAGAAAAGACTTTTTACTTGTGTGTGTGACCACTCTTCATTCTTCGTATGTTCCTTGAGCAAATCTAAGGATGATTTGCACCTATTAATTTTAAAACTGTAGCAATACAGGAGCTGGCCGCTCTGTGATTTACCACAGGACTGTCAATCAAGTCAATTGAGAATAAAGGCTGCCATGGTATTCATTACTTGTATTATTCTATTATATTCATTTTTATTTACCTCCTCTCAAAACTGCAATTTCAGACTTTCTTCATATGGAAGCTTACTTCATATGGAAATTTTTGTTGCCAGTCTCAGAATATTTTGAAATAATTTGACCCGAATGGTACACATGGATGGTGGGTGAAGGCCCAGCTGTGGAAGACAAGTGCCATGCTGTGCCGCACCCCAGTCCTCCCGGGCGGCTGAGTGGCCAGGCTACCAGCCACACCCTAGCCCTCCCAGACTGCTGTGCCACAACCAGCCCTCCTGGATGTCTGGGCTGCTTTGCTGCAGCCCCAGCCCTTGGGTGGTGGTGGTGGAGGAAGATGTAGGCAGTTTGGAAAAAGCAATGCCTTCCTTTGCCTATGTTACTCACCACCTATGATGGATCATAATATTGTAGGTGAGGATATCCCTAGACATATAATTCATATAATGAAACTAACAATTCTCAGTGTTTTCCACTGTGTATCTTATGCCTTCTAACACCTTGTCTGCTTTTTAGACTATCAGTGGAGACTGAGCAGATGTCTTCCCTGAACTTTCCACAATGACAACCACATCTTTTTTCCTCAGAGTTGCTAATGTTAAATTTGAAATTACTTTTATCTAAAATTACTTATTGCAATGTATATTATCTTGCATTTGCCAACACTGATATCTATGTGCCATTGTGCTGCTTAATTGTTAGGTCCCTTTTGAATTGCCACACAGCCTTCTACAGCAACCTATATAACTTAATGTCTTAATCAATTTTGCTACCAGCCACTATATCTGTTGAACAGAACCAGACCTGATCTGAACTTTGGGACACTCCAGTAGTAACCTTTTGCCATTCCTACTTTGTTTTTTATTTCACCAGTTTGTGAACAGATTCATAGAATCCTAGTCTCATGATTTTTCTTTACGAGAGTGGTATTGCTTTGTTACTAACATATCCTGTTCATCTAGATCAGGGGTGGGAAACCCTTTTTGGGTTGGGGGGGAGGGAGACACTGACCCATAGAAAAATTAGTCAGTAGCCACACACAAAAACCCCTCACTGACGTGGTATCCGACTGCAGAGAAAGATACTTCCCATATTCCCCTCACAAACCAGAGCCTAGGGGGGCCCAGCCTAGTAGATTTTATGTGCTCCAGCCCTGTGGTGGGGCAGCAGGGGGCTGCAGCACCCTTACAGGCTCCTCAGTGCAGGAGAGGCCCTGAGCCTGGGGGGCTGGATCCAGGCAGGCTGGGGGCTGCAACCAGCCTCTGGGCTTGAGGTTCCCCACACCTGATCTAGATGTTTTATAAATCTATCTAATTCTTCTCTTATCTGTTTTTCTGGAACAAGTAAAACTTGCTGTGCACTGAAGAATTACAAAGCCTCTACATGAATCTTTATAACAAATACTAAAATTTCACCTTGAAGTGAGTGAAATCATAGTGGAATGAGAATCATCCTCCTGGTGTCCAGAAACTGCATCGGCTGAGTTTCTCAAATGGAATGAATACCTCAGGCCTGGAGCAGGCTTCTACCTAGTGTGAACTTACAAATTGGAGTAAATCTTTTGTGTTGGAATAGGCTTCATAATTCTTTTACCAAATAGGTTTCTTGCCAATCAGCCTCTTCCACTTGAAAATCGAGTTTTCCAGCTTCTAAAAGGCACAGATGCTTCAGTTAGGTCTAAGAACTCTCTAGAAATACATCCCTGAGAGGTAAAAGACCAGTTGGTTCTAGATATATAGGAGTAACAAGAGGAAAGGAGTAATCACCCTGTAAAGCAAGTCCTACATTTGGTTTCTACTTTCTCATTTCTCTTGGTGATTTAGAGGACTTTTTGTATAAATAATACTTTGGTATCCCTTTTGGTCCAAGGGGTTAGTCAAAGTTTGGGGCCCTATGGGTCATTCTAGATGGGAGGAGAAACTGATGACAGAAGCTAGTATTTCCTTTCATGCAGACATGCTTATTTACAAGGAGGTTACAAAGTTCTGCTTCTCTGACCACAGGAGGAACCAAAAACACCCAACAGGAAACACCTCCCAGCAGCAAACCTTTCCAGTCAGCACTGATCCAACGCTTCTCTAGGGATCATGCACCTTGCTTCCAAATGTCTGCTTGGATTTTTCTGCTTCTTTCAGGCTGTGCTCAGCCTATGCTTTGTCTTGCACATGCAAACCAAAACAATTTCTCCAACCAAAGCCCTAGGCCCCTCACTGAAATGCCAAAGGCCACATGGAAGCTTTTACTCAGTGTTTCCCAAATGCCTTTGATTTGAGGTGTTACGGATAGTGTTTCAGCCACCTGATTACAGTGGCTTCTTTACATTTATCCTGAAGATGGTGGCTGTGCCTGCTCTAAAACAAAAAGGTTTACAGTATCCATAAAGTTACAATATCCGTTAAACCCTTCCACTGATCAACCTTGCGGGTCTCCATGCTCTACTGCAAAACCAAAACCAAACAAAAAACCCCATTGACTATGGCTCATGCTCTGGGGCAAAAAATAGAAATGAAGACATTGCCACTGAGGCTGGAGCATGGGTTCTGAAATCCAAAGTGGGGGAGAGTCCTAAACCAGGGCCACAGCCCAAGTACAATTTACACAGCTATTTTTATCTCCATAGCTTGAGTCATGCTAGCCCCAGTCAGTTGACTTAAGCTCTGAAACTTACTACTATTTTTTTTGTAGGGTACTAACATACTACCCCATAATGCTCATGAAAATAAAGATAATTTATATAGTAATGTACTAAGTAATTTGAGTTTTTTAAAATGGATTCAGAAGTTTGTCTGCTGATGTCATGAGTTGAAGCTGTTTGACATTCCAAGCAGGTTAATGGTGCAACTTGTAGCAAATTTTCATATTTCTCTTCATCTTCAGTCTTAATGAATTATATCCCTGTAAATTCAGGAACTGTTACAAGTAAACCCATAAGGGCTTGTTCACCAACTCTCTGGCACAAAAAACCCAAACCAAACCAAAAAAAGCAACCCCCCCCCCCAACACTTCTTTCATCAGCTGTAATTTTCATTTATGCCTTTCAAAAGTGTAACAGATTGCAGCCTTTAAGTATTGATTTTCCCTAGTAGGTGCTTGCTAGATGCTCTATGGAAAAGGCTTTCTTAATTTAAAGCTTCAGTACTGATTGATGAAATTAAAACTCCACTCGCGCATGAGTATAGCTGATTATGCTTCTGGCATTTTAGCTACTAATTGACAACAATGTATGTAATTGGAACAATCAGAGTTTACTCAATAATCCTGGCTAGATCCTTGGCATAAATTTCCTGTTTACCTCCAGCAAAATCTGGGAGAAGACTAGTATAATGGATGGTTTAAGGGCTCATTTATGTAATAGGCTTTAAACTAATCAATGGTGGTTTAAACTTGTTTCAGTATAATCTTGATGAAACTTAGACACCTTGGTTATAGGACCTGTATACTATTTTACGTGAGCTACTGAAAATATTTTGAACTCTGCTGGCTTGAAGAGGGTGTCATTTTCAGAAAAAGCTTTTATTTTGGTTTTGCTTTTTTTATTCTCTGTGACCTTCATGAAGTGTAGCAATGAGTCCACACTCACACTTACACTTACTCTCACACTTTTTATTGTCAAGACTTGATTCAGAGCAGGAAGAGTGAACCAAAAATACCATTTTACTGATGATATTTTATTTTGGGAAAATGTAGTTATTAGTGCATAGAGAAGATCTACAAACAAATTAATATCTAAAAAAGTATAGTAGAATACTTGGCTTGAGAACATTTTATCTAGGTTTAGTAAAATTGTCATGAGCTTTCAAGAATCTATAAAATATATTGAGTGTATATCTTTCAAAGACACAAACTTTTTTTTTTTATTGGCAGGGATTTTGACTAGGTGTAAGGGTTCTAGTAGGTATAAGAACAAATGGGTTGGTCCATTGCTCACGGGAACCAAAGGAAGGATTCCCACTCACTTCAGAAGACATTGGCTGAGGCTTATGCTGCATATCAATTTGCTGACTAACCCATGGTAAAGTGTTACTAGCATTTAATCAAACTAATGAACAATGTGGTGCCAGCAATGCTTTATCCCAGAAATTTTTCAAGAACATGAAACAATTTTGCCATATTCCCTTGAAGATTTTCTTCGAGATTCTGTGGAACCAAAAAGTTGTTTTCACAGGGAAAATGCTGTAGTGGATCTGAAAAAGAATGTTTCTAAAGGTACAATCAATGTTTCCTGCAAATAGCAAAACCATTTTTTAAAGAATTCACTATTAATTTTTAAACCCTTGCTATGTATACAAATGTATGATAAAATTTTATCTTCAGATTTTTTGATGTTGTTAGAGGTTGGATGTGGCCCATAGATGACAATATTCTATGGATTAAAGGCACAGGCTGTACTAGCCCCATCGGAGCAGGCCTACGCTCAGTCCAGAACAGAAAAGCATTCTGGGAAATTTTATCTAGACTAGAGGGACCCATGACCTGTAGGTTTGTAGCAATGCCTGCTTAAAGAGGTATAAGTAATCTGGGGTATTAAATGGCTGTTTGTGAGCCTTTCTGCTGAGGTATCTGGGGGAAGAAAGGTTATGGCTTAATCTCTCCAATGAGGCAAGCAGAGAACAGGGAAAAGCAAGAGCTCTGGCTAGGGCAGTGGTGGCTAGAAAAAGCTATATACAGGTTCCCAAAGAAGATCTTTCCTCCAACTTGCTTATGGCAAAGAGTGGGATAAAAAACAACCCTTATTGTTGCCCTCTGCAGGGGTTAGAGATGGGCAGACTATCTGAGGACTGTAGCCCAGGAAGATGGAGAGGAAAATATTCTGTTTAGACTTTAGACTCTTGTATGTGAACTGATCAGTGCAGTGTAGGGGACTACTGCACTGTTGAATTATACTCTGATGGGAAAGAAGAGCTGGAGGATTTGACATACATGCATGCACATAAATGCATTGAACTCTTCTTGCTCTGGAAGGAGAGGAGTCTTGGTTTGGCCTAAGGACTAAATGAAAGCAACCCAAGAATGAGGAAACTGAGGCAGTGGTAGCACCTGTTGGGGACCAGGAAGGCACTGTTAAAAAGTTGAATTCATCTCCAGTGCATATCACTGCCATCTTGGTGTCTAAAACAGGATCATAACGGGTGTATATGTTGTGGCATTCCATATGCTTTATGAAAATATGCTTATGTTATAAATAGGCCATAACTGCAATGTATTCTATGCAAGATGTCTCATGTAAGGTATCATTGGAAAGGCTATGATTTACTTACTATGATTATCCCATTGGTATGCATGTATCATTTTTGTATCTGAAGTTAGGAATATTGACCCATGTATCTGTATTTCATTATGTTGCTTTGGGTCACTCCCACTGCTGACATTTCAGGGGCTACAAGGGAAAAGCCAGACAGGGCTACGGATCCCTTCAGCTAGTGCAATGGACTGTGAATAGGCTTCGCCTTCACCTACGTCAACTGTGTTGCTTAAGTTGAAATAGCGCCTAACCCTGAGTTAAGCTATCTACACAGCAGGAAGTTGAAGGAAGAACACTCTTCCTTCGACTGCCCTTACCCCTCATAAAATGAGGGTTACAGGAGGCAGTGAGAAGTCCTCCGGTTTGACATTATTTAAAAAATAATGGCTTGTAGTGTAGACATGCTCTTTGTTATTTTGGAATAACATTAGATATTCCGAAATAACACTGTTGTGTGGATGTACCCTTTCAGGCCTGTGTCTCATGGCCCAATTGATCAGTTAAATACAAAACTAGTGTGTAACACAAAACACCCATTTGCCTCTTAATTCCCCTCAGAAAGAGGACATTCCCCTCTCTTAAATTCCCTGCTGCATGATGTGATTGCCAGGTAGTCCTCAACCCTTTTCCAACTGTTTTCCTTTGTCACAAGGAAGCATCACAAAAATCTGCTGGAGAATGGATGTTCAAAAGAAATCCTCTTATTGCTATGGCTGCAGTACACATTCAGTTCACTCATTGGTAGTTGGTCTCTGCTAGGCTCCTGTTGATCATTTATTCTCAACTTTTTGCATATAAAATAATACAGTGTAATAAAATAAGAGCTCCCCGAGTAGCACAACTCATTCTCACCATCAGATTCACTGCTGTGATGGGTCACATATCCTCAGGCTTTACTTCCCCCTTGCGCACTACATGGTGAACACCCAATTTCTTGTTTACTCACTATTGAGAAAGGAAAACATCTTCTGTCTAAATCCCAGTGCTGTTTTGTGGGTTTTGCCCCTGAAATAATGGGGAAGGAGGTCCAGTAAATATTAAACACTGAAAAACTTTATTTAGCAAAAGAGAAGCTTCCTTGGGCCATGTAATGGGTTTTGTTTTTACTGTTGTAGTCCCCTTCAGCCCTGATGAGGGCTTTTGTCTGGGCCCTCTGCTGGCTGTTTCCTCATCCCTGCAATGACCTGGCCATACAGGTCACTTCCTAAGCTCAGTCCCCTTCCAGGTAAAAAATGTTCAATGATAAATCCCAGTAAATGCAAACTATTAATTATTCTGCCCTTTTCTTGGCTCCACTGAATTTCTGTGCTTCTTGGCCCTTTTAGAGCTTCTCGGATGCTGCTTCTTCCTAGCAGATTTCTCTTGCCCTCTTCCCCCCACACTGGCTCCCCTCCCTGGGGACTCTGGTAGCTTTTCTTAGGGCCTAAAATGAGCAATGAGGTCTCCATCTCAGGGTTCATTCTCTTCTCCTCACTTCCTCCCTGTAGGTTCTTTCCCTAGTCTGAGAGTTCTTGCCCTCTCTGCAGTCTCTCCTCTTACTGAGTAGCCTTAGCCTAATTATAAGGTGTCTGATGGATCATCGCCTAGCTTTGTTGTTTCTGGTCAGTCAATCACCCCAAAAGTGTGGAGCATGTCAGTGACTGGTTATTTTTTGCCCTTCTCTAACAGGTAATGGACAACCTTATCCCAAGGCCAGTTCCAATAACTCCTCCTCATTCAGAAATTCCACTGAGGTCATCATGGATCCTATATGCAGAGGAGTTCTACAGTCAGGTGCAAATATTTCCAATAGTTATGTGTAAAATTCATCCCCTTTATTCAGAATTAAAATTAAAATGAGCTGATCCAGGGACTTGTAAGACTTAGAGTTTGTAATAGGAGATGATGTCTTCCTACCTTTCAAACCTCATATACATTAATGATGCAAAGTCATCATTTATCATCAACTGACTATTTGATAGCCTGTTTGGAATAAACAGGAAAAAACAGCAAGTATTAGTGCATAAACTAAATTCTGACTCATGTTGCTCAAATATCTGAGTTCTGGTCATCACTTAAAATTTAGATCAACTTAAGTACATCATTCTGGGTTTTGAAAAATTCACATCCTCAGCACCGTAATTAAGCCAACCTAACCCCCCAGTGTAAGCATGTAGGTCTAGTTATTCCTACCTTGGGAGGTGGTTTACTTTCTTTGACAGAGAAACCTTGGTAGTGTAGATATGCACTCAGTTTTATAAGGTTTTTAGGCTGTCTTATATGGGTTTTTAATAGTTTACAAAGAGACAGTCTAATTATTGTGTTAAAGTTAATTGTTTAATAATCACAAGTGTCTGGTCAAATTTTTCCAATAGTTTCTTAACATCATAGTAATGTGTTCCAGTGCCATACATGTGCCAACACATCTCTTAGCAGGGGTGTTGGAACACTTTCTATAGTGGGGGTGCTGAGAACCATTGAACCAAATTGTAAATGCTGTGTATGACAGCATTTAAGCCAGCGGTGCAGCAGCACACCCCTACTTTCAGCACATATGCCTCTCAGACAGGTTCCACTGCAAATTTTGGCAAAGTTGAGTGATCACATGGACTGAGATGACAAAATGATAATTGAAGGAAATAATGTAAATGAGTTCAAGAGAACAGTGTATTGTATTTATTTATGGAGAAAGGGTTGAGTTTGAGAATAACCTAAACTGATTGTCCTAGTTTTTTTTTCTTGTCTTTATATTGCCTTATGTCTCCGTCAGACCACTCTGTGATTATCAGTGCTCTCCTGGATGGGAAAGCCTTCATGGCATATGTAAGTTTAAGACTGGGCTGCACCTTAGTGAATGACTGAAGGCGAGAAGATGTATCATGAAATACACTTGCAGTTGGTGTTCATCTTTAATCGGCATCTCCCCTGGGTATATGCTTTATATTTGGGGCATCACAGGGTGGTGGAGGTCTATGCTTATACATGCAAGCATTAGGGACACTTTCTTCAAACAAAAGATACCATTTTATGATCAAGAGGCTTCACAAATAGTTTATGTTTTGCTGCTTTTGTTTACTTGTGACTCATGCCTCAGTGTGTCCTGGTATATTAGATAATACAAAATACAGATTTTGGATTATATCTTCACCTCAAGAAATGTGCCAAACACCACATTAATATTATTGCATCATGCTGTGTGTGTTTGATTATCCCTGTACTTTCAGCTGGACACAGCACTGCATGTAACACGAGAGCCAGGTCATCAAAGGATTTAGAATTAAACAGTCAGATTGTTTAGTACTTCAGTCTTTCACATTCTAATTTGCATATTTCTGCAGTAAATATTTTCTTACCAGAATGCTGGCAGCATATCATGAAGGGTTCCCTATAGAAAACATTAAACTGTTAATTCATGCACTTTCTATGCGTTTAATTCCAAGCTCCAGCATCACAACGTTTCAATGCAATATTTTTAATTGCTCAGAATTAATGAGTATTTAGATTCTCATAAGCAATAGAAAATGTTGCTAGTAATTAAGATGCAGTAAGTTATCTGATTTGATTTTATTTCAGTTTGTGCTTGATACCTTGTCTAACAGTAATTGGCTCATCTATAATTTGAGTTCCCAGGGTCAAATGCAACAATGCACAGTTAATTTCCAGCTTAATGTTGCTGTTTTGCATGAAACAAAATATTTCCCAAATCATGAGGGTTGAAGGAACTCTACTCCCCACACAGTACACACACTCTTCAAAAAGAAATTGAAAACCCATTGCTTAGCAGAACAAAATGCTTGAGAAAAGGAATAACAGCAAATATCCCTTTTTGAAATAAATAGAGAAAAGGGAGTGGATACTTGCATTGACTGGCTTAATTGCTGTGGTGTATTTTCTGGTCTGAGCTTGAACGTGATTCGTGATAGGCCTAAGCAGAATACAGACAGCCTGTCTTAATTTACAAAATGCTCAATGAACTGAAACTGTAATATCTCAGAAGCCATCTCCTCCTCCAGGACTCACCATTCAATGTTGCCAAGGACCATGAAACTCCATTACACCCTGGATTTAACTATCAAAGAGAGGAGTAGTGACACCTCAGTGACAGAACACTAGTTGTAGAACTGTTTTCTAGAAGAAATCAGACTCAGTGCCATGTAAGAAACTTCCTGAGAGAAGCTTTCTCCCCAAGAATAGCTACCATGAATGATCACTAGAATTGGACTACATTTTCCGGTTTATTCACAGAAAAATGCAGTCAATATGAAACTAGTTACAAATTTCTTTTGAGTGTGTTGAAAAAGTTGAAATATTTCATTAATACTAAGATTAATGATTTCAACCTGAAAAATGTTGGTTGTTTCAGCTTTTAGGCATTTTGACAGATGCCAGCATATCAGGAGGTAGTGTTTCTTTCCCTGTGTGCTTTAATCAACTGGTTAGAGTACTTACTCCTCTCTTCCTGGCATGGTTTTGAACCTGGGTCTCCCCTATAGCAGAGTGTCTTAGCCACTGGGTTCAGGAATGGGATTTTCTTCTCTCCTCCTCACAGCTCTACTTCTGCATTAATTGAACAGTGATTGGAGCAAGAACTTGAACATGAGTCTCCCACACCCTAAATGAGTGCTCTAACCCGTATTGTCGTTAGGTCATTTTTGTCCTCTTTCTGTGGCCAAAAGACTATCCATTGTCATTTATATTGGGAATTCATCCCTTCCCCCATTAGTAAATAATTTGCTTGCTTTTGTCAAAATGCCTGCAAATCGAAATATTTCATTTCAACATTACTGAGACCTTTTGACTTGACATCTTTCACTTTGGTAATGGTGCATTTTGACTCAGTTTTTACTTTTTGACACACCCCATTTTTTTTGAACAATGTAGTTTTCCATTTGACCAGAAACACTTTTCACTATTTATTTAGATATTGCCAGCCATGATGGCCTGTCCATTGAAACATTCAGGGCTATGTGCTATCCCTGCCTCAGTGAAAACTTTCAGTTGTGTGTTGTGCAGCCAGAACAATAAAATGAGCAGAGCAGACAGTTACATGTCCATCAGGTCCCTCTGCATCTGTCTCCTTTTATGCTGGCTCCAGAAATAGAACACCAGCAAGCTGGAAAAACTTAGCTCTAAAAGCACAAAAGGAGCAACAATCCAAATTCACACTCCCCTGTAAAAAGGCAGCAAAGAGAGAGAACAGTGTTTTTACTGGAATCTGGATTGTGTGTGACACCCAGGTACCAAGATAATAGAAATCATAGAAATACTTAAGAAAGCTTCACAAGCTGCCAGGAGTCATGGCTTGCCTCGGAATAACCAGCTTTATCCAGATAGCTGGCCTGCAGCAAGCTGCCTGATTAGCCACACACACTGATTGGCTGGAGAGACCTGCAGGCTGACTCTTAAGCCAGCAGCAGCTTGTTGGCTTCTCAACGCTCATGTCCGCCAGTGTGTCTGCTCCTCTGTTACCTTGTTTCTGTTCCTCCTTTCCAGCCTTGCCTCTGCCCTGCCCATACCTGGAACTCCTCCTTGCCTGTTACCCAGCTTGCTCCAGTTCCTGACCACTGCTCAACACTCGCTACCCAGTTTCTGCCTTGCCTCTGGCTGCCGATTAATTACGGATCTGACCCTGGCTACCTGGCTTGCTGCCTGCTCTCACTACTATTCTAGACTGTCCTCATCCTGATAGGCGGACAGAGGGTTTACCACACACAGCACTTTCAAACTCAGTCACCATTGCCTCTTATTACAGTGCTCTCTGCAGTTAGTTTGGGTATTTCTATTGTCTAGCTTACTGCAGACAGACAGGTATGTCGACTGTCATGGAGGAGACTGATAGGAAGCAACTATGCAGAGTGTTGTTGCTTTATCCAAATGATTCATGTAAAAAAAACATTCAGTCTGTGTTCAGACGACATAATTTGAGCAACTTTAAAAAAAAAATGTACTGAGGCAATGCACCTCTCCCTGTGCCATTCTGCCATAATTGTGGTCAGCTGGGGGTGCTTGAGCGGGGACCCCCTCTTCATAAGTGAACCAGTATTGTCTGTGAGGCCTCAGAGAATCTGGAACTTGCTGTCCCCCTCCTCGTCCCCTTTAGTCCAAAACCTCTTGAGTGTGCTGACTTCAGGGGTGCTGCAAAAGATACCTTTCTGATAAGGCCTCTAAGGAGGCTGCGCGTAAGTATCATAGATGACAAAGGGCATAGGTCGCACGCTGGCTGGCTGATTTGGTGTAGAACTGATTCTAATGCTCCTGAAATTTAATTACATTATGTGAATGATTATGTTGGATTGGTATCTTTACTGTTTTATATATAAATTTTTTCTAAACATGTCAGACCTGAAACAAGAAATTAATGCTTTCCTGCTGTTCAGCTGTAATCCAGAAACTTTCCCTTCCATGTAGTCACTGCTGGTGGATCATTTCAGAGAGTTTCAGAATCTTGGCTTTGTTAGCTGATCATGCTAAGTTGTTCCATGACAGACATTTCTAAAGGCTTTGGTTTAGCATACTGCTTCATATTCCTGCATGGAAAAAAGAGATAGTGGAGCTATACTACTACATATATTCACTATCTGTAGCTTTCTTTACATTGGGGAAAGAGTTGCGTTTAAATACCAAAAGCCTGAAAAATATTGTGAAAAATTAAAAAGTCATTTTTCTGAACATGCCAATCGAGCCCTGTGTAAGTCTGTTTTCAGATGAAGAGGTTATAGAAAAAAAACCTTCCACCCAACGGTGAGAGTCGGAGTTATGTTAGCTTAAATTTATGATAGCTTGCTTTATTAATGTGCTGCATGCCCCAGGAGGGGGTGCTTCATGCGCTGCTCCAGTCCCTAGCACAACCTCACAGCTCCCATTGGGGGTGTGGCAGGCTGGGAGCCTGCCTGAGGCTACATCTAGACTGCATCCCTCTGACGAGAGAGGGATGCAGTCTAGACACAGCCTGAGTGTCCTGCTGGGCTGCTGGCCAGGAACCACTTAGGTAAACACTTCTTGGTCAGAGCCTGCACCTGGCACCTCAGCCCCTCCCTGTCCCCAACCCTCTGCTCCCCCTCCTTTACTTCTGCCCCATGAAACCCTGACCCTCTGCACCCCCACTGCTATACCACTACCTCTCCCAGACCCCGCACCTCAATCTCTTGCCCTAGGTTACAACCCAAACCTCTGCACTGTCTTGTGCACTCCTGCCCCAGGTCACAATCCACTCCTAGATCCTGCACCAAACCTTACACCCCTCCTCCAGGTCAGAATCCTCTCCTGCCCCCCTACCATTATTCCGTTCTGAACCTTGATCCCCTCCTGCACCCCAATCCCTTGCCCCAGGTCACAGCCCCCTCCTTCACCCAAACTCCCTCTCATACCTCACACTTGCTCCTGCACCCCCAATTCCCTACCCCAAGCTCCTTTCTGCACCCAATCTCCATCCCAGATGCTGCACCTTCTCCATTAATATCATGGTCTTTGAACACTTATCAAATTCTTGAAGGGGCCCCCATTAAAAATTATTGCCCACCCCTACCTTACAGTATAAGTACCAAAGTAGCTACAACATATTTTCATTCATCATCTGTTTGTTCAAATAACCCAGCTATACCACCAATCAAACAGCACTTGTTTTCTAACCCTCACTGGTGAATATTTATTGGCAACAAATAGAGGTGCTCCAGACCTCTTGGGGATCTGTCAACAAATCAGAAATTGTGAGTAGTTTTACCCCTTGGTCCCCATGAGTATCTGTTCCCGTCTTTTCCAATTTTCCCTCTCCTGATAAGATGCTGCAGTGCTTAGCTGCTGATTTTCCCTTTAGAACTGTTACATGTGGGGCTGGGGAGAAAGCGGGTGGTGAATTTGAGTTTAATTTAGTCTTAGCACACTACAAATAGGAATGAATATGGATACAAAATCAGGGTTTAATGCCAGGGCAAATTGGTATGATCTCCTTTGAAATACTACTTGAACGGGGGTAGGAGGCTATAATCCCAAACACAAAGCCTGACCTTTTGCTCTCTATCTTTAGTCCCTCTTGTAGACTGTAATTGAGCTTCCTTTCATCATGTGGCAAGTCTCCTTGAGCTGTACTGTTGCCTGGAAGTGCCTTTACAGGCAGCAACGTGCCCTTGAGTAGAAGCAGCATGGCCGTCGGACATGCAGACACAGGCCGTCGGGTGCAGACACAGGCCACTGAGCTGCATGATTAGACCTAGTGTAACAGACAACAGAATAACTTGTAAAAGTTGGTTTGTACACATGTACTCGATTTCTCAGTCCCAGTTTCTGATTAAGACGATGCATTTGTACTTCGGACTTTGATAGATCAGGAAAGAGATTTTGATTTCTGTGCCTGCATACTACATATGTATTGATAAATGCAGGAAAGTCTTGTGATCCATTTGCATTGAACTCATAATGCAGAATTAAACATTCATGGCAGGAAATCCATATGAAATTTACACAGTAGCCCAAAGTGATGCATTCGTAGGTTGAACTGCAGAGTGACCCCTATATCCATTGTCTTAGATTTCTGCCCAGAAATACATTTCTTGTACTGCCCAGCTCTCACCAGGACAATGCAAGTTATATGAAGCCTGTTATTTCCTTTCAAGAATAACATGTCAGCTCATTTCATCTAATTATTCAGACACTCCAAATTAAACACACTGGATTAGATAAACCAATAAAACAAGTTTATTAACCACAAAGAGAGATCTTAAGTGAGTACATGTAGTAAAGCAGGGCTACTCAACTTTGGAAGTCCCAGGGGCCACAATGATACTCAGAGCGCATGCCGAGGACTGCAACTTAAGCGTGGTTGCATATACATGCAAATTATTCAAATAGCTTCTTTCACACTGACGGTCATGAATACAAAGATTAAGGCAAGACTATACAACATGCAGGCCCCATTTCAGTCAGTTCTGTTGATATTAATAAAATACAAGATTTACCCAATTTCCACCCATATGTCAGCACTTTTAATGAACAATGACAGTCCAGGAATTTAACTACTAAAATGCATATCAACAGAAGACCATTCTATTGACTTGCCGTTGTGGAATGTGTTCCCAGTGGAGGTCATGTTCAAAGGATCCCACCCACAGGCCACGTGCTGAGCCCTCATAAACCCAAATCGCACTGCGGGCCACAAACAAAGGGGCTGCAGGCCGCATGTGGCCTGCGGGCCGCGTGTTGAGTAGCCTTGTAATAAAGCATAGAGGTCAGAAATGGTTATAAGACAAATAAAGATAAAACACTTTCTAGTGCCTAACAACAAACTAAGGTATAAATTCAAAGCTCTCTCACCCCATGCTTTGGGCAATCTTATTGACCAAACTTCTCAGGAACCCCTCTCCAGAGTCTTACGAATGCTTTCTTTGTCACTTCAGGTGCAGTGAATGGACAAGGAGAGAGCAAGGGGTGTCAGCCCCTTCTTTTTACAGTCCTGTCCCCCTTTGAGAACCATTCCCAACTGGTGACAAGCAGTGTTTATAGAAAGGAACTCCAGACTGTTTCTTTGCTAAAATGTAGATTTTTTTGCCCCTGCCCTTTTTCTGTCAAACAACATCTACTTAATAGGAAATGCAGCTTTGCTTGCATCTGGTTGAGGTGTCAATTTGCCTTTTTGTGTCTGATGAACCAGTTTGATTACTCCACAGGCTTCTGTAGAAAACGAACTTTTAGTCATGATATCAGCACATATTTAAAACTTCATAAATAATGCTGCAACTTGCATGTTGCCATGATACTACTGACCAGCAAATTCTGAGTTTTTAAAATGATACCTCATAAGGCATACCTTGTACAAACAGATTACTATGGAGATGTGTATGTGGAGAAACACAGGGCTATATTCTGTCTCACTTGGTTTCTGGTCTTCCATGTATGCACACCACCTTACATCTGCACATTCTAGTCAGTTACAACTGTTCTGTAACCTCCACAGGTACCTTGAAAACCCCTTTTAGTTCAGACAAACTCGGTTTACATTATTCCTTTGATTCTTTTCAACAGGTTCATCAATCATGCTTACAGGTTCAAATGACTTATATTAAGGCTCTACACATGTCTAATGTGATCTAGATTATTTCCAGAAACCTGAGTAGACAAACTGAGCTCAGTGTTCATTCCCTTAATAGAAGTGCTGTATCTTCTCTCCAACCACCTTGTTCCTAAGGTATTATTAAGGTTTCATGCAAGAGCAGCTCTTGCCTTCTCTCCTTCCCCCTCCCCTGCCATCTCCACTGTGGAAGGAGCTTTGTGAATTTCTGTGTGATTATCTTTGAAGAGCTTTCTGTGTGGGGCTACTCCTCAAGCTGTCATGAGCTGAAACACATGATAGGACAGACAACAGGACTAGGGAACAATACAGAACTAAGCCATTTCCTCTTATTTGTTTTTCCATTAACCCTTGTCTACTTGTCCTATTATTTTTGCTGCACAACTAGAGCCATGTAGGACCTTACTGGTTTCACAACATAGGAATTCAATGCAAGCCTCTTCAGTTCCAAGTGTGACAGTGACCTCTGTAATTGGCTCAATTTTTTCCTGTCTTGAAACTAGGTTTTTTCAACATTCCAAGGATAGATTATTAAAATCAAAGGGAGATGTTTTGGTTCAATTTTTTAAAGCTTTGGAGTTTAGAATGTGGGTTAATGACAGAATATAGCTTTTTGTATTTAACTGGCAAATGTGTATGGAACAACTGGGCAAAGCAGTCTGTTACCTTCTGTCTTTAAAAATTTGAAAAAAAATCATTAAAAGCAAACCAACTATTTACAACCTATTTGCTAGGTTAAAAACTCCAGGTACTTACCAGGCTATTAACAATATACTAAAGATCGCATACAAATATAATCACATAGCAAATAGTTCTTCAATAGCCAGATTCTATCTACTATATATTTGGGAGAGTTTTGTCTGTCAGTCTGTTCAAGAACTCCTTCTACAGATTAAGAGCTAGGCTCACCAAATTTGGCATACCATTTTCTCTTATACTAACTTAAAGCAAGGTAAGGGTTTGGTTGTGCCAGGAAAATGGGATATGCATGGAATGGGGTTGCATCTCATCAAACCATATAGAAGAGACAGAATCACCAAATAGGTGAAAGGGCTGGTGGCTACTCCCCTCCCCAGCCCCATGTGGGACTGCCCCGACCCCAAGCCTCTAACCCCTCAGTGCCCTTTAAGGTGGGAGGAGGAGGCTAAAGCTCCCCCCAACCCAAGTCATACGGGACATTGCTGGTTGATATTCGTTTGAGAGAGAGGGAAAAGTGCACAGTTTGCTGCATTCCTCACTCTGGCTGAGTAGCACAGGGGCAGGCAAACTTGGTCCTGCCCCAGTTGGGGGACATCACCCCTACCCCAACTGTGCCTGCTGTAACTACAACAACCATGGAGAGGTGCTTTTCACCTTCTACCAATCTGTTGCAGTGAGAGGGGGCTGGGGTAGGCCTCTCTCGCAGAGGGAGTCTGCATATTGAACCCCTCATTTCTAGCCCAAACCCAGATCAATTTAAAAGAGGTCAGTACATTTTCATTTTATTTTCCAAAAAACAAACATTGAGTTAAGGACACGAGCACAATGCTGGGTAAATCTTCTAGTCTACTATACATCAGCACCTTTGAAATATTTCAAGAGAAATCTATCCTTGGAATGTTGAAAAAACCTAGTTTCAAGACAGGAAAAAATTGAGCCAATTACAGAGGTCACTGTCACAATTGGAACTGAAGAGGCTTGCATTGAATTCCTATGTTGTGAAACCAGTAAAGTCCTACATGGCTCTAGTTGTGCAGCAAAAATAATAGGACAAGTAGACAAGGGTTAATGGAAAAACAAATAAGAGGAAATGGCTTAGTTCTGTATTGTTCCCTAGTCCTGTTGTCTGTCCTATCACCTGTTTGATATTTATCTAATTCATGAACTGTTTGGGGTAGGGGTCTCATTTCTCACCTGTCAGTATGGTGCTTAGCACATTTCTGCTCATTGTATAAATAACAAAGAATCATAACTTCACAAAAATTTGTAAAGTATTCTGAGGTACTTGGATGGAAGGTACTAGCGAAGTGCATGACGTTATTAATTCATTTTAAACAATGTGGACTTAACTGAATGTGTCTTACATAATTTATAATTAAAGCTGGACATTTTTATTTCCAAAATTGCTATTAATGTTGTGAGGAACCGCTCTTCATGCTTTATTAAAATTGGCTTATGAATATAAATATGCGTAACTTGGAGATGCTTTGGAGAAAATACCTCATGTAACCTGTCTATTGTAATGTTACAATCTGCTGGATCTGTATAACCTATTTTGGTGCATGTTTCATTTTTGTATAAAAAGTTAGAAATACAAAAAATGAGCTTGTTTTTAGTTTTTAATGTGCAAATTAAAGCCATTACTGATGCCCCGAAAGTCTTAAGAGTTGAGTCGACAACTTGTAAATGGCCTTGTTTGTCCTGTTGTTTGAAAGGTGATTGGACTAGTAAAACATGGGACAATATCACATTGTACTGGGATTCCATTTTGTGTCAGAGGGAGAATGGAGAACAAAAGACACCTGTCATGGGAAGAAGACTATTTAAGCATCGAGAATCTTTCATGTCTTTGTCTTTGTCTGGTCTGGAAAATCCTGGAATGTTACAAAGGGCTGGGGACCCAGGTCAGAGTAAAAGATCATCTTTGACCTGAAGATTATACCTTGGACAAGATTATACCTAGATCTTTAGGGTAAACATCTGCTTGCAATAAGTTTTTAGTGAATTAAAACTAGCTATGCATTTTCTTTTCATTTTAACTTAGTAACTTATTTTGATCTGTCTCTTTTCACTTGCAACCACTTAAATCCTACTGTTTATACTTAGTAAACAAAAATGTTTTTATCATCAGGCACAACATAAATAATTGTTACCAAGGGAACCCACCCAGTGTATATATCTCTCTTTCTTTCATTGAAAATGAGGGTGAACATCCTTATGAGCTTTCTTTGTATAAAACTTTTACTCAGAGAAAGATAGATTTATTTGGGGGTTTTGCCCCCTTTTTGAGCATTGGTTTCCTGGCTGCTGTGCTAGAACTGCATTCTCAGAGCTGAAGTGGTTCAGTGTCTGCATTGCTCTTCATGGAGGCAGTAATTCCAACCCTATGCCTGGCCTGGGGGGAGGCCATGGAATCTGGTCCAGCAGGATGGGGAGGGGGGCTGAGAGCAAGAAAGCAGGTATCAGTGGCATGATTAGCACACCGGGTAACAATCCCAAAGGGCCTTCTGTGGTTGCACCCCATCATAGATGTTATGATCATCAGGCCCAGAGTGGAAGCATGCTCTGTTGAAATGAATTGATGGTCCCCTTCCTACAGTTCAGCTTATTATCCAGCCTCATGCACCTAACCAGTTCCTCTGGCTAATGTTTATTGGGTGTACCTCAGTAAACACATGACCCTGGGGAAGAAGCAAAGGAGCAGTCCCTCCTCTGATCTCTAGAGTGAAGTGTCTTTACAATTCTGCCTGACGCTTATGCAGGCTCTGTGGAAGGATGCTACATCCTAATTCTCTCCCTATCATAATGGCCGGGCATAATCTTTCCCCATATATTTTTAAAATAAAACTAAGTACACAGCAGTTATAATGAAATCCAACACCAATACCTCCCCACTGACACACGAACCACAATTCCATGCATGCCCTTCAGATGTGTGGTGCATTTATTCTTAGAAAAAAGGACATTCCATGCAGACTGTGAACTATTTTAAGGAAGTCTAGCTGGTGGCTTCAGCCTTTCCCCCTTCACACTTAAATATAGGGCAGCAAGTACTATCCTGCTGCTTGCTCCCCTAAAAATCCTTTGTCTGAGAAAAGCACAGTGATCCTTCCTGCTGTGTGCCCCTCACCACTGAAGACACAATAGGAACAGAGACCTATATGGTACAGCCCGATAGAACAAGATATGCTGAGCATCAACAAAGGCAAATTTCATCATCTTATTTTCAATATAATTGGTCTTTAGACTACTATAGAAGCTGAGTAAAAAAGTAACTCCTTTTTGCAGTTAGGGACAAATTTATGCACAATGGGCTTTGATTTCCTCTGTAATTGTTACTCATTTCACTAGCCTAGCTACTTTTTTTCGGTAAATGATGGGTTTTAATGATCATGCTAGCAGTCCTATTAAGCTTGTCAGACATCATGATTTTTGTCAAACTTCCTGCTCTAAGATGGAGTTCCTAATTCTTATGTGACTAGGTGAAACTGTTATCACAGTAAAAAAAAAAAAACAAAACAAAACCCCAGAGATTCTTGATATTTTAATGGTGTGGGAGAAAGCTTCTATTAACTCATTATGTTCCTGTTGTCATCTAAGAGTTTGTTCTAATTGTGAAACCTCTACCTGGAATAGTAGTTCCAGGACCACAGATGGGGCTTCCCGGATGCTGATTTAGTGCAGCAGGCTAGTTATTCTACCTCTACATGGGAGGCTAGTAAGTAAAGTAGGATATACAAAGAAAGGCTTTTGAAAGCAAGCTATTCATTTAAAGAGGAAGGTTAAATGGAAGGAAGGAAGCGCAGTGTTCTCCCATACTCTTTCAGAAATTGTCTTGCTCTGGTTGTCAGAAAATCTGACCTGCAACCCGAATAGCTTAATCATGGCACAAAGGTCCGCATTTGTTATAGAGGTCTTGTACTTATATTTGTGTAACTCATGTATAATCTAGTTATGAAGCTGCTAAAAGCTTTACCCAAGGGTCTGAAATTTCAATGTATTGCTCAAGGTTTTAGCCAAATGACTCTCATTAATGTCAGTGAAGATATGCTGTTTAAAACATCCTACGCTTAGAAAATGAAATCCCAATGTGTCATCTTAACATATGGATGTATATTTTTCCAAGCCAGTCTTACAGAGATTCAGGACCATATTCTGAGCTTGTCCTAAATAGGTGTAGCTTTATTGACTTTTCTGCAGCTATGCTGATTTACAGTAACTGAGAATCTGGCCCTCCATTTTATAATGAAACAGATTTTGTGTCAGATTTTTCTCTTTTAAAAAAATGATTATGGTGGAGCACATTTAAAAACTTCTTCAAACGTGCAGCTTGGTAAGTTAATGAAGACACAGTATGATGTTATAGTGCTCCTGGTATTAAAAAATAAGAAGTATATCTGCCCATAATGTAACAGCAAGTGTGATGCACTTGCTGTGTTGTGTTTATGTGAGACCTTTTTTTTTAAGAGACTGGCTGTGATGACTATACAGCTGGACAACAGCCTCTCTCTCAAGTGGTTAGAGGCACATGCTTTGGTGTTAGTTTGACTTCCCCTTGTGACTATGCTGTCCACCTGTGTGCACACATCAATATGGTATCCATGTTTCTTTGTGTTAGATCTATTTTGAGACATACAGAAGTTATGCTGATAAAAGTGCTCAGATACCAGCATGATGCATTGTAAGTACTGTCCTGCCAAAATCAGGACCCCTTGAATCTGAACTCCTTTGAATCTCATCTTTTCTGGAAGCAATAATTTAATATTTAATCCTTAGTTAGAAGTTCAACCTTATGCTCTTCATTCCAGCTCAAGTCCAAAACTGTATCCTCTATCTTTTGGTTCCAGTTTCAATGTGGATATTCGAAACTTTGTAAAGTAAGAAGATCACAGGAAATTTCAACAATTCAAAATATGCAGAGTTCTTGCAACTGTGTTGGTTCGAGGCTATTAAAAAGAAAAGGTGGGCAATATAATGTCTTTTACTGGATCAACTTCTCCTGGTGAGAGAAATAAGCTTTTTAGCTTGCACATACATAGCTCTTCTTCAGGTCTGTGAAATCTACTCAGAGTCCCAGCAAAAGGCAAAGTGGAAGAGATTGTTTAGCATAATTAGCACAATGCAAAATGGCCAGTCATTGAGGCAGAATCTCCCCTCCTCCGCACTTTTATGTTTTTCATTATTTTAAAAATTATTTACAACATCTATCCATAGTTTGAGATATGGAATTAACCTTTTATAAATAAAATAAAACTTGGGTCAAACATGAAATAAAGCCTGGGCTGAAAGGTCATGAACAAATCTTACAGGATTTGGGTACTTAAATACTGGCTCTAGATTTGATCTTAAACCCAAATGCTAAATCTCATCCTGATCTGAATGGTGGCTCCATGGTTCATCTCTATAGGAGATGGTATTTGTCGTCCCATGGATAAATCTGGTGGCTTGTCCACATAAAATCTTTTAAAAGACTACTTTCATCTCCAGCATAGTATTGATAAAGCAGCCAGAAGTATGTTAATGAGGTACTACTTTCTCCTTTTTATATTATTTTTCCAGAGAAGCATATAAGAGCAATTCAGAGTCATATTATAGGAAAATGTTGATCAAAGGGAAAACTACAATAATAACAAAGAGTTTAATTTTATATTAGACCCAACCTTTAATCAGCAAAGCAAGGCCTAACATAAACAATCAAACCTCATTATGTAAACATGTTAGCATTCAGTAATATGCACTCAATTTTTTTAGCTGATAAAATTAGTAATTAAAAATCTCTACACTAGATACACTAGATAAGAGTATGCTGCTGATTTCTTTCCTCTTTGCATGATGAAATAATCTCAGAAATAAGACTACTCTTTAGGTTTCTAAAAGTCAAATTCTAATAAAAATGCCCTTTTCCATTTTAATGTTCTGTCTCCATTAATCAATGGTAATCTATTCTGGGAGAGGGTGGAATTTCTTATGGAATTTGTGTTTGAGAAGTTTTATTGACAAGGCTGAAAAAGCACAATTAACGTCAAATGTTTGCAACAAAAATGTTGGCACACCAGTAGAATGAACTTTACAGGGAGTCCTATAAGAGATGAAACCCCCAACTTGATATACAAGCATGGTGCCTCAGTTGAATTTAATATTCTTTAGAGGGGCAGCTTTCAAAACAGAAATCCTTTATGACGATTTAGGTTTCCCAATGCTTTGCCAATAACGTTTTTAGATATTATCTATAAGTTTAAAGTTTAAAGTTTTGCTTTCATACTATTACCGGCCAAGACTTTCAATGAGGATGCTAATTAGTGCTGAACATGGTAGTTTTATGCACTGTTACAGTGCAGGATGAGGGTAGAGGCACCCACAGTTTGGGAGGAGCAACAGTATTTTTTTCACTTGCAAAACTTCCACCTAAATGCTTAAGTCACATCTAAAAATGGGACCTAGATGCTTTTGAAAGTTTTACCCCCAAACCCATACTTAGTCTCCTAAGAAAATGGTCAGATTTTCAAGAATGCTGAGCCCCCAGCAGATTCCATTGAAGCTCTGAAATGTGGCTGGCAGACAGGTTTTTCCCTTTGTATTTAGCCAGATGTTACAAGCTGGGTAGGCCAAGGGGTAGCAGCACACAGAAAACAGGAGTAGAATTTAACATAGGTTGATCATCCAAGCTCGACTGCATTTCAAATCAACTGCAAAGTAAGAGAACGAAAGTAGGATGGGAGAACCGACAAACTACTTTAAAAGTAACTGAAGTTATTTTTTCCAACTACTAGCAAAATTATTCTTCTAGGTAAATATATAGCTTTCCTCCAGACCCTTTAATAGCTCCCTTCCTTTAACTTTCTATTCAATGCCAAGATACCCCTTCCAAGTCCCTGTCCACCCCAGCTCATGCCCACTATTCCCTCTGTTCCAGCATATCTCCCAACTAGCTACGTCAAGGACACACCTTGATAAGCAGGCAGGGGCCCATCAACTCTATAACTCTTCCTCTGCATGCTTACTCCACAGCTGGCAAGGGTCATCCATGAGCCCACTCTGCAATCAGATTAGGGTGCGTGGTTTGAAGTAAAGGGGAGAACAGTAATTGTATGATGATGGTCCGGGGAGAGATCCAATCACTGGTGGGTGTGGTTTTTTTGTTTGGTTGTTTTTTTTAAAACAAAGCTAAGGAGAGGAGCAGTAACTATACTCTGAGCTAGTGGTGTAATTTCCAGTTTGAGGAGGCACACCCACCTTAGCTCTGAGTGGGTTAGCACACTAAAAATAGAAGGGTAACTCTTACTATGATGCCATCTAAGACTCAAGTGGCTTGCCCCTTCTACTATTTGTGCCACCCTGGTTTCACTGCTATTTTTACCATGCTAACTTAATCAGAGCAAGGGCAGATGGTCTCCTCAAACTGGAAATTTCACTGTCAGTTTAAAGGATAGTCATCAGGACTGCTCAGAGTAGTATGCATGTGCTTAGTAATAAGTATTTGCTCCTGGAAGTAAAAAGTCAGCACGACGGCCATATATAGTTTAGTCATATAGTTTAGCCATTTAACTATCCAATCCATTGCTGCTTGGTAGTTATTTCTGCCATATATTTTTCTCTTTTAACTCTGACTTTTTTATATTGCTAGTAAATGCTTTGATCAGGTAATATTTCACAGTACTAAAAAGAATTTAGACTTTGTAACTTCATGCTTCAGTTGGCCATGTAAAAAACTGCAGTAGTGTGTTATAGCCAGAATTAATAGGGCTTAAATAAACAAAGTAAAGTGATTGCCTCACAAAATCAAAATAGTTAGATAAAAGCTAACTAAAGCTAAAACTAAAGCTAAAAACACAGCACTAGCACAATTAATGGAGGATGAGTTTTTATGGATAAGTATATCTAATTCAGCAGTTTCCTTTCCAATACGATGAAGCTTATGTAAGGGCAAATAGTTTTATGACAATACAAGAGGTAATGCTTTGCTAGGTCAAATTATCCCTCAGATTTATGTTCAACGTGTTTTTAGTTAGCCTGTCACCATCTGATCTATATTGGCAAAGCCTTCAGATCCCAAAGATCTACTTCTACATTTAGGAACTTAACTTGTGAGGTCCTGCTTTCCAAACTATTTTTGAAGTGTCCATGACATGTTCACATTTTCCTCCATTTGTCACTAAAGGCTTGCACTGTCTTACAGTTCAGCAAACAGCTCGTCGCTTCCAGACACGAGTTCTGTAATTGAACAAATGGAGGTTTAAGCAGACTTTGTGTGAGTGACTCAGCAGCAGCCGCAGCATATTCTTACTTAATTTCAGCTCACAGTTAGGCACCCCGGACTTCTGACAATGTATTTCACAGAGGAGATTACAGTCACATGAGCTTTATCAATTGGCTAGATTATATTTGCTTCTCGGATTTATTGCATTTTTTATTCATGTTATTGGGATAAATGCAGTCTATGGCATTTAACAAGTGCACTTTTCATTAAGTTCTGCCATTTGGTCAGAGAGGATTATTTCCTAGTAAACACAAACATGACATCTAAATACAGTTAATATTAAGGGCCAAAAATGGCCTTGCAGCGCATATGCACAGGTTTCCCTTACTTCAGTTGGAGCCAAATTTGTATAAGGGCAGAATGGACTTTGGCAAGCTACGGTGACTCATCACGTCTGTGCAAGAGGTGTTTTTACAAAAGATTTTGAAAGAGCTTATGGACTTGAAGTTTGGCCAGACAGCCTAACTGAGATTTTGCTGTACCACGTCTTAAATATTTTGACAAACTGTATAACTCGTCAGCATTCATGCTGTCCACCTCAAGTGCATTGCAAAAACCACTATTGGTCCATTTTAGCAACTCCAAATGCTTGTCCCAGTAATAGTCTTAGGACCAAGAAATCAAACTTTAAAACCTATATTTGTCTGAGAGCTTTCTAAATTGCTCTCTTTGGCATTACTGAAGATTCTTTGTAAACTGACTATAGATTTCTCTGTTTCTTTTTAATTATTATTCTAAGGTACTCTCAATGAAATTCTACATAATGCTGTGGTCCAGTGATTCAAATTCACTAAACTCTCAGGACTGCGAAAATATCAGTATTCCACTGAGACTAACCATGTACAGAGAAAGAACATGATGCTATTTCTCTATCAGGAGAAAGGGAAACTTCTATATTTCCCATACATACTTCAACAGACACTGAAACTAAATCTTATAGAGTAAACAAATTCTTTTGGCTTATCTTCAGCTCATATAAACACATCCCTCATCTGTCATGAAACATTGCCAGCTTTAGAAGCTTTACATTAGGGCTGAGTAAATAGCCCCCCAAACTTGATCCATGTTAAAGAAGTTGATCACATTCTAACAGTCCGGGTGTATACTAATTGGCAACATTTTCCTCTAAGCCCTGGTCCCCAGTTAAAATGTTGGCTACTGTGTGGTGTGCAGATTGTTGCAGGCAAATTCTCTAAAATGGCTTTGTGATTGTGTCCTTTGCTTTCTGTGTACCACATTTATTGTCCTATAGACAACTGAACTTTTATTTCTCTGTACATTGGATTAATTACTTTCACTATGGATCATGCTTTTCTGATTTCCACAACATCAGTCAGTTCCTGCCAAATTAATTTTCTGTTTGTAGATGGCTCATTAACTACAATATACAGCTTCTGTCCCCTAGGCAAAAATGCATGCAGCACACTTACTGTATTTTGCTGCGCTGGATCAGGCAAATAGAAAATAAATATTTCTGCCATCAGCTTAAAGCTGAATAACAGTGTGTGTCTAAATGATCAGCAGATTGAAAATGCTTTACTCTGTGGTGCTTTTCCCTCCCCCCAGTTAACTTATGTGAAGCAGATAATGAGAAACACATTTTTCATAGCATGAAATAAAATAACATTATCAATAAGTTATTGGAAACTCCAAAACCAGAAGTGTTCTCCGTTGAAATGAGCTACTCGGGCGCCCATATTCAACAGTAGTATCAGAGCTTCCTAAAGAACAGCACCAGCCAGGCAATAACCCATGCTGCAAGGCACTGAACTTTCAATTGGGAGCCACGGGAACAAAGCATCTTGGAAGCTGAGGATGTAGGGGAAATTGCTTGTTCCATGGTTTAAAGTTATGTGCTCTGAGCTTAAACATCCTATAAAATTCCAATGACAGTCAGGGTATGTCTACACTGACACCCCAGTTCGAACTAGGGTGGCTAATGTAATCATTCGAACTTGCAAATGAAGCCCGGGATTAAAATATCCTGGGCTTTATTTGCATGTTTCCTGGCGCCGCCATTTTTAAATGCCCGGTAGTTCGAACTCCCTGCCCGCGGCTACACGCAGCATGGGCTAGGCAGTTTGAACTAAAGCCCCTAATTCGGACTACTGTTACTCCTCCTGCAATGAGTAGGAGTAACGGTAGTCCGAATTAGGGGCTTTAGTTCGAACTGCCTAGCCCGTGCCACATGTAGCCGCAGGCAGGGAGTTCGAACTACCTGGAATTTAAAAATGGCGGCGCCAGGGAACATGCAAATAAAGCCCAGGATATTTTAATCCCGGGGTTCATTTGCAAGTTCGAATGACTACATTAGCCACCCTAGTTCGAACTAGGGTGGCAGTGTAGAAATATCCTCAGGTAACTTGTGTTTGCTAATGCAGCATTGTCCTCTTACATTTCCTGTTTTCACACATAAGTGCTAACCTGGAGCTGTGGGCCATGTTGAGGTGTGTGTTTATGTAAATGAGCACCCCCAAAACACTGTCTAAACTCAGTGCCATTTTCAGGGTAAAGATTTGGCAATGTAACACACTTCTAGGCTCTAGTAGCTTCACACTAATGTGGCTTGCAGCTGCAAGCATAGCTGACGAGCTACAGGGGTGGAAGAAGAGGGACAGTTTTGTCAGGCCCTGAGTTCAACCCTTCCCCCAATGTCTGTAATTGGGGTGAAAGGAAGGTGAAGTAGGAGAGGGTGGATATGATGAAACCAACTCCTAATTTCTTTTTATGGGCCTGGCTTCAAGAGATGTCAAAAAAAGCACCCTGGTAAGTTTTGGGGGTAAGAAAACTAAGCTGTTCTATCGCTCTGTGTGATGGCCCAGGGCAAACTGAAGCAAGGTGTTTTTTTTCTGGAGTGAAATGTTGGTGCAGAGCATGGTCATTAGTCACTGATGTACATTGAGATTGTCTGTACAGACAATACGCAGAGTGGGAGTAGTTGAAATGCTGTTTTCTTTAAACCTTTGGCTGTGGCTTCATCCTTCTTCCTTGGCATAAAACAAACCAATTGGATGTGGCAGGAACAGATAACTAAGCTGAGAGCCTGTTAAAACAATTCAAAGCTTTGCATGGCATGGCAGGCCAGACCAAAACAAAACAAAACAAGTAACTTGAGAAAAAGGTGGAGTGCATGCCCCTCGGGAACTTTAAATATGCTTTCTCAGAGGGAGTCATGAAATAAATTGAGTCTATGACACAGGAGAGTACTTGAGCAAAACTAAAGTGAAAGTAGAACAGTTTTCAGGTGTTTATTTCACATGGGACAGTCTGGCTTGGGACTAGAGACTAATGTGCATAAATGGCACTGTACAGTATATGTGTTATTATATATATAGCACAGTAAATACTCTGTCACTTCTCATTAGCCCTAAATCTATCCTATCAGTTTTTGTAAAAGTTTTAACAGCTTCTTTTACTGTTGTGTAGGTACCAGGATTGTATTTACCAACATCCACTGCTAGAATGGCAAGGTTCAAGTCTATCAATACTCTAGTGGATGGGAAAATGGGTAGCACAGTATTGTTACCCCTCTGCCAAGCAGTTGCAGATATCAGAGGCCATACAAGTCAGCAGCTTGCTGTCTGAGGAAAAAAATCCATGTGGAGCTAGGTATATTTTTAATGTGGCTTGTTTATTCTACTGTATGTATGCACCATTTCTTGCACAGAGTTGAGCAGAAACAGCATACTGGAAATTCCCTTTCAGAACTGTCAGCCAAACCAGCAGTGCCCAATTTCTACCTCACAAATTAATGCCAGTTAGATTAAGACAGAGGGCAGACTCTACTGCTGTTTGCAACATCTAGTGGGGATGGGGGTGGTGTTGAAATGCTTTACAGTATTTATAGTTCCTTTGCAACGTCATGTATTCAGGACTGATTAAAAAACCGTGCATTTTAAATTTTGAAATTGGCCAGCTGCATTTTCAAAGTTGACAAGGAATTTCTTATTAATGTTAAGATGATGTTGAATAGGGCTTACACGTGAAATGAGTTTGTAGCACCTACTCAAATCGCAGCCTATTTCACAGATGCAGCGAATGGATATGAATTCAAACCCCGTAGCAGAAGACTGAAGGCTCCTCATGTTCATCCTATAAAAAAGGAGCAGTATTCACAGATCAAAACACACTACACTGTGGAATCGTACAATCCTTATTTAAGAGGGCATACAAGACTCCCCAGCCTTTTGCATTTTTGTGGGAAAGGAACTGGAGAGCTTGCTAACTTTTGTAATCTCATACACCTGAATGATCCCCAACCATTTTCATGGGGTTCTGGATGATCTTCTACCATTACCCTCTTTGGAAGGGGGACACTTAATAAAAAATCCTAATGCTCTCCACATATTCAGATCCAAGACAGGTAAACTGGAAGACACCTGCTATAGCAGGCAGAAGGGTCAGGAAAAAAGTTCTTCTGTCATCAGGCACTCAATTGGATAAATAGGCACAGATGCCCCAAATCCTGAGTGCAGGGGCTAGGTGTTGCCTAATGAGGCTACATATGAGATGAAGAGGAAGCTGAACTGAAGTGGCCATGCAAAGTCATGTGATATTGTACCCAATGCCTATACTCTTTATATTTCTAAAACCAATCTGTGGGGTATGTGTATCCATCAATTAGACCCTTAGAGCAGGCTCATGCCTGCTGACTTGAGCTTGCAGGGTTCAGGCTAACAGACTGTAGACTTCCAAGGCTCAGGCTAGCGGTCAGGCTCTAGGAACCAGCATGGTGGGAGGGTATCAGCAAAGAAACAGCCCAGCAGCCTGAGTGTTGGGAGCCTGCATGGGTTGCTACGGATTAGCTGCAGAGTTCTCTTTGCAGTGTAGACATACCCTGTGAGACTGATTCAATGACTCCTTTTCTTGCAAGTGGCAGACACCGACTCCACTTCACTTTCCCTATCGCAAGTGCTAAGCTTCAAGTAAATGTTGTTCAAAGGAAATTTAAAAGCTTCTCTTGGCACTTACCAACACAATTTGGCTATAACGTCCCAGCCTATAATTGCATTGTTTTCAGTTATTAGGACAGCGACTAATGTTATTGAATTGGAATGGTATTGGCCTACCAGTGTGTGATGGAAATAGTGTAGTCTTGGCTTTTTTTCTATATATGAAACTCAGAGAAAATCATGTCATTCTCCTTTTTCTTTTTTTTATACAGCTTGTTGTTCCCTTCAAAAAGCTCTTAAGTGCTTGTAATCATGCGTTGCTTTAAAACACATCAGCTTCGTGCTGCAAAGTACCTCGTCTGTCATATTTAATTATATATATAATTTTCTCATTTTCTCCCTTCTGTCAGTTAGATATTTTTCTAGGTTTAACAATTTACAGAGCTCTAAGAGCGAGAGTCTCATGGTATCCCTCCCCTTTGTGCCATTCTTCTGGCACAATAGAGCTAAATCTGTCCACCTGAGAATTTCATTCCCCATGACAATGTCCTCAGTCAGGCTGGTCAATGGTGGGGAGAGCAAAGGGTTGCCCCAGGGCCCAGCGATTCAAAAGGGCTGGGGTCTCCTGGCTGCCGCCATTGCTATTATAGCAGCAGCAGTGTCTGGAGCCCCAGGGCCTTTAAATAGCTGCTAGAGCCCCATACAGCATAGTCCAGATGGCACAAAGAACTGGCAGGAGGAGGCTAGCCTCAGCCCTGCCCCTTCCACCTGAGGCCCTGCCCCTTCCAGGAGCAAGCAGCTGCCCCCTCACCTTGCCCAGGGCCCCAGCAGTTCTGTCAGCCCATTTGTCCCCAGTGTAGTGACCCCTGCTTTCTTCTTCAGTTGTTTCTTTGAAAGTTCACAGTTCGTGATCAGATGAAAGTTTAGCAGCTCCCATAGTCCATATGTCAGACTATATTAACTAATGATTTTCCTAATATTTTTTCTTTAGAAATAAAGTCTCAGCTCTTCTCTAAATAACCCGATGAAACATTGTGAAAAAGCAATCCAGCTAAAGTGCACTGTGGAATTGCAATCTTGTTTTATATATTACAGATATTACTTGGGGAAATCTAGGCTGCAGACTTCAGAAAAGATCAACTCATGCACGTGGACTAGGACCTAGGAATAGATTGGAAGCATAATTTTTATTGATTACACAATTGGCCAAAAAGTCATAGCAGCAGTCCCACAAATATCCATAAATGTATTTGTAGTTATGTGTTTCTTAACAAAGAGACGAAAATCGTAAGTCAAATATGAACAAGAATATGCAACTTTCATATTTAATATCTTTTCAACATTTAAAATTCATTTCACTATCTAGATTATGTGACTTATTTTATTTGTAATGTGTAATAAAAGGATTTAAATAAGATATGTAGATGGTTACAATTGATTAAATATGATAGCACACACAATATTTTAAAATGGAAATATGTGTAGTGTTTTATACATCTCTCTATATCATTACAGGGAAATATAAACATTGATGGTTTTTTACTTACCTCTGCAAAGTACAAAATTATACAGACAATAGTAAATAAGATGACAGTGTATATACCAGCCAAAATGAACAATAAAAGAAAAGCTTACGTGTGTGAGTTATATGTGTAAAATATCGAATGCCACTTTCATTAAATATATTTGTGGAAATCACTGTGGCTTTCCTTTAAAGAAAATAAATGTTTACTGAGGACATTAAAAACAAATAGCTTTAATAAGCAGAAATCCCTAGTACAACAAGGCTTAGGTTATGAATAGTCAGTGTTGTGTACAAGTTTGTTCTGGAGGACTAGCTTCTTAACTTCAGTTTTTAAAGGGATTCTGCAAAATTGAGCTTTGTTTTTTGGCATTGTCTCATTTTTTGAAAAGTTCACATTTGTGATAGAGTACCCTTTAAGTAGTTTATCTCAAATTTTCTTTAGAATTCAGTTTTAAGAAGGCATTTAAAAAATTATTTTCAGGAAGGTTGGACCTGAGGTCAATGATGCTAAACATATTTAGCCTTTGACTTCATTGGCTGTGCAGAGGTATGTTTGGTTGCAGTGTAGTAATCAGTTGTGTGAATGATAAAGTAGATAGAACAGAAACCTTAATTCTGTTGGCTTGGCAGGTCTTGCAGGAATAAAAAGCAGTAAAAAGTTTAGTTTGTCACTAAAGTCAGTTGTTGTAACTCAAAATACTTACACAGCAGCTCTGACTGCTCCTTGGAAGAGAGAGCCATTTTTAGTTACTTCTTTGAGTATGCCCATACCTTAAGGAAGGAAAGGAAACTCTTTTCAAGGTGAATCTTCTGGAGTTTCTAGGGGTTTCCTTATTCCAGTGGGTATCTCTGAAGAAAGAATGCTTAGGCCTTTTCTCTTCTGCCATGGTTATATTAGTACTGTATTCGGGTCTTAATGTATGTGCGTCAACAGTAATTTGTCTAAGGAAAATCCAGACTATTTCTCCATGAGCATGAATGGAATTGAAGCTTTGAAATAGATTTACAGAAAGCATCCTGACAGGAACCTTAATTATTTCTTAATACTTTAGGTGGATTATTGCACAATACACTAAATATCATTGCTTTGAATTAATAAAATATAGGTGCCTACCCAGGACCCCTGTCTTATTGGCTAACGTAAGAAGTAATGAATCATGTAACTATTTAATCCATCAACCCTCCCTGTCCACGCTTTATACAGCCTATTGATTGAATGATGCAATTTGTAGTTTGCTTTAAAGATTACGACATTTAGGCCCTCACCGACTCAGATTGCTCAATCCAAAGACAAGGGCCTCCCACAGCATGTCATGGCAGCGGGCATCAATCATATATATCCAGTGTGCCACGAGTCAAGCAACTCTGTTGATTTTAACTGTGGGGGCATGCTTACATGAAGAGAGGCAAACATGTTTGGTAATCATTTAGGACTTTATAGGTATAAGAGATGGAATTTCAATATTTCATTCTCTTTTCTGTTTGTTAGCACCAGTGAGATTGCTTTAAAACTGAAACTAAAACAAATATACCTATTTATACTCATGAATTTGTAGAATTTCATGATCATTTTGATATCGTCACCCCACCATAATCTGAGCCCCATCTTCCCTCTGTGCAGTAATTCATGGTACATAGTGGTCAATAGGTAAGGGGATTGTTAGCCCCTTACTAAAACTCAGTGGGTTTTGGCAGGGTAGGGGGTTGGCTAAATCCCAGTTCCAAAAAAGGGGAAGAGGAAAGGATTGATGGAAAATCAGGACTCTGAGGTGGACAATGCCCAGGAATAATAGGAAGAAGTTAGTGCTCCAGGTCAGCCTAATTGACAGGGTGGGCAGGCTAATGAGGGAATTAGGAGAACAGAGGGTCATGTCCTCCATGTGAGCTGGGTTTGCCTGGGCCACTCAGAGTGGGACCAAGCTTAAGGAGAGAGCAGGGGTCCAAGCTGAGTTGGAGAACAGAGCTGGGACAGCCAAAGAGAACCAGAGAAACAGCCCAGAAGTAGATCCTGTGCTGCGATGAGAGTTGCAGCCATGGAGTCTGAGGTACTAGAGAAGCAGGAAGTGGAGCTGGAACAGTTTAGAGGTGGGTGTGGCGAGCAGCTGGGAGAATGAAGGGGGCTCCCATCATCCTCCCACAGTGGGGACACCACAAAAACTCAACCTATGATACACTGAGTCGAGCTACAGTATTCACGTAACTGGAGTTGCATATCTTTGGTCAACTTTCGCCCTTAGCATAGACCTGGCCTGAGTGGACACGAAGATTAGTTGATTGTAACACTGAGAAATCTTGCACTTCTATGGGCCCTGCTGTGTCTGTTCTGGGCCAGATTGTGACCGCCTTACATAAGTAAACTAATTGAAATCTATGGAATTTCCCAGATGAGTACATGCTCACCAATATGACTTAAGGGCTCACAATCTGGCTTCCCTTTAAGGTTCTCCATGCAGCACCTTTTGTGAAGAATAAATCCACTCAATAAAATGAGAAGAAACATTCTGGGTTTTTTGTTTGAAATGATAGGGGCTGTGATAAATGTGGGTTGTCTTGTGTCACAAAATGTGGTTTATGTATTGGATCTCTGAAGGCTTTTTTAGATGAACAGTGTATTGCCAGCTGGCGTGTGTACCTATAGTTCAGTAGCGTGCTGTGTACTAAAGCTATGTCTACGTTACAATTTATGTCGGCATAACTGATGTCGCTCAGGGATGTGAATAAGCCACGTAAACTAATATAAGCACTTATGTACACAGTGTGATCTATTGAGGACTATTTTGGAATTACAAGCTGTCACAGTAAAAGTAGGGGCATCTCCTGACTGATTTGTAAGCTAGAGAGCTCTGAAGGGAAGGAGGTGATTTGGGTCAGTTTGCAGCTAACCAACCCAAGAGTGAGGTGAGTTGTGTTTTGCCTTTCTGTTTTTCTATGTTATTGTTTTGAATAAGAAATTAAGAAATAATGTAGTTGCAATCTTCCGACAAGAATATTTTGTTTTTGTTTTTTAATCTAACGTGTGTGTGTGTGTGTGTGTGTGTGTGTGTGTGTGTGTATATATACAGCCTCTTCCCGACTTATGATCCAGTTACTGACCAAGCAATTGGTCGTAACTCGGTTTGTTCGTAAGTCGGACCCCATAGAGTTACACACGACCGCGCTGTTCGTAAGCGCGGATCGCGTTCGTAAGTCGGGGTCCGCCATTTATGACAGCTTTGGTCGTAACTGCGAACGGTCGTAAGTCAACCGTTTGCAACTCGGGGACCGGCTGTGTGTGTATATACATATATATATATATATATATATATACACACACATATATAACAGGGGGTTCTGAAATAAATAAATAGAGCTTTCCAGACAAGAGGAGCCAATGACCAGCGCATGACAGTCTCTAGAAACAAACTGAAATCAGGCTGGATTCCAGTAGCTCTTGGGCTTCCTAAGAGGATGTAAGTTGGTTCGATTCTGCTTTTGCAACTGAAGAGGAAAGCCTATGTAACTTGTAGTGAAGTGTAAAATTAGATTAGATTAGATTAGGTATGTGTGTTGATGGTTGAAGGTTTTTAAAACGTCTTTTATGTAATGGCTTGTTTCAGCTGCTAAAAAATGTTTGAAGAAGGCTCTTGGTTAATAGCACTGGTCACAGGTTCCCAAAGGGAGGAAATGCAGGTACTCCAAATCTGGACTGTCCTGAAGATGGATAACAGTTAGTAATAGAGGGGATAACTAGGCCCAACTAAAACTGGAAGAAACCCAAGCTTCCACCCTGAGACAAGTAGGAGGTGGGTACAGACGGTGGGACCAGAAAGGAGACACAAGTGCAAGCTAGCCTTGCAGCTACAGCCATTTTTAAAACATTTTCTGAAATACTGGAATTTTCCCACGTTTTTTCTATTCATCAACACACTATCAAGCCAATCTAAGAGAGTGAGATGCTGAAGTGGCCTGTATTTAAGTACATGTTTAGCTATGCGAATATATTATTTTCTGTAGAAATGTAACAGGGTGGCTTGCCCAAGGGCTGGAGAGCCTGAGGCTAACTCAAAGCTAATTATAAGATGTGCCTCACCTGAAGGGAATCAGGTAATTCAAATAGAAAAGCAGGACGCTGCAACGGTACTGTGGTGGAGAGAAGTAGTCAGGGAGTCTAGAGGCAGGAGGCCTGGTGGCAAGCAAAGGAAGAAATTGTGTTGAGCCTGAAACTGATGAAAGATTTGGTTTGGTTTGGGACCTTTCTTGAGTTTGGACCTAGAAGGAAACTGGAAGTTGTGTTAGTTCTGAAAGGGGCCCAGGTGAAGGGGAACTAGAAGTGGATGGAGGTCATGGTAATGCAAGACACAATGCAGGAAAGAAGAAATAACCTTTTGAATGAATATTTATAATACAAACCATGTGCTAAGTGTTATCATGCCTCACATTAGGTTCATACTAAAAGTTAGGGTGTCTGTGTATATTTTGTAACAGAAATTGCTTCATGGCATGTATGTGAGAGAATAACAATGCAAGGCCAATGAAACTACTTAGGTGGGAAGCTCTCTCCTTCTGTAGTTCCAAGACTCTAGGGTGTACTTTTTTAGACTTATAGGTGGAAAAAACAGTTCCTAGTACAGGTTGAACCTCCTTGGTCCAGCACCCTTGGGACCTGATCTGTCCTGGATGAGGGATTTTGCTGGACCGGCGTGGTCATTTCTGGCTGCCCTGCTGCCATCCTCCACCAGCTGTGGACCAACTGCTGCCCTCCCAGCTGGCTCCCCCTTCTTGCTGTCCTGTCAGCCCCTGCTGCTCTACCTGCTGGCTCCTCCCCCTGCTGTCCTGTCAGCCGCGGCTGCTCTACCAGGGTATGTCTACACTTGCCCCCTAGTTCCTCATTGCAGGCGGAGTAACATTTAATTCGAGAGAAAGGTTTTGGATCAGACTACCGTGTCTACGTGCAGCAAGTTAAATTGGGCAACCGGCATTTTAAAATGGCGACCGGCCGCGAATATGCTAATCAAGCGCGGGATATTTAAATCCCGTGCTTCATTAGCAACTTTGTTATGCTTCATTTGCCTCCCTAGTCCGAACTAGGGGGCAAGTGTAGACATACCTCCAGGCAGCCCCGCCAGGCTCCTGCTGTTGCATTCAGCCCTGCTCCTTTGCACACTGGGCTCTCAGTGCTGCACTATGCAGCCCCGCTGCCTCTACGTGCCAAGTTCCTACTGCAAAGCCTGGCTCCTGCTGCTGCTCCAGGCTGCTCCGCAGCCCTGCCGGGAAGCCCAGCTGCCACGCATAGGGTTTCCGCAGTCTTGCTGGGAAGTCCAGCTGCCATGTGTGGGGCTCCTGCAGCCCTGCTGAGAAGCCCTGCTGCCGTGGTGCTAGCCCTTCACTGGGACTCTCTGTGCCAGACCACAGATGTTGCTGGACCAGAGAGTCCCAGTTAAGAGAGTTTCAGTCTGTAGTGCTAGTAGTATGAAGACACAATTACTGTTTTGAATTTTCTGCTTAGGTTTAGATCCAGTACACACTGAAATCAATCAAAATTTTTCTATAGCTGGACTCTGGATCAGGTCTGCAATGTCAAATGGTGTATTAGGAACTTTATAGACACATACTTAGGTTCCTGCCCCAGGCAGGAAAAATAGACAAAAGACAATAGACAAAAGGTCATGGTGAGGTGAAAGAGAAAGGGGTCCGAGTTGAGGAGTGATTGGTGAGAAACTCTGTCCATTTCTTTTCCTCAGCTGCTCTTTAGCTTTAAGGGGCAGCTCTGTAAATGGACAGCGAACCTTATGTGACATAAATCCTGGGAATTAGAGCATCAGAGAAGACTGGAGGGGAAAGAGGAGAATAAGTCTTCAAGTACGTAAAAGGTTGCAATAAAGAGAAGGAAGATAAATGGTTTTCCTTATCCACTGAGGACAGGACAAGAAATAATGAGCTTAAATTGCAGCAAGGGAGCTTTAGGTTACACTTTAGGAAAAATGTTTTAAATATAAGTCCGGTTAAGCCCGGGAACAAATTACCTAGGGAATTTGTGGAATGTCTGTCATTGGAGGTTTTTAAGAACATCTTAGACAAACACCTGTCAGGGGTGGTCCAGATAATACTCCTGCCTTAGTGCTGGAGACTCCACTAGTTAATCTATTGAGGTCCCTCCCAGTCCTCCATTTCTATGTTTTTATTAACTGTACTATCTGTTCTGCCTCGGCTTCTGTTGTTTTCAATAGTGAGTGTCTACAATTGCGTGTATGCTGTTGAATGTATCCTTAAAGAATCCTGGAGGAGCATTTCCATGTTTTATCTATTCCTCTTTTTTTCACAGAGCAATATTTTATATCTGGCTTCCAAACTGCAGGTCACAGAAGTTCCAACTGGACTGACCTGCAGCATTCAGCAGCATTATCAACTTGTCCACTGCTTATTGGGATCTTAGAAGACATTCAAGGGTAAATTAGCACTGAATAACAGCACAAATCACTGAGAGCCAGGACCGGTGGCTGTAAACACATCTTATAGGACTGGGGAAAACTTGGCCACACCCATGACAAGTGGACATCCAACTAACTAAAATCTTGTTGGACCAAAGAGCAAATTAGAGAGGTTCAACCTGTATTTAAAGTTGAATTGAGGCCTGAGTAATAAAAAATGGGTGTCTTAACTTATAAAAATAATCCTAGCTATAAAGAAATGAGTGAAAGCCCAACATCTGTCTACTTTCTGTGCCATCGCTTGTAAAGCTCAACAAGCAGGTATTTATTTGGAACAATGATGTTCACCATTATTGCTGGCTCACAGATGAACCATTTTGGATGTCGAGAGTATAAATTAATTTCCCAGTTCCCACACTGATTCCGAACAAATGGTTCTGGAATCTGAGTATTTCATGTCTTCTGTTATACAACTGCTGTCCAACAGCAGAACTAATTAATTGTCATGACTGTGGAAAGGAAACCTCTGTGCTCATAATGGTAAGCTATCTGATTAGAGAAATATTCCCAGATCTGTCCTTGTATTTTGAATTGTCATTCAGCTCACATAAACATCGAGACACATAATTTATAAATTCTCAAAAAATAATCACTGGGAACACATTTCATTTAAAGCTTTTATTATTAATATTGAAGCTAATATAATAGTGGAATGAAATATACTCCAGGTAACAACCTGTTTGTGCCTAGCTGGAGATAAATTATTAAAACTGAACAAATACAGCCATTGGATTTAATACAAACATATTCCAGATTTATGATCTGGAAAAAATTATAGCCTTTCATGACAGCCTTATATTAACATTTTGCCATATTTTACAGCATTGTTTTAATATTCATATACACCGTATTAATGGCACTAGGTACTTGTACATCAAAATGCATATAAATAACTAGGCCTGAATTGAGTATAAAATAAAATTCTTATTTTTTCCCCTAATGTATGTGCTTTGAAACTCAGTAGAAGCAAATTTTCCATAAATTATCTCCAAACATAACTGAAATTATAACTTTCCTCGATATAAACAGGATTGTTCCCACTTTTTGTGCACTATGATGAAGAGGAAAGGCAGATCAAATGTTTCTAGCTCTGGCAATTACACCCACACATATTGTAGTGGGAGTGATTTATTACTTACCATTCTATTAACTAAACCTGAAGTAGCAAGCTAATGAAACAGGAAGTTCTGGATTCAGTCCATAACTGGACCAAATGACATAATAGTGTGAAGACTTCTCGACACCATATGCAGACTTGGTATTTAATTCAACTTCTCTAGCAAATCGGAAATACCATCCATGTAAACTCTAAAAACTAGATTAGACTTTAGTAACATGGGTGAAATCATTCAACGGTAGCAGACACTTAACATTGAGTAACTTTTTCATACAATTAGATGAAAAAGACCTTTCATTCCTTTGTCAGCACACACTTATTCCCTACATTGTTTTCTTTTATTCTAGAACACTAATAGTTTTAATGTAGCAACAGCCATATAGTCTTTAATATTTTGACTAAAGATTAAAATGTAATTTGGAGATTATCCACATTGTGAAGTTTCTCTTATTATAACAAACTATCATTTCTTGAGCCTCAACCCAGGCCAGTGTTATAGATGCTGTCTTGTAGTGTGCTGAATACTTTCGCTCAAAACTTGTTGCAAATGTGTACATTTCATGGATAGTCCCACTGAAGTCAAGGGGACTACGTGCATGCATAAAGACAAAGGATTAAGACCATTGCCCTGATTTGTTTTGGAAAAATATGAACCTTTGCCAGTGTTGTATGTTTTTATATATATATTTAGCTATAATTCTAAGAGCCCAATAAGCACTGGAAGTGTTGGTAATGCTGCTAGACAATATTGACCTCCCGTGGTTCGGCAAATTCTCTGGTTCGGCACCAGTCAAGTCCTGAGGGAGCCAGACTAGAGAAGTTCAACCTGTACAACTGTTTTCTATTATGGCTCAATTTTTAATACTGTCAGTCCTCAATGAGCCTGAACTCATTTGGCACTTTTCTTTTTTCTTCCTCCCTGCAATTGTTTTCTCCATTTTGCTAAATTATTTCTCATTTTCTCTTAGATTCAGTATGTAACCCACTTCCATTTCTTTTCCATTGCAGTTTATTTATATGGCGTGTCTTTACCTCTTCTTGTGCAACACACATTGAATTTATCCTTCCTTCATTCTTCCCTTTTTCTCAAATATTCTTCACTTTTTTCTCTGCTCTTTCCCCCTTCTCCCCTGATTTTCTTTTTGGTGTCCTTCAATTTATTTCTTCTAAACCATCCATCATTCTCTTCCCCTTCTTTCCAACATTCTTTTCTTTTCTTTTCCTTCAGTAGCTTTTTTTTTCATTCACTGCCCTTCATGAAACACACGTGATGTCTCCATGATATTTAATTGACTCTATTAGATGATCTCCCAAAAATCATTATTCATATGGAAACCATTGAGATTATACATTTTCATAGAATAAGGCAGGATGAATTGAGTTATCCATAACACATAGCAGCAGAGTTCAAATCCAGTTCATTTTCAACAGAACTTATAGGAGGTCGGAGATTTTTTTTTTCATTATTTGGATGTACCACTTACTCCATTATTCAATATATGGTAGAATCTTTCAACACCAAAAAATGTTTTCCCTTCTTTACCTAAGCATTTCCTATGCTGTATTTGTAACTGCAAAACATTCTTTTTCTTACAAATTACTTTTTTTCTAACTATTAGTTTAGATGTCTACCCAGGTAAATAGGCAATTTCTCGGGTTAAACATTACTATCTAATGAATTTTTCTACTTTGCTGTCCAATATTGTCCTTTCTAGAGTGGCACTTTATCCTTTATAATGCTGCCCTCAGCAGTTTTAAAGGACAGAGAAGACTTATAAATAACAATTCATAAACCTTTCAACAGTGAGTCTGAACATACATAATAAAGAGGATGGAGACCTGGCACTCAGAGAAAGGGATTAAACTGTGCAATCAATGATAAAATTGCACAGTCAATAAATACATTCCTTAAAGTTCCATTGCAGGGAATACTTACTTCATGATAATGATAGTGCTCACCACAGATCAAAGTGATGATGACTGAATATTAATGCTATGTGACAAATATCTGCACATCTTTATCCATTCTTTAAATAATCTTCTCTTTTCTTTTTTTAATCAAAATTTGATTCATACAAACATTGCTAACTCTAAAAGTTTAGGAGAAAAATAGACTCTCTCATGTACTGTTGTCTGACCAGAAATAAAATACCTGCAGAAATAAAATACCTGCAGAAATAAAATACCTGCAACATTCGTTTTGAGGTCCATAGTCAATGAACAGATATAGTTGACACTTAAAGAAACAATAATCTGAAAGAACTGAGTACGTTTTTTTAACCAGATTGTTTTCCCTGTTTAGGAACAAAGAAAAGTTTAAATGAATGCATGTGTGAATGCCATACCCTTTTAAAAAAGAAATGTGGCTAAATAACACATAATTTACTTGTCACCACTGAAGTCCATCTCAGGCTGTGTCTACACTACAAAGAAAAGTCATAAAAACTGCAATTTGTGTATCTCTTTACGCTTTTCTTTTGAAAGAGGCTTTTGTTGGGAAAAAAACCCTCATTCGGAACTTCCCTTCTTCCTCATAAAATAAGGTTTACAGAGATGCTGAAAAAACATGTCTGCTTTTCCAAAAAATTTTTCAGAAAAGCAGACGCGTTCCTTGGATGTGGCAGAGCTTTTCCGGGATACCTCTGTATCCCGGAAAAGCTCTGTAGTCTAGACATACCCTCAGGGTCCTAACACATCAAACCACTTCTAGTGCTCATTCAGCTTCCAGTATTTTCAGTTAGAAATTGTTATTAGCCTCAGGTGAGACCTGAAGCTTGAAACAGATAGAATTAGGACATTTTCTGACCAGTCTGGTCATGTCCCTCTCTACTGGTCTTTTTCAGGAAGAGTAAAGTTTTGCTTATCTCATTGTGCTGGTGCTATGTTGTCAGCTGGTTTCAGTATCAGGTGAAAAACTGATGGGGAGAGAGAACAAGAGGAAAATAATGGGAGATGGAAAGGAATATGCAAGGGAGATGTGTACAGATTAGGATATCTGTGTCTCACTTTGTACAGGGATAGAAGCAATCAATTCTTGAGCACCTTTGAAGTGGGAAAGCCTTAGCATGTGGAAGATTTGAATAGAGCAACTGGTAGCAGCTCACCAAGGAAGCGTCAGATCTGAAACTCCCCTAATAAGAACATAACACAGAATTGAGTTAAGCTAAGGAGAGCAGGAGGAGACTTGAGGGTGGAAACAGATGAAAAGGGTCCTTCTTTGTGAAGTGGAAAGATGTGATTTGTTGAATGGCAAATGAGTCTAGGATTTCACCACTGAACTTTTTAGTTCTGATTCAGAATGAACCCTCTCCATTATTTTAGGTGGATTGATCATTTAGTTTTTTAATCCAGTGACTATGTAGAATGTTCAAGAAGAACAATAACAGACAAAAGCTGAAAATAAAAACTAGCAGCTCTAACTTCTAGTAACATTTTTTATTGTTGACACTGGGAGTGAAGCGCTCCTAGGATATCACAGGTAAATTATCCTGCCACTTTCATGTGTGCAAATATGCTCATAAAAATGCAGGGCTGACAGCAAATGCAGTATAAGTTTTCCCTCCCACGCAGCACTGTCAGTGCACCTCAGTTCCAATGTGGAATGGCTCTTTATCTCAGTCCTGAGCTTCTCTTGAGCAGAGTTTGCCAATCATACAGAATTATTATTCCATATCACGTGCTGGGTTTTGTAATGTGGACAAATGTCCTCCCTAGAACTAGAATAATAAAATCAAACTAATTTTCTGTTTGTTTGTTTTTTAAGTTGCCAATGATAAAAAGGCTGGTGCATTCCTTAAAATGCCAGATCAGCGGGTAGAAACATACAATAACCATATAAATCAAATACTTGAGCACACTATTAGATTATTTTCCCCCAAACAAGTCTCAAATAAAGGAATGAACAGTCAGACTGGAGCAGCTGTCAGACATAAGTGGAACATGATGGGACAATTTTGGCTTGCTAAGTAATGAGGTGCTGTAAGAAAACTAGTAAGGATGGATCACTTGGACTAAGAACAAAGCTGAATTTAATAGTGTTTTTTGTGCACGGTGGGAAGAATATCACCAAACAATGGTCAGCGTCTAAAGTATACTTAAATCTGGGCTATCTGGGCCATCACACTATAAAATATACATGCCATTGGAGATATCGATGTAGGCATGTGCCCACAAAAATCATCAAGAAGTTCTTTTAGCTCTATCATCTTAAGGATTTCACTGTAGTCAATCTCCTTAATAAGGCTAAGGGAGTTTGCTACTTGAACTGAATACATTGGAGCCATTAGTTGCAGAAAGCAAGCTTTTATTTTTGCTATTCAATGCACCCCACAGGAATCCATTGTCTTTAAGGGAAAGAACCCCACATTTGTTATCTCTTCAACCTATCACCTTGTTCTATGTTTCCATCAGCCTTGAAGGATGTGTCAGGGTATGATGGTGAAGTATGGTTCTGTAGAGTATTTGATGCCCAGAGTGACATAGGCATGAGCAGCTGCAGTTCAGAAACCTTAAACAGAAAAAAAAAAAAGGTTGGAGTCTTAATTTTTCTCACTTCCTCTTAAACAGTTTACTGCAAAAATCTCCTTAGGAAGTGGAAGGTGATGGCAAAATGAATTAGTTTGGTACTTATTTCTCAATAATATGGACTGAGCCCCTTTATAGAGGTCAGCTACATAGATTTTTGAGAGGCCATCATTTAATGTCCATAGTGCTAAAACATGCTTGGGCTATGACCTCTGTCATCCATGGCTAGCATGAATTGCTTGCCCCTGCAATTTTATGGTGACACCAGTACTGCTTAACAAAAGCAACAGAGTGCTGAGGCTGGCTGTCTCTCAGCTGGGATTTTCCAACTGCAGTGCAGTATTTTAAATGATTTATTCATGCAGAACGGCAGCTGAACAGGCTGGAGCATAGAATGCTATTACCTTACACCACATTTATTTGGCTGGCAAAGTGGAAAAATGATGGCTGCCTAAGGGTTAATATTTGCTGCTCCACTGGAGGAGGCTGAAGGTGATGTAATGCCATATGTTGCATTATAAAGATGAACAAAATTGCATGTGCTTTTTTTCCCAGAGACTCTCCATTATCTTATACTTCCCACCATAGAAATTCATTGAGCTATTTCATTCAACCCATAAAAAGAACCTCTTTTTCAGCAATGTGGAGAGGTGGGCACATAAAATGGAGCCTGAGCTGAGCCTGAAAAGGCACTAAGCTTTTTGGAAAAAAGTATATTCATGAGCATTTTCTAAAAATGGAAGATGTCTCAGCCTTGGGGCTATATTAACTTATCTGCCAACCATTTACTGATGGAGTTGCTGGAGCATGTAACAATACATTACTATTCATCATGCCTGTGTAACTGTGGCATCAGGGTAGCATTCACCCAACTCACAGGCATTGTTTTGCCATTGTTTTAATAATGCATATTGGATTAATTGAGTTTTACGAAAGAGAACATAAGCTCTGTCGTGGACAGTTCAAGATCTAATAAAAGTATTATGTACCCTGCATGGCATTCGCACAACAAAAGCCTGCAAAACTTGAGTTGGACCTCTGTTATAAAGCAGGGAAGCTGCTGATTAAGAACAGGCTTGTCTTATATATGAGGGGCAATATCTTACAGGGACCTTAACCAGTCCTTCAACAGATTGAAACCGATGTGGACTGCAGAATTTATGCCTTTGATAGACCTCAGGTATTTTTTCAGACAGCTAATTTCCATTGACAACAAATCTCATTTCATCCTCCTACCATACATATGTGTGAGAGAAATTCTTCACTGATTATATTTTTGGCAGGTGTTCTTCCACTACTTACATTAAATGAAATGCCCACTCAGGAGAGACAGGCCTGGCTTTCATTGGTCATATTTTGTTTTCAGTCTCAGTGAGCCGGTGTCATCTCCTGAAATTGTGAAAACTATGCACTAGTTCAAAAGTTTTCCTTGATGGCAACACTTACTTTCTTAAAACTATTTTCAGCATTGTTTTCATTTATCACCAAAACACCAGGAAGGGCTCATCTAGACTATGGTGAAGTGCCGAAAGAGGACATGCAAATTCTGTGGGAATTTGCATATCTTCTTCCGATCTCACTTTCAAAAGCGAAAGTAGTCGGGATGCAGTTTTTTTGGCCTCCCCTTTTTCGAAAAGCCGCATAAACCTCATTTTTTGAGGAAGAGCAGCTTTTCGAAAAAGGGGGGGTTGCCAAAAAAACCCACGTCCCGACTACTTTCACTTTCAAAAGCTCTGATTTCAAAAGTGAGATCGGAAGAATTTGCATATCCTCTTTCGGCACTTCGGCATAGTCTAGATGAGCCTTTGAGAAGAATTATCCATCTGTGAATTCAGGGACTGGAAATATATGTCTACAGAATATTAACTAATTCCAGTGGTAATATACTTTTATGATATTACTTACAAGTGCACTGTTAAAGCCTACAGACACAAAGAGAGAGAAAATGGTTGTCTTTTGAGCATCAGATATTGGGAGTTTGTTTATTTTTTGTTCGCTGCTTCACAAGAAGTATATCTGCAATATGAACCTTAGAACACTCAGTTCAGCCTCTAATGTAATGAGCAGCATTTGGTTGAGTTTATCCCAGCTCTTAGAAGCATTCCTCCACTATAATGGCTGTTATAATGGGTAGCTGATTACTATGGGAGGAAATACAAAATGGAGCTGTAAAAGCAGAAAATAAAAACATTTAGCACTATGTACTCTTTCTTGATATGTTTTGGGTAGCACAGGAGGAAAGTAGCTAAGGCCACATCTATACTTACACACTGGAAATCAATTTTCTGGCATTAAATTTAGTGGGTCTAGTAAAGACCTACTAAATTTAACACTGAGTGTGCCCTGGTCGACACTGGTACTCCTCACACTTGTGAAGAGTAAGGAAAGCTGACGGGGGCATTTACTCTCATGAACCTCCCACTGTGATGATGGCACCAAGCTTGGCTTAAGATGTGTTGGCTCTAGCATTGTTATTTACATAGCTGGAGTTTTATACCTTAAGCTGACCTTCTGGGTCTAGTATAGATGTGGCCCAAGTGTCTAGTCCAAAGACTACTGAAGTCAAAGGCATTGGTTCAGGCTGCCCCTAATTCTTGTCCTAAAATAACAGCCTTTGCTTCTTTGACATATCTGAACAGTCCCTGTCAAATGTACAAGTAGAATCTTACTGAGCAGCAAATTCCTTCCCCCTAAAATTTAGGCAAGCTGAAGGAGAAATCCATGAGGTAATAATCCTGCCTGAGACATCATCCATGTTATGTGACTTCTCTTTATGGAGTGACACAATGCAGTTAGTCTGTGGCAAGACATCCGCCAGCCCTCCCACAGCTGAGGGTTGCAGACAGTGCCTTTCCCATAGTCACTGATACTGTAGGAGCTGTGGAGAATACTTGCATGGAAGGGGCACATGGAATACTTGCATGGAAGGGGAGCTTCAGATGAGATATGAACTCAATGAGATCTTTACCTATAGCTTCAACGAGGCTAGGAAGGTTTCCCATCTTGAACCACTGTGTGACATTGAGGCTTCTTAGCGAAGGATCATGTGTTCTCTGCAAACCTCTCTCACCTAAGACCTGACAAACTCACTACACCAAATACATTCCTTACAGGATATTTATCCATAAAGAGTAACATACCAGGAGCTGGAGAATGCCTGGAACTTGTTAAGATTCATAATCACTGTGAGATGTATGGGTGGATATTCTTAAGGAACAATGTATTTATACTGAAAGGAAGCTTTATGGACTTGAGTAAAAATTAGCCACCAGTGGACAATATTTCTTGGTGATGGCCAATTCAGGCAAGAGGAAACTGTTATCCCACCCAATTTAGCCGGTGATGCATTGCAAGAGTTGATGGTTTAGGCTTGTGCAATATTAAAACTTTCAACAGAAAAACCATCAGAGGCAAAGGCAAATAATTGAGGACACATTTAAAAAAAAGAAAAAAAGAAAATTGCAAGACGGGGATTGGCTCTGCTTCTGAATGGGAACTGTTACTGCCTCCGTGTAACACTAAGCACTCTGCCACTTGCTGAGGAAATCCTTTGGGGGGTTGTGGTTTTTCAGAACATTTGGATCATGGTTCTTTTAAAACCAAATAAAATGTGGGTTGGGGGGACATATTAATGGTTGCCATTCTTATCTAATAAAGTAATCACAGACCCAGGTTTGTGATTTACAATTTTGTTTTGTATTGCAATCATTGATTTGATCGCTTTCTCTAATTTCTATTTAAATCTTTACTCTTTCTTAAATAAACCTGCTTTTGTTTTATTATAAATGCTTACAAGTGCTGTGTGGTTTACAGGGAGAATAATTTATGGTAAAAGAGGTCAACTGGGGTACACTGCACTTTTGGGGCAGAGGGTCTGGAATTCCTATGAGTAGTCAGTGTCAGTGACTGGATATCACAAAGGAACAATTCAAGAGGACTGGGGTGCACCTATGGTTAATCTGCAAGGTGAAAAAGAGGGCTGTCATAATCCAGAGGAGATTGCTTGAGGGGCTGAAAGTCTGGTGATGTCAAGGAGCTCACACCCAGCCAGACACCAGCAAGAGTCCCTCACACTGGAGGAAGGCCCTAATGGGGTGACTCGCAGTAGCAGGTGTCCCAGAAACTGTGTCACACTCCTTCTCCTTCAAAAAATACTGTAGTTGTTGTAGCTTTTTAGTCTGGAAATTATGAAAGAGAAGAGAAGAAAGAGGTAACCTCACTACAAGCAAACAATTATCTTAATCAACATCAATGACTACAGCCCTACCAAATTCATGGCCATGAAAATGCTTCATGGACTGTTAAATCTCTTCTCCTCCCTTGAAATCTGGTCTTTTGTTTGCTTTCACCCTAGTGATGGCTCTTCTTTTAGAGCTGGGCCCCTGGCCAGCAGCTGCTGCTCTCCAGTTGCCTAGCTCTGAAGACAGCACCACCATAAGCAGCAGTGCAGAAGCAAAGGTAGCAGTGCTGCAACTCCCTAAAATAACCTTGCACCCTACCCACATCTCCTTTTCATGAAGACTCCTACAATTACAATGACATTTCAGATTTAAATAGCTGAAATAATGAAATTTATTATTTTAAAAATCCTGGGTGTGTCTACACCGCAGGGCTTAACCTGAAATATGCTATGCAAATTGAACTATGTCAATTGCATAGCTTATTTTGAAATTGGAAGCATCTACACAGCACTTATTTCAAAATCGAGCATTCTTCCTCCGACTTCCCTTACCCTTCATACAATGAGGGTTACAGGAATCGGAGCAAGAAGTCCTCCAGCTTGACAGTATTTCGACATTATTTCAAAATAAATGCTTGCTATGTAGACATGGAATAAGTTATTTCACAATAACGCTAGTTATTTTGAAATAATGTTGCTGTGTAGACGTACCCCCTGTGACCATGAAACTGACCAAAATGGACTGTGAATTTGGTAGGTACCTTTCAATGACGGAAGAAAGATGCATTGTTTAAAGATAATTTTAGCTGGAAAAAGGAGCAGTGGAAATGGGACTTGATAAAATTAGCACAGCAAGGATTGAAAGAATTGTCTTCAAACAATTCCACTCTGACTCTAAAAGAAGCAAAGGTTTTTGCAAATTGAGCTTTAACTCAATTTTGTTCTTAAATGGGAAGTGGCTGTAAGGTCACTAATAAATTCAGACTCCTACTAACCAATAATACAAACCAGGGATTTTGACATTTTTCTGTGACTTGTTGAGTAAGATACAGTGGTTCCTATAGCATTGTTGAGATTAGAAATTATTAAGCAGCTATTTGAAGTGAAATGCTACATAAATATTACAGACAGCTATGATTAGTCAATATGTTGCTGCTAGGGAACATCAGACAATGGATTCTTGTATCACGGCTACTTGAAGAATATTCCTTTTCCTTGTCACTGTGAATAATTTATTAAAATTGTAAAGAATACTGCTAAGCTATTTTAATTTTTGTTTTTCTATACTATTGTTCGCTTCTGTCATCTATTACAAAATACATTTTTCTCTTATGATGCCCAAATTCACTCCATTCTTTTGATAGAATGTGTGTGGGGGAGGGAGGGAGAGGGAGGGAATAAAAGGAAAAAATCTATTAAGAACGTAGCACCTTCTTCAGCCAAATTATATCTACATATCTCTTTAATCATTTGATGTCTTTACGCTGAATGAGAGTAAATAAATTTCTATCCACATCCAGACCACAAAATAGCACAGGGGAAATTCTGACTTTAGATGTATTGTCCTTTTTTACAGGCATGTGAATGCATTTTATATTTAGGACATTAGAAAAATAGATTTAATTGGATACACAGGAATGGTAGGAAGAAACTGACCTTGTTTGATCAGTGATTTGAACTGGGTCAAGGCTTCAAAGCCAAATATCCCTATCACATGACAATTATCCTACTCCATTGACTTCAGTAGTTACTATTACAAGAAGCACTCAGTTTTAAAAATGCTTAAATAGAACAAAGTGTGAATTATAAGCATAACACTGATATGAAGAAGAACGCAAAATATATTATAGAGTTACTACTTTATATGAAACTGTCCACACAGGAGTTAAAAGTAAAGGCTTTAAGCAGAAATCCTCACTGCGTGTGGACTGGTTGATTTATAAACCAAGCTAACATATGTAGGTATAAGGAAACATGGTCCCCTCTTTTGGGTCAGAAGACCCTTTCAAAGTGTAATGAACAGTTGAAATAGCTTCCTCTGTTATAAGCCTAGCTGGATTGGCACAGAATAAGTCAGTATTTCTTAAAATGTTCCATGGACCTCCATTGGGAAAGCCGCTAGTGGGCCCACACCACTTTGTTTACTGAAAGGGACCACAGCCATGGAGTCTTGCACTCCCATTGGCTCTGGTTCACCATTTCTAGTCAAGGGCAGCCAAGAGAAGCGGTGGTCCAGGCAATGACATCTCTTGTGGTTCCACTTGGCTGGAAACGGTGAGAGCCAGAGCCAGTGGGAGCTGCGAGGCTCCATGGCTATAGACCCTTTAGGTAAACAAAGTGGCACAGGCCCGTTACCTGCTTTTCTGAGGTGGGCCTGAGGAACAGTTTGAGAAACTCTGGTGTAAGTGATGGGGGAAATATGGGAGAGAAAGAGGACAGTTCGTTCAACATACAGAGCAGATCGCTCGGGTTTACCTCCAGCTAATTCTTTCTGAGAGACCGTTCTAATACAAAAGTGCTTCTTAGTTTTATTTGGAGCAAGTTTTGATGTTCAGAAACAATATATGTGCACTTGGCAAGCAATCAGAGAAACTGCTGGAGGTCAAATCACTATGGTTTAGTTGCAGTTCTGCATTCTCGTATATCTCACATAATCTGGCAAGAATGTTATTTTACTTCACCAAGTAAAGTATATTCCCTGTGATTTTTGTCAGTATGCTTATAATTATACAATTGAAGTACATTAATTTTATAAAAACATTGAAATTATTGTGCCCCCAAATGACTAAAACAAATCACATCCACAGGAACACTTCCTACCTAGCCAAATAGTAATGATATGAAGAGATTAAATGTATTAAAGTAGGTTTGCCTATCTTAGTATTGAGATTTCAAAGAATCTCCCAACACTCTCATAATTTCCTATTTTAAACTGGTTTAAAAATTAGGATGAAAAATTACTCAAAGGACTAAATTCATAACTGACACAAATAATTTCAGTTCCACTGAAACCTATGAAGATGAACCTGCTTTTGCTACTCATGAATTTGGCCCAGAATGACACCTCAAACAGCTTTGTTTAGCAACATCAGACAGGGTACGTCTACACTTGCACCCTAGTTCGAACTAGGGATGCAAATGTACGCGACCAAAATTGCTAAAGAAGTGGGGATTTAAATATCCCATGCTTCATTAGCATAATCTTGCCCATGCACTATTCCAATCGCCAGCTGATTCGAACCAGGAAGTGCGCTCTGGACCGCCTTAGTTTGAATCAAACCCTTTGGTTCGAACTAACGTTACTCCTCAAAAAATGAGGAATTACAGCTATTCAGGAGTTACAGTGAAAACTCCATCTGACTGATATCAAGAATACATGACACAGAAAGACATTGAAAAGGGAAAAATTCAATGCTCTCCTGTACATTCTTTGAGATTAAATCCTTAACGGTAAATGTCTTAATTTTGAGAAACTTGAAGCAGGTCACAAATGTTGTTTTAATGATGTTTTTAGTTGTATGACTTATTATTAATTCAATATATTTCTCTATATTTGGTTAGATATTTAACGGTCTTCATTTTTCATTATATATTAAAAACTTGGATAGTAGGCAGACTCTCTAGAAAACATGACCAGGGCACAAAGGAAGTCATAAATGGGTTGTTTATTTGCTTGTAAAGGTGTAGACGTTTGTATGAATAAGAATACCATCTTCAATGTACACAATCTAGGATAAAATGACAAGGGCATTAATCATTGTACTGAAGTGCACAAATGGATCACTTGCCTGGAGTTCCCTCTATTTTATGTTACATAATTAGGCACATGAAGGCTGTTCAGTAACCTAACGTGCAATGAGTTAGCAGTCTTGGTATGTTCTTGGAGAAATAACCACATCACAGAAATCACTCCACAAATCGCCATTAAATGGCATGATTATCTGCCTCAGGAGAAAAGGACAGTATTTCAAATCTACTATACATTTGAAGAGAGTCTCTTGTTTAAAAACTCCTCCAAATGGAAAGAGCTAGGACCACTAAATTTGGTGTACAGCTTCCTCTTATCATAACTTAAAACAAAGTAAGGGTTTGGTTGTGCCAGGAAAATGGGATGTGCCTGGACTAGGATTGTTTCTCGTAAAATCATACAAAAAAGAGATAGAATCACCAGGCAGGTAAAAGGGGCTAATTGGGGGCACCCTCCTATCTGGGACTGTGCTAGCCCCGAGTCTTTTACCTCAAGGTGTCCTATAAGGAGGATGGGGGAGGGGTTGATGCTGCCTCCTGCTCCAATTTGTATGGAAATATTGCTAACTGTTCCTCTTCATCAGGAAGTGAGGGGAAAGTGCCCAGTTTGATGCATTCGTCATTATGGCTGGGGAGTACAGGAGGCAGATGAATCTGGACCTGCTCCATTCAGGGGGACATGCACCATTCAGGGGGACATGCTTCTCACCTGGCCCCAAGCTGCTGCAGTGAGAGAGGGCTGGGTAGCCCTCTCTCCTCAGGGCAGCCTATATACTGAATCCCTCATCCACAGCCCAACCCCAGAGGAATAATTTAAATGAAACATGCACATTTTCATTTTATTTTGCAAAAAACCCAAAATTAATTGAGTTAAGAACCGAAGTACCTCCAGGTAAATCTTCTAGTAGTTGAGTAAATCTAGTAACGTGCTACCATTTTCTTCATTGCCCTGAGTACATGACTTCACCCAGAGTCTTTGTTTCCCCATATGTGAACTGGGGCCCAAATTTGTACAGTGTTTTGAGTTCCTTGAATTAAACATGCTATATAAATAGTACTGCCACTTTCTTTCATGAAGGTCATTCTAGATCATGCCTTAGGCATCTTTGTGTGGTAATATGGTGAACCTTCCAGTGACCCTGCCTGTGTAGTATGAGTTCTGTAGAAGAATAGAGGATTTATGTTTTCAGGGACACCAGTTAAGTGGTGTTCATGGGCACCAAATTCATCTCAATTTTTCTCAAGTTATAAAGGAATGGTGGGGTTGGATAAAGTATTTTGAATAAAATAAAAGAACTGACTTAAATTCAGAACTTGACCTACATCCTCAAACCTTTTGAACTTTGAAAAATTTGTTTTAGCTTTTCTCTTTTGAACTCGCAGTCAATCTCCTTTCTGTGCTTCTCTTCTCCCTGGTTTCAGCACAAGACTGCAGATAGCAGTACTGAAAATGCGCAAGACAGATTCACTTCTTGTATTTCCAAGACAAGTGGAAATAGGTCTTTCCATGGATCCAACAACAGAAGCCTGGTTTTTTTTTTCTTCTTCGGTATTTCCAATCTCATTCTATCTAGACCAAGGGAGTTCAGATAAATACGACTAAGCATTTCTGGGTAAAAGGCTTTAGCAAAGATCGAGCTCTATGATTTGCCTTTTACTAAAATTAGAATAGCAGTTTTTAGAATATTGTAGACATGGTAGGAATGACAGGACAGATTTCTGAAGGAGTGTTTACTGTATGAATCATCAGAACTATGTACCTACAAGTGGACATATGGGGCAATTAATTACTAATTGTGGGTGTAATCTGCTCCAGTGCAGAAAGCCAGCAAAAAGCATGTACACTGTTTAAATCCTCAAGACCTGTCATTTCCCATGGTTTCTTTCTGTAAAATCGTGAATTTCATTCTTTTTATATAAAAGCCTGTGTGTACGCTAGAAGTTCTTGTGAACACTTGCATTTCTTGCTGGTAAACATTTCAGGCTGCCTTTAAAAATTGTAACCACTATATCTAGAATCTATGGTTGTTGATCAAATGAATTATATATTTTACCATTTGTCTGAACTTGTCTGGTAACTGCATTTCCCTCAGCTAAAGAGTACATTGAGAAAACATAAAGGTTGTTCAGATTCCCATTCATGTCTTTTATTACGTTTCTTTAGTGTCATAAGTGATTTGGCTGCTGTATTTTTTTTCTGATGTTATCTGGAACAGGGAAATTAAGTACTTGTGGGCATTAGGGTCATGTGGCCATGAGTGCCTGTAAAAGAAATTCTGGATAGTTATCCACTGAAAAGGTATGTTCAAGGAATTTCAATGACTTTTTTGTAAAGGTTTTATCTTTGACCTTCAATACGACCGCTCAGAACAGTTTGTGTTTATAGCTGAGAAATAATACAGTTTCCAAATTATGTCTTAGCTTTTTTCCTCTTCAACCACAATTTGGTACCAGTGCTCAATGTGACTGTTTGCTGCAAATTGAACATCATAATTTTATTTTGCCTGGAACCTCGGCTGAGATACAGAAAACAAAAGGCATTGTTTTTTTCTGTTCCACAGTACTTAGTTCACCTACAGAGTGAAGTAAACCTAACATCCATTAAAGAGCTCAAAGTTGTCCAAGAGACATTACTCCTCCTCTTAGAGTACACACAGACAAATGATGCTGCCGCTGCTAATAATTAGCAGGCAGATGGTAGGTGATCAAGATTTCATTATCAAACACCAATTTTCTTCTTAAGGTGAAAAGATGACCATCTGTTCTCTAACATTATACGTAGGGGAGCTTACAACACTGGTTTAGTTAGTTAAAAATATAATAAGAAACTTCCCTTAATTAATTTACTTGTTACAATCAAACTGGATTATTCAAATTCTGTTAGCATTTCAAACGAAATAGAGGTGAAATTAATTATGTGGGATAATGCAAATGACACATCCTATATTATAAGCTATTGACTGAGTTTTATTTCGTTTATTCTCTGTTGCTATCAAAGGAGCCATCTCCAATTAAAAAAAAAAGACAACAAACATAAAAAGGGATTATATTAGTTTAATATCATTTATTAGTTTAAGTATCATATCATATTAAAGTGTCATTTAATATAATTGTTATAGTTTATAAAGGAACTGAATTCTGGAGCTTTTTTCCCCAATAAATTACTGATACTGATTACTGTTAGAAACAAGTATTTTTGTGAATGCTGTGGTAAATTAATAATTTAAGCCCTATTTTTCAAATGCTCATAACAGATTTTTTAAAATCTCCATTTTAGCCTGAAATCTGTCATAGAATCATAGAACCATAGAATCTTAGAACCATAAAGCTGAAAGAGACCTCAGGAGGTCATCAAGTCCAGCCCCCTGCTCTAGGCAGGACCAATCCCAATTAGATCAACCCAGTCAGGGCTTTGTCAAGCCGAGACTTAAATACTTCTAGGGATGAAGATTCCACTACTTCCCAAGGTAACCCATTCCAGTGTTTTACCACTCTCCTAGTGAAATAGTTTTTCCTAATATCCAACCTGGACCTCTCCCACCACAACTTAAGACCATTGCTCCTTGTTCTGCCATCCGTCACTACTGAGAACAGCCTCTCTCCATCCTCTTTGGATCCTCCCTTCAGGAAGTTGAAGGCTGCTATCAAATCCCCCCTCACTCTTCGCTTCTGCAGACTAAACAGACCCAACTCCCTCAGCCTCTCCTCATAGGTCATATGCTCCAGCCCCCTAATCATTTTAGTTGCCCTCTGCTGGACCCTCTCCAATGCGTTCACATCCTTTTTGTAGTGGAGGGCCCAAAACTGGACACAATACTCCAGATGTGGCCTCCCCAGAGCCGAATAAAGGGGAATAATGACAACTCTGGATCTGCTGGCAATGCTCCTCTTAATGCATCCTAATATGCCGTTAGCCTTCTTGGCTACAAGGGCACACTGTTGACTCATATCCAGCTTCTCATCCACTGTAACCCCCAGGTCCTTTTCTGCAGAACTACTACTTAGCTGGTTGGTCCCCAGCCTGTAACAATGCTTGGGATTCTTCCGTCCCAAGTGCAGGACTGCACACTTGTCCTTGTTGAACCTCATCAGATTTCTTGTGGCCCAATCCTCCAATTTGTCTAAGTCACTCTGGACTCTATCCCTGCCCTCCAGCGTATCTACCTCTCCCTCTAGCTTAGTGTCATCTGCAAACTTGCTGAGGGTGCAATCCATCCCCTCATCCAGGTTATTAATAAAGATATTGAACAAAACCGGTCCCAGAACTGAACCTTGGGGCACTCCGCTAGAAACCGACCGCCATCCTGACATCGAGCCCTTGATCACTACCTGCTGGGCCTGGCCTTCTAGCCAGCTTTCTATCCATCTTACCGTCCATTTATCCAATCCATATTCCCTTAACTTGCTAGCAAGAATATTGTGGGAGACTGTATCAAAAGCCTTGCTAAAGTCAAGGTATACCACATCCACTGACTTTCCCATATCCACAGAGCCAGTTACATCATCCCCTTGGGCTTGGCAGCCCAAAGGTGACTGGTTTAGGAAAAAGTAAGAACATATTTTTTCTGTGTTTGAGTTATACAGTATAAACATTGGGTTTTTTCCCATGATGAAAAATAGAAGACCTTATTTGTATACAAATAACTCAGGAGTTGCTAAACTTTAAAACTTTAGGGACCCTTGGATGGTCTTAGATCACAACTTATCTGTGCATCAGATTCTGTTCTCAGCTTGAATAAAATTTCACTTCTATATTAGTCCAGTTGATATTAAATACTGAATGCCAGTAAAGTGACAAATTTGACCTATATAAAAGAGAAACTTGGACTATTGTAGGAGTGAATTACTCAAGGTGAGTAATAATTTTATGGAAGTTTGCACAAAGAAATGTCTAAATTGTGTGACTTACAAACACATGCATTTTATAGTACAATAAAAATGGGCTTCTTACAAGCTCAGTAACTTAATCCTCCCCCCTTCCAAGATTTTAGCTGATGTTGCACTACTGAATTGCTCCAACTCTTGTGTAAAATGAGTGCAGAATTCTTCTGCTTTGACAAATATCCCTGGAACACACAGATATTTGTTGTCAAATTCTTGGCTGCATGCAATTTTTGTGTATGCTGCTTATGTTGTTCTAAATGTCATATTTATTTGCATATGAAGATTTTGCACATGAAGTTTAGAAAACTCAGTATCGAAAGACTTCTGCAAATGTGATTAATGATATATACCTATAAACCATTCACTTTTCAGGATATGTCCATCTATGGCAGTGATGGGCAACATGCAGCCCAAGGACAGTATGTGGCGAATCAGAATTCTATGTGTGGCCTATGAGACTTTTTGCTTACTTTTGCCCATTTGCAGGATTGCCAGATTCTGCTGGTTTCCATCCACATAGTCCCCCCCCCCCCCCAGCCACTGGCATTATTAAAGTGCCATGCACATAGAGCAATGGCACATGAAGTAAGGTGTGTGCTGCTTGCACATAACATTGACTACGAGAGATGTGTGCTCCCTCTGCATCCAATCAAAATGCTGCCATAGTTCCATCAGCACACCTTGCAAATTCTAGGTATGCAAATGCAGTTAGCAAAACTATCCTATCCCAGGAGACTGTCTTGGTTATGGTAAGCTTGCGGTCCACTGAGATGGAGGGCCACTCACGTGGCATAGGCTAGGTTGCCCGTTGCTGATGTTTGGGGAACCAGAGTAATGAACAAAAATGCACTGAATCAATACAATAAAGAGCAAAAGTTAGTTGCAGAGTTGCCAGAACAATTTTTATAATAAGGGTGCTAAGAACCTTGACCCAAACCCCGTATATAAAGGAAATCACTTCAAGCCATGGGGTAAGTCAGCGTCCCTTCCTCCCCCCCCCCTCCACCCTTAGTTCCAGGACCTGTGCTTATCTGGAATTACAACCACATCTGGATCCACTTCATGCTTATAAATAAAGGTAGAATATTTGATATCCACAGGAATTTATAGCTGAATGATAATTGAAATCAATATTGTTGCACCAGAAGTCAGCACAGCTCCCAGTATGAAGAAATGTAGAGGATATGGTAGGAAAGAAAAGGTCAAGACACCATTCATAGTGTTGAATAGTTTATCTCAAGTTGGCAGTTGGGACTAATCTGCTGCTGTTGGAGGGGCATTCTTTTGTGGGCCTGTACTCGAGATTTGTTTGTGTCAAAACCATTTCTTTGTCTTGTAGTAGATGAAACTGCTCTGATGGAGACCCTGCAATATGGATCAATGCAATAAGCACAGATACAATTAATCATATTTGGTTAGTGACTAACAAATCTGTCAATGCGGGACTCTAGAAAATGGCTCTGACCATTAATTTTTCTGTTGTGATTTTCCAGTGTCTGAGTCCAAAGTAAACTTTGTTACAGACTAGTTGCCTGAGGCAGTGCCTGGGGAGATGACACTGAGATACAGAAAACACATGCCACATTAGCTTGCCTCTTTGCCCCATACTTTGGTTCTCTTGGTGTGTGACACATGTAAAACATCTAAGTGCAGTCTAGTATTAAGTACAACACATAGACTCTACATGCAGTGAGGTTACAATGCAGAAAAAAAATATTAAACTTACAAGTGAATAGGACAACCTGCAAACAGTAAAAGCCTCTTAATCTTAGTATATCATTTCTGATGACTTTTTTTTCCCAAAAAACTAAGGATGAATGAACTGGTGTAGCTAGAATAAGAATAGGCCCTGTCACCCCAAAATCAAGTCAAACTTTTTTATGCAATCAAAGATGTTTAACTGAGGTCAATTTAGATAACAGAAGTGTGTGAAGAAGAATTGGTGGTTAAAGTATGAGTTTTAGGTTTAGATACTGTAAATGCATATCAATACATCCATATTCCGTGAAGATGACGTTATTTGTTTCATAGTACTAATCTCTTTGAAACATTTTTCATTCCATTATATTTCATATAATACACAATTAATTCAAGCAACAAACTAAGCAGAGAGTAGAATATGTGTCTTATTAAATTTGCAATTAATATTTCCCTGTAGAAATAATGTAAGAGGGTACAGTCTGGGCTGTCAAACAGCTGTGTTCTCACAATACCTTTTACAATTTTTACGTCAAGTTCCCACTCCCAGACGTTCACCTAGAAATGTGTACCTTGTACTGCCCAGCTCTGTCATGGACAACACAAGCTCATGTGAATTCCATCATTTTATTGACTGGATTTGTGCACATCATTTTCTAGGATCTCAAATGGAGCTTCCCAAACACTTCAAATAAAAGCGCACTGGTTTAGATAAATTAAAAAGTTAATTAGCTATAGAAAGAGAGATTTTAAGTGATTACACATAATCAGGCATTGCTTGGGCTCTGAGGTTTTAACAAAACTCCAGATATTGCAAGGTGTTATATAGTAAGAACAGCCATATTCAATGGACCCTGCTGGGGAGGGACACAAGAGGTGCATCAGCCATGTGATCTCTCTACCACATCACTCCTCCCAACACCACCCCCTAACTGAGTGATGTCCTACTCCTTTCTACTCCTGCCCCACCTCCACTCCACCCCAGGCCCCACCTCTTCCTGCCCCGCAACCACCCCTTCCTCGAAGCCCCTGCCCCTGCTTTGTCCCATTCCACCTCTTCCCTGCCTCTATTCCCCCCCTGCCTGCCCTCTCTTCACCTCTCCTCACCAAGCCCGCTCCTCCCAAGCGGCATGTCCAGGGAGTTGCAGGGCTTGGTGCTAGCAGCAGGGGTTACCCCTCCTGCACTCACTGACATTGGGGTGGGAAGCAGAGCAACCTGACCCCAGCCTGCTCCATTCCCCCAGCTCCCAGCCATTTCACTCTACTTCCTACTGCTGGTGAGTATGTGGGGCAGTTCCACCCCATCCTCCAAGCCCCCTGCCCCTGTAATGCTGCTGGGAGCTGACAGAATTGAGCAGGCTGGGTCTAAGCCACTCTGCTTCCCACTGGTGTCAGTGAGTGTGTGTGTGTGGCGGGGGGGCAGGACCCTACTGCTGGCAATAGATGCCCCTGCACTCGTCTCTTGGGCCCAGGACAGTTGGACAAATTGGTCCATTGCCCCCCCGCCACTGGCGTTTGGGGCCATGTGACCCTTCATGTCCTCCATACGTCACCACTGGCCATACTGGATCAGACCAAAGGTCCTCCTAGCTCAGTATCTTCCAACAGTGGCCAATGGCAGGTGTTTCAGAGGGATTGACCAGAAAAGCTGATCTGTCCCCTTCTGCCTATTCTCAGCTTCTGGCTGAGGACTCCATCACAGCCTATCTTGGCTAATAGCCATTGATGGACCTGTCTTCTATGAATGTATGGAGTTCTTTGAATCCTGTTAGTGTTGTGGCCTTCCCCAAATCCTCTGGCAAACAGTTCCACAGCTTGAGTGTACGTTCTATGAAAAATACTTCCTTTCGTTGATTTCATTTCATTTGATGACCCCCTATTTCTTGTGTTATGAGAGAGTAAATACCACTTCCTTCTTTGCTTCCTTCACACCAGTTATGATTTTATAGACCCCTATCATATCCTCCTTAATTGTCCCTTTTAAAAGCTGAAAAGTTCCAGTCATCTTATTCTCTCCTCACATGGAAGCTGTTCTGTATCCCTAATCTTTTGTGGTGCCCTTTTCTGTACCTAATTAGATCTCAGAATGTATCAGCAAAGTTACTCATCTCACACAGATTCCATTAAACCGGAATCACACATCAATTTTGTAGTCCTTTTTTTTTAAATGTAAAGTGACATGTAAATTCTTCCCTTCAATGTATTACAAAGTTCAAAATAGCTTCATTTTAGCTGTCTTATTTTCATACATTTCTGTAAATCCTGATGCCAGTCGGGCCTGCCGATGGGGGTTTGGAGAGGAAAAGAGGCAGTTGTCTCGGGCCTTGATGTTTGAAACAGACCTTGGGCTCTCAGCTGCTGCCTCTGCTACTGCAGCAGCAGTGGTGAGCAGATCCCCAATCCCTTTAGATTGCCATCCAAGAGTTGCATGGCAGGCTCTGGGCATTTCTGGGGACTGGGCGGTGAGCACTGAGCAGCGTGGAGGGATGGCTGACCCTGGCCTATCCCCTTCTGCCCAAGGCACTGCCCCTTCCTGGCGGGAGATGCTGTCCCCCCACCTTGCTCAGGGGGCTAAACAGGTTGTCACCTCCCCTGATGCCAGTGATGATCCAATGAGGCAATGTCAGGAAAAGCATAGCAAGACAGCATGACTTACTATGTGTACTAAACCGATTGAAGATTGACAACACCAAAAATGTCTAACTGACTTGTATTAAACCATCACTAGATGTCCGTATATCAAGTGGTGATACACTATTATAACAGGAAGAAAGTATTATAACAAGAAAGGCTATTGCTATATTATATCTGCCTGAACAGAAGCAGGTTGAACTTCAGATCTCCCGGGAGAGCCTGTTATGAGATTTCAAGCCAGCTTTCTAGACTAAAAAGCCTTTGCTACATTTCAAAGGGAGAGGGAGAACCTGAGGTGAGTGGGGACTGCTTGAATCCCCGCTGATCTTCTGCCTGTTAAATATAGGTTGACTAGTTAGTTGACTAATCTAATTTTAGCATCCCTAGAAGAAATCTGAACCAGATCCAGAAAAGTGGGTGAATAAGCTAATTTTATAAGATTCAAAAATGATGAAATACAGGACCTCAATTTGAGGGCAACATGATTATATGCACTCATGAGCAGTTCTGAAGTGTCATTCATCCAGGCTGTAGTTCTGAATCTTTCCGGACTACTATACCTCTTTCAGGGGGTCTGATTTGTCTTGCATACTCAAGTTTTACCTCACTTACAAGCTACTTGGTTTTAAAATCAGATATAAAAATACAAAAGTGTCATGGCACACCATTACTGAAAAATTGCTCACTTTCTCATTTTTACCATATAATTACAAAATAAATCAATAGGAATATAAATAGCATACTTACATTTCAGTGTGTAGTATATAAAGCAGTATAAACAAGTAATTGACTATATGAAACTGTAATTTGTACTGACTTTGCTAGTGTGTTTTATGTAGCCTGTTGTAAATCTAGACAAATATTTAGATGAGTTGATGTACCCCCTGGAAGACCTCTGTATACTCCCAGGGGCACTCATCCCACTGATTGAAAATCACTGCATTAGAGGGCACCCCACCAATCAGCAGCGTACTGCATTGTGTTGGATAATCAAAAACACTAGCGAGTCAAATCTATATGTAACCCTAGTAAAAGTGAATTTTTACACCACCTAAAGCTAATAGAGATGTTTCCACGCATTTAATTAAACACGTACACAAACATCTAATCCCAATGGAAACATCTGAAATTTCATTCTGAAGTGTTAAAGCCAAACAATACTGCCTTGTGCTAAAGCATGAAAATCAATCAACCTTAATCAAATCTAACCACAAACTGACTAAATATAAAGGAAAATTTACTAATCTGATTTCATTGTTTTACTTTTTTTCATTGTTTTCAGTATAAATAGTGAAAATGAATTAGATTTAAAATGATCACATCTAATATAACTCAATGTGTACATAATTTGTGCTTAGTTTATGCAACAAAAAACCATTTATTTATTTAAAGGGGGGGATTTTGAAATTTAGCTGTACAAATGAGGATTGGAGCCACGGCTGCATAGAAAGCAACATGGCTTCCTAAGGAGCTGAACCTCATACTGGAACTGATTACAGTATTCCATAATTACACTAGTCCACAGCACTATTGCATAGACAAGAATTAATGAATAATACTCACTGCTGAAACTGCTCAAAGAAATAGAGTTAACATACTTTGGAGTTGTCCAAGAATCTAAACACTGTGGAATAATAGTCTAGAGATAATTCATATAATAAAACTGAATATTGTAACACTTCAGACGTATCCAGTCTGGCTGTATAATTATCAGACATGCCATATATAAGGGCAAATGGGTTTTACTGAATTTAATGGAAGCAATAAAACTTACAGTTGGTAGTATCTAACAAGACCAATAGGGAAGGACTGACTCTCATTTCTAACAAGTTGCTTCTTCTGAAAGAATTAGTTGGAATAGAAAATAAAATGTCAGATTTTTTATGAAATTTTAACACTTCTAAATTATTTCTTTTGGGTAGGGTCTGTATGAGGCAAACCCTCAGCCAAACTAGGATTGTTAACTCAGATACAATTGCTCACCCCTCCTGGAGTGCTTTATCCTTCAGGCGTACTGCAGCAGCACCCAATCCCAGGACAGGACCCCAGCTAGTAGCTGACTCCAGACACAGGGATTTCGCCCTCACCTCTGGAGTGATAATTAATCTATGCAACAGTCCCACTCAGCTAGAAACCCTCCTGCTGTCTTCAAACCACACAGGAAATTAATTAGGAGAAACAGTGAGACTTACTATAAACAATATATTGGTACAAAATGTAAATAATTTGAAATGTGAAGAATTTTTTTCTAATTGTTCAGTTATAATAATTTTAAATGTTACTTGTAAAAATAACAAGTTTTTTTTTTCCAATGTGATATTTAGGGCAACTCAGGAGTAAAAAGGGGTTAATGGTTTCTGTGACTCTGATGTGCTCATGTGAGGGGTGTTTTTGTCCTCCTCCCCCTTGAGTTGTGTGTTAAGATTAAGTATTTTTACTGAGATTTCTGCTCACTGCATCCTTTTTCCCTTGTGTGTTCTTCAGTCCTTAGTGAATTTTGCTAAAATTTCCTTATTGCAAAGTACATTGCTTCTGCACTGTGGAAGAAAAACTGCTATAGATAGGTAGCTTCTTTTATTGTCCACTAGGACCTTGAAAGTATAGAGAGAGGATTTTGAAACAGTGTATGAACAAAAAGGAAACTGAAATCCAAACTGATATTTAAACGATGATATTTATTAAAAGTACATGTAAAATTGGGATATAGTCTCTTTTCCATTGGAACAACATGCTAGGACCATCTTTAATAGTGTTGCATGTAGATATTTTACTAGACACAGAACTCTGTTATGAAGTTTAAACTCAAGGGAGGAAGACTGTCTGCCTATCACCTACACTCTCCTGTGCCATTTAATTAGTTCCAGGGCTCCTTACTCTATAACCCTTAATGTGGGGTCGTTCTCCTCATCCTGCCACTCAGGACTTAGGTCTCTGAGTCCTAGCACCTTCCTCCCCACAAAGAAGGAGGCAGAAGGTCTGCAGAGAGGGGTCTTTGACCCATGAGGGCCACAAGGTTTTACCCTATCACATGAGCCCAAAGCCCATCACCAAAATCCCAGGTCTTTTATTCTCTTCACCAGACTGGAAAACAGCCACAACAAATGAACACCTCTATCTAATTTAGGTACCGAGCATATTCTTACTAACCTGCTGTAACTTTAAGGCAGTGGTCTGCAACCTTTTTAGGCACAAGGTCACTTTTTTAATTCAAGTGCCATCCAGGATCTCTCTCAAACTCAAATACCCTTGCCCTACCTCCTTCTTGCCCCTTCTCTGAGGCCCTGCTCACTCTGTCCTCCTTCCTTCTACCACCTTCCTTTCCTTTCACCAGGCAGAGAGCTGGGGCACAGGCTCTGGTCTTAGGCTATGGGATTTGGAGTGTGAGGTGCTCTCAGCAGAGCCTGGGGCAGGGAGTTTCGGTGCCAGAGGGGTTTCCATAAGGAAATTTGGATCCCAAGGGCTCAGGGCAGCAACTTGGAGTGCTGGAGGGGGTTCATGACTGGGAAGGGGTTCGGGATCCTGGCTCCAGCTGGGCACTGCTTACCTCAGGTGACTCCTGAGTGGTGGTCAAAGGGGGGCTAAGGCGGGCTTACTGCTGCCCTGGCCTTGCACCACTCAAAAGCAGCCAGAAAACTCCCTCCATCCTAAGCCCTGTTGTGCATTCCCTCTCCATTTTGTGGAGACAAAGGGCAGGAGATGTGCAGCAGTGGGGGAAGAGGCAGCTGAAGTGCCAGCACTTGGATAGATTTTGGGCCAAACCAATTAGGATCACCTGTCAGAAGCTCCAAGATCTACCAGTGGATCCTGATCTACTGGTTGGTTACCACTGCTTTAGGTGCTCTGAGGTAAACAAAAAAACCCTCCCTGATATTTTGCCAATTGGCCTATCGGAGAAGAAATTATTTCCTTATGCCCTAAACTGGGTTCCCGTACTTAGTTTGATAGGTTAGGATGGGCTGCTGGAATGGAGCAAAAATTTTGGGAGCAGGGGAATGTTGGCCAATCAGCACCACTCTCTGCTTGCTGGCCAGTGACTGCCAGAGATGGCCAGGGGAGGAGTTACCTATTGTCCCTTGGTGAGTGTCTTCTTACCTTGCTATTGGGACTGTCCCCCCTTCATCTCTGGCCCCATCAAGTTCCCTCACTTATTGATAGGGTGGGTGGCATTCATAATAAGAAAACTTCTTTCAAAGCCAGAGAGATGCTAATTCAATGAAAGTGAGCTATTAAAAGCTGTGTTGGATGGAGGGGTGAAAAAAGTAGTATGTTTGCCTTTAGTATTAATGGCTCTATTCCCAGTTATATTAGGACTCCTTTAAGCTATTCTGACAACATAAAGAGCCTTAAAAATGGAAGAAAAACAGTTGTGAGAATACTGCCTGGGCAGGGAGCTTCTCTGGGCAATGCTAAGCTTGACAACTGGCAGAGACTGGGAGAGCTATTTTTGGCTTCCCAGTACCATGGGAAGCAAAGCATAACTTAGAGCCAAAGGAGGCAAGAACCTCTGCGGGCCCCTGGGCAAGGTGTGGGGAGGCCCAACTCCATGCTCCCAAAGGGAGCAGGACCATAGGCAGAAAGGATGGGGGCATGAACAGCCAGCCCTCCACGCCACCAGGAGCACTCCACCAACCCTCAGAGCCACATGGAGCATGCGATGCTGCATGCTAGTGCCAATTTAAAGGGCCCAGGACTCTGGTTACTGTTGTAGCTCTGGCTGCTGGGAGCCCCAGGCCCCTTTGAATCACTGGGTCCCAGGACAACTGCCCCAGTTGCCTACCTCCCCCAGTCAATGGGGTCTGCTTAGAGCAGCTCTGATGCCAAGGGCTGGACTTTGGATGCTACAAAATATGCTGCCTTTTCCCCCTCCCTCTGCATTCCTACACCAGTCACAGGGCAGAGTAACTGAGAATTGGGTTCCAAGTGTCTGAATGTGAAAAAAAAATCAATAAAAGAACTTAGAAGTGTCTTAGCAGAGACTATAAAGTTCCTGACAATGAAGTATTTTCAAAATGCTTTGATGTTTTATAAATAAAATAACAAGGCCTGATCTCATTGAAATCAATGGCAGAAACTTTGAGCAGAATGGGAGCAGGATCCAGGCGCAGGCTATTGTTTGTATTTCTATGGTCTGCTTAACCTGCAGTACACACTCTCCCATTCTGACCCTCTTTAGCTTAAATTTCTACATTTGCATAGCTCCCACAATGAGATGCCATTCAGAATCTAGTGATTTTGAGCATTACCTGATCTTTTTTCTTGTCATTCTACAAGCAGCACAGCAAATGCTCGGCCAATTCCATGTTGTCCTTCAGAAGTGTGACAAGAAAAACAATGGTTTGAAAAAGTTGTGAATGTCACATTAGCTTTCTGGTGGCAGGCACTGTTTTACCTTCAGTGCAGTATATTGTCTGTCTTGCTTTTTTCTCATCTTTTATGAGAAAAGCACTCCGCTAATACTTTAAAACACTCCAATAATTAAAGTCTGATGTTTTATGAAACACATTTGCACACAGTGTTAGTTTCCAGAAATTATTATTTAACGATACATTGAGCTATGTTATATTGAAGTGTTATAGCTAGTTGCCTGTCATAATGCCAGAGAATTAACTTCTTTTGCAGCCACAAAGATCATGTATTGAAATGTCACTTTCCTGTACTAACATTTCAGTGGAATTAGGCACCAACATTGAGTGAATTCTCACTGTACAATCAAGGGTAAACTGAGATTTTTACAGTAAAAACTCCAACATTAAAGTGTTGTGGCAAGGATTCTGCTTGATACTTTGAAAATTGAAAAGCAGTGTTAATAGATAGATCCCTTTAACTGCAGGTTTGGTCATGTGGTCTCTTCCTTAATTATGGACTAACAGATAATGTGGTGAAATTAGGGTTGTCAAACAATTAAAAAATTAACCACAATTAATTGTGAAGTTAAAAAAATTAATCATGATTAATTGTGGCTTAATTGCACTGTTAAATGATAATGGAATAAGTACTATACTGGGGCTTTAGTTAATAGGACTACATAGATTGCAGATGCACTTCCACCTATCCTGGTTTGCTCTTTCTGCTTTTGTGACCTTTCTATGGTTGGTCTTCTATACTAGTTCCATTGCATTTTGGACCTTCATGTGCCCTTGAAGATGGCAGTGGAACTCCTTGACAGTCTGGCAGAGATGGAGATGAAGGTTATGGAAAAGTGGTCTCGATTATTTTTAGTAAGGCTTCTGACAGAGCATAGGACTCTGATGGATATTCCTGATCAAACCACAGGATTCAAACTGTTGATAATAACACTGTAGGTTGATGTGCAGTAAGTACACTGCCCAATGCACACTATCAGGAATTTTAAGTCACCACATGTGAAAGATACTGTTTTGTGGGACTTACTAAAAGCATTTTGTGGGAGACCCTTGAGGTGTTCTTTGTTTTCTCATTCTTCTAAGATTAGCTATTCTGTACATATGAATAAAGAAGTGCTCCACAGTGGCAGGAAGAGGGTGCCTTGAAACTGAAAAAATGTCTGCTATGTACTGCAATGTTTACATTCACCAGATTGTATTTAAAGCTGACCTGTAAAATCAAATATGCTTGTGTCTATATTTGCTTCTTTGTGATATATGAAAGGGGTCTCAAAGGGTTCTTAATTTTTTTAAACTTTTTTTTCTGCTTGTCAATCTTTTTTGATAGTCTAGTGAATATGCTGACGGTCTCTTGTAGTTTGCTTGCTTGTTTTCTTTGACCTTAATTAATGCAGTGGAGCATTGGCTCTTCAGCAAAGACATTGTACTGACAGCTGCTGAGGAATGAGCAGAGAAACAGCAACTGCCATGGCCCAGGTTTTGGTGTTGCTGCATTCAGCATTGCAATGGCTCTCTTACTTAGAAGCCTAAAGCCAATTTTCAAAAGGACTTTAAATGTTCATGACTCAATGGTATCTAGTCTCAAGTACCTAAATGAGACTTAGACATTGCAACTCTGAATGCATCAGCAGGTAATATCTTTAGAAGTCAGGGCCCATGTGCTTAAGCAGAGATCTAGAATGATCTTCTGCCCTGAAACCAGTTATTAGGGCTCCTCACAACATACCTCAGTCCATTCTGGTAACTGGAGGACAAAAACTCTATAAATTCAGATTTTTTCCCCTCTCAAATGTTTCTGAGGCACTTTGAGTTAAATATTTAATTAACAAAACCAAGCAGAAGCTGCCTCCGTAAATATTCTGCATAAAAAGTACATCACTTCTCAATTATTCAGGTTTCGCTTGAATGCTATTTCATACGTAAGAATACTACTGGTTCTCCCATCATCCATAGAGATTTCCAGGATTATTAGGGAAGTGAAGACCTGATGTTTTTATGTAAAAAGCAAAGAGGAAAAAGAAAAGTTGGTTGAGATGGTTGAAATCTTTTAAGAATTATATATAATAAAAAAGTGTGGAAGTAATCTTTTTCCTTTTCCCTCATGTTGCACCCCCCCTTTTCAGATCACCTCTAAATGCCTTTATCCTGACTATACCGTGTTTTCAACACTGCACCTGTGATGTTGGGAACTTTTTTTTACACGTAGGGAACTAGAACTAGCAGATTCTTTTTTGTGTCATTTATTGTGTATGCAGAATTAATTTACTGTCCTTAGTTATTAAAACATACCCACACACATAGTTCTACAGATGGGATATAATTACCAACCTCAGTTGCTCATGCTAGTCCACTGACACAAGGAGAGAAGCCAGGTCAGGTTTGTGCATACTGATGCTCCTGGAGGATGATTGTAAAACTGAAAGACCCAACCCGATAGTTTTGCACCCCATCTTTTTATAAGTTTCAGTCCATAGACCCTGTCCTGTCCCACTGCTCCAGGGCACTGTTTGACCATGAGTCATCAGTTAATGTCAGATGTGACTTTTGATCTTCTTTTCTTGTTGGGGCTTTTGTGTCTCTATTTCTTGAGTGGGTTTTTTTGCAGGGCTCACTCGCATTGTTCTTTGGCCATCAAGGTGGTGCTGGTAGCTGGTCACTGAGACAGGCTAGTGTCCTGCACCCTCCTCCCCCACATTCACACTTTTAAATGACATTACAGCCAAACACCTAACTTTAAACAGAATTATGGCAGTACAAAGTTTAAAATGGGGTTTTAGTTACAATATGGAGTACAATGTATTAACAGTTTTAAATGGGGATTTACTCTCTCTCTCTCTCTCTCATATATATATATATATATATATATATATGAAATGTATGTTACAATAACAGACTCTTCAAAGGCAATTCTTAATAGGTTACTAATAAATTCACCCCAAAGTAGTTAACAGTGTTTTATTTATAAAATTCCATTAATAAAAAATTGGTCCACAATTCATGAGGTTACATAATGTTATATCGGTGGATATAATTCATTAAAAGGGTGATTTCATCCTTCAGCCCCTGTACTTTGTCTTTAAGGGCTCAGCTTCCCATACAGAATCTGTGTGGAGTTCTGTGACAGTGAATCTCTTGTCATAATGCACAGCACCAACTGATCACTGAATATCATCCTCCCCACAAATAATACACATTTTTCTCAATGAGGACTCAGTCTGTTCTCACTGCTGCACACAGTATGTGTTTCTCAACACTATGTAGAAGCCTCTCGATGCAGTTGTTGAGAAAATGCTGAGTGGCCAGAATTACTACTTCGTGCCCCTGCTCTTCTTTCATCATTTTCCAGCTGGCAGGATCAAGCCTGGGAAGAGGTTTCACTCCATGTTTCACCCAGAAACTATTTAAAAAGTGTCAGTGATGATAAATAAAATATTAACAATGTTCTCTTATCCTTATGTGAAAATTCCACTTTGTTGAAATATTTATGGTTAATCTTACTGTTACTGAACTGCAATGAAAATTTAATTAGCTTTGTGTAACCGAGGTAACTGTCTTAACTAATATAGCAAATCAGAATGTTGTTGTTTTATTCTCAGATAATCAGCATCATTACAGTGATGCATTTAACATTCTACATATTAATTATTAGCATGTGCATAGAAAGCTCGATCAGATGACACTGAAGTAGGATGATTAGGTATTACCAATAAATGCTAATACTAGTACTTATGCCTGCTTAATAAAAATACATGTAAAGTAATTTGTAAATTGTAATTCTGTTTTCTTGGCATCCTTGTACATTATATTTTGGGATTTTTAGCCTCTGTGAATTGTTTATTATTGTGTGTAAAATAGTCATGAGTTTTCAAAATTCTAACTACAGCACTGGAAATGTGTAAAGAAGAGAGTATGGGGCTGTGTAATATCTGGAAAGTAATGTTGTGATTTTGTTAATAATTTACAGATGTGACTGTTAGGTCAATATGAACTTATTAAACCGTATGCACTCCAAGGGAGTGGATGGACCAAGCTCTTCAGAAGAATTATCCTTATGTATCTAGCCATGTGCATGCCGCTATGCCAACTTTCCTTTCCCCCAGTGCTGGGGCAGAAACAGGCTTAGAGTAGCCCTTTGAGTGCTTTAAGTTACAGCAGCTTGAGTGGTCTCATAAGGCCTATTCTGACAACTAAGCTTCAGTGTCGCCCTTGATACGCCCTTTTTGATGTGGAAAGGGAGGGCTTGGGTTTCTTAGAGGCAGCTAGACAAGCTTAATGCCACCTCAGGATTTCCCTACATCAGCCAAATTCCTTGTTTCCCTTTTAGGAAGGTGTGGCCAACCAGGGTGCAAGCCACACTAACAAAGTGATCAGCCGTATCATCCCTTCCCTACAGCTTTGGTTGCTTTACAATGCCTTGCTGAAGTAGCTCACGGGCAGCCTACCAGTATGCAAGCCATGGCTTGTGTGTGTGTGTGTGTGTGTGTGTGTGTAACTGTAGCCTGCAATCCACACTTCGGTTACACTCTGACTCTCACCAGCCTTGGTTACACAGTAGGGTGACCCGAACATACTCTTACTGTTAGGTTTTTCCTCCTAGAAATGTATGTCTTGTTCTACTCAGCCCTACCCTGGACAGTACAAAAATAATGTACACACAACTTGTCACCCTCCACCACATAGTCATCCAGACTCTTCAATATAAACACACTAGATAAAATATTAAAACAAGCTTATTAACTACAAAAAGAACAATTTGAAGTGAGTACAAGTAATGAGGCATAAAAGTCAGAAATAGTTACAAGAAAAATAAAGATGTTTATTAATCCCCAACTTGACAAACTATCAGATTCAAGCAAAGTTTCTTACCAGAATTTATGAAGCCTTACCTACCAAACTCTGTATGTCAGGACCCCTTCCCCAGGGTCCAAGAACTTCTTTTCTTGTTGGTTCAGGTGCAGTGGAGGCAGTGTGTGTATGTACGTGGCAGGGAGAAGGTTGGGATGTTTGTCCCTTCTTTTTATAGTTTCAGCCCCTCTCCTGAAAAATAATTCCAGCTGGGTACTCGGAGACAAAGAATCTATGGGAAACAATGTTCCCTGCTGGCTTCTTTTCCCTTGATTGAGCTTTCCTTTTTTCCCCTTCATGCTTGGTGAGCCTGTTTATTCCTTAAAAGCAAAGTTAGCAGTGCACACGTTCCTTTGTTTATGGTTTGCTAACCTCAGTTAGGGAAGGGCTTGACTAATAAATTATGAGTTTTCAAATGATACCTTATAAGACTTGCCTTGTACAAAAACTGTTGCAACACTGTGAAGAGTGTGAATACAAGGATGCATTTGGTCAGAGAGTCTGGCTGAAGCTCTGGCATAATGAGAGCATGGAAACAACAGAGAGGTAAAAGAAGGAGAAATGGTGAGAGGAAGGGAGAGAGAACAGGAAAGGACTAAGAGGATGAAGCTGGAATGTATCATGAAAGTAATTAGTGGTGTGAGAGAGGTAAGTACACCAAAATAAAGGGCAACAAAGTGAGTTGTTGGTGGGAGTTTGGAGTCCTGGGATGTCAACTGATGGAATGGGTCAGCCACTTACATGAAGGGAGCTGGAGTGACACAGACTATTATAATGTGCTTCTGCAGAAGTGGGAGTCTCGATGCAGATAGAGAAGGAGGTTGGAGGGGCCTCTGATTCAGCAAGATGCTTAATGTGTAGGTAACTTTAAGATTCAGTGTAATCTCCATTAAAATCAATGGAGATGCTCACAGGAATGTAGTTGGGCACATGCTTAGCTATCTTGCTGAGTTGGTGCCTAATTGTGATGCCTTCTTATATACCACTATCTGGTAATTTATTTTTAGTAGTGACTAGAGTTACGCAATACTTTGGCTTCATGCTCTAGCAGGAGAATGTGCTGAAAGAATTATTGACTGTAATTGCTAATAGTTGCTAGTGATGTTGTTACTGCAAATAATGCATTGTATTACAGACCAACAGTAAATAATTCGTGTCACTGTTGTAAATGGAGAAATATGCCCACTGTATGAATATTTGCAGACACATAATTCCTTTGGATTTCTCTAGCATTGGTAAAATGTCAGCTAATTAATTCTGTAACTTAAGAAGTCAAAGATAAGCCACTTAATTTTGAAATTCTTATTGGAATGCTAATTAACCATTTACTATATATGAACAAATAATGATTCCTCATATTAAGAATGTTTTCTGAGGAAATGCTAAGGGATTCAGGGAAGAGGAGCGGGAAAAAGTCCAGAGACTTCCATTTGTGTTCTAAGTTGCTTTGTTAAAACAGCAATTTTATAGTTTTGTAGCCAACCAGTTGCTATTATGGAATAATAATCAAATTTCTTTTTAGCAACCCTGGAATACAAAGTACCATGGGTTCATTAAATCCCACCATTGACCTCATTCCTGTGATAAGTTCTGTATGGGCTTATTAGCAAAACTGAGGCCTAGGTGCCTGATCTTACATGGTACTGAGTTTCTGCTAGCAAGAGTCAAGAATCTTCTAGTGGAGTTATGAACACTCAGTACCTCCCAAGTTTTTGGCTTTCAGTCCATTATGCTACACTTCTGCTTTTGGACTGGGCAGGAAGAAGAGTTCCCTACAATTCTTCCCACTATCACTGACTCATGGATGGAGAAAAGCAAGCTGGAGTGTTCATGGCTCAATTTTTCCTAGCCCCCTTGCATGTACTTTATCTCCATCTGTCTCTGAGAGAAGGAGAAAGAAACTTAGTGTTTAAATGTTGAATTTTTTTAACAAACCCTCAATTTGCTATGCAGGTGCAGAAACAATCTTTAAAAGATGTTTCTATTTTAAATTCTGGAAATAAACATCATCATTGAATGTGTAACATATTTAGAAAGAAGTCTGAATTTTCTGTGCTAACTTAATTACTTTCCACTTATAGCAACTTCCTGATTTGGTATTTTCCAAGTTTATTCTCGTTCTTTTATCAGCATACTCTCATTCATCTTTATTTTCTGAGTTTTATCTTTTAAAAATTATACATCTATTTAAACAGATACAATGCAAAGTACTTTAATATAGACACAATTCTTGAGAGGAATGGTAAAATAATATATCCCTTAGGACATATTTCATTAATTTTTGTTGTTGGGTCAGTACACTGTACGCATCAGTATGTTGAATTCTTGAGATCAAAATGATAACGCTGGCTTTTTCAGATCTGATCCTAATTCCTTCCAATGAATAGCCCCATCAAAGGAAATGCAGGAGTAAAGATTAGGCAGAGTGAAAGCTGCAGGATCAGTTCCTGAAAGAACTGAGGTTAAGTCATTAATCTTCCTACTTTAATTTCCCAGTCTTTGTATGTTATGGTAGGAGCATTGAAAATCCTCGGTGTGTAATAGATGTTATAATTTGATCATTTATTATTCATAGTGAATAATATTTTGATGGAATGTATTTGTACAGCCTCTTCTTTAAGTTTATGATAGAAGGGAATATTAAAGTTAGTCAAGGTGGCGGTGGTGTTCCTTGCATTAAGTTTTTATAGTAGTGCTTTATTTTAAGATAGCATTTAATTTTGTCACACTGTAGTCTAGCTAATGCCATTATAAGATGGAAACAATATAAGACAAAACCAAAAACACTGAAAGTTTTAAATAAAATAGAAATGGAATCACCCAGAGTAGAGTGGCAGAGGACTGGTGATGAGGAACATCTCTGTTTTCCTGTCAAGAGCCAACTTCAGTGATGAGGAAAAAAAAAAAAAAAAACACAGGAGAGGCCCAAGTATGTCAGCACAGGGACCAGTTAAACGGGTTCTTAAACATTTCCTGTCAGGACTGAGCACCTGCAGTTGTGTTTAAGGACTAGCCAGGCTAGCCTGCTGGCTCATCAATGATCTTATCTGGGTTTGCAGTGGGAATTCCCGATTGGCTGGCCTGCCTGATTAGCTGAAGAGAGTCAGCAGGCCTGCTTTTTAGCTCAGGAGAAGCTGCTTTTTGTGGTCTGATCAACCTTTTTCTGCTTGCAGTTGTGAGCATTCTCTGCATTGCTTCTCTCCTGCCCCAGCCCTCTTCCTGTCTTGCTGCGGCCTGACTCTGCTCCTGCCCTTGCATTGTTCCTGACCTGCTCCAGCCCTGCATTTCCTTCCTCTTTCCTATGTCCAGCACTGATCCTTGGCTTGCATTCCTGATTCCATCTCTGACCTTGGGCCCTAGCTCTGTTCTTGGCTTCTTCATCCCAGTTGTAAGCACTAAGCTGGACTACCAGTATCTGCCCTGACACTTTCTGTCCTACCACACAATTAGATTGTTTGCTTTGTTCTCTCTCCCCATGTTGCGTCGGACTTTAAAATACAGCAGTTAAGCTGAAGCAAGGAAGTCTGGAGCAACAATGTGTGCAGCATATTGACTGGGAGGAAGAGTGTAGGCTGTAGGAGAATGGTTTGGAGTACCCCATTGTGCCAGGAGCAGTATGAATACCTCGTAAGGGATGGTCCTTGCATTGAAAAGCTGAAAATCTAAACAGTCAAGATAAATGGATTAAGGTTTCCTGGGGCCCTGGACCAGAGCAAATGGGGGGTCCTTCTGTCTGCAGTCTTACCACCATTCCATCCCTTTCACCCCTTGCACTGCCCACAGCCTCAGCCATTTCTTCTCCCTCCCTGGGGACCACTGATATTCCACCCAGGATTCTTCCTCTCCTCCCCTCCTCCACACTGTTGCCCTGCAACCTCTTTTGGTCCACTTGAGGCCCCAAGATAGGAGAAGCTATGGCCCCAGGATGTCGTGGGGAGTGAGCACTACTTTAGTCTCAGGGACATAGCAGGGGTCTGGATTCTAGGGTTTCCCCTACCACCGACCACACTTCTGTGTGAAAGTGGGTTCAGGCATGGCGGGTTACCCCTGCTGCCTTGCAGCTTCTGCCAGTTAAAGGAGCCTCTGGGGGAGGGAGCTTCCCACTTCATGGCTTTTGCCAGGTCCCTCTGATGGGGTTTCTGCTCTACAACGTCTGCTAGGAATGGAATCAGACTGGAGGGGGTTTCCATGGTCCACAGTCTCTGCTGGGGATGGGATTGTGTGGGCAACTTGGAGGAGGCTTCCCTGTCCCACCTACTCAGCAATGAGGACTTTGGCCTTTCATCACTTGGCGTCACATTTTTTCCAGGCCAACCCCTCCCCACAGTTGGCCAGGATCCATGGACACAGGCCCTGGGGGCCCAGGGGCTAATCCGTGAAGGAAATTATATGTTTGCTAGTTTAGAGATGCAGAGAGTTTGACGAATTTACTCAGGGTGCCAAAGGCAGTCTCTGGCAGAAATAGAAATGAAACCTGGGTTCCTGGGTCTCAGTTTTGTGCCTCAACCTCAACAGAGGGGGCTGCTTTATCTCATGGATTCAATTTCCAAATGTTGAAATTATGAAACCAAAGATGCCAAAACACTCATCTGTGTGTGTATAGCCACATTTATTACAGTGCACGAGAAACTGCATATGCTTCCGGAGGCTGGGCCCCACATCATGATGTCAGAATTGCATGCTGCTATGGAGATCTGAAGGGAAAATATGCTAGGAGAGCACTGGGAGATGGGTGGGGGAGAAAGAGGACTGGAGCATGTCTCCAGGCAGCAGGGATGCTAAAATAGGGAAAGAACAAGTTAAAAATTGCTTAGTAAAGTTAGATGTCATCAAATCACCAGGGCCTGGTGAAATACATCCTAATATACTCAATTAGCTGACTGTGGAGTTTTCTGAGCCATTAGTGATTATCTTTGAAAAGTCGTGGAAGACAGGAAAGATTCCAGAGGACTGGAAAAGGGCAAATAGTGTCAATTTATAACAAGGAAATTGAGGACAATCTGGGGAAATAGAGACCAGACAGCTTAACATCAGTACTCCAGAAAGATCTACAATCACCTAGATGATAATAAAGTGATAAGTAACAATTGTCTTGCATTTGTCAAGATCAAACTAACCTAATAGCTTTCTTTCACAGGATTGGAGTGGGGCAGGGAGTGGTAATGTAGTATATCTTGTAGTATATGACTTTAGTAAGGCTTCTGATATTGTCTTGCATAAAAAAACGAGGGAAATGCAAACTAGATGGAGCTACTATAAGGTGGGTGCATAGTTAGTTTGGAAAATAATTCCCAAAGAGTAGTTATCAGTAGTTCACAGTCAATCTGGAAGGGCATATTAAATAGGATCCTGCAGAAATCAGTTCTGGGTCTGTTTTTTTCAATATCTTTATCAAATATTTAGATAATGGCATAGAGAGTACACTTTAAAAGTTTGTCAACAATGCCAGGCTGGGAGGGGTTGCAAGCTCTCTGGAGGATAGGGCTAAATTCAAAATGATCTGGACAACTTGGAGAAATGGTCTGAAGTCAATAGGATGAAATTCAAGGACAAATGCAAAATACTTCCCCTTGGAAGGAACAAAATGGCAAATGACTACATAGGAAAGGAATACTGGGGAAAGGGATCTGGGGGGTCATAGTGGATCAAAGCAGTGATCACTGTGTAACACTATTGCAAAAAAGGCAAACATCATTCTGGGATGTGTTGACAGGAATGTTGCAAATAAGACACAAAAAAGTAGTTCTTCTGCTCTACTCTACACTGATTAGGCCTCAACTGGAGTATTGTGTCCAGTTCTAGACACCACGTTTCAGGAAAAAATGTGGAGAAAGTCCAAGGAAGAACAAGAAACATGATGAAAGGTCTAGAAAACGTAATCTATGAGGGAAGACTGAAAAAATGGGTTTGTTTAGCCTGAAGCAGAGAAGACTGAGAGGGAACATAACAATTTTTAAGTACATAAAAGATGTTTACAAGGAGGAGAGAGAAAAATTGTTTTCCTTAACCTCTGAGGATAGGGTCAGAAGCAGTGGTCTTAAATTATCACAAGGGTGGTTTAGATTGGACAGTCAGAAAAACTTCCTGTCAGAGTAGTTAAGCACTGCAATTAATTGCCTAAGGAGGTTGTGGAATCTTCATCATTGGAGATTTTTAAGAGCAGATGAGATCCGTTGTATCCAACTCACTAGCTACTAACCACATGTGGCTGTTTGGCAGGTTGAGTGTGGCTAATTCACTATAGCTGGTTCAGAACTGTTTGGACACCACAGGATGAGACAAACACCTGTCAGGGATGGTCTATATCATATTCAGTCCTACCATAAGTTTAGGGGACTGGACTAGATGACCTTGCAGATGGTCTTGCAGTCCTAAGATTCTATGATTTTATGCAGAGTGTAGAGCACTGGACACAGGGCAGGGCAGTAAGTCTGGGTGCTGAGCAGAGCTGCCTGCCACACCACATCCTGGCTGTAGTCTCTCTTGCTGCTCTGAATGACTGGGACTAGTTCTGGGTTGGTCGTACAAAGCCCAGGCTCAACTCCGTCTGCCTTCACCATTACTCCTTGCCTATTTTGTCTATTTAGACTATAAAAGATTTTACAGCAGGGACTTTTTGTTTCTGGAATCCATCACAATGCGTCTTAGGGCACTACCACAATAAAAATAACAATAACATAAATAATAATTAATAATTATTAATAAATTATTAATAAATAGTGGTGGTGAAAATCTTTAAACTATGCCAGGTATGGGGATACCTTCTATTAATTTTAATGGAAAGTGCATGGCTATATCTCTTCCACTTTTGAAAATCTCAACCAATAACTAATCTCTGTAGGTTTTGGTCTTTAATATGTGTTAAGTTTGTAGCATTTCATATACTTGAAAATGAAAATTTTGCCTCAGGAAAATAGATACCAGATCATACATACATATAATTTTAAAAAATCCTGTTTAAACTACTTATTTTGTGTTTTAAATAGATCAAGTGTACTGTATAATTGTATTAGGCACTTCAGAGCACATGTCAATGTAGCATATTATCATGCCTTAGTTATTTGAAGGCTAGTCCCAAAAATGAAGTGCTTTACATTTTTTATTAAATTATGCACTCAATACTAAAATACAATAACTCCTAAAACTATAGCCTTTTGCCATAAAAGAAATACAGAATATTGTAAAAACCTGCTGCAGCAGCCAGAGAATTACAGTTACAAAAGTAACCTTGTCTGATATATGGCTGGGGTGATCTATATACAACTAATAGGCAGTGGCATAAATCAAGGATAAAGTCTCAGAAGTCAAAGGAAATATACTAGCGTAAGTGAGATAGGAATTCAACCCATTACTTTTGTCTGTACATCAAAAATTCACGTCTTTGAATTCATGTCATCTTTGTTGTTTTATTCATACTTAAAACCTTGGAAATAATCTTAACGTTAATGCAAATAATATTTTAACATGACATTTAAGGCTGAATACCTGACTAAGAAAGACAGCAGGGGTCTGAAGAGCTCTCAGTAAACCAGTTTCAATGTAGTTTATGTGATTTTAGGGTTGTCAGCCTGATTTTGGGGAAGTGTCATAATTTAGAGTCTTGTATCATTAAGACTTGCTGACAGTGCAACTGAGTGCAGGGAATCAAAGGTGGCTGTGTGCCACTTTTATTCCAGCCTAATTTGGGGCTGGCTATGAGGGCAAATCAGCTCTTCATACAAGAGAGAACAGATATAGGACTGCTCTAAGGCTACGTCTAGACTGCAGGCTTCTTTCGGAAGAAGCTTTTCCAGAAGAGATCTTCAGAAAAAACTTCTTCCGAAAGAGAGCATTTGTACTGCCAAAGAGCATCGAAAAAGCGATCTGCTTGTTTGAAAGATAGCATCCACACTGAATGGATGCTATCTCGCATTTAAACTGTGATTACTCTGGATGGAGTGGCCACCAGGGCACCTGTGCTTTTCCTGTTTCCTTTTCTTGTGAAAGAACTCCCTTTTCCCCGTCCACACATGCCTTTTTCTGACAGAGCTTTCGGAAAAGGCTTCTTCCTTGTAGAAAGAGGACTACCAATGTTGAAAAAACCCCTCTGTTCTTTCGATTTTCTTTTGAAAGAACGCAATTGAAGTGTGCATGTAATTGAAGTTTTTTTCAGAAAAACGGCTGTTTTTCTGAAAAAACTGTGTATTGTAGACAGACATACCCTAAGTAAAAGCTGCTAAACTGGTTGCTGTAAGGCCCCACCAGCTTTATACCATTTAGGATTCTCCCGTGCTGGAGAAATCACCATCAGCTGTTTGGGGATGTTTTAGAGTCCCATTCATGGGCAGAGAGTGAAGCTGCTGCTTGGGAAGGCAGGCTCCCCAGCCTGTGGGCCCGACCAACTCCACCCCTACTCTGCCCAGGCGTTGCATCTCCCCACTGTCTCCCTCTTCTCTTCCCTCCCCCTCTTTCTGTTCACCTCTTCCAACCAAATCCATGAACACACATATGGCAAATAACATTTGAAAAAAACCACTCTTCTAAAATGTATTACTAAAAAAAAAGAGCATATTTTCCACTGCCTGCTAGACTGTGGAGACTGGACATGCAGAAGGTACCTAATTAAAAGTACTGCATGGGAATAAACAATGTAACAGGTTTGTTGATATATACTGAAGTTTGTCGGAGATTTATGTGCAAAAACTTTGTATTAAGGGCCAGTCAGCTGTCCTGCTGAATACAATATTAAATATTACAGAATACATGATGCATCTCATCTCTGTTTTCCATTTTCTTAATCAGTATTTCTAAGCTGATTTTATATTTTAAATGTACTCTTGAGCCTTATAAAGTAATCATTACTGCATATATAACAAAGACAGCACGTTAAATTAATCAGTCGGAGCAGTTTAGTGTGTTCATAACAAAGTTCATTGCTTTTAGAAGAAGTGAACACTAACTTATTTTGTGTGATCTCTGTAACAATACAAATTTTATTAAATGTCATCATATGTTTCTGTTAAAAATATGTTTCCAAAGATTTTAGGCATAACAAAGGATTTTATATCTTAGTTAGGTATTGATTTTGGTGGAAGGTTCTCTTAAAACTAGTTCATCAAATAGTCAGAGGTAAACGAAGGGGAAACTCATTTGTCCAGCTATGAGGGGAAAAAGGGATGTTGTCCCTTTAAGGATTCTCTTCCACAGGTAGGGTGAAAGAAGAAAGAAGATTATAGCTGGAATAGACAAAAAGGACAAAAAGACTTTGGAAGCGAGTTTTTGTTCTATAATAATTAAAATTAAAAATGTGTATTATAGATAAGGGTGGTCTTTTGAAGAATTTATTTTAAAAACTGCATGACTCGAGTGTTTAAAGCCAAAGTGGAATACTCAGACTATGAGTCTAAAAATCTGTGCAAGGATTCTTTAAAGATGTAATTTTATAATCTTCAGCAACAAACTAATGAAATATTTAAAACAATTTTTAAACTAAGGTCCTGTAGACATATTACAGTAATGCACAACTTCTTTTGTCAGTAAATTCAGAAACTGACAGTATATACCTCCAGGTTGGCTCATTTCTGTTAAATAGCTTCATTACCACTCTTTCATGGGTTCAATGTTAATCTAATAGGTCTGGTAACCTATTAGGTGGAACACTGTTCACTTTTAAATTACTAAATCCCCTGGGGAGTTGGTGGGGAAGGGGAGAAGACTCACTCATTAGGTTACAACCGCCTGCTGTGGGAGCCTGCAGGAATGGTCGGAAAAGGCATATGAGGAAGTGAGGGGTTGAGCACTCAGACCCAGGAGAGGCATTGCCTCTCCTTGCCTTTTGTACCTGCCATTCCTGGTCCCATTTCACTGTTCTGGTGGCAGAAAAGGCCCTTAGAAAAAGCTCTATAATTGCCTAACAAATATTCTGGTACCTGTTGTCACCAAACAAAACTGTGTAACAGTGCAACATGCTTAGTAGGACCTTGCAGGTTATGTAGCTTAGATAAGTCACTGCCAAACAATTCCAACTGTGTTTTCTGTAATTGTGCTGGTGGGGTATCATACTGCATTGTATCTTTATGGGAGAGAGAAAAATTGAGCTTGCGACCAGGAATTGCTAACAGGGAGTTTGGAGAGGGAGTTCTCCAGGTGAAAGAGGAGTAAAAACGGGACCCTTGTGGTAAGTGGCTGTCTGGAGTGTGTGTTTGTGTGTGGGGGAGTTATTTGCTGTGTGCAGAGCTTGTGTTTATCTGTTTGGTTGGTTGGTTTGATTGTTTGATTGCTTGAAGGAGCTTCTAAAAGGTTTGAAATCTAGAAGCCTCTGTTAATTGGCTAAGCCTCAGTCAGGGGGAGGGGCTACCAGAGCTATATAAGCCTGTGACTCAGCGACCAGGGAGCTTGCGAACAGGAATTGCTAACAGGGAGTTTGGAGAGGGAGTTCTCCAGGTGAAAGAGGAGTAAAAACGGGACCCTTGTGGTAAGTGGCTGTCTGGAGTGTGTGTTTGTGTGTGGGGGAGTTATTTGCTGTGTGCAGAGCTTGTGTTTATCTGTTTGGTTGGTTGGTTTGATTGCTTGAAGGAGCTTCTAAAAGGTTTGAAATCTAGAAGCCTCTGTTAATTGGCTAAGCCTCAGTCAGGGGGAGGGGCTACCAGAGCTATATAAGCCTGTGACTCAGCGACCAGGGAGCTTGTGAACAGGAATTGCTAACAGGGAGTTTGGAGAGGGAGTTTAGAGGGGGAGGTTAGAGGGCACTAGTGACTTCTGGCCTTCTTTAAAACATAACTCTTATCGTAATCTATATTCCAGAGGTTTAAAAAGAATCCCAGTTTATACTTAAACTTGTTCATTAGAAAAATGGAGACAGAAGCCCAGCAGCAGAGTGGGGGCTATCCTGTTTATTGCGTCGAGTGTAACATGTATGATTACCTGCCCTGTGGGCGGGTGGCGTATGTGTGCACCCGTTGCAAGGAGCTCCTGACCCTCAGAGACCGAGTTCGGGCTTTGGACGCCAGGGTGGCTGAACTGGAGGAGCTAAGGGAGGTAGAGAGATTTGTGGATGAGACTTTCTGGGACACTGTAGTACTGTCCCACCTCCAGTCTGAGAGCCCCAGTGCTCTTAAGGAGGATGAAAGTCTCAAGGGAACAGAGCATTCAATGGGAGCAGAGGGAAACCATCCCGTAGTTGGGACCCTCCTCCCAGAGGATGTTGCGGTATCCTCTCGCACTGAGGATACCTCTGAGGGGGAGGGAAAGCCAGTTCGGAAGAGGCAGGTGTTAGTAGTGGGTGATTCGATCGTTAGAAACATAGATAGTTGGGTTTGTGATGACCGGGAGAACCGTATGGTCACTTGCCTGCCTGGTGCGAAGGTTGCGGATCTCTCGAGGCATCTAGATAGACTTATGTGTAGTGCTGGGGAGGAGCCGGTGGTCGTGGTACATGTAGGTACCAATGACGTAGGGAAGGGTAGGAGAGATGTCCTGGAGGCCAAATTTAGGCTGCTAGGAAAGAGACTGAAATCCAGGACCTCTATGGTGGCGTTCTCGGAAATGCTTCCGGTTCCACGCGCAGGGCCGGGTAGGCAGGCAGAGATTCAGAATCTCAATGCGTGGATGAGACGATGGTGTAGGGAAGAGGGGTTTGGATTTATTAGGAACTGGGGACACTTTTGGGAGAGGGGGAGCCTATACAGGAAGGATGGGCTCCACCTAAACCAGGGTGGAACCAGACTGCTGGCACTAAACATTAAAAAGGCCGTAGAGCAGTTTTTAAACTGAGAGATGGGGGAAAGCCGATTGGTGTGGAGATGCACGTAAATCGGAGGGAGACTACTCTTAGAGGAGAATCCATTGATAGAGATTCTCTAAGCTGTAGTCAGAAAGAGAGGAGGGGAGAGGGCAAACCATGGGCCAGAGCAGACAAACAACCGTGTACAAAGGAATCCAATGCATCAGGGAAGGGCAGACAAATAAGCAGTGGCAAATTTTTAAAGTGCTTCTACACAAATGCTAGGAGTCTGACTAATAAGATGGGTGAACTAGAGTACCTAGTATTAAATGAGGAGGTTGACATAATAGGCATCACTGAAACCTGGTGGAATGAGGAAAATCTGTGGGACACAATCATACCGGGATATAAAATATATCGAAAGGATAGAGCAGGCCGGGTGGGTGGCGGAGTGGCACTGTATGTGAAAGATAATGTAGAATCAAATGAAATAAAAATATTAAATGAATCAACATGTTCAATAGAATCGCTATGGATAGTAATTCCATGCTCCAAAAATAAGAAATTAGCAGTAGGGATATATTACCGACCACCTGACCAGGACAGGGATACTGACATTGAAATGCTGAGGGAGATTAGAGAGGCTACCAAAACAAAGAACTCTATAATAATGGGGGATTTTAATTACCCCCATATTGACTGGATACATGTCACCTCAGGAAGAGAAGCGGAGATAAAATTTCTCAATGGCTTAAATGACTGCTTCTTGGAGCAGCTAGTGCAGGAACCCACAAGGGGAGAGGCAATTCTCGATTTAGTCCTGAGTGGAGCGCAGGAACAGGTCCAGGAAATAACCGTTACAGGACCGCTTGGGAATAGTGACCATAATATAATAACATTCAACATTCCTGTGGTGGGAAGAACACCTCAGCAGACCAGCACCCTGGCATTTAATTTCAAAAAGGGGAATTACACAAAAATGAGGAGGTTAGTTAAACAGAAATTAAAAGGCACAGTGACTAGAGCCAAATCCCTGCAAGCTGCATGGAAACTTCTTAAAGACACCATAATAGAGGCCCAACTTAAATGTATACCCCAAATTCAAAAACATAGCAAGAGACCTAAAAAAGAGTCACCATGGCTTAACCACCATGTAAAAGAAGCAGTGAGGGACAAAAAGGCATCTTTTAAGAAGTGGAAGTCCAATCCTAGTGAGATAAATAGAAAGGAACATAAACACTGTCAAATCAAGTGTAAAAATGTAATAAGAAAAGCAAAAAAAGATTTTGAGGAACAGCTAGCCAAAAACTCAAAAAGAAATAACAAAATGTTTTTTAAGTACATTAGAAGCAGGAAGCCTGCTAAAAAACCTGTGGGTCCCCTAGACGATCGAACTATAAAAGGCGCAATCAAGGACGATAAAGCCATTGCGGAGAAACTAAATGATTTCTTTGCTTCAGTCTTCACGGCTGAGGACGTTGGGGAGATTCCCAAATCTGCACCGTCCTTTGTGGGTAATGAATCTGAGGAACTGTCCCGGATTGAAGTGTCATTAGAGGAGGTTTTGGAACAAATAGAAAAACTTAATGTTAACAAATCTCCGGGACCGGATGGCATTCATCCAAGGGTTCTAAAAGAACTCAAATGGGAAATTGCTGAACTATTATCTGTGGTTTGTAACCTATCCCTTAAATCGGCTTCCGTACCTAATGACTGGAAGGTAGCCAACGTGACACCAATATTTAAAAAGGGCTCTAGAGGCGATCCGGGCAATTACAGACCGGTAAGTCTAACTTCAGTACCGGGCAAATTAGTCGAAAAAATAGTAAAGAATAAAATTGTGAAGCATGTAGAAGAACATAATTTGTTGGACAAAAGTCAACATGGGTTTTGTAAAGGGAAATCCTGTCTTACTAATCTATTAGAGTTCTTTGAAGGGGTTAACAAACATGCGGACAAGGGGGATCCAGTAGATATAGTATACTTAGATTTCCAGAAAGCCTTTGACAAGGTCCCTCACCAAAGGCTCTTGTGTAAATTACATGGCCATGGGATAAGAGGGAAGGTCCTTTCTTGGATTGAGAACTGGTTAAAAGACAGGAAACAAAGGGTAGGAATAAATGGTAAATTTTCAGAGTGGAGAGGGGTAACTAGTGGTGTCCCCCAAGGGTCAGTCCTAGGACCAATCCTGTTCAACTTATTCATAAATGATCTGGAGAAAGGGGTAAGCAGTGAGGTGGTAAAGTTTGCGGATGATACCAAACTGTTTAGGATAGTCAAGACAGAAGCAGACTGTAAGGGACTCCAAGAAGATCTCACCAAACTGAGTGATTGGGCAACAAAATGGCAAATGAAATTTAATGTGGATAAGTGTAAAGTAATGCACATTGGGAAAAATAACCCCAACTATACGTACAGTATGATGGGGGCTAATTTGGCTACGACAAATCAGGAAAGAGATCTTGGAGTTATCGTGGACAGTTCTCTGAAAACTTCCACACAGTGTGCAGCGGCGGTCAAAAAGGCAAATAGGATGCTAGGTATTATTAAGAAAGGGATAGAAAATAAGACCCGGAATATCTTACTGCCCCTGTATAAAACTATGGTACGCCCACATCTTGAATACTGTGTACAGATGTGGTCTCCTCACCTCAAAAAAGATATTTTGGCCTTGGAAAGGGTTCAGAAAAGGGCAACTAAATTGATTAGGGGTTTGGAACGGGTCCCATATGAGGAGAGGTTAAAGCGACTGGGACTTTTCAGTTTAGAAAAGAGGAGACTGAGGGGGGATATGATAGAGGTGTATAAAATCATGAGTGGTATGGAGAGGGCTGATAAAGAAAAGTTATTTATTAGTTCCCTAAATAGAAGAACTAGAGGACACCAAATGAAATTAATGGGTAGCAGGTTTAAAACTAATAAAAGAAAGTTCTTCTTCACACAGCGTGTAGTCAGCATGTGGAACTCCTTGCCAGAGGAGGCTGTGAAGGCTAGGACTATAACAGAGTTTAAAGAGAAGCTAGATAATTTCATGGAGGTTAGGTCCATAAAAGGCTATTAGCCAGGGGATAAAATGGTGTCCTTGGCCTCTGTTTGACAGAGGCTGGAGAGGGATGGCAGGAGACAAAGCGCTTGATCATTGTCTTCGGTCCACCCCCTCTGGGGCACCTGGTGCTGGCCACTGTCGGCAGACAGGATACTGGGCTAGATGGACCTTTGGTCTGACCCGGTACGGCCGTTCTTATGTCATCAGTCATGGTTCAAGGGGATGATAAGTCTTGATTTGATTCTCCTCTTAACAAGTGTCATATTTGTCAACAGAAAGGTGAAAGGAAAAGAAATAGGTGAAAGGTGCTGATTTTCTTGGCAAGAACACAGTATTTTTCCCATGTCTGAGTTAAAAGACCAGAAGATCCAGACATTGGAGTATTGGTATGAGACAGTGATGGTTATACTTGCATTATTGGTATTACCAAAAACTGAGCTTATGTGTGTTGTGATGAGGTAATCTTTTCCTATTGATTTTGAGTTAAGGGTTGAAAAAGATATAGGGAAACATTTAAAATAAATTCTTAATGTTGTGCATGCAGAATAATGGAATGGAGTATCAGTCCCCATCAAGGGAGCAGAGAGGCATGTGTGTGGGGGGGCGACGCTGTGCTCCTGGAAGGGGTGAGGCCATGGGTAGAAGGGATGAAGATGGGCTCAGCCAGCCCTCAGTGCCATCTGTACTGTGCCACTCTCCCACGCCCAGCGCCATCCAAAGTGCTCTGACTAGGGCTCTGGAGCATGCTGCGCAGTATTCTGGCAGTGACTGGAAACCCCGGCACTTTTGAATCATAGAATCATGGAGCTGGAAGAGACCTTAGGAGGTCATCAAGTCCAACCCCCTGCCTAAGGCAGAACCAATCCCAACTAAGTCAACCCAGCCAGGGCTTTGTCAAGCTGAGACTTAAACACTTCTAGGGATAGAGATTCCACCACCTCCCGAGGTAACCTATTCCAGTACTTCACCACCCTCCTAGTGAAAATTTTTTCCTAATATCCAACCTAGACCTCTCCCACCGCAACTTGAGACCATTGTTCCTTGTTCTGCCATCCGTCACTATTGTGAACAGCCTTTCTCCATCCTCTTTGGAACCTCCCTTCAGGAAGTTGAAGGCTGCTATCAAATCCCCCCTCACTCTTCTCTAAACAAACCCAAATCCTGCAGTCTCTCCTCATAGGTCATGCGCTCCAGCCATTTTGGTCACCTTCCGCTGGACCCTCTCCAATACATCCACATCCTTTATATAGCGGGGGGCCCAGAACTGGACACAGTATTCCAGATGTGGCCTCACCAGAGCCGAATAAAGGGGAATAATCACTTCTCTGGATCTGCTGGCAATGCTCCTCCTAATGCACCCTAATATGCCATTAGCCTTCTTGGCTACAAGGGCACACTGTTGACTCATATCCAGCTTCTCATCCACTGTAATCCCCAGGTCCTTTTCTGAAGAACTGCTACTTAGCCATTCAGTCCCCAGCCTGTAACAAGGCTTGGGATTTTTCTGTCCCAAGTGCAGGACTCTACACTTGTCCTTGTTTAACCTCATCAGATTTATTTTGGACCAATTCTCTAATCTGTCCAGGTTACTCTGGACCCTATCCCTGCCCTCCAGCTTATCTACCTCTCCCCCTAGCTTAGTGTCATCCACAAACTTGCTGAGGGTGCAACCCATCCCCTCATCCAGGTCATTAATAAAGATGTTGAACAAAACCAGTCCAAGATCAGATCCTTGGGACACTCCACTAGAAACCGACCGCCAACCTGACATCAAGCCGCTGATCACTACCCATTGGGCCCGACAATCTAGCCAGCTTTCTATCCATCTTACAGTCCATTTATCCAATCCAGACTTCCTTAACTTGCTGGCAAGAATATTGTGGGAGACGGTATCAAAAGCTTTGCTAAAGTCAAGGTATATCACATCCACTGACTTTCCCATATCCACAGAGCCAGTTACCTCATCATAGAAGCTAATCAGATTGGTCAGGCACGACTTGCCCTTCATGAATCCATGTTGACTATTCCTGATCACTTTCCCCTCTTCCAAGTGCTTCAAAATGGATTCCTTGAGGATCTCCTCCATGATTTTTCCGGGGACTGAGGTAAGGCTGACTGGTCTGTAGTTCCCTGGATTGTCCTTCTTCCCTTTTTTAAAGACCATTTGCCTTTTTCCAGTCATCGGGATCTCTCCCGATCTCCACCAGTTTTCAAAGATAATGGCCAAAGGCTCTGCAGTGACATTTGCCAACTCCCTCAGTACCCTCAAATGCATTAAATCTGGGCCCATGGATTTATGTATGTCCTGGGACAGTTGCCCCATTTACCTACCCTCTTCTCCCTGCCAACTCCTGCCAGCCTGCTCCCCATATATCAAGACCTATGCACAAGGAAACTAATTCTTAGTGCAGTGTTTCCCCTGGATCCCCTTGGCTGCAAATGGTGAACCCCAATCAATGGGAGCCGTGAGGCTCCGTGGCTGTGGGAACCAGTAAGTAAACAAACTGGAGCAGTCCGATATCAGCTTTTTCAGAGTAGGTCCGCGGCCCACTTTGAGAAACACAGTCCTAGAGTTTCCTGACTATGAGAACTAGTTTTCTCAAATGCAGCACCAAAGTAATGGTAGTTATGGGCAAGGAATGCATATTCCTTATGGGAAAAAATACAAATTTAGGAGCCCTTCCACTCAGGGTTTTGCTATGGTTGGTTGCAAGTTGTTGTTACCATGCAAATATCCAGAAAAGAAAATATGAATCCCCAAAGGAATCTCTATTATTCATGTATTTTTGTCTATCTACACCTCTTTTCTCCCAACCTAATTTGCATTCTTTCTTTTGGTATAGTCCTTAAGAGACATCTTGTTTATGGATCTATAACAGTTTTAACTGACCAGGAATAAATATATGCCTCCTCTGAAACCACATATTTGTCCTAAAGAGGCTCAAACTATAAATGGTGCAGTAATGAGTGGCTGTACCTAAGCAATTTTAATTTACATACTGGCAAGCAGGTATGGGTGTGTGTCTAGTTTTTTTCCATTCTTTGCAAAATAATAGCTATAGAATGTAAGTGCAGTATTGTAAAGTGTACATATTATCAGTGTGTCCCTTTAGTACATTATTTTCTCCTATTCCAGAGGGATCCAACCATTATGAATTTCATCTTCTGCTAATTTGCAGTGCAGAACAGCATTTATAAAAGAAACTTCCACTAATCTCAATAACTAGATGAGTCACAAATTTATTTTAAACACTTGGATGGACTTCTAATTGGATCTTCAAGGGAAATAATGCACTGCTAAGCAAAAAATGCAAAGTGGCAATGAAAAATGCCTGAAATCAATATTACCTTCAAAATTCTCCACCCTGCAAAGGGCCACTATGATTTAAACCACTTAAATCCCCTTTAATTTTTAACAAAGCACACTACAGAACTTTTGAAGTGCTCTGGTAATGTCCACATGCAATGTCACTATAGCATGCTGTAGATTCACATCCTGTCTTGCCACACACACTAATGTCCCTTACATATGAAACAAAGGGCCTGTCTATACATGTCCTTGACTTTTTCACTCCTGGTTCTAGATGATTAGACTATACATAACATACCATTACACATCTCCATATAACTAGGTACTTTGCCACTTATCCCAAATCCAGTTTTCAGGCTATGTGGCAGGATTCATGTTTAAGGAAATTTGAATTATTTTTGAGAATAAGATGTTTCTGAGACTCAGGATCAGATGCTTCAATAAAACTCACATGTAGTATACCTAGTACATTTTCATGATTCATTAATTTTGCAATTCTATCAAAAAAGAAAAAAAATGGGAGTCTGAAAGATATACTGTATAAAAGCATGCTTCATATTTCTTCTGGTTTCATTATTCTGTGTAGATGTTTAATGATTCCTATTAATACTTTTTCCATTCTTTCCTAGGAATAGAATTAAGCTCACATTGTAATAATTGCTAGGATTACTCTTCTTCAGAAAAAGAAAGAAAATGGTACATTTGCTTTTCTTCCATTTTCATACAGGTTTTATGGCATTTTTAAAATAGCCAATAACATCCTGTTTACTAATTCCCTTGATAAAAATTGCTTATCACTCAGGTCAGCTAACCTTTACATGCTCATGGTGTTCCCTTACCTATAAACTATAAATTACAACTGTCTAAAGCTGTTTGTATCTGTTCTACTTTCAAACTGGTTAAACATCTTTTTTTGTCCTTTTGTTGAAGACAGATTTAAAAACTGAGATCAGCATCAGTTACTTCTGAGTCTTCCATTTCACCTTCATTATTCTACCTGCCTTACTTACAACTACATTATATGTAGCCCTACTAAAGTCAATGGGAATAATACCCCATTGCCAGAGATCAGCAAGCCCCTGAGGCTATGTCTACACTGCAGGGGGTTTTCAGGATACCAGAGGTATCCCAGAAAGACTTCGCTGTGTCCAGGGAATGCCTCTGCTCTTCTACTTTTTTTTTTACAGAAGAGCAGATGTGCTCTTTCGGAAGCTCTGTCTTCTCCTCCCACGAGGAAGAAGGGATCTTCTGAAAGAGGGTTTTTTCCCAAAATTTGGCCCAGTGTAGATGGGCCAAAATTCGGAAAAGCCTCTTCCAAAAAAACTATCCGAAGAAGGTACACAAATTGCGGAGTGCAATTTGCATACCTTTTTCTGATAAAGCCCCGTAGTGCAGACATAGACTGAGTAAGGTACGGCAGAAGGAAAACAAGTACGGCTACATCTGGCCTTTAGATGTAGAACTGCTAGCTCTCTAGTTCTGCTTTCCTTCTGTTAGTTATAAAAGCCCTTTTTATTTTCTTACACTTCTTTATACCTGTTGTTAAGTCACTTCCCTTTTCTGCCACTTTTACCTTTTCTTTGCAAGTATTAAGTGTATTTGAGTATTCTTTTTGATCTTACTGAAGATTTTCTTTTAAATTTAAGTCATTGAACAGTCTCTTGTGAAACCTCACTGTTTTAATTTTGTTGTGTTCTTATGCAAAGCTGACTTGTTTCCTTCTCTAAAATTAATTGCTGAGGCTTTTCACAGTTTTAATAATTTTCCTTGATTTAGTAACTTCTGTTTTATTAAATTGTCAGATTAATACTTTGTTCTCTTAATTTGTTTTTGTTCTTCATTTTCTGTGTCTCTCCACTGATTCTTTGTCTGAAGGGATATTAATCTTGTAACAAGTCACTGCTAAATGGTCTATCACTGCTGACTTCCTACTGAGTAACTCAATTTCTGTTTTCACTAGAGATTGGCGTGAACCAGAAATATTTATCAAAGTCCCCCCTCTTTCCTAAAACTGAAATCTTAGAAATCTTATCTATGTTCCCCTAGGCCTGTTTGATACAAGATTGTGAAATCTTTGAGAGAATCTATTCTGCACTCAGACAACCAAAATAAAATTGAGATACAGAATGTATAGTATAGGATGTGTGTGTTTCTAGCTAACTATATTGAAGGCCATATCTAGCCAGAGGGACTTATTGTCTTTGTATGTTTTCTGTAACTCTTATTTCATCATGGATATTATCCCTAACTGTTTTGATTTCCTTGTATTCACTTGAAGTCTAGGCACCCTCAGGTAATCTTGCTTCTTTGGCAGCTCGAAACTCTTGACTTTCTCCAACATCTTAGGCCACAGGGGAACTGACAGACTTGCTGGGACCTTGGGCAAGGTAGGATGAGAAGGAGGGCTGGCTTCGCACTCCCAGAAGGGGTGAGGCCTTTGGTAGGAGCCAAAGAGCTGAGGCAACCAGCTGCTGTGCTGCCCAGAGTGTGCCACGTCCCCTTTCTCCAGCTGGCCTTCAGAGCTGCCCAGAGTATGCTGCATGGGACTCCAGTAGTAGCAGTGGCAGCTGTGAGCCCAGGGCACTTTTGAATCTCCAGGACTGGGGCAGTTGCCTGGTTCCTCCCCCTTCCTCCTTCCATGTTGGTGATCTTGCCAGGCCATTTGTGTACTGGTGATTTAATCCCATTAATTTTCTTCTTTTCTTGTTCGGTCTTTGATATCATGTTGTCTCCATTTCCCAGCTGTAAAGGGTTACACCCTTCGGGAGTGCACCCCTTAGTGGCTGAGGGAAGTCTTATAGTCTCTACAAGCCTGTCTGCAGGTGAGGTAGCATCCAACAAGTGGCCGGAGATCAGACCTCTTCTTTTACCCCTCCCCCCCTCGGGTGTGATTTGCAGGGGAGTAGGGCGAGACCCAGGCCCACCCACTCCTCTGGGTCCCAGCCCAGGGACCCTATAAGTAGCAGTTACCTGCTGAGTTTTAAAGTACTTAGTTGCTGTCACATCCCTGGGCCACTTCCCCGGGATGCTGTCATATCCAACACTTTCTCTAGGGGCTTGTGGTTGAGTTCCCTTTGTCTGGGGTTCTGTAGGATTGTCTTTCGCTTCTTGGCTAGCCTTCAGCCGCAGGACCTGGCTCCAATCAGGTACGATACCCTAGCTCCCACTCAGAGCTGTCTAGAGTGCTGGTGTTCCCCAGTCAACCCTGAGGTCTGCCTGGGTCGAGCGCCAGGAAGAACTGACAGGCCCTGGCCTAGCAGCTTCTTTTATATCTGCCTGCTGCACCCTGATTGGCTGCCGTGGAGGCTGTCACTCTGTTCCACCCGGAGGGCCTCTCTACTGCTCCCGTTGCTGGCCAGCATGCTGAAAGACCTCCTGCAGGGATGTTGGGCTTTGTCTACCCCATCACACCGGCCTATGAAACTGTGCTGCTTTCTTCACCTATCCACTTGGACTCCTCTTCTCCTCTTTGTAGTACTAGACCTTTAAAGTTCTTCCCACCAGGGAAATTCCCCTTTCAGGACAGAAAATCTCATTAAATATATGAAAGCATTTCAAGTGTGATAAGTATCTTCTCTCATTTTTGCATTCTCCTTTATTTGCTACTAGAATATTTACCCGGTGTTGCTCACATACGTAGCTCAATTAATTTTTGTTGTTTGGAAAACGAAATTAAAATCTACATGCTTCATTTGAATCATTGCTCTGCGGTGGGGTGAGGGATGAGTGGTTCAATATGCAGACTGTCCCAGGGTGAGAGGATAGCTCCAGCCCTCTCTCACTGCAACATCTTAGTGCCAGATAAGAAGCTATGCCCCATGGCCACTGCAGCTGATGTAGGGGTCCATATTCCCTGGCTGAGGCAGGTCCATCTTCGTCTGCCCCCTGTGCTCCCCAGCCAGGGTGAGGAATGCAGCAAACTGTGCACTTTCACATGCTCCCTGACAAAGGAGAACAGCCAGCAATGTTTCCTATGAATTGTGGGAGGGAGGGGAGCTTCAGCTTCCTCACCCCCACCCTTCCTATAGAGCATCTGGGGGAGCAGGAGGCTCTACACTAGAGCAGACCTGGGCTGCGAGTGGCGTGTGCCCTGGGGTGCCCGAGCTCCTTTCACCAGATTCTCTCTCTTTTTGTCTGGTTTTATGAGATTTGGTCTCTTATTTTTTTAATCATCCTCAGCCAGCTCATTCTATTGGTCACCTTCTTTTCTCTTATGATTATTCTGCCTTTTTCTTATGACTATTCTGCCTGTTTCTGCTTTCTCACCTCTTCCATTTCATCACACTTTTGTTGTGTGCCATGTTCCTCTGCTATTTGTTTAAGAATTCTCCACTTGTGCTCTTACTGAGACTTTTGCCTCTCTTGACCTGATTCTCTGAACTCTATATGTACTCTCCCTTTTAAATCTTCTCCTCAGACTGGCTGCTCTTTCTATTTCACATTTCCTGTCCTGATACTCCAAATCCAGGCTCACTTCTGTCCTTTGGCGCTTGCTTTTTCACATTGAGTTGAAGAAGCTGGTGAGGCTTCCTTCTGAATCTTACACTTCAAATTCCTCTTGCCATGTTTCACTTCTTATTTCTTCTGCTAAGCTGGTCTAATATACCAGCTTCATTAACTCCAATAGTTCATATAATCACAAACCTTTCCACTGTCTTGCTCTGTTTGCACTTGTCTTTTAGCTTCATTATTCAGGCAAGCTCTGGTCTCCCCTATTTTAAAATGAAAATCCCTTTGCCCCATGCTCCATTAATTCTTTCAGAAGGACCTTTAAATAACTCAGTGGAAAGTAGGCTGTGTATAGGAAATATCATTGACATAACTTCTAAAATCTCTTCCAAATACAACTTTAAGTTCCATTATAATGAATGTAGAACACTTTTATGAATGATAAAAAGGAAGAAACATTTAAATAAAGGTTTGTGTCTCATGGCTCTCTAAAATCCCAAACACTGACACAATAGATTTGCTCCATGTTCTTTACGTTTTGAAACTCATGGACTTGACCATAGCTTTTTATGTGTGTGATAAAGTGGAAGTGACTGGAAAATAATGCCCTTTTGCAATGTAGCTTGCCAATGTAATCACCATTGTTGTTGAATTGCAAAGGGTGCAAGAAATCTGCATTTATATATATTTCTGTCAACAGGCATGTTCCTGATTTGAACTTGTAATAGAGAAATAAAGAGGAAACAACTCATTCATCCACAAAAAAAATCACTATTCCCTATTACTCTTCTGAGTGCACTTAAATTGCTTTGTTCAATCTGCTTCTAAAATAAAATCCCCTTAATAAAATTACAGGGTATAAAAGGACATGAAAATACACATTAGCTCTCAGGCAAACAGACTATTTAACTTTGTTTGTGAAGAACATGAAAGTGATTTTTAGATTCCAGATGATGGAGAGGAGACGAATGCAATAGAGATATCTGTGTGTATAGTTTTTCCACTCAGTTTAGAATTCCTTTGCACTCCCTTGCAACATGTAGAATCCGAGAACACTTGGTACATTCTCCTTTAGCTCACGTGGCAGAGAGAAGACGCTTCAACTCTTTGAGTCTGATTCACTTAATTGAGCTGTGCTGCCCTCCTCGCTAACAGAGGGGATTTGCTAAGGAAGAGTGGGGATCTGCCTTTCTCTCTATTTGCCCAGCTAGTGTGGGGATTCTGATCAGGCAGACTTAGTAATTAAGCTCCATAGTCTCTGTACACTGGTTTATTATATGTAGTCATCCAAGGATCACAGGGCAGCACATTTGACTTGACTTACTTTGGAGACATTTAAAGGCAGTAAATGAGGCCTTTCTTAGAAGATGGATGACTTTAGTTTCCTGCGTGTGGCCATCTGGTGGTGCGTGATAGGGATTTAGAACTGGGGGCTGGTCACATGCTTTTAAGACGTACTGTACCACTAGGAAGTTGAAGCACAAAATAGATGTTGGAAGGAAAGGGAGCAATTCTATAAACCATGGAAAGGAAAACATGTAGCTTATTCAAGACACATCTTAGGTTAACCGCCCTTAAGACAATAGTGCTTAAAGTTAACATTTTTAGTGCCTATTTTGCTACATTTAGCAATATGATGGTGAATCCCGTTGTACAAGAGACCCTCATGATTCGTGAAATTGCTATTCACAATTTGTGTATTCGCAGGTCTCTCCCATCCCCCCAGTGCACCCATCCTCTGGAGGGAAATGGTGCCTCTGGGGTGGGCCTGTTGCCAGATGGCAGCAGCTGTTAGGGCTCACACACCCCCTCCACATACTCACCATGACTCCCAGATTTGTGATGAGTTGTCCGTGGCTCCTGGAAGTCATGATGAGTTCCCTGTGGTGAGTTTTCCATGGCTCCCAACAGTTCAGGAGCCACAGGGGGCTCAGCACGGCTACCAGGAACTGCCAGCCCCTGTATTCACGGATTTTGCCAATTGCAGTGGTGCCAGGAATGTATCCACCATGAATGGCGAGGGTTTCCTGTCCATAACAATTTGAGACTAACTAGCAAAAGACACAAAAATAAACAGCATTTTTAAAAACTTTATTAGAAACAGGAAATCTGCCAAACAATTGGTGGAACCACTAGATGATCAAAGTGCTAAAGGAGAAGAGAAGCTAAATGAATGTGGAAAATATAGAAAAAATGATCAGACACTCAGATGAACACAGTATGTCAAGGAAGAGTCAACTTGGCTTTCGTAAATGGAAACCATGCTTCACTAATCAGAATTCTTTGAGAGGGTCAATGAACAAGGGTGGCCCAGTGGATATACTGGGGTATATGGATTTTCAGAAAGCCTTTGACAAGATTCCTCACTAAAAACTCTTTAGCAAAGTAAGAACACAAAGGAGAAGAAGGAAAGTTCTCTCATGGATCAGTAACGGGTTAAAATATAAGAAACAAAGGGTAAGAATAAATGATTAGTTGTCACAGTAGAAGAGGTAAGTAGTGGGTGTCCCCAAACATCTCTACTGGAATCTGTGCTATTCATCATATTCATAAATGATCTACAAAATAAGTACGCTTTGAGGTGTTAAAGTTTGTAGAGGATATAAAATTACTCACTATACTTAATTCCAAAGCTCACTTAGAAGTGTTACAGAGGGATCTCACGAAAGGGGATAACTGAGCAACAAAATGGCATATACAATTGATAAATGCAAAATAGTGCACATCGGAAAACATAATCTCAACTCTATATACAAAATGATGGGGTCTAAATTACCAGCTATTACTCAAGAAACAGATCTTGCAGTTATCATCTTTGTCAACATCTGCTCAATGTGCAGCAGCAGTAAAAAAAAAACTAACAGAAAAGGGATGATAACTAGGAAAGGGATAGATAATAAGACATAAAATATCATAATGCACTATATAAATCCATGGTCTGCTCACACCTTTAATACAGTTTGCAATACTGCTCTCCCCTTTTCAAAAAAATTAGATTAGAAATCGAAAACATACACAATAAGGCAATGAAAACTATTAGGAATATGGAACAGCTTCCATATGAAGGGAGATAAAAAATTTGGCACTGATCAGTTTAGAAGAGATGACTACGGATTATGTAGGAGGTTTATAAAATCATAAATGGTGGAGAAAATGAATAAAGAAGTGCTGTTTACCTCTTCCATAAAAACAAGAGCTACAACTGACCCAGAAAATTAATAGGCAACATGTTTAAAACAAACAAAAGAAAGTACTTCTTCACCCAACACACAATCCACATGTGGAATTCATTGCCACAGGATATTGTAAAGGCTGCAAGTATAAATGGATTAAAAAGAGAATTAGTTAACTTCATGGTGGATAGGTCCAACAATGTCTATTAACAAAGACAGTCAGGGAAAGCAAAACTATGCTTTGGGTGTCCCTAAAACTGTGACTCCCAGAAACTAGGACTGGATGACAAGGGATGGATCACTCAATAACTGATGGGTTTTGTTCTTTCCATCTGAAACATCTGGCACTGGTCACTGTCAGTAGACAGGATAATGAGATAGATGGGCCATTCTTACGTTATAAGGGGAAGCTGTTTTAAAGGGTATTTTATCTTGTCCTCTTCACATTGGTTGTGAATTGTAAAATACAGCAATAATCTTTGTATATGGGATATATTTAGGCTGGGAACTTGCAAAACACTTTTTTATATTTCGGATTTGGATCACATGAAGACTATTTTCCTTCATTACTTTCCATTTCCTAGATTGACTGAGAAGTATCTGTTGAAGTGACAAGCGCACACATGCTGTGTATAATACATGAAAGTATTGTGTGGCTTAAGAACTGGATCAAAAGCCCATTGAATGTGAGACCCATTTACATAGGTGCTGGAACTTGGAGTACAAGGGATGCTACCATCCCCGCCCCCAGCTTGAAGTGGTTTCCATTATATAAAGGATTTACAGTTTGGTACAATGGCTTTCAGCACCCCCACTATACAAATTATTCCAGCACCTTTGCCCTTTTATACACATGCACAGATACAAGACAACTTTGCCTGTAATATAAGTGTTCTGTATATATCACCATTATGAGACACTGGTGCAAAGAGTGTTTTAGATCTTTACAAGAACCATTTATGAAAGGCAGCATCATCATTTGTCTGTAAAGCCGGGTGCCTTGCTTAAAGCCAGCCCAAACATAGAGGGATTAGAAGGATCTTTACAATTAAAAAAGTGGCCTATGCAAGTTTTTTAAGACATAAAAATATCACAGCTTTAAGTTCTATTATCTCTGGAGTCTTCAGGGCTTCCAGTTGCATAATGCTTCTCTTTCTAGTCCTGTAAGGCTGTAAAATATCAGAGTTAAAATTCACAATATTTTTATAATCTTATGCATTTTTTATGTTAAGTTATCTGTGTCAGACAGGGGTCACTTCTAGGAAGTACATTCTAAATTTGAATAAAAGCAGAAAAAAACCATTTTGTCTGGTTCTTGTTTTCTCTCTTTCTCTCTCACATGCACAAGATAATACTAATTAAGTCACATGACACTTGAAAGAGAAGGCAGCTAGAAGTGAAACCATCAGAGAGGGGCACAATAAATTTATCACCAAGCTCTCAAATTTATAATCTTCATATGGGTAAAATAAAATTAAAATATCTATATCCCTTTCTATTCATGTGGGATATACTGAGCAAGATTCTCTCCTGTGATAGAACTCTGGTAGGTGCATGACAGAATGGAGAACATCAAGAAGCCAAATATCTCCCACAATCTGAGGGCAAGTATTAGTCCAGTTGCCAGTGATAGGTGGTGATGGGCCAATGCTATAGAATCCTCAAAGGAGGAGTGCTGTAGCAGAGCAATGCTTCCTGATATGCTTCCTAGTCAATCCAGGGGAAAGAGGGAGGTGAAAGGAGACCAGAGTGGAAACTGAGCTGTGTCAAATTAATCCATGCCAAATTCTGTAGAACCATTAACTCCCAGTTATGTATGGGAAATTCTCTACTGGGAACATATGGCCAGATTACAGCACCTGAGACTGCCACCTAGGCAGCAGAAAGAGACTAGGGTTAAATCTTGCAAGGTTAAAAGGGATTTCCTAACAAAGACAAATAACATCTTATTAAAAGCATGGTATTGATATCTGTAAAGTTTGTTATATAAAAATACCATGCCAAGGAGAATAAGACTTCTACTTGCAAACCCAGCATGCCCACAAATACATCTTGGATTTAAGCAATTGGCAAAATTTGTCCAGAGACTAAAGAAGATGCCCAAACAGAAAGGACTCTAGTCTGGTGGTGCTTGAGTCCTTTCTGAATAACAAAGAGATCAAAGCTGTGTTGCAGAATGTCGACTTGAAGGAAAGAAAAGACGCCATGGCAAGAGGTTTTAATTGCCTCCAGATCTATCAGATTCAGCCTGATTGATGTTATTGAATAGGTAAGAAATAGCTTCTAAGACCTGGAGTTGCTGTCTTCTGAATAGTCAGAATTCAGAAATTAGTAAGGGGGCAGAGCAACCAGTACAACTGAAAGCACGGACTTAAGAGCCTAAAAGCTACAGCTTTACCGGCTGAGCGAAAGCAGTGCTTAATGCATATAGTGAATGAGTTTCTCTTTTTATCGCTAACCATTGTTTATTTATAGAAATGACGAAATATGCCACTGGGAAACAGAAGTAATTTAATGTTGTTGAACACTGTAATAGAGATTCTAGCTGCTGTTGGATTATATACAAATGGAAAAGAAGCTGTAAAAATGTTAAGAAGTCATACTTAGAATAATCTATTTTTAAGAAAAACCTCTGCCTTGTCATATTGAACAGAAAAGTACATGATGTTGCTTTAATTTGAAATCCTCTGGAAATACACTAAAATGTTTGGGGACTACCATCAGACAATTTACTGAAGGAAATTAAAGAGAATAATAATTTTGAATAATATGAAAAATTGCCTCAACCTTCAACCAAAATTTGAACCAAACTTTATTAGAGATTTTGAAAATGTGGGTGGTGTATGATTGTAGTTAAAGTTTACTTCATGTTTGCATGCCTTAGCATCTGCTAGCTTCAGCCAGACAGGGAAGAACAGAAAGTGCTGTGAGATTGCCTATTATTGTGATATTTTTCTTCTGATCTATACAAACATTCCTTGCCTGACAATGAAACCACAACTGGACCTCCTGAGGTTTACCGATGGCAAATTAAAATGTCATTGACAATCACTGTGTTCAAGCAAAAGCTGTAATAGGTAAACTAGAGGGAAACACTAGAAAAAAGTTAGATAATTTGATAAAAATTAGAGTATTTATCTAAATAAACCAAACTTTATTATTTGAGCATGTACTAGAGTGTGAACAGTAGAGATGATAAATGTGCTCTTTTTCAATTTATGAAATCACTAGAAGATTTACCCAGTGTTGCTTGGGTCCTTAACTCAATTAATTTTTGTTTTTTTGAAAAATAAAATGAAAATGTACCTATTTCATTTGAATCATTGCTCTGGGATGGGGATGAGGATGAAGGCTGTCTGGGGTGAGAGGACAACCATAGAACTCTCTCATGGCAGCAGCCTGAGGTCAGGTGAAAATTGCCTCTCCATGGCTGCTACAGCTCCAGCAGGCACAGCAATAAGGTATGGCGGTTTCATGTTCTCTGACTGGGGCAGGTCTAGATTTGTCTGCCCCTTGCGCTTCCCAGCCACAGTAAGGAATGCAGCAAACTGTGCATTTTCCCCTCACTCCCAGACAAAGAGCAACCACCAGCAATGTCCCCATATGAATTGGTAGAGGGAGCTTCAGATCCTGCCCCCAAAGCTTCAGACCCTGACCCTGCCTGGGGGGTGGGATTCTGGGACTGGGACAATCCCAGATGGGGGAGGGGTGGGTGCTCACCCCCAGCCAGCCCCTGTCACCTGCCTGGTGATTCTGTTCCTTTTCCATATGGTTTTATGAGAAGCAATCCCATTCCAGGAACATCCCGTTTTCCTGGCACAACCAAACCCTGACCTTGCTTTAAGTTATGATAAGAGGAAGCTCTATACCAAATTTGGTGGGCAGAGGTTAGCCGCTATTTGCCTGCCCTTGTCCTATCTCTTACCATTTAGGAGGAGTTCTTGAACAAATGGACAGAAGGACAGACTCAAATATGTAGTAGATTATTTTAGTAATATTTGGATACCTGCTTGATTATTCATGAAGTCTTTTGAAAACATAAAAATATCATGATTTTTAGCTTGTTTAGGCAGCTGTCTGAAAATTCATACTTGAATATTTGCTGTTTACAATAACACACACTTATTAGGCCCACATATACAGACAATCTGCATGTTCAACATAGGATGCTCCTGTTTGACTGTGCGAGGTTTGACGCTGCTGAATGGTTTTTCCTATGCTTTTCTTCACTATAGCGGTAGTTTTATATAATATTCTATATTGCATTTCAACAAGTGTTTAAATGTTATAACTATAGCTATTCAAATTACATGTTTCAAATAAGCTATTTGAGTAATGTAGCTTCTTGTCTGTTCACAAGATGATATCAACTCATTTAAATGTATTTGTGGATCACAATTATTGGAAAATAATTTATTGGAGTCTACGGGTTATACATGAATTTTATGTTTAAGATCTGAATATTCCCATTAGTGGATTGTGGATGTCCACTAAACAAAATACGTCTTAAATTGTAGCTTCAGCTATACATGATGTTTGGTCACATAAGTCACAAGTTATTGTTTCTATGAGTCACTTAGATGATAAATAGAAAGCAACATGTAGAGGTTTGTATTTTAGATATTTATAATTCAAGATGAATTTATCTTTTTGTTCTGTGAACTGAGCTGGGACATTATATAAGAACATGTTTTTTCTCATGACTTCTAGTTCTTCCTGTCATCTTCTCCATGACAGGAGATCAACACTTAGCTGTATTTCAGAACTGAAACCTGGAAATGCATAACTTGAAAAAACAACATAAAAATCCCATTCTTATTTGAACCTCAGAGGCTCCTTTAGGTTTAAATGGAGTCTTATATATTCCAAATCAATTCATTTGTCCCAAACAGCACTCTGGTTTGATGGAGTTGAAGTTAGGTACTGTGTGTGACTCTAGAGGTAAAAAATGAGTATGTATATTTGTTATCCTGATTCTTAAAGTGTTTTGTTTTTATGTGTATGGGTGTGTCTATTTTTTCAGTGACTCCTCTAACAATCAAGCTTAATTAAAAGCAAACTCTACATTCCCTGGGGATTTTTCAAATGTTATAAATCAATGTCTCAGAACCCCAAACACACCCAGCTCTAGTAAGAAGCATATGTCAGGGCTAGGGTAAAATGTAGGTTCTCTCTGACATCCAGGAAAATGAGGAGTCCTTAACTTCCCCTAGTTCTCCCTCATCTCCAAAATGTTTCATGGGTTGAAGGAGAATGGTTAGTGATGTTGTTTTTCCCTTGAACTAGTTCCTTCATTCCTAATAATAAATATACTTTGAAAATTCTTGTTTGTCAACATATCAAGAATGATAGATATATGTTATTGTAAAACACAGAAAGGTTATTATAATGTTCTTAAATTAATAATTGTTAACATCACATGAGATTGTTTTCTTTAAGCCTGGCTTTCTTAACTTGTTTCATTTAGGATCAATGGGGTAATCAGTTACAATTTACCAGAGGTTCACAAAATACCATCTGTTCTCATAATATTAGATTCCAGGTGTAAGACTGCAAATTTTGATATTTCTGCTTTGTTCCATTTGATCAGAGATACACTTCGGATAAATCTCAGCATACCATTTCATGTTTAGAAAATTAAATAAGAAAAAGAAATAATTATATAACAGTTTTTAGGAAACTATAAGTAATCTAAAAATGGATAATGATCCTGTGAAACTAAGCACCACTCACCCCTCATCGGCTCCTACAGACTAATAAAGACACATAAATGTGACAAGCACATTCTTTGAGAGGTACAGCTGTACCCAAAGCATTTCCTGAGGATACTGACACATTGTTTTTTAAGGGATAATCATTAGAATTCCAGTGATTGAGAATAAAATACATTTCAGTTTTTTCAATAGAAACATGGGATAAAGACAAATACTGTCTGGCTCTGAAAGCTAATAGGTGCATCCCATTTGTAAATGTTTTGCCATATTTGAGAATTTAGCAAATAGTAAAATGTAATGCTGCTTCTGTTCATCATAGTGATGATTCATACCTTCCCACAAAGAGCGGTAACATCTAACAGTCCTAGTCCTTGTTCCATGTACTTGACAACAGAGTTAGCTGTTCAAACAATGGTTCTTTAATTGCCCAGTAAAGTGTCAGGTTCTCACAGGAAAAGCACCTAATAGCACAAGTATTCTGGCAGAAGAATTTTACATTTGAGTCTATCCATTGCTGGTGTTTGATTTTACTTCTCGCATCCATCCAGGCTATGCAATGTTCAATATTTTGGACACATATCTTAGTGAGAACATCAAGGGCAATGTTTTTAATAGTGGTTGCCAAAATTTAAACTCCTAAATAAATAATCTGGTTTTCATTCAAAAGTGCAGAGCATCCAGCCACTCCTATTGAAGTCATTAATGCTTAGGTGTCTCTCTATAGTTTCCCTCATCCTGTGACCTTGGATTACATTTTGGAAAGGAACATTTCTGATCAGTATTAGAATAAAAATCTCTCGGTCAGTGAAATTGTTTAGGGCCTTGGCCAAAGTTTGGGTTATCACTAAGAGCTATATAAGTTTTTAAATGAAGTGCTAAGTCTATTCTTGGGAAACAGAAAATAGACAAGCAAATATACATGGAAATTAAAGATGGAAATAATGCAGCAATTGACATTTCCCCCCACATTCTGGTAGAGACACTGAACCAAAAAAGTAAAAATAAGAACAACAAACAGTTTTCACTGCTCCTGGGATTGTTTTTCTCCCATTGTACTGCATCTTAATAGCCTCCAATCTGCTCCTGTTTTTGCTCCATTTTGCTTTGCACCTGAAATCAAGCAACTATCAAAGAAAAAGGAACAAAAGTAAGAGGATTATTTGAATGCCTTTGCATTTCTGAATATGAGTTGGTCTAAATAGAAACTTATGCAAGATGTAAATTAAGTTGCATACTGAATACAGTATAGAGCAAAGTGAAGTCGTAACAGTAGAAAGAGGTTTTGTTCTCAAGTAGAGACATAAGCATGCAGAATGAGAAAAAGAAGGAAAAAAAGAAGAAAAAATGAGAAAGAAATGTAAAAAACGTATAAATGTAGCTAAAGAAACAAAGTACACATTTTTGTATAACCCTTAGTAGTCACTTGAATTTTTACCTAGGATTTCATCACTTTTTATCACTTTTTTAGTGCCCTGAAATGTGCTTGGCAACTCAAAACAAACAAAAAACCCAGATATGCCCCCCTGCCCAAGAGAGTATTTGGAATCAGGCCCCAGTACTCTAGCTGCTTACATGGACTGGTAATTTTACGCATGTGAGTAGTCCCTGAGGACTGAGGTAAGGCTTTTTTTCCTCTCCTTCCAGATTAAGCATTTGTTCCTCTTTAGCACTTCAAATAAATTAGTTTCTTCCATTCAAAGTTAAGCAAGAATCAGTCAGGAATGTGTAGAAGAGTCTAGAAGTAAGTGCAAGACTGTTTCAGACATACTTCTACTTCTGATCCATAACAGTGAATGTTGCTCTCTTGTTTATGTTGTGTGTGTGTGTGTGTGTGTGTGTGTGTGAGAGAGAGAGAGAGAGAGAGAGAGAGAGAGAGTCATTTTAAAGAAAGAAAGAATCATGTTGTTTGAGAAAATGCTTTGCCAGATAGTCATAGACAATTAATAAAACTAACATTTTCAATTTGACTAAAACTGGTGTGATTTGATATTGCTCTAAAGTAGAGACTGTTTACAAAAGACTATAACAACACAAAGTGTTATAACTTGGTTTTATTCCTTTTTCTTTGTGCTCTGAATCTGAAGAGCTTTATAGTAATTTCAAACTGTTTTATTTCACTGAACATCAGTGAGATTTGAAGTTATAAAAACAGACACAAAGAGGTCCTAACTTAGACCACTTCTCCGCTTATGGGAGGATCGAAGCTCTGGTGATTGATCCTCCAGGGTTTGATTTATTGGGTGTAGTAAAGACCCACTAAATTGAACGCTGAGGGATCCTCTGTTGGCACTGATACTTCTTGCTGTTGGTAGGAGCATTTCTCCCATTCACCTCCCACTGTGGGGCCATCCCAGAAAATTGGTGCATGGTACATTGATTCCAGCTATGCAATTCAGGTAGCTCGTGTTGTGTATCTTGCATCAATTTTTTCCACCAGTGTGGACCTGGCCTTAGTGTTCCATCATACTTCCACTGTTATCAGAGATGGAAGAGTGTTGATAGCATTAGTCTGCTTCTTTGTTTGCTAAAATGAATCAGATAGAATGTTTAAGTTCTTTTTCACTCTTCCAGTGAAAAAGAACTCAGACATTATCTATATCACTTTGTTTAATCAGTTCACCTGGAGAGGTGATATTTTCAAATGTCTTAGCCTGTGACTTGGGTCTCAGGACTCTCCATGTGCAGTCAGCTGTGTCGGATAGGAATAAGGGTATCAACTTGCCTCTAAACTGGCTGAGCTGTATGAAGCTTTTATTTTTACAGAATAGGGTCATTTGTCATTAGACTGTTAGTCATATTTATGCTTGAAATGTTTCACTATCCTTTGTGGGGTCAGACTTGTGTATTATTGTTCTAGTATTTAGAAGAATTTATGGTCAAGCTGAAGAAGAAATACCAAATTTTACATCTCCTTGTATAGCTTAGTCATCAGTAGATTGTATATATATTTTGTAGGGCTGTTAAATGTTTCTTCTTTAAACTTGAAAGGCATCCCTAAACCTGTATAAATTCTGAGTAGTCTGCTCACCCACGGCCATTCTGATGCTACAATAAATATAATCATTTAGAATATTTTAATCAAAGATGCTTCATTTACTATGGTGATGGGACTGGCTTGAGAACATGGATGGTAAAAGAGCAAAATTGTTCTGGTAAAATATATCTTGCTATTATTTTTAGAATTGTTTTCTGTCCCTAAGGCACTGTTGGATAGAAGTCTTTTTATCATACTAAAAAAATCCCTTTAAAGAAGGGTTTTATAACATCTTTCATGAGCATTTAGAAAGATTTCTTTTTGTTTACAATATTTTATTTTATATATTAGCAGTGCAACAATTGTACCAGATCAGTTATTGCAGTACTTTTACTAAAACATGCTATACACCCAAAATCTACCATTTTAATCACAGAGGTCTAGAAACAGAGGCTGTGCTAACAATGGCACTGACCCTGTAAACACTTGTATATATGCTTAGCTTTAAGCATGTGAATAGTCCTGGTAATTTAAAAATAGTTTTGGTGAATAATATTTTGTTTGTAAAATCATAGTACATGCTGAATGGTATCACAGATTAAAAAAAGCATTGGTTTTATATCTGTCATATATTGTAGTTTCTATTCCTTAGCTTGACTGGTGTAAAAGGGTTGCCAGCTGTCTAACTGCAGAAACCCAAATACCCTTATCTTGCCCCCTTCACTGCCCCTTCTCTGAGGCCCAGGGCTGGATTAAGACATGCTGAGGCCCTAAAACACGTCAAGTTTAAGAGCCCCCATAGCATTACCAAAAATTGTAGTATTCTAACAGAAAAGACAATGAAAACAGAAATAATAAAGGTTTATATTTGCATCTACACTGGTACATAGGCATGGATGCAACTAAAAACTAGTATTTTTTTTTATTTAGAGGCACCGCATAATCTGAGGCCCTAAACTGTAGTTTATTTAGCTTGTGCATTAATCTGGCCCTGCTCCCCATTCACTCCCTCTGTTGCTCAGTTTCCTCTACTCTCACTCACTTTTACTGGGCTGGAGTGGGGGGATTGGAGAGTGGAAGAGGATCCAGGTTCTAAGACAGGGCAATAAGGCCAAGAAATTCAAAATGTATGTGTGTGGGGGGCTCCGTGATGAGCCTAGGGCAGGTGGTTGTGGTGTTGGAGGGGGTGTGGGCTCTGGGAGTGAATTTGGATATTAGAGGTGGCTCAAGGCTGGGATAAGGGGGTGGGGTACAGGAAAGTGTGAGGGTTTTGGGCTCTGTCCATGTGGCATTTACCTCACGCGGCTCCTGGAAGTGACTGGCATGATTGATTCCTAGGCTGGGGACAGCCAGGCAGCTCTGCTCACTGTCCCTGCCTGCAAGCACCGCCCCCACGACTTGTATTGACCACAGTTCTCAGCCAAGAGGAGCTGGCACTCAGGGCAGAGGTAGCATGCAGAGACTCCCTGGCACACAGTATTCTGAATGGGGTTTAACAAGTTCTTGTGTATTAATTTATCTTTATATGTATATTAATACTTATGTATTAATTTTTATTTCATTTTCTATTTTATCATTTGTATAATACAATTTAGTGCCCTCTTTTGCCTTTTTTTAACTACCTAGGAGCCAGAGGGACATGCTAGTGACTTTTGGAAGGCATGCATAGCCATGGCAGGTAGGGAGTCTTCCTTAGCTCTGCTGCACTGCTGACTGGACTTTTAGTAGCCTGTTCAAACCTCCCAGATGGTTTCAGTAGCCTACAGGAGATTGATTCTGAGAGGCTCCTGACCAATCCGGGAGAGTTGGAATCCTAAGTATAACTCTTGGAATAAGGTTACATTTGTAAATATTTGGATGCCATTCCTGCAAATATATTAATGTGCATAATTTTATTGACTATTGGCTTCACTGTGACTACTTGTGTATAAAGTGGACATAAGTATAAGTGTTTGTTGGACTGAAGCCTTGTTTCCTTAACTTAATTATCTGTTTACTATGAGTATTTCATAATTGTAGCAAACTTGTTAGAGCACAAATTCATTTAAAAATCCAATCAAATATTTTTTGCAGTATTTTCCCGCATCTAACTCTGAACAAATAGACTTTTTCCTTTAAGAATAAAGAATTAAGAATAAATCCAGCTCCTTTCCCAACAAAGTAACTTAGTGTATGTCTGCACTACAGTAAGAAACGCACAGCACTGAATCTTAGAACCCAAGTCAACTGATTTGAGTTTTCTGGGCTAAAATTGTGGGAATAAAAATTACAGTGTAGAACTGGGCAGGGCTGGGACCTGAGGTCTAAGATCTTCCTTCCTCATGGGATTTCAGATTTCAGGTTCCTGCCCATGCCCAAATATGTACACTGCAATTTTTAGCCCCACAGTCTAACCCAGCTGGGCCAGGCCAGTTGTGGCCATGCTATGGGTTTTTTATTACAGTGTAGACATAATGTCAGCTACTTCAGTAGCATTCCAGCTTTGTACTTCACTTAATCAAAAAAACCTTCCTATGGCTTGCTGTCCAGTATTGCACACAGTATTCTGAACGAGGTTTAACAAGTTCTCGTGTATTAATTTATCTTTATATATATATATATATATGTTAATAGTTATGTATTAATTTATATTTCATTTTCTATTTTATCATTCTTATAATACAATTTAGTGCCCTGTTTTGCCTTTTTTTAACTGCTTCTCTGTACTATGCCTATGGTTTCAATGCTTTCACATTTACCCCAATATCCATTTTCTGAACAGTGTGCTTAATTTAGAATGACGATTCTAAGTCTCTTGCATCTTGAATGTTTTCCCTCCCTTCAGTTCCCCTTCCTCTCCCCCACTCATTAAAAGCCCTATTTATCCAATCTCTGCTGTGATGTCGGCAATTTAAAAGCATTTACGCAAATGCAAAAAGGACCTGGGAAACATTTCATGGTATTAAATTAAAATGACTTGGATATAGGATGGCAAGAATTAAATCAGCAGGTAAGCAGTAGTGGTGCAAGGTTGAGTTTAATATAGACAAATGGCGAGAATAAGGTCAGAAAAAAATCAGGACAATTAGGAGATGAATGAGAAGTGAGAAAATGTCCTTGATTACCAGTGCTGGCAAGGCTGGGTTGGCAAAGGAAGTCTAGGAGAGAGGAAATCAGGACTAAACCACTATATTATCTAGAATTAGAGGTATATAAAGTGCGCTTGAAGTTGATTCAGGTGGTATTAGAACAGCAGGAACAGAAGATAGCTTTATGGAGAAAGGGGAAGTACATCTACTCTGCATATTGAGCCCATGGTTATTCTAACTTGGTGTTTCCAAGCCTATCCAAACCTCATGGTTAATCTGGGTTTACAATTGCTGGACCTGGGTTATACAAAACCACAGAAATGTGTCCACACTGTGCTATTCAGACCTTTTGACTTGGATCTGTGGCTTGAGCTGCATCAACACTTTAAAATGATAGGGCTTGGACCTGAAGGACTCTGGTTTCAACCCACCTCTCTAGTAGGCTCCAGGATCCAGGTTCTAGTGCTTGCTACCTGAGCCAGATTGATTTGTGTGTGGATGGAAACAGAGCTTGGTCTTAAACCTACATCAGAACCTGGGCTCAGTGTGCAGTGTAAATATACCGAAAAATAAATAGAGACACATAAAATTTTCACCCTCTCCCCACCAAATACCCATGTATCTGACTGCCAATGGTAATGTCAGATTACCAAACCCTGACAAGTCAAAAAAGCAACAGCTATTGCTAAATCCTAGCTCCATTGAATTTTGCCACTAACACCCAATGTATATTTTCTTCGTTGCCACTTTTCCAGCTCCAGGTTTCTCTAGTCTGTCACAAGGAATTTTTTTTGTTTTTGCCAGTAACACAAAGCTCAGGATAGTTTCTGTAGATTCTTTATGCTCAGATAACAATTTTTCTGCAAGTAAGAGGCACTGGCTTTATTTCTTGATAGGCCAAACCAACATTCTTCAGCAGAATAAACAATATTTAATGGGAAATAACATTTAAAATCATGCTTATGTGTAAAAAAAATTCCTAAGTCATCTTACTTATGGAAGGATAATATAGCCCAGAGTGACACTTCATCACAAATCATGTTGTTAAGGAATTGCCTTTGGAATGATTTGTGCAGTAGTGCTGTACAGTAACATTAGCCCCAATACTCCAATATCTTCATTATTGTTTTAGCCTGCTAAATAATTTACACTGTTTAAATGTAAATTTAACCCTTCTGCCAGCTAGCGCCAGGAGCAGCCAGGGCATCCAAGGCAGAACTGGCTCAAACCCCTACACAGTATCTTGGGAAATTCACATAACACCCCTGGGCACCTCTGAGAGGCAATGCTTCCCCACTCACAAGCACAGACTTTGAGTGTAGAAAATAAATCTTTAATAAAAGGGGAGGGAAATAACATGACATTAATTTGGGAAAACACCACTGTAATGTATAAGAGGAATCAAAAAGAATTACCATGCCTACAAGAAATATTAGGCATGGGAAAGGACTGAAGTACAGATCTGTATGGATCATGAGTAGATAGCGAAATGTATGTTTTGTCGCGATCAGGGTATTTTTCTTTACTTTGCTGTTTCGTTAAACTTCTCTGTGTGAAATCCATGTGCCTTCTTTTCTCCCATTCACCGTATCTAAGCTGCAGCCGAAAGAGACGGTATTTCTCTGTGTTTTGATCATTCTTTTCTTAGTTGTTCCGCAACTTCTAGCAACCATGTATGCTTTATCGAGTATATCTTTGTTTTGTTCATCAAAATCACCTTTTTTAAGGCAATGATGTAATTCTTGTCTTCTAGAAGGTAACAGGTCTGAGTGTGTGCCTGCCTAGGCTAAGAGGTCAGCTACTAGAAATTGCAGTTTGTTTTCTGTTTTCTTTTTCAAGCTCTCTTGTACTAAAAGAGCTTGGGGTACTCCTCTGGAAGAAGTTCAAGTGATTTTTTCCTGGGTTTTAAAAGAAGGAGTAGGACACTTGATGGTAGCAGCCTATCTCCCGGTGTCAGTGAATCTGTGACTCTGGGGAGTTTTTATAAAAGCCTATAGAACCAAGGTATGTTTAAGGTCTCTTGTAGGCCCCCATCTTCTGCACTTGGAGTATCAGAGTGGAGAGCAGCCCTGACAATCACAAACAGAGTAACCGCAAACCATGAGTAACAGTCCCACCCCAAGTAGGTTGGGCAATGTCCTTTCCCTCTCAGGTTCTTAAGTCCAGCAATGTAAATGTCCCCTTCACATGCCCAACCCTCTGTGCACCCCACTCACAGTTGCTGCCCTTTGTCAGGGCAGACCAGAGCTCAGAGGTGCAGCTGCAGAGTTCACTTCCCGTCCTGAGTGTGGGAAAGGTAAGGAGGCATCTTACTCATTCCACTGGCCACTTGCCATCCATCTGCTCGCTGCTTTCTGCTGCTGCTGCCTTACTGGCCATTAGTCTCACCTCGCTGACACCTCTCTTCTGGCCACTTGTTACACCTCTCAGTTGCTGCCCTGCTGGCTGCTCATCGTGCTGCCGACTGCTCGTCGCATCTTCTGCTGGCTTGTGGTGGATTTGGCTTTGGGCCAGACCTAGTGATTTCAGCTCTCGGTGATTTCAGCTCTTGGCCTAAAGCACAGTCCAGCCACAAAAAAATTCCAGCATCTTGCTGGAATAAATTTAAAATAACACGGAGACTGTTCTAGTTCTATCATTAGAACAGGTCCGGGGGGCAAACTAATTGAACCAATGTTACAGCTTACGCCTGGAGGGCATGCAGCCTACTGATTCAGAGTCCTGCCCTTCCCCTGGTTAACTTCACAGAGCTTTGGCAGAGGGGCCTCTGTCCATCCGAGTTTCTTTACACTGATAGCCTCTCTCCTTTTGAACTGAATTAAACACAGTCTGACTTTTCTGCATTCCCACAATTACTGCAAGCATTGAGTAATTGTGATCATATCTCACAATTCCTGCATTTAGTGCTAACACAATTTGTGACCCCACAATAGCCACATTGGTTACAGCGGCAAACACCATTGTAACAGCTGAATATCTAGCAGGCCTAAGTGAAGCAGGGGCAAACTGTATATACACAGACACACCCAGGATTTCTTTCCCATTCCAGCTAGCTGTAATGGAAGCATTGATTCAGACCCTGCTTAATTAAGAATCTATTAACATTTGGCATTTCACTTAAATGGAGCCGTGTGTGCAAGTTTTAAAATATGCAGTAGTGATCAGAAGAGAGAATGAGTTCTGGCAAAAAAAGGGTTAAATTCACAGAGACTTCTTTGTGACTGGGAAGCTGCTATCTGTCTTCCTGCTTGCCATCACTTCAGATTGTATATAGTAAGCAGATACTAAGTTCTTGTTTGTGCAAATGGAATTGCTTAAATTAGCTAATTTTATTTCTGTCACTTGTTGACAAAGAAAGATATAGACAAGATAGACACAAGATCATCTCTTTCTTATGTTTCTCAGTTTGTTTCACACTTTCCATTCAGGCATGACATATGTTTCTTTCTTACGGCTCATCAGTTTTCTTTGTATTTTTAGCCTTTGCCCAGCAGTTTCTTAAATACTTCCGATTTTCTGGAATATGTCTTCCCAAGAGTACCACCAGTTACTCACACTTTATTATTACTATATTGCTGAGATGGGAAGCTTTACAGACCTTTAAACTTACAGTTGTCTGTCCCATGTTTTTATTTGTCAAGCATTTATCTTTTGAGCCAATGTTTCATTCTTTCCGTGTGATTTTTCATCATTGCTTCTAATTTTTGCTGATTTGAGGCACCACTGTGAAATGCTGCAAGTGTGGCATTTAATAAGATACTAGAGAGTTCAGCAATAAACAAGATCACCTGTATTGTTCTGAGAGTGAAAGAAGAGATAAGGATAAAAGATACTTTTCTGTGTGGGTAGGAAAAAAAAAAAAAGCAGGGTTATGTTTTTGACAGTTTAGGCTGAAATATATCATGTGTCCTCTGGTATGCAGGAACAACTGAATAGGAAGTTTAAATATTTTCTTAATGCTCCCTGAGCCTGGGCTTATGTAGACATGTTGGGTCAGATACTTAGGGAGTGTTAATTGTCATGGTTCTATTTGGTTTAAATGAGATTTGACAATTTAAATAATTTGCATATCTGCCTCACTGGTTGTTTGTGCCTTAATTTTGAATTTCATCTCTCTGCTATTTTCTATCAAATACAAAGTGGGTCAGTGCATAAATAGCTTGTTGAGTGAACATACATAAAGGAGAAGCTTTATCTGTGAAAGATCTCAGCAATGTTAGCTTCCAGTGTACCATAAATAAATGTAGAGTATTTTTAATGCCCACATTCAATTACAATATGCTGTATGAAATAACTGCTAAAGGTAATTTTTACACTTAAATAACAGTTTGAAAGCATGATAGCAAAAATAACCACATGATTAAATGTATTAAGTACTTTTAAACTGTGTTTTACAATTTACCTTCATTTATTCACAGCCTTCCTCTTTTTATTTAATAATTTATGAAGCACTGACATAACATAACACAGAGATGCATCTAAAATAACCAAAATCACCTGATAACTGAGCTCACTATATAATTCCATAATTCTATGATTGTATTCGCAACATCTTATTGCATAAAAATCCAACTCTACACAATATAAATCTCCTATTTGTTGTGAACCTGGATTCTCAGAAATCCTTTTTCAGTGTCCCTCAGAAAGGGCTGTTAAGTAAGGCAAGATTAATGGGACAAGAGCGAAAGTCCACTCATGAATCAATAACTGTTTAAAAATAGGAAACAAAAGGTAGGAATAAATGGTTAGTTTTCATAGTGGAGAGAGGTAAATAGTAGGGTCCCCAGGGAATTGTACTGGGATCAGTGTTGTCCAACAAATTAATAAGTGATCTGGAAAAGGAGCTAAATAGTGATGTGGCAGAGTTTGCAGACAACTCAAAATGATTCAACTTAGTTAACTCCAAAGCTCACTGAGGGTATGTCTACACTAGCTCATTAATTCGAGCTAGATAGGCAAATCAGGCAACCGGAGTTGCAAATGAAGCCCGGGATTTAAATATCCCGGGCTTTATTTGCATGTTCCCGTCCGGCCGCCATTTTTAAATCCCCCTTAGTTCGGATTAACTTTAAACTGCCGCATGTAGCCGCGGGCAGTCCGTTCGAACTAAGGGGGATTTAAAAATGGCGGCCGGACGGGAACATACAAATAAAGCCCGGGATATTTAAATCCTGGGCTTCATTTGCAACTCCGGTTGCCTGATTTACCTACCTAGCTCGAATTAACGAGCTAGTGAAGACATGCCCTGAGAAGAGTTAAAAAGGGATCTCACAAAACTGGGTAGCAAAATGGCAGATGAAATTCAATACTGCTAAATTCATTATGCCGGTATATAAATCTGCCTGGACATTGAATACTGTCTGCAGTTCTGGTTCCCCTATGCCCAAAGATCTATTGGAATTGGAAAAATTACTGAGTAGGCCAACACAAATGAGTAGGCATATGGAGTAGCTTCCATACGAGGAGAGAGGGGAAGAAGCCTGGACTGTTCAGTTGAGATTAGAGATGGCTAAAGAGGAACATAATACAGGTTTATAAAACCATGACAAGTGTGGAGAAAGTGAACAGGGGATTTTGTGAAAGTCAAACATATAATTGGGATATAAAAAGAATGAGAGAAATTCCTGGAGGATAGGCCAATCAGTGTCTGTTAGCCAAGTTTGTCAGGAATGTAACCCCATGCTCTGGATATCTTAAATCCTTAGCTACCAGAAGCTGGGCTTGGTGACAGGGGTTGGATCACTCCATAATTGTCCTGTTCTGTTCATTCCCTCTGAAGCATCTAACACAGCCCTGTCAGAAGACAGGATTCTGAGCTAGATGGATCGTTGGTCTGATGTGCTGTGTGAGACAATTCTGGTTTAGCTGTTTTAACTGAATTGAGAGCTCTGAACACAGAGTAAAAGAATAATAAAGAGACCAAAAGCAGAATGCAAAAAAAAAAAAAAAAAAAGCATAAAATTGGGGTATTAAAAGAAAAAAGCAAAAAAATGAACAGGAAATAAATAATTAAAGTGACTGTGAAGCATTCTTCCCCTTTGCTGGGCAAACCCCAACTTAGTAATATGATCTAATATCATGAAAAATAAGCACTTTATGTGAGAATATGCTACAGATAAATCATTACTTATCCACATAGTGTATTCAAATACATAATTGAAATAAATTGCTTGAAACGTCTTTATTTTCAATTTATTTATACCTCCAGAAATTCTGTTTTAATTTCTAGCTGGTGACCAATGTATACCTCGTAGAACCTTGTATGATATGAGTTTTAATTTATCTTATCTAGCAAATTCATGAGGAGACCTTAATGTACACCTCTACTGCTTTTCTGAAAAGGTTATGTTTAACTCCTATCCTCATTTCAATGTTGAGTTATACAACCTGTGAATTGGACATGCTTTTTGTAATACAGCATTATATAGGATCTAGATTTTAAATGTTAACTGTAAGTAATTTTGAAAAGGGAAGAGGTTAGAAATAGAAGAATTGCTTTATTCAGGAAATGTTGATTCAGCTTGTTCTATTTACTCTCAGGATACAATATACATTTTACACAAAATAATGGAGTAAATGTCAATGAGTTACAATTTTGCAACTGATTTTCTATGTGAAGTATTTCCAATGCTTTCCAAGAAGGACATTTAGGGTATGTCTAGACTACATGCCTCTGGCGACAGAGGCATGTAGATTAGGCTACATGGCATAGGAAAATGAAGCGGCGATTTAAATAATCGCCGCTTCATTTAAATTAAAATGGCTGCCGCGCTGAGCCGATCAGCTGTTTGTCAGCTCAGCGCGCTAGTCTGGACGCTCTGCGGTCGACATCAAAGGCATTTATCGACCTTCCCGGTAAACCTCATCCCACGAGGCATACCAGGGCAGTTGACAAATGCCTGGATGTCGACCGTGGAGCATCCAGACTACCGTGCTGAGCCGACAAACAGCTGATCGGCTCAGCACGGCAGCCATTTTAATTTAAATGAAGCGGCGATTATTTAAATCGTCGCTTCATTTTCCTGTGCCGGGTAGCCTAATCTACATGCCTCTGTCGCCAGAGGCATATAGTCTAGACATACCCTTAATGGCCACTTTTGAAAATGTTGCCCTAGAACTAAGCAACATGGGAGCCTAAGTTCTATTTTCAAGAAAATAAGAGTGGCAATACTTTTGAAAATCATTCATAATAGATAGTATTCTGAAGCCCTGAATGTATATCTTGATTGAAAGCCTGCAAGAAGTCAGTATTTTCATGTTTTTAAACATCTTCCCTAAATATAATAATCCTTTGAAAAATCTCATTTTGTTCTTTAAAGTTATGCTTTGCTTTTTACCTTCTCAGTAGCTTTTTAATTAATAAATAAAGAGAATATCTAATAATCAATAAAAGAATACAAATATAGTGGTTCACAGTTCTGAGTTTGACTTTTTTAACAAAAAAGGTCAGAGCAAGAATTTTTTTATGTTTATAACAACACTCAGTCTTGTTGAGATATATAACAAATTGGCAAAGTCATTGTGTTTTTTCACTGGCCTCCTTTAGTAACCTTCTCCTGGTATTTGATGCAAACAGATCACATGGTACTCAGATCACTCCATTGTTCTAGTACCATCTAGATTACTTTTCCCATTTGTATACCTTTTATCTAGTTCAAGCCAAGCTTCGAGTTTTCACTTGCCATAATAGTGCTGTTCTTTTTCATTGCCAGGAAAAAGAATCACAAATCTCCCCATATGGACACCAGATGCTTTTAAAATTATTAATTATTATATATTTACATATACAATACACATAATTTGGATAATCAAATCAGTTTTATAATTTTCAGAATATGTACTAAATCTTACTTCTATTAACTTGATAATTTGGGGATTTCTCAAGACAAAATTAGAAGATCTCCAATATTTCAAAATGAACTGGGGAGGAGACGGGGGTCATGGTACATGTAGGTACCAATAACATACGGAAGGGTAACAGAGATATCCTGGAGGCCAAATTTAGGCTGCTAGGAAAGAGACTGAAATCCAGGACCTCTTTGGTGGCATTCTCAGAAATGCTTCCAGTTCCACATGCAGGGCCAGGTAGGCAAGCAGAGTTTCAGAGTCTCAATGCGTGGATGAGACGATGGTGTAGGGAGGATGGGTTTAGCTTTATAAGGAACTGGGGAAACTTTTGGGATAGGGGAGCCTATACAGCTATGATGGGCTCCACCTAAACCAAAGTGGATCCAGACTGCTGGCACTTAACATTAAAAAGGTTGCAGAGCAGTTTTTAAACTAAGAGATGGGGGAAAGCCGATTGGTGCAGAGGAGCACATGGATCGGACAGAGATGTCTCTTAGAGGACAGTCTATTGATAGAGATTCTCTAGGTTTTAGTCACGAGGAGAGGATAGAAGAGAATAAAGTATGGGCCAGATCAGACGAAAAACATTCACATAAAAAAGAATCTGACACATCAGAAAAGGGCAGACAAATGAACAGTGACAAGTTTTTGAAGTGCTTGTACACAAATGCTAGAAGTCTAAAATATAAGATGGGTGAACTAGAATGCCTCATGTTAAAGGAGGATACTGATATAATTGGCGTTACAGAAACCTGGTGGAGCAAGGACAATCAATTGCACACAATCATTGCAGGGTACAAAATATATCGGAAGGACAGAACAGGTCGTGTGTGTGGCGGAGTGGCACTATATGTGAAAGAAAATTTAGAATCAAATGAAGTAAAAATCTTAAATGAATCAACATGTTCCATAGAATCGCTATGGATAGTAATTCCCTGCTCTGATAAGAATATAACAGTAGGGATCTATTATTGACCACCTGACCAGGACAGTAATAGTGACTATGAAATGCTAAGGGAGATTAGAGAGGCTATCAAAATAAAGAACTTCAATAATAGTGGGGGATTTCAACTATCCCCATATTGACTGGATACATGTCACCTCAGGATGAGATGCAGAGACAAAATTTCTTGATACCTTAAATGACTGCTTCTTGGAGCAGCTCGTACAGGAACCCACGAGGGGAGAGGCAATTCTCAATTTAGTCCTGAGTAGCGCACAGGATCTGGTCCAAGAGGTAACTATAACAGGACCGCTTGGAAATAGTGACCATAATATAATAACATTTAACATTCCTGTGGTGGGAAGAACACCTCGGCAGCCCAACACAGTGGCATTTAATTTCAAAAGGGGGAACTATGCAAAAATGAGGAGGTTAGTTAAACAGAAATTAAAAGGTACAGTGACTAAAGTAAAATCCCTGCAAGCTGTCTTTTAAAAGACACCATCATAGAGTCCCAACTTAAATGTGTACCCCAAATTAAAAAACATAGAAGAACTAAAAAAGAGCCACCGTGGCTTAACAACCATGTAAAAGAAGCAGTGAGAGATAAAAAGACATCTTTTAAAAAGTGGAAGTCAAATCCTAGGGTGTGTCTAGACTACAAGGCTCCATTGACGGAGCCATGTAGATGACGCAGGACGACAAAGGGAAATGAAGCGGCGATTTAAATAATTGCCGCTTCATTTAATTCAAAATGGACGCTAGGCTGTGCCAATCAGCTGTTTGTCGGCACAGCGCGGCAGTCTAGACAGGGATCTGCTGACCCCAGAACCCTTTGTTGTCAGATCCTTTATGCCTCATAAAGCTGATTGGCACAGCGCGGTGTCCATTTTGATTTAAATGGACTATTTAAATCGCCACTTCATTTCTCTTTGTCGAGTAAACTAATCTACATGGCTCCGTCGATGGAGCCATGTAGTCTAGACCTACCCCTAGTGAGGAGCATAAACACTGCCAAATTAAGTGTAAAAATGTAATAAGAAAAGCCAAACAGGAGTTTGAAGAACAGCTAGCCAAAAACTCAAAAGGTAATAACAAAATGTTTTTTAAGTACACCAGAAGCAGGAAGCCTGTTAAACAACCAGTGGGGGCCCTGGATAATCGAGATACAAAAGGAGCACTTAGAGACGATAAAGTCATTGCGGAGAAACTAAATGAATTCTTTGCTTCAGTCTTCAGGGCTGAGGATGTTAGGGAGATTCCCAAACCTGACCTGTCCTTTCTAGGTGACAAATCTGAGGACTTGTCACAGATTGAAGTGTCATTAGAGGAGGTTTTGGAATTAATTGACAAACTTAACAGTAACAACTCACCTGGACCAGATGGCATTCACCCACGAGTTCTGAAAGAACTCAAATGTGAAATTGCAGAACTATTAACTATGGTTTGTAACCCATCTTTTAAATCAGCTTCTGTACCCAATGACTGGAAGATAGCAAATGTAATGCCAATATTTACAAAGGGCTCTAGAGGCGATCCCGGCAATTACAGACCGGTAAGTCTGATGTCAGTACCGGGAAAATTAGTTGAAATAATAGTAAAGAATAAAATTGTCAGACACATAGAAGAACATAATTTGTTGGGTAAAAGTCAATATGGTTTCTGTAAAGGGAAATCATGTCTTACTAATCTATTAGCGTTCTCTGAAGGGGTCAACAAACATGTAGACAAGGGGGATCCAGTAGATATAGTATACTTAGATTTCCAGAAAGCCTTTGACAAGGTCCCTCACAAAAGGCTCTTACATAAATTAAGTTGACATGGAATAAGAGGGAAGATCCTTTCATGGACTGAGAACTGGTTAAAAGACAGGAAACAAAAAGTATGAATAAATGGTAAATTTTCAGAGTGGTGTTTCCCAAGGGTCAGTCCTAGGACCAATTCTATTCAACATATTCATAATGATCTGAAAAAAGGGGTAAACTGTGAGGTGGCAAGGTTTGCAGATGATACTAAACTGCTCAAGGTAGTTAAGACCAAAGCAGACTGTGAAGAACTTCAAAAAGATCTCACCAAACTAAGTGACTGGGCAACAAAATGGCAAATGAAATTTAATGTGGATAAATGTAAAGTAATGCACACTGGGAAAAATAACCCCAACTATACATATAATATGATGGGGGCTAATTTAGCTACAACTAATCAGGAAAGAGATATTGGAGTCATCGTGAATAGTTCTCTGAAGATGTCCACTCAGTGTGCAGCGGCAGTCAAAAAAGCAAACAGGATGTTAGGAATCATTAAAAAAGGGATAGAGAATAAGATGGAGAATATCTTATTGCCCTTATATAAATCCATGGTAGGCCCACATCTTGAATACTGCATACAGATGTGGTCTCCTCATCTCAAAAAAGATATACTGGCATTAGAAAAGGTTCAGAGAAGGGCAACTAAAATGATTAGGGGTTTGGAACAGGACCCATATGAGGAGAGATTGAAGAGAGTGGGACTTTTCAGCTTGGAAAAGAGGAGACTAAGGGGGGATATGATCGAGGTCTATAAAATCATGAGTGGAGTGGAGAAAGTGAATAAGGAAACGTTATTTACTTGTTCCCATAATATAAGAACTAGGGGCCACCAAATGACATTAATGGGCAGCAGGTTTAAAACAAATAAAAGGAAGTTCTTCTTCACACAGTGCATAGTCAATCTGTGAAGGCTAGGACTATAACAGGGTTTAAAAGAAACTAGATACATTCATGGAGGTTAAGTCCATAAATGGCTATTAGCCAGTATGGGTAAGGAATGTTTTTCAGAGGGTGGAGATGGATGGCAGGAGAGAGATCGCTTGATCATTACGTGTTCGATTCCTCCCTCTGGGACACCTGGCATTGGTCACTGTTGGCAGACAGGGTAATGGGCTGGATGGACCTTTGGTCTGACCCAGTATGGCCATTCTTATATTCTTATGTAACAAAGAAAACCATTGACAATTTGGGAGTTGCTGGAGGGGCAGGTAGGCAATCTTTCTGGACATAATACAACAACTGCCAGATTTCCAGCTGGCAGAAATCAACATCACTCTACTGACTTCAAACCAATTTATACCATTTAGATGGGGGTTGCCAACCCTCCAGGATTGTCCTGGAATCCTCAGTAATTAAATATAAACCTTTATTTAAAGATGATGTCATGTGATGAAACTTCCAGGACTACGTCCAGCCAAAACTGGCAAGCCTAATTAACAATCTGCATTTTGTATTCTTTTTCCTCAGGTACCCAATTTATTCTCTAGCCCAAAAACCAGTACATGATAATCAGCATATTAAAGTGATGTTGTTTAGAGATTAGAATTAAATTATTATATTGTACATGGTTGATAAACTTAGATGGCTTATTTGTTGTTCAGTAATTGGTTTATTTATAATGTTGCAAAATGTTAACAATACCTTCTGAATTCTGCAACATCAAACATTCATCAGATTCCAAATGATAAGGACATAGCTGCAAATCCAACCTTCAGAGTAGGTATAAATAGCAAAGCTAGTGCTGGTTAATTACCCTTATGAAACTTACACAACTTTTAAATGCTATAAAGAAAGGCAAATGACCTTTAAAGCTAACAAGATAATTGCTTTATTAAAAATATCATTCATTACTGAATTCTAATAGTAGCATTTATCAAAAGAAATTTTCCATTCCTAGAGAGCAATCATAAATTGTACTATTAATATGAATAATACCTATTCAAATTCTTCTTAAATATTTAAAAAGTTCCACCATTAAATGCTTATAATGGTTTCTTTACCTTATTTTTTTGCAATGTACAGGTCTGGGATTGTAGTAATCCAGGTGAAAATCAATGGATAAAGTCAAATATTAGAAGAGTTCTGAATAGCATAGGCCCAAAGTTCAAAATCCATTATAATTCTGTTTGGCATTAGATTATAAATATAGCATCTTCGTGTTTTCTTGTCTATGTAAGAACTGATGATCCTTCCCCAAAAGAAGTACATTTGAAATGTACTGTGAGTAGTGGAAGTGTATTACAGAAGCGCCTTTTCATGTAGTTAAAGATGTATCTGCACTTCCTTTGTGATCTCTGTTTCTCATGGGTTTGTAACTCAGCTATAAAAAGTCACTCCAGATGTATGCAGTATGTATGACTACCTACCCTGTGGGTGGGTGGCGTATGTGTGCGCTCGATGCCAGGAGCTCCTGGCCCTCAGAGACCGAGTGCGTGCTTTGGAGGCCAGGGTGGCTGAACTGGAGGAGCTAAGGAAGGCAGAGGTGTTTGTGGATGAGACTTTCCGGGACATAGTAGGGCTGTCCCACCTCCAATCTGACAGTCCTGATGCTGTTACGGAGGATGAAAGGCTCAGGGAAGGAGAGCAGTCAATGGGAGCAGAGGGAAACCATCCCATAGTTGGGACCCTCCTTCCAGAGGGTGATGTTGTATCCTCTCGTGCCGAGGATACTTCTCCGGGGGAGGGAGCTCCAGCTGTTAGGAAGAAGCAGGTTTTAGTAGTGGGGGATTCGATCATTAGAAATATAGATAGTTGGGTTTGTGATGACCGGGAGAACCGTATGGTTACTTGCCTGCCTGGTGCGAAGGTTGCGGATCTCTCGAGGCATCTAGACAGACTTATGGGCAGTGCTGGGGAGGAGCCGGTCGTCGTGGTACATGTTGGTACCAATGACATAGGGAAGGGTAGAAGAGATGTTCTGGAGGCCAAATTTAGGTTACTAGGAAAGAGACTGAAATCCAGAACATCTTTGGTGGCATTCTCTGAAATGCTTCCAGTTCCACGCGCAGGGCCAGATAGACAGGCAGAACTTCAGAGTCTCAATGCGTGGATGAGACGATGGTGCAGGGAAGAGGGGTTTAGATTTATTAGGAACTGGGGACACTTTTGGGGTAGGGGGAGCCTATACAGGAATGATGGGCTCCACCTAAATCAAGGTGGATCCAGACTGCTGGCATTAAACATTAAAAAGGTCGTAGAGCAGTTTTTAAACTAAGAGGTGGGGGAAAGCCGATTGGTGCGGGGGAGCACCTGGATCGGACGGAGACTTCTCTTACACGAGGCTCCATAGGTAGGGATTCCCTAGAAGTTAGTCAGATAGGGAATGTGGGAAATAATATATGGGCAAGATCAGATGTGAAACAATCGTGCATAAAAAAATCCAATGTGTCTGTGAAAGGCGGACATATAAATAGTGGTAGTTTTCTAACATGCTTTTACACTAATGCTAGGAGTCTGTCTAATAAGATGGGTGAACTGGAGTACCTCATATCAAAGGAGGAAGTTGACATAATAGGCATCTCAGAAACATGGTGGAATGAGGACAATCAGTGGGACACTATCATACCGGGATATAAATTATATCGGAAAGACAGAACAGGTCGTGCGGGTGGCGGAGTGGTACTATATGTGAAGGATAATATAGAATCAAATGAAGTAAAAATCCTAAAGGAATCAAAATGTTCCATAGAATCATTATGGATAACAATTCATTCCTCTAATATGAATATGGCATTAGGAATATATTACCGACCACCTAACCAGGACAGTGATAGTGATGCTGAAATGATAAGGGAGATTAGAGAGGCTACCAAAATAAAAAACACAGTAATAATAGGAGATTTCAATTATCCCCATATTGATTGGGTGCATGTCACCTCAGGACGGGATTCAGAGATTAAATTTCTTGATGCCTTAAATGACTGCTTCTTGGAGCAGCTAGTACAGGAACCCACAAGGGGAGAGTCGATTCTCGACCTAGTCTTGACTGGAACGCAGGATCTGGTCCAAGAGGTAACTGTTACTGGACCGCTTGGAAATAGTGACCACAATATAATAACTTTTAATATTCCTGTGTTGGGAAGAACACCGCAGCGGTCAAACACTCTGGCATTTAATTTCAAAAAGGGGAATTACACTAAAATGAGGAAGCTAGTTAAACAGAAACTAAAAGGGAGAGTAATTAAACTAAAATCCCTGGAAGCTGCATGGGAACTGTTTAAAGACACCATACTAGAGGCCCAACTTAAATGTATACCCCAAATAAAAAAACACAGTAAGAGACCTAACAAAGAACCACCATGGCTAAACAGCCATGTTAAACAGGCAGTGAGAGAGAAAAGGGCAGCTTTTAAAAAGTGGAAGTCAAATCCTAGTGAGGAAAATAGAAAGGAACATAAACACTCCCAAATTAAGTGTCATAATGTACTAAGAAAAGCCAAAAAAGAGTTTGAGGAACAGCTAGCCAAAAATTCAAAAAATGATAGTAAAATGTTTTTTAAATACATTAGAAGCAGGAAGCCCGCTAAAAAAGCAGTGGGGCCCTTGGATGATAAAGATATAAAAGGAGCGATCAAGGAAGACAGTGCCATTGCGGAGCGATTAAATGATTTCTTTGCTTCAGTCTTCACGGCTGAGGATGTTACAGAGGTTCCTAAATCTGAGCCAGCCTTTTTAGGTGACAAATCTGAGGAACTCACTCAGATTGAAGTGACATTAGAGGAGGTTATGGAATTAATTGATAAGCTGAATAGTAACAAGTCTCCGGGACCAGATGGCATTCACCCAAGGGTTCTGAAAGAACTCAAATGTGAAATTGCGGAGTTATTAACAGTGGTTTGTAACCTATCCTTTAAATCCACTTTGGTACCAAATGACTGGAAGATGGCCAATATAACACCAATATTTAAAAAAGGCTCTAGAGGAGATCCTGGCAATTATAGACCGATAAGTTTAACATCAGTACCAGGCAAATTAGTAGAAACACTAGTAAAGAGTAAAATTGCAAGGCACATAGAAGAGCACGAATTGTTGGGCAAAGTCAGCATGGTTTCTGCAGAGGGAAGTCGTGTCTAACTAATCTGTTAGAATTCTTTGAAGGGGTTAATAAACATGCGGACAAGGGGCACCCAGTGGATATAATATACCTAGATTTCCAGAAAGCTTTTGACACGGTCCCACACCAAAGGCTTTTACGTAAATTAGGTGGTCATGGGATAGGAGGAAAGGTCCTTTCATGGATCAAGAATTGGTTAAAAGACAGAAAACAAAGGGTGGGAATAAATGGTAAATTTTCACAATGGAGGAGGGTAACTAGTGGTGTTCCCCAGGGGTCAGTACTGGGACCAATCCTGTTCAACTTGTTTATCAATGATCTAGAAAATGAGGTAAGCAGTGAGATGGCCAAGTTTGCAGATGACACAAAGTTGTTCAGGACAGTCAAAAGCAAAAGGGATTGTGAAGAACTACAAAAAGATCTCAGCAAACTGAGTGATTGGGCAGCAAAATGGCAAATGAAATTTAATGTGGGTAAGTGTAAGGTAATGCATGTTGGAAAAAATAACCCAAATTACACGTACTACATGATGGGGTCAAATTTAGCTACGACAGATCAGGAAAGAGATCTTGGAGTTATAGTGGATAGTTCTATGAAGACATCCACGCAGTGTGCAGCGGCAGTTAGTAAGGCAAATAGGATGTTAGGAATTATTAAAAAAGGGATAGATAATAAGACAAAAGATATCATACTTCCCCTATATAAAACTATGGTACGCCCACATCTCGAGTACTGCGTGCAGATGTGGTCTCCTCACCTCAAAAAAGATATATTGGCATTAGAAAAGGTTCAGAAAAGGGCGACTAAGATGATTAGGGGCTTGGAAAGGGTCCCATATGGGGAGAGGCTAGAGAGACTAGGACTTTTCAGTTTGGAAAAAAGGCGATTGAGGGGCGATATGATAGAGGTATATAAAATCATGAATGGTGTGGAGAAAGTGATTATAGAAAAATTATTTACCTTTTCCCATAATACAAGAACTAGGGGACACCAAATGAAATTGATGGGTAGTAGGTTCAAAACTAATAAAAGGAAATTTTTCTTCACACAGCGCACAGTCAACCTGTGGAACTCCTTGCCCGAGGAGGCTGTGAAGGCCAGGACTCTATTAGGGTTTAAAAAAGAGCTTGATAAATTTTTGCAGGTTAGGTCCATAAATGGCTATTAGCCAGGGATAAAGTATGGTGCCCTAGCCTTCATAACAAGGGCAGGAGATGGATGGCTGGAGATAAATCACTTGATCATTGTCTTCTGTTCTCCTTCTCTGGGGCACCTGGCATTGGCCACCGTCGGCAGATGGGATGCTGGGCTCGATGGACCTTTGGTCTGACCCAGTATGGCCATTCTTATGTTCTTATGTTCTTATGTTATGTTCTAACTTGGAACAGAAGGTCTGTGCCTCTGAATAATTTCCCCTCACAATATCTGAAAAGGATAGTTGGGGAGGGAGAAAGCCTATGTTATTTTTGTGTGAAATATTCAGGGGCCTGTTGGGCCCCCCAGTATAAATTGTAAGTTTCTGAAATCTGTGTTTATTTTTTACGGGAAAACTGTTTCTGCAGAAGATTTTGCATAGGTCTGTTAGGCTCAAAGTGGCCCAGCAGTGTGCTAGGAACAAGGCTGGTTGTGTGATGAAAAAAAGGCCTTTGACTATCAAGCGTGGTTGTATTGTGGGGCAGTGAATATGTCAACTGTACACCAGGACAAAGACTCACTTACATGACTGCTCTTCTGAAATTGGATGTCAGAGAGGTCAGCCATTGATCATGTACTGGAAATTCTTGCAAGGTAGGGAATGTCACACCCTGTTAAAACATTGTGTAGATATATGGAACCATAGACTTGATTACTGATTAATTTAATCTCTTCAGCGTATACCATTGGAAGGTAATTATGAGATCTCATTAACTTGTCTATGCACATGGTATAAGTTTTACAGTAACCTATCAAGAGGATAAAGCTGGGGTTCATACAATCTAATCTTAGCTCTCTGAGAGGAAGAGGCCTATGATTTTGAATTGAGAACAAAGGGACACAGGAAGTCAGCCATCTTTATTCTCATAAAGTCATTCTCTGACAGCCAATCACATCATAGTTTGTATTAAAGGCAAAAGCTTTTGAACAGAGGTTAAATGAATATCAACTTAGAATGGCTATTCATTTTTTTATGTTTACAATACTATATTTTTCTCAGTCTTTCTCTACAAAACTGTCTCATAGGTTGAACATACTAGATTTAGTAATGTGGTTTTTGTATATTCATATTTACTTCATATGCTTTGTCTGGTAAATAAAAAAAATTGTTAAATTATTCCCCTTTGAGTCTTATTTTGTGTAATTCTCACATCATCACTTTGAGACCTATTACCTAAAAGAAAAACTAGATGGCATAGGAGAGATTCTGGGAAATAGAATCTGGAGCATAGCTGGAGAGAAGCCAGGCAGATTCTAACAAAATAAAGTTGTGTTTCAGGGATAAAATCCTGACCTCACTGTACTGCATGGCAAGAACTTTGAAGATTTCAGTAGGGCCATGATTTTACCCCAGGAGTCTGTTATGAATTCAAGCTGGGTCATATAGGTAACATGAATAAGACCCTTCATTGAGGTTTTGGGTATATACTGAGACTTCACAGTAGTGTGATCCTTTATCTGCTTTATGCTTCATGCAGGAAGTATTGTGACACCATATAGATTATTATTGTAACCAATACATATAGTTGTGAGATTCTCCTCATACATACCAATAGCAAAAGCGGAGATATTCCAAGGTTACTTTATCAATGCTGCCTGTTGCGCATTAGTCTCTTAATTTTGAAAGAAGAGGAAAATATAATCTATTACAAGTTATGTATTTTCATGAAGTCTTGACATTATTTGTTTATTGGAATCATCCAGGATTCAGATTTTCAATATGTCTCCTGAAGTTATGCATAAAGAACCATATACTCAAGATTATTCATTTTTATGGACTAGAGAAATGTGAAATTGCTTTTTCTGATATTGATAATCCTGGTGTTCAGTGACTGAACATGTCTTTTTTCAGTATATTTATAAAAGCAAGTCTTTTAACCTGCATTGAATATGGACAGTTTTGCCAGACAGTTAACAACCAGTTATTTTTAGCAAACTTAGCATAACTGTATTAATTTAGCTAACACTATTTTACTGTTGCACAGCTAAGTAGTGGCTTCAATAATTTTCTTCTGCTGTATGTATGGTAATAACTTCCTGGATTTATGAAGATTAAAATAAACTGAGATAGTCAATGGCTGTTTATCATGCAATGAGCAATTCAGCACGTAATGGATACATTCTACTGGTTCAATCAGAGTCTGCTTTCAGCTGATAAAAACTATAAGATCACTTGCTGAAATCCCCTATTATTTTTTTAAATGAAAACACATGGTGGTTGTTTGTTTTTCTTCCCAAACCAATGTAGATGGAATTCTTGATTATGGTTCTCCTGGAAACATGATAGTCTGTAGAACAGTGTCCCTATAAAAGGAAAACAGTCTTAATTATGGAATATCCAACATTATGTGTCAATGTGTATTCCAAGAACTAATTATAAAACTTATTTTAATTTTATGCTTCAGATTTTGTACACTATGGGCCATATTCAATGATGCACCTTAGTGATTTAAATGTGGTTGTAACTGAGCAGAATTTGGCCAAATACATGAAATAAAAGTAATATTAAATAATAAGATTTTACTTTAATTAAAATTAAAATTATTTTCTCATTTAAAGTAAGCAATTGTGGCTCAAATTCTGCCCTTTGGCATGCAGAGTGTGCATGGATATGTTTGGAAGTGTCCCTCACTTTAAGAGCTTATCTTGAGACTTTTGACAGTGTTGTAATATAATATGTACTTTGTAGCTTGAAAAGGGTTTTGTGGGGCATTCTGTGTAACATACATGTGTTTTCCACTATGCAGAGAATCTTTATTTTTGCCCCTTATGCATTTTTATGCAGCTTTCTCTACTGTATAAGATTGTATGTTGTTGTAGTTTATTTGTTTTGTTCTGTACTGATTCATGCTCTGTTTTCGTGGGTTTTGTTTTTAATTCCTTTTAAAATTTGTTTATGAATTTTGCAGTTCACAAAAGGAAGGGACAAATAATACTGGCTAGACCCAGTTATGTGCTACCAAAATTTAAATATGGTTTCATCATAAAAGCACTGCTTCTGCAAGGTATGCAACATTTCCTGAGTAAAATATTCTGTTCCAATAGTACTCTCTCTCCTCCAACCCTAATCCCACAACAATTCATCATATTCTCATTTCTGTTCATCACGCGGTATATTTCTTATGTGTCCTCTTCTGCTATCTCACATTTGTTAATCCTTTTACACTTCTTGACCACATTGTTTTCTCCTTCTTAGTATCTTACTTGAGGCTTCTGGCCATTCTGCCAACTGTTCCTCTCAGTAACAGCCGGCATGTGAAGTGAGTTGTCCTGCAGATTGTGACTGAGATGGCTGGTTAGGTAGGAACAGGTGCCCTGTGGTGGTGGGCTAGATGGTGAGTTGGAAGGTCATAGGCTGATTCTTATGGTCGAAAAATGTCTTTGGCCATAAAAGTAGATAACTTCAGCTGCTTCAGAGGCAGGAATAATCCCTTTGTAAAGGCTGAACCATTGTCTTTCAGCAACATCCTCAATAAAATAAGTGATTTTCATAATGAACTGAAATTTATTTCTCTTTTATATATTATATATATTACAAACATTTCATTCAAATGTAATCCTCTTATTTGATTCATTAGGGTTTTTTTATGAATGAATCAGAATGCATGTGACTATGCTGAACATTTAAAAAAATGAATTAACATGTAACCCAATTCCAGCGTATGGAATTTTTATAGCAAATACTATTTCACTTTTTAATATTTGGAATTTGCAATGTGAACTATGTATTATTTTTCTGTTCTTGATTGCTTGAAGTGACTGGATTATTTTTTAATCAGCCAGAAATGAGCTGAATTCAAAGTTATAATATAAACTGTTTCTTTAATGAGTCTTACACTGAATCCGTATTTTCATTATCTGCATACATAATCTGAACAAAGTTGCCCTCAAATGAATGTGAATGCAAAGTGAACTAAAATGGTTAAGAATGTGGTGGAATCCAGATATAATTTAGAATTCATTAGAACGTTCATGAATGCTTTCCCCTGCTATTCCTCCCACCTCTAATCAGAACATACCATTTTCAATAGTCTGTCTTATTGCATTATAATATTCTCTGATCTTTTTATATTAGAACATAGAATCTTCTCATTCATTTTTTAACCCCAATGCTCAATGAGCAGACATCTTTGTTGAGATACTCACGATAATGTCTACTTATTTCACCAGAGTGATTAAAACTACTTCAAAACCTGTCATTATGCATGAGTTATTTAAATTGTTCCTACCAGTGTGCATTATTTATACCCTGTGTATGTCAGAAACTGCAGATTTTGCATAATTTGTGGTGCTTTTGTGGTGTCTGAATGTCTATAGGTAACTAGAATTTCACTTATGCCATTCTAATAATTTTAAAAGCTGTCATTATGCTCTTACTTTGCTTCTGAAACTTCACTTCATAGTAGCTTGTGGTTCAGAGATGAATGCGAGTAGATAATCTTTAATCTACAGAACATCCCAGTCTAGACACAAAATTGATGATGTGAAACACTGTTCTCTTACATTAAGACAGTGAATATTTGAATGTACCTCAATAAGACAACTTAGAAATGCAAGTTCTGCTAAATCTATGAGTGTTTCCTTTGGCAACATAAGCATTTTAATACAAGCTCAGTGATCAGTCTGGACTCAAATCCAGATTCTTTAGATAAAAGTATAAAATTTCATAATGAAAAAAATGGAATTACTTTCCCATGGGGGAAGTTTTTCCTAACCACAAGCACTTAGTAGCTAGCCTATGATGAGAAGCATGACAGTTTATATCCTTTAGAACTCTGTATGTAATCTAATCTATCTAGAGATGATGTTTTAACAGAATTATGCATATATGTTTCATAATTTTAAAAATACTAAGCACTTTGTTGCAATTTGTTGTGCTAGATCCCACAGATTGATTGTGGAGTATGTCTGAAATTGAAAAGGATATTAAAAAAATTTGCTTTTTTTTCTGACTGGTTGCAAATCTTTCCTAGTCCTTGTAACATGGGAAGGGGTAGAGGAATGACCAGTTTACACTGTTACCATTTTTAAAAATATACCACTGTCATATGTCCTCTTATGTGCCGCCTCTCTAAACAGTTCTGGACTTTTTCATTTCTTCTCTTATCAAAGCATTTCCAAGTCTCTTTTGATTTTTATCACTCTTCTCTGACTGCTTCTCATTTCCCTCCTTTCCTTTTGAAGATGAAGTGACCTGAACCAAAAACATCTTTCAAGATAAATTCAAATCACCAGTGTATATAATGGCTTTATATATACACACAAATACACCCATCCACTATCCCGACACATAGGGTTGCCAGATACCTTCACAAAAAATCCTGCAGGGCAGGGAAAAATTGGCTGAGCAAAAAAACCCCCCAAAACGAGGTTGCTGTGCCTTTTAATTCCCATGCTCCTCGCTCCCCCTGCCCTCGCAGATGCCGTGGCCTTCTGTCTAAGAAAAACAGAAAATACCGGGGTTTTTTTTACCAGACAGAAGGCCAAAATATCAAACTGTCCGGGCGAAAACCAGACACCTGGCAACCCAATTTGGCCGCTGTGGGCATACAGGACACTGGGCTAGATCCAGTCTGGCCGTTCTTACATCCATCTCCTCAGTCAAAGGCTGGGCTAGCGCACAGCTCCTAAGACAGGGACAGCACCACTGGCTCCCAGGCGAGATCGGGGGGCGGGGGGACACATTTGAGAGGGATTCCCTGGGGTGAGAGAGGGGCCCTGAGCCAGAGACTCTCTTGCCCTGCAGGACAATCACTCCCCCAGGTTCCGGACACACATGTTCGATCAGGTGTTTGTGACTCAAACTACAAACCCAGCCAAGTGACCGGACACCCTGCTCCCCCCACTACCTTCCTGCTGGGCAAAGCAAACCAGGACCTGGCCAGGCTGCTCCTGGATCTCACTCTCCCCCCTCTGGATCGCCTCACATAGGAGTTTCTTCCACAGGCTCTTGGGGGGCCCTGGGCCCCCCCAGTCCACCTGCACCCACACCAGGAAGGGGCACGGTGCCTCCCCGACCATGGCCGGCGAGTTCCGAGCAGCCGGGCTGGTCACAGTCTTGCAGAGCCAGTTTCACATTCATTTCGGGAGAGTCTCCTTCACCCTCCCCGAGTTTCTTTTTCCATCGTAACTTGGTGCAGGGCTGCGGGGAGGGCATGAGGGAGAGCTGGGGACCCAGCCCCGCCTCCAGGGGAGCCAAATCTCCCTCTGCTTCTGCTCTCACATCCATCCCCTGGCAGGGAAACCCCATCTTTTTCAGCCGCTGCGCCTTTAAATGGCTGCACTCCTCGCTCCTCCGCCCTTGCAGACGCTGCTGGCCTTCTGTCTGAGGAAAACGGAAAATACAGGACATTTTACATGTCCAGTATTCTTTGGGTTTTTTTACCGGATGGAAGGCCAAAATACCGAACTGTCTGGATGAAAAATGGACACTGGCAACCCTAAGTGACACATTGTACAGCTGTCTTCATTGAACTGCCCAGGGTAATGCTTAGGTCTCTTTTCTGGATGATTACAGTTAATTGAGAACCTCTGAATATATTTGAGTACATTGTTCATTTTAATATAAATGATGTTCCACTTATCATATATATAGTAGCCCAATGTCTGTGAGTCTGTAATGCTGCAGCGTTACAGACTTGCCTCTGTGAGGCACTCTTGCCTCCTGCCGTGTTGCTCGGCTGAGTTCTGCGCCGCTCAGTCGGGCCACTGTGGGGGAGCAAGCGGCCGTTTGGGCTCCCCCGCAGCGGCCCGGCTGAGCGCGCAGCCCTCAGCCGAGTGCCACGGCGGGAGGGGGAGGGGCGGTGACGTACACAGGCCAGGGAGCGGGGCCGTGTATGTCACCACCCCGCCCCCCTTCGCCTCCCGCCATGGTGCTCGGCGGAGTTCTGCGCCGCTCAGCCGGGCCACCATGGGGGAGCGCAAACGGCTGCTTGCTCCTCTTGCTCCGCCGCGGTGGCCTGACTGAGCGGTGCAGAACTCAGCCGAGCACCATGGCAGGAGGGGAAAGGGCAGGGTGGTGACGTACATGGCCAGGGGGCGGGGCCCGGCCGAATGAGAGGCAGGAAAGGGAGGAGAAGAGAAAGGGAGAGTGAGAGGCAGGAGGGGGAGAAGAGAAACAGAGACGGAGAGAGAGGCAGGAGGTGGAGGAGAGCTGAGAGAGAGAGGTGGGAGGCAGGAGGAGGAAGAGGAGAGAGAGAGAGAGAGAGACGGACATGGAGCAGAGTCCTGAAAAATCCCATTGTATGACGGGTTATTGGCTAGTTTACAATACATTTCATCTGTTGTCATGTTGCTTGGCTTCTTAGTTTCACAGCCTTCTGTAGCTCCTCTCCATAGATATTTCTCATAGATTGTTCTGGCTCTGTTCTGTTTGTGACCATAAGAGAAATTTATCTCAAGGGCAAAAAGTATGATTCATTTCTAGGTTTTCTCTTCTTTTATGCCCCAGAAAAGCCCTACACTTTTGACAAGGAGGAATAATCTTTGAAGTCAAAAAACAAAAAAAAGAGAACAAAAAAGAAAATTTGTGACTAAAGTTTTTGGGTTTGGTACAAACTGTTAAATGGGATTACCATATAATATCTCATGATCACGAGAGAGCTAGGGTCAGTTGCTCTTGCACAGAATGTAAAGGACTATTGCACCAAGTATTCTTATGTGAAAGTGACTGATGTTTGTTGTGTCAGGACATATTTGAGCAGTTCACATTCGGCATTTATATGACTACATCAAAAGAGGAAATAATGAAGCCTGACAGCACATAACTGACAGCCAGACATGTGCTGCATGTGCCTGGACATGATCACTCAGGGTACGTCTACACTTGCTCCCTAGTTCGAGCTAGGGATGCAAATATAGGTGACTGAAATTGCTAATGAAGTGGGGATTTAAATATCTCATGCTTCATTAGCATGATCTTGCTGGCGCGTTTCTCCGCTCAACAGCTGATTCAAAACAGGAAGTTCATGCTGGGACACGTTAGTTTGAACCAAACCCCTTGGTTCGAACTAACGTTACTCCTCGTGCGCACCGGGACGCATTAGTTTGAACCAAACCCCTTGGTTTGAACTAACGTTACTCCTCAAAAAATGAGGAGTAACATTAGTTTGAACGAAGGGGTTTGGTTCGAACTAACGCATCCCAGCACGCACTACCTGGTTCGAATCAGCTGCTGAGTGGAGTAACGCGCCAGCGAGATCATGCTAATAAAGTGCGGGATATTTAAATCCCCTCTTCATTAGCAATTTCGGTCGCCTACATTTGCATCCCTAGCTCGAACTAGGGAGCAAGTGTAGACATACCCTCAGATAAAAATGGCATATTGGAATTCACTGTACTTTACTGATTCTATCTGGCAGAGTATATTAAATATACCATTGAGCATCATATTTTTTCCAGCAGGAGATATTGCTTTCTATAGGGGAGTGTATTTTCTCTCTGCAATTAGTCTCTAGCCATTTAATTGAAAACATGCTAAAATATGTGGACTAACTAGACCTTCAAGGACTGATAGAATCACTGGAAAGCTCATTTTCCTGCCAGGCCTGGAATCTGAATTTCAATGAGAGCTTGAAAATTGTTACCTTTGAATATGTGAGCAAGAGACATTTGGAGATTCCTCATATGTCTCTCCATGACTCAGTATGTGAAATATTTTTCTAGGTCTGGGCAATGGGCTATCAAAGCTTTCTTACATGTATCTGTCTAATCATGGCTACAAAATAAGTGCTAAAGTATTTATCCACAGTCCTCCTCTGGGGGGTGGGGGAGAACTGTGGAGTTGCACTTGAACCTCATCACCAGAGAGAACTTGGTGCTGGAACTATTTTTAGGGTGGAGGTACTGAGCTACACCCCCTGGAATACCTGTTTGAACCCCTCACCATCCCAGGCTGGGGTCACACCTAGCCACATCTGGAGGTGGCTGCAGAGCTGCGGGCCAATGGTGGGATCCCAAGTGGTAGCAGAGACTTCAGGGCCTGTGGCCTGGACCCGGGGGGCTGCAGAGCCAGTGGGGACAATTGGCAGCAGGACCCCAGGGGTTGGCAAAACTGGAGGGGCCATCTGGGGGCCAGGAACCAGGGCTGGTGAAGCTTGCGGTGGGTCGGTAGCAGGGTTGGTTCCTGGGTGTGAGGAAGTTGGGTCCAAATGCAGAGGGTGTTGCAGTACCCCCCACTCTCCTATTTCCTGTGCCTCTGAGTGAGGATGTTATTGTGATGGTCTGTACTCAGCTACTAAGAAGGTTTTAACAGGAAAAACCATGATTTGGCCCTATATCTTTATTGTTTGGCAGTTTTGTCCATGAGATATACATAACACACCTACAGGGCAATTGGAGAAGAAGATACTTGATATTTTCCCTTTTGTGCTCTCAAGCACTCTGTATTAATTTGAGATGCAATGCATTTACTGACCGTGAAAACTCTGCCTGCACTGCTGGCTCCGCAGGTAGGGAAAAAAAGATTGTGTATGAAAGTATGAATACTTTACATCAAAATCCATTATTTCAATAGAAAAACCTGCAGAACATAATTGTAAAAGTTTGTTTTCCCAACAGTAAATAGAAATAATCTTTGTTATTAAGAACTATATTTGCTAAAGGTAGCCATCATTAATATATTTTGTTCTTTCTATGAAATACTATTTGATTTGGACTTCTGCTGAGTGGACTTTTCACATGAGTACAAAACAAATTGTGCTTGACATAAAAATTATCTGGATGAAGTGTTCTAAATTATTTCAGTGAGTCAAATGAGCAAAATGGGTCACTTAAGGTTCTATTGAGATTAGTGCCTCCAAACAAATTTGTTTTTCAGGGTTCAGATGCTCTTTGTAGAACTGTTAAGATGAAATAACTAGAAAGTCTGGCAAATTCATTTATGGGAAAGCTCCATTTTCCACTTGGAGGAGAAACCCAGGGCAAGTATATTTGAAAATGTATCCTGTAAAAGATGAAGGGGTATGAAATATGAAATACTTCAGAATGCCTGGAAATTAGATACAGAAGCATCCAGTTATTCTTACTTTTCTAGACAGCGTTGTTCTTCTCCCTTATATCTCTCCCCCATCCTCTTCGCACCCAATATGATTGGACAGAGGAAATGCAATACTTTATATGGTCAGAACAGATTTAATACTGCATGATAGGAAATACATCCTGTATTAAAATGTAGCTTCATATCAATTTTTTCAATGCCATTTGATATTGATAGATATCTCGTGAAACCTGTGAATCTTGTCCTTTATTTACACACTTGTACCAGCCAATTTTTAAGGATCCCATCATCATGCTTTAAGTAACACGTGACCCCACATCTGCTAATTTAGGCTCTGAGGTATGGAACTCCCTCCTTCCCTTTGTCCTAAACTCTTAGTAAAACATTGTCTACTATAGGGATAAAAGCGACCAGCTGACTAGGCCCTTGACTAGTCACTTCCCCTCCTCCCGCTGCCTCTATCAGAGGCAGCAAGGGGGGGAGCAGGAGCCAGTGCTGGGGGGAGCCAACTTAAAAGCCAGTTCCCCCCAGCACCATCTCCATGGGGGGAGGGGGGACAGGGGGGTAGCGGGGACCAGGCACAAGCCCAGAATCAGCTGATTCCTGGCTCACACCCAATCCCAGGCACTGCACCTCTGCTTTTAAAATGTATTAAGAGCCTGCTGGCTCTTTAAATGTGTTAAGAGCCCCGCTTATTGACTAGTCGATGGAAAATCCATCAACTAGTTGATTAGTTGATTAAACTAAATTTAACATCCCTGGTCTACCAACTGACAGAGACCAGCCTCCAAGTCATAGTTGGTTTAAGCAAACCCAGAGCCTCCTGCAAAAGTTATGGTTGGGCATTGAGAATACCAGAGTTGTTTCAGTGTGATCTCCTGCACCTCATTGCCCTAAATTTCTATGCAGTGTGGCCTGAAGGAGGCACAGAGATTGAGTACCGCACAAGTGAGGTATCCAGGAAATGTGTCCAGAATTGCTTAGTGTTTTGATGAGGGAAAGTAGGAGAGAGTGAATAGACAAAACAGGATGGGAGAAACTTGGAAGGCAGCCTCAGCCAGGGGTGTGAAAAAAGAGATGTCCAGATTGCACAGCAGGTTATTATCAAGTTATTATCACAACAGAGTGCTCAGTGAGCAGAAAGCCGCAGATGGCAGTGGAGGAAGAGTAGTAAACTGCAGCATTTCAGCCTTTGCTTTCTAACCCAAGTCCCAGGCTGTGGTTAGTGAATGGGCAGGCCTATACATCAAGCTTGGAGCATTATCTGAACCAGCCCTGCTCAACAGGCTAATGCCTTCCTAACAGGTGTAGTCCCACAAAAATCTATCCTTAGCCTCAGCCTTCTAACTTGTCCCATCCCCAAGCTTATCCCATGTCCTCAAACCACGTTGAGGATTAATGTTAGTCCAATGTCCACACTTCAGCTGCCAACCTCTGCTTAGTCTGGTTCCTTAGACTTATTACAACTCTTGAGCTTATGAACTTCTACAGAACTTTACTGTAGCCCAGGCTTGTAAGCTTGTCCCATCAGTGGCCATCTCACGGAGCTCAGGCTTAATTTAGTATTGTTCAGTAAGGGTTCATCTACACTGCAACACTATTTCGAAGTAACTAGCGCTACTCCAAAATAACTTAGTCTGTGTCTACACGGCAGGCAGTTATTTCAAAATAGTGTCAAAATATCGTCAAGCTGGAGGACTTCTTACTCTGACTCCTGTAATCCTCATTGTGTGAGGAGTAAGGGAAGTCAGAGGAAGAGCGCTCTATTTCGAAATAAGTGCTGTGTAGATACTCCCTATTTCAAAATAAGCTATTTCAAAATAAGATACGCAAGTGATGTAGCTCACATCCAAAGTTAGGTTTCAGATCAGGTTTTGCTTCCAGGCTGGGATTATTCCTAGGACCGTCTTGTGAGCCCAGATTCAGAACCCATTCTTGGCCTCCTTAGTATACTGTGGCAAAGAGTTCCATAGCTTAATTGTCAATTCTGTCAATAATAATAATAATAATAATAAATACAAATAAAAAATAATACATTCTAACTTTCTAATCTGGTCTTAATTAATTACAAGGTTTATAGATTAATGGAGTCTAAAACTAGAAGGGAACATTATATCATATAGTCAGTCCTGTATATTACTAAGGTCATTAAATGTCATCCATTGACTCCTGTACTGAGCCCAATAACTTATAGATGACTGAAGCATATTTCTCAGACAGGTATCGCTCTTGATTTGAAGACATCAAGAGATGGGTAATCTATCACACCCCAGTGTAGTTTGTTCTGCGGTTAAAAAATTCCGTTTTGAATGTGTCTGGGCTCAGCTTCATCCTTCAGACATTTGTTCTTGTTATGACTTTCTCTTTTAGATTAAAGAGCCCTTGAGTGTGCCATATTGTCTCCCCATGAAGGTAGTTATTCACCATAATCACCTCTTTCCATTCTCTTTTTGATAAGTGGGACAGATTGAACTACATTTTTTCCAGGCATTTTCTAATTTTTGTGGTTCTTTTTTTGCACCCTCTCCCATTTTTCAATATTCTTTTAAATATGTGGCCATTAGGACTGGATGCGATATTCCAGGGTCATGAATGGCATATTCAGAGGTAAAATCACCTCCTAATCCCTATTCACTACTCCCCTGTTAAAAAATTCAAGAACTGTGTTAACCTATTTTGACATGACATCCCCCTGGGAGCTCATGTTCAGATGCTTGTCCACTGTAACCCCCAAATGCTTTTCAGAGTCACTGCTTTCTAAGTACAGTCCCCAATTCTGTAGATATAGTGGGCCTACATTCTTTGTTCATTTGTGTAGATGTGTGCATTTGGTTGTATTAAAACACATTTTATTTTAATGGGCCCAGCTTGCCAACTGATCCAGATTGCATTATACGGCTCTCCTCCTCATTATTTACCCTTGAATGTCCCTTTGTTCTCACAGTATAAAAGAATATATAGGCGTATCCAATTTCTCTTCTCTAAACCATCTGTGATATCATCAAGTTCCTCTTAATACATTTGAGGGATGAAGGTGGTTGGCCTTAATAGATCTTTTGGTGCCATCATTGTTAGATTTGCAAGCTAGCATATTTGTAAGAAGTCATTTAAAAATAGCTTATTTTATTGTACATCCCCACTGAAAAGAGGTTTAAATTTAGACTTGACATATGTCATATATAATCTGTTTTATATTAGTGTGGCCTATGCTGAAAAATATGCTGTTGTGAGGAGGACTCTGTAACTGGGTAATTATAAACTGGGTAATTTCTAGGATACATTTTATATAGTTGATTGTCTAAAAATATACTAGGGTTTTCAGTATTTGTGCAGAAATACCCTTTCAGTGCTGTTATAGCTATATCGGTCGCAGGATATGTGTTAACTACTTTTTGTAAGCAATCTCTGAGGGTACGTCTACACTAGCCCCCTAGATCGATCTAGGGAGGCTAATGAAGGTGACCAGAATTGCAAATCAAGCCTGGGATTGAAACGGGCAGTGAAACGGGATTCCGATTTAAAGCCCCTAATTCGAATTAGCTGGTAAACCTCATTGCAGGAGGAATACCAGCTAATTCAAGTTAGGGCTTTAAATCGGAATCCCGTTTCACTGCCGTGTGTAGACGCAGGCAGTTACTTCGGGCTAGTCAATTTCTAAAATGGCACCCGGCCAGGAACATGCAAATCAAGCATGGGATATTTAAATCCCGGGCTTGATTTGCAATTCCAGTTGCCCTCATTAGCCTCCCTAGATCAATCTAGGGGGCTAGTGTAGATGTACCCTAACACTCTAAGCCTTGGTCTATACTGCATACTTACTTCGGTATAAGTACTTTCACTCAGGGGTTTAAAAAATCCATGTCCCCTGAGTGATGTGGTTATAATCCATCCTAACTCCCCATGCAGACATCACTATGTCATGGAGATGGACTTATTAAGTCAACAGGAGAGCTGTTAACTTAGAGCATCTTTTACCAGATGCTCTAGCGCAGTGATAAGCAGTAGAGAACTATTACATTTGTATTATAGACCTGACCTGAGTACATTTCCCAGACTTAAAGAAGAGCTCTGTGTAAACTGGAAAGCGTGTCTCTCTCACCAGCACAAGCTGGTCCAATGAAAGATATTATTTCATTTGTCTTATGAAATGCACTGTAGTGCAGTGAAAAATTCAAATTCTAAAAGAGAACAGAAGAGAGAATTTTAAAAAATAGACAGGTCCACAAAGATAAAGAATAATTTTTTTCTAAACTTTATCTTGTCACGTGTAGAGTAGAACCTTTAAAAGCAGTTAGCATAGGCCTGATTTGAGTCTAATTGAAGACAAGAGAAAAATTATTATTGATTCCATTGACAGCAGACTTAGGTCAATGCCGAATGCTTATTAAAATCCAATCCAAGGTATTTTAAAAATAGATCTTTCCTGTAAGCTAGGAATACTATAATATATGGCAACATAAATCTGCATCTAGAGAAGAGGATTAAGTTAAATCAATTTCAAATAATCTCTAGTTTCCACTCTAAGTATATATATTCTGGATCTGTTGTTGCATATTAGGTGTTTAGATGCATTTGTACATATTTTGGTATGAATCACATCTCTTGTAAAGGCAGATGGTGGTTTGTTTATGAAGAAAAAGAAAGATGAAGACAGGAAATAGAGGTAATTCAATGCTACAAACACAATAAAAAGACTGAACCATTGTAAACAAATTCTTTTCCTTTTGTTTTAATAAAAATAGACGGCACCTTAGATTTTTCTGGCCTCTTTCTGTAGCCATATTGGAAGGCCTAACGGCTAGAGTCTTCATTTGCAGCCAGAATGAAAGAGCAGCAGACATTAGTTGTAAAGCAGGGAGTCTCATAATCACATTCCATCTAAATTGCATTACAATAGTGTAATACCAGGCTATTCAGAAGGACACCTTATCTGAGGCTATGTCTAGACTATGGGGGTATCCTCGAAATATTCCGCCGTCTCCAGGGAACGAGTCTGCTCTTCTGACATTTTTTGCGGAAGAGCAGATGCGCTCTTTCAGAAGCCCTGTCTTTCTTGTGCCATGAGGAAGAAGGGCTCTTCCGAAAGAGGAAGTTTTTCTGAAATTTGGCCCAGTGTAGATGGGCCAAATTTCGGAAAAGCCTCTTTCGAGAAAACTATCGGAAAAAAACGTACTCAAATTGCACTCCGCAATTTGCGTACCTTTTTCCAATAAAAAGCGGCAGTGTAGACATAGCCTGAATGGCAGCCATGTTCACCAGAAAAAAAGAAACAGATCTCAAGATGGGTAAAGAAAACTTAGTCATCTGGCAAGAAACTTCTTATCAATAGTTGGTGTTGGGGAATCCTTATTCTATGATTCTGGTCCTCACTTTCCTGTTGTTTCTCTGTGTGATCTCTGCCTAGTTTTGAATGATTTTGGACTGCTGTATAATTAATTTTGCTGGGTGAAAATCAACCAAAATGGTGAGGTATGACTGGGTAAGTAATTTTGTTACAGTATGTTAGGATTGGTTAGTAAAATGGTAGTAAAATAATTGGTTACAGTTGAGCTAAGCAGAACTCAAGTTTCACTATATAAACTGGGGCCCAAAAGGAAGTTCTTTGAGAGCCAGCTCCAGGACACAAATCAGAGCTGCCAGACCTTAACCCTGTGCCTATGACACTGTGCAGAACCTGGAGTCCCCCAGATGGACCTGATCCTGACTGGCCACCAAGACAAGTTCATGTCTCTTATTGCGCACGGTGACCATTGTATGCTTAGCATGTGCATTCTGTTTTTAATGATTGTTAACAAATAGAGATTAAGAAGGATATTACTTTTTCACTGGTAAAAGACCCCCCCAAGGTTTGACCTGAGCCAGCAGAAGAGTGAGGTGGGTGCTATATTGAAAAGGTTACATTTGAGCCCTAGAAATGGGAGAGGGTGGATACCTATATTGAGAAGGTTATGCCTGAGCCCTGGGAATGGGTAATGTTGGGTGCCCCTAGAGTCTGTGAATGACAGAGAATTCTGTGCAGGTAACAATAGAAGGCTGACCATTTACTATTGTCAACAAACTTTGTTTCTTTACGGACAATATGAAGAACAATACTTGAAGGGCTGCACAAAGCATGCTATTTTAGTTCTCTTTATACATCTAGTTTTTGATAAATTGAAGCATCCTCTGAAGACCAGTAAAAAAAAACAAAAACAAAAAGCATTCATCATGCAAGGGGGTCAGTTCCAATTCACCAGGATGCTCTTTGCCCTGCAAAATGGGTCCATAGTTTTTCAGCATTTGATGAATGAGGTACTCAGGGGAATGACCACCAGCAAGTATTGTGTTTATTGGAACAGTCTTATTGCATTTCCAAAATCTTTTAAAGGAAATATTAACTGATCTGGAAAGATATTTCAAAGGTGAAAAATATACTAGATTAACATGTAAGATAAAGTTGAGTTCCTTACTCAGAGTGAAATTCATTTCCATTCACTATGGGGTTGCAAATCTAGAAGATATTGTCCTTGAGAAAGTAATTTCTATACTAAATTTCAACATGGCCACATTTTTAGTTTCTCATTTCTTGGATGTTTTATGTTTTCACTCAAGACTACTTTTGAAGGAAATGCTTCAAATGAAAGTCGACCTCTTAGCACAGTGAAGGTGTCAACTTCTATGGGGAAGACAGAGATTAACCCTTTTCTGAATTTCAGTGTCATGTAGTGATGATCACGGATACAGACTGCCCTCCCCCCCCCCCCCAACTACCTCAGAAGTGATATTGCAGAGACTGGAAGCCCTGTGCAGAGGGCAAAGTTGATAGATTTGCTTGTGTTGCTATGAAACAAGATTGCAAAGATACTTTTTCCCCCTTGGCTTAGGATAATTCATATGATACAAAATCTTAGAGAAGCACAAACCACAAATTTAACAAGATAAACAAAGAATACAGCTCAGTCTGTTACCTTTTTTCCCACATGTTTATTGTCTGCCTAAGAAGAGGAGTTGTCTAGCAGTCTCCATTTTCAGCCTCGGTACATGTGTCAGACTAGACTTCATTGGAAAAATGGTGTGTTCTTAGCTTGTACTAGCCAATATGTGACAACTAACATGGGATAAAATTCTAGAGAAGACAAGACAGTTTGTACTAAAGCATGACATAAATCCTAAGCTTCTCCAAAGTCTTTACTCAACCTGCTTATCATATGTGAAATCTGAAACTGCCTTAAATTCATTCTCACATTAACTACCCCGTGTTAAATAACATGAGGTAAGAACACACTTTTTTGCTTGTGGACTTTCACCGTTGGAGAATAGATGTGCCTGAAAAAGTTGCCTTCATGCAGCGAATATTAATAGGTTTTATTATTTCTTTTGTTATTGTTCTTGTTGTTTTTTTCCTGTCTGCTGATTTCTGCTGATAGTGTGTGTTTGTGTTGATTTTTATGTTTGGATAAAGAAAATAGAAAAGATGAGGAGAAACGTAGGTGTACCATGGAAACTCTTCTTGTGTTGCTAATTGTGTACTGAAAAAGGTTTTATGCTGTTGGTTTACTTAAAAAGAAAAACACAGAATGCTCCAACTTCATGTGAAACTATGCTTGCTGAGTATCTGTGAACAGTAGTTAGACATAGGCAGGTAATGAAATGCCCACTACCAGCCAGTTATGTCTCTACCCATCACTCTGAAAATTAATCTCTGGTGAAAAACTGATGTGCAGATATCTCAAAATTAAATTTCAGAAGCAGTGAATTGACATTTTTGGCTCTGAAATGTCATTACCAGATAGAAACTGTCCAACAAGACTGTGATTCCAGAAAAGATTGCCAGTTATTCTATGAGCAGGGAGAAATATAGTGCAACCTATGAACTGTGGTTGCCCTGTGTTTTTCACTGACCAGCTTAAGTAAATAGAAATGAAAGAGAATTTAAATGTTTGTTTTAACAGAAAAAGCAGCAGTGAAAAATGTTTATCTGTTAGCAGGATTAAATTCAAAATAATTCAATCTTAAAACAATATTTCATTCTTTGCATGCAATACAGATTTAAATACAATACTAATAGTCATTGATTTCAATATGAATTTCTACATTGTGGAGGACAAACTAACAAAGGCTGCTTTGGAAAACTTGACTTTAATTGGCGTCTCCTTATGATTAAAACACATATTTTCAGATTAAATTAGTGTCTTTAATTCAGATAAACAGGAATCTTTTAGCTAGCTTGTTTGACTGTACAACACAGACAACACATTTAGTTATAACAGTCTACTTGTGTTCTTCTAGAGTTTTGGGCTGAGGTTGTGAGCTAGGATATTTCTTATGGGTTCTTTATGTTAATTTTGTTTGTTTAAACATGGAGAAAGAGCATACATTGTATACCTAGATAACTTGAATAGAAAAGTACTAAACTTGATCTTGAAGACATTAAAACAAATCTTAGTCATTTAGAAATGCTGGATAGCTGAGGGAATTGGTAATAGGCTATGGAGCATTTCTCTTCTAGGTCATCACTTCACATCTAACACAGTTTGGTAGAGGCTGAAAGTTGTTGCTATCTCATGGCCACTTGCTGGCTTGCAGAAAATGATCTGATATTTCCAGTCAAGTTCCCAGTGGACAGGCACATCCAAATCACATATGAGAATCACAAAGTGTTAATTAGCAACCTTGTTGTAGGTATTAATATTAATCATGTTTATTGTGGAACTGTGTAAGGCCCAGCCAAGAATGTTGGTACTATGCAAATACAGAGTAATAGATAGTCCCTGCTTTAAAGAGCTTACATTCTAAATAGACCAGACAGACACAGGGCATGGGAGGGCGTAGAACACACATGTACAGTGAGTTATGATTTTATGCAGTAAACATGTTAGTTCCATGTTGCTTTTTTTTTTTAGAGAGAGGAAGCAGTTACTTAGCACAGGATGAGCTGGAATGGAAAGGGAAGGGGTGAGGAGGATAGGACAGGAGAAAAATGGTAAGAAGGACAGGTAAAGACTGAAGCTAAGCTGAAGCGACTGTGAGGAAGGGGAAGGGTTAGAGAAAACCGCCAATCAATCCCAGGTAGAGGAAGTCAGCACTTTCTACCATTTTGACTAGAATGTTCAAATTTGGAAAAGGGCCCTGTTTTGGAATCTCTGTCCCCAGAACGTGTGTGCCCACACCCTGCAAAATATTGGTCCTGTGGCTGCTGGTGGAAGGGTGACCCGCATTAGGCCCATTTTGCCCCTTCCCCACCTGTGAAACAGTCCATTGTCCAGGAGTTGTGTAACGGTTTTAATAGCGGGGTTGCAGAGAGCTGTTGAACCAAATCATAAACCCTGTGTATGATGGAAACCACTTCAAGCCAGGAGATGCTACAGCACCCACCTCATAACTCATCCCAGATCTATAGTTCCTATTTGCTAAAGTCCCTGGTTGGTGCCTTTCTGCAGTTTTCCTCCAAGGCCACATGGCAATGAGAGCAGGGGAGAAGCAGAGGAGGATCAAGTGGGCACAGACTGAATTACCCCCATTTTTAAAGATGCTCCCCACAGTAGGGGACTGAGAGTTACAGGTGGATCCAAAGAACTCCCCATGCCAACTGGCAAAGGATTCACTGTTCTGTCACAGTAACTAGGCCATGGGCCCCCTCCTTCTGCCTGAGGCCCCACCCTGCTCCTCCACTCACCTCCCCCACCGGAGCATAGAGCGCATACCCCACCATGGCCACTGGTCCTCCATGTGCCTTTTGCCCCCTCACGCCAGATAAGTGGTGCACCCAGACTGCCCCCAGATCCTGCACACTGGGATGGGTAACATGGTCACAGCCCTTTGTGAGCACTGGACCCAGCCTGGCTGCTTCAGCCTCTTGTCCGCAGAAGCATCCTTTGAAGGCAACTGGAAGGAGGCAGGAGAGGGTCTGGAGGTGGAGTATGGTGGGGGAGGGAGGAGGCAATGCCAGGCTGTTTGGGGAGGCACAGCCATCCCTGCCCTGTGCTGCCCAGGGGCTTATCTTGACTCTAGGGACAAACAATGAATTATTTTGGGGGTAGGGGATAAGAAGAAGGCGGAAGGGCATCTCTTTATCCTGCACCTGAGGAAGTAATTGGGCAATGTGATTACATTTCTGAAAACGGAATCCCAACCTGCCCTGGCTGAAAGCACTGTAAAGGACATTTAGGAGAGATAAGACAGCTTTGAGACAGATGGTTAGACTGTTAAAGTTACGTTTAGTCTCTAGAAAGCAATATATTGATTTTCTTTTATATGTAGCCCTGCTGTTTCCATTATCCTTACTCGCTGTCCCTTAAATCTCGGCCTTTGATAATAAACCTATGATAGTTTTCACTCTAAATATATCTCATTGCTGTAATGTTAAATAGATGTGGATCCTCAGCTAAATCAAACACAGCTAGTGTCCAGCATCCCCTCCGCAATAGCAAATCAGGTATTTTTCTGAGTAGCCAGTTCTAGGGGCTGGATATCACAGGGGATGATTAAAAGAGGTAAAGGGACTGGGAAGCACCTATTGCAAACCTGCAAAGCAAAGCGAGGGCCAGTACTGATGTGAGGAAAGTGTCTGGGTGGCTACCAGATTGGAGGTGTCAGGGAGCTGACACCCACTTAAGCACCAACAAGTCTGTCTCTTACTGGAGGCAGGGGGTAGCTATGTGTTTCACTGGGTCTCTGAGAATCATTGCAATTTCAGAGCCCAGTGGAGAGAAGCCTGAGCTGCCACTGTGTCACTCCTGCCATAGCTGATGGGAGGCTGGATGACTTCAATCTCCAAGGCTACAAGAGTCACACCTAGATAGGTGTTGGGAATGGCTTAATTGACTTTTCCTGCTGTAGAATATAAACGTGTAAGCTCAGGCTGTCCTCATTTTGCCCCAAGGTTAAGTATGAAAACTCAAAACCTCTGGCCTCACTTGTCACTTACAAGATGGCTGGGGATCTTTTCCTGGGGAATAAGAAAAGGAGAACAGTAACAGTTAATTGCTAATGACCACTTTAAGTAGGTGAAACTGTTCCCATTCATTAATACATCAATACACTTCCTCCTGTCCCCACATTTAAGTAGTACCAAGTTTATTCTAAACAATATTTGAACTATTCAAAGGAGCCTGGGGTTTCTAGGCACTGCTACTTCTATTGTGGCAGCTGGAGCCACAAGCCCTTTTAAATCACTGCCAGAGTGGCTCTAACAGCTGCAGGGCGGTGGGGGGGAGGAGATGCCATGTTTCTGGTGGTGCGGAGGACTGGCTGCCCTGGCCCTGCCCCTTCCACCTATGGCCCGGCCTCTTCCAGGAGCACAGAACCAGCCTCCCTACCTCTTGCCCAGGGACCCACACAAGCTGTCAGCCCTCCCACTCATGGGTGTAAGGATTTTCTATTTCCTCCACTCTACCGCTTTACCATCCTCCACGTATACAGCAGGATCATAATCTTAATGCAGATTCTACAACTCAAGTCCAGTCACTCTCATATTTCTCACAGTCCCATGAGGTAATGAGATGCCTACAAGGCAAGCAAGCATGATACTATATGTCCTGGAAATTTTATTTAGTTTGTTTGGAGACATCATGAGGCTGCTCTCTGATCCTTTGTAACCAATTTATTTTTCCACATGTCAGCACTATAGAAAGGAGACTGTTTTCCTGCTGGGTGCTTACAGTGTCAAACATCAGTGGTACTTGACTCCCACTCGAATTGGCTCACAGTGATAGATTACAGATGTAAAGTTTAATTGCTGCTATCGGACAAATTTGTTCCCTTTGAAGCATCTACTCTCAAAAATAGGTACAGCAGGATTAGAAAGAATAAAAGTCTGTCTTACAAACAAACACATCCATGCACAGATGCACAGGAAGTAACAGGGTCAGAAAAAGGTAATTGTGATAGACAATACTAAGGACTGGTCTACATGATGCATTGGTTGCACACCATCTGGGATGAAAATTCCAGTTTGCACCAGCATGTGGGGCACTCTTTATGTAGACTCTGCACCGGAAGTTCCTTAGCCCATGTGGGTGTAGGCCTGTTTTAAAGAGTACTATGTCAATGTATGCTGGAGAACTTTCAATATGCAACATGCTGGTGCATGCTGGAATCTATACCCTGTTGGTGCACATGAACACCTCATGGAGACCAGCCCTTAGAGCTGTCTGTCACAACTAGCTGCTTCTCTCTTTATCACTGCCTGATACTTACGTAGAATGCCTTCCAACTTCAGCTCAGTCACAGTGAATTTTCAAGCTGACTGGTGACATTGCCGTATTGTACTATATCAGTCAGCTTCTGGCGATGTCTGAGAACCAGCCATGAATATGGTACAGGATTTATCATCACCAGAACCTGCAGTCATTTCTGTCATTTGTACTATTTGTCTGCCAAAGCCCAAATTTTGAACACAATGGACAGAAAGACAAAACATTAGGAAGATTTGGAAAGTAATACTACAGAAATCTTAAAATGGTATGATGGGTATCTACCTCAGATAAGTGAGCATAGAGTTCAGAGGAATCTGAAAGCATAGTTAACCCACATGCTGTGCCTGGAACATATGATAGGCTTGGTTTGTTAATAGAGTCAGCAGATGAAGAGCGTCATCTTCACAAAAGAAGGAAATGGGAGGTGTAGGGGAGCCCCAGGACAGAGAACTCCAGGAAAAAGGATGTAGGGAGTCTGCTATGTCCCCCCTCTCTCTGCAAAGAGCCAGCTAAAGAAGGCCACGTGGTAATCACTGTTGTATGCCCTGAAAACAAGGCATAGAGAGGAAGTGCTGAGAGGTCATCATTCCAGTACAAGGAAGAAGCTGAGATGGCCTACAGAGAAGCTAGAAGCCTAAGAATCAGATAAGAGGTTGTGTTGAGCCCACACTGCAGGGCAGCAGCGCAAGGGGCTCAGAAATAGGATGTGTTCCAGGCAGACAGCGGTGTATCCAGAGGAGCAGACAGACTTGCTTAATATGGGGTCCCTGGACTAGAATCAAGAGTAGAGGCTAAGCCTGGGTTCCCCTACCAGGCAAAGGAGCCTGACCTAAGGACTGTTGAGCCCAAGGAACTGATGATAAAGGGGAGAGCCAGCAGGTAAAAAGCATCATCTTCACAAAAGAAGGAAATGTGTTGGGATGTTTTTGAACTTTTAGTTTTACTTTTGTTACCCAGAAGGGTGGGACTAATTCATGAACTGTCTGGAGGGCTGTATCACAAAAAGAGCCAGAATACCAAGAGACTACAAAGATTGCAGGCAGAGGGTACTAGGTTAGGAGGGTCTGCTGTGCTACACTTAGCCACCAGGAGGCACACTAGGCCAGTTAGTCTACTATTCTATAGGGCTATGTCTACTGTGCAACGCTATTTCGGGATACTGAAGTATCCTGAAATAGCTATCCCGCAATATCTTAACAGCAATCCCGTTACTTTGGGCTCACTATTCTGACATCCCTGTAAACCTCATTCCACGAGGAGTAAGGGACGTTTTGGAATAGCGGGTTATTTCTAAATTTGGTGCTGTGTAGACATTGCTAAATTATGAAATAAACTATTTCAAAATAAGATCAAAATAAGATACATAATTTGCTTAGCTCAAATTGTGTATCTTATTTCAAGCTATGGTGCAGTGCAGACACACCCTAGAAGGGCAATTAAAACCTTCCCTATAAGAAAGATTTGTATCAGCTCTCTTTCATGAAGCAGGTAATTATGATCTCAAATTGTTTAGAGAGGTCCTGTAGAAGCTTGTGTGGCATACTTGTAGAATGAGGGAATAGAGGTATAAAATAAGGGATCTTTTTCTAATGAGGGGTACTTTATAGCCTGAACATTTATAGTCGTACAGACTTTACAGACTGAAAATCTTTTTTTCAACATATGTTTAGTAATGGTACTCCCTTTCTCCAATCCATTTCTTTTGCACATGTCCTTCCATGTTTGCTTGCTCAGTGTAAAGAAAGCTGAACTTGCACTTCTGCTTAGCAATGGGATGGTACAGCAAAAGGCCAGCATTCAGTTATTAATCGTGAGGGCACCTGGCTGCTTGTGTGGTTGTAAATGATACTATAGTGAAACCTTTGTTATCCGGCACTCTGTTAACCAGAAAACTTTGTTAACTGGCATTGCTCCCAGCCATAATACTGTCACATCTTCAGGCATACAGGCTTGGTTTATCATGATTGGCTTAACAATTTTTTATTTAAGAAGTACTAATAATCTTTAACTCAAAATAGAAATGTGAGACCAACTGCCTCACACTACAAAACTACCAATATTAAAAACTTGAGTTTTATTATTATTGTCCATTGGTTTTTCCGAGGTTGATGGGACCCTCAGATAACCGGAATTTTTAGATAACCGGAATGCCCTAATCCCCGAGAGTGCCGGATTACACAGGTTTTACTGTAAATACTTTCCATAAACCCAACACAGTTGTGACAATACTACTAGAATCTTCCGCACTAATTCTGAAAAATGAGCCTCAAAAGACTGTGGATAATGATGTAGGTACATTTTATTTTTTAATATATATATTGGGATAGGGCATAAAGCACTCTAAAACCTATACAGGTTGCATAAAATATTTATACAAAATAAAGGGATCATTTTCCCCACCAGAGGAATATAACCATCTCTGGGATGAAACACAGCAGCTATTGAATGGTAAAGAGGAATATTAGACAATGATTTGAACCTGAAACAAAGAAGAGTATCATAGAAGGAATTTAGAAAGCTAGATTGCCATTGCTTGAACTGAAATTTGTTCAGGACAAATAGATTTACTATCCCTTTATACCAGGGGTAGAAAACCTCAGGCCCAGGGGCTGGATGAGGCCCCTGACTTGTCTGAATCTGGCCCCTGAGTCTAGGATTGTCAGGTGTCTGGTTTTCACCCGGATAGTTCGGTATTTTGGCCTTCCGTCCGGTAAAAAAAAACCAAAGAATACTGAACATGTAAAAAGTCCGGTATTTTCTGTTTTCCTCAGACGGAAGGCCGGCGGTGTCTGCGAGGATAGGGGAGCGAGGAGTGCAGCAATTTAAAGGCGCAGCAGCTGAAAAAGATGGGGTTTCCCTGCCAGGGGATGGATGTGAGAGCAGAAGCAAAGGGAGATTTGGCTCCCCTGGGGGCGGGGCTGGGTCCCCGGCTCTGCCTCCCACCCTCCCCGCAGCCCTGCAACAAGTTATGAAGGGAAAAGAAACTCAGGGAGGGTGAAGGAGACTCTCCTGAAATGAAGGTGAAACTGGCTCTGCAAGACTGTGACCAGCCCGGCTGCTCGGAACTCACCGGCTATGGCCGGGGAGGCACCGTGCCCCTTCCTGGTGCAAGTAGAGACAGACTGGGGGGGCCCAGGGCTCCCCAAGAGCCTGTGGAAGAAACTCCTGTGTGAAGTGATCTGGAGGGGGGGAGTGCGAGATCCAGGAGTGGCCCAGCCAGGTCCTGGTTTGCTTCGCCCAGCAGGAAGGTAGTGGCGGGGGGGAAGAGAGGTCTGGTCACTTGGCTGGGTCTGTAGTTTGAGTCACAAATGCCTGATTGAACACGTGTGTCCGGAACCTGAGGGAGTGATTGTCCTGCAGGGCAAGAGAGTCTCTGGCTCAGGGCCCCTCCCTCACCCCAGGGAATCCCTCTAATGTGCCCTCCCGCCTCCCCAATCTCACCTGGGAGCCAGTGCTGCTGTCCCTGTCTTAGGAGCTGTGCGCTAGCCCAGCCTTTGACTGAGGAGATGGGTGTAAGAACGGCCAGAATGGATCTAGCCCAGTGTCCTGTCTGTCCACAGCAGCCAAATTGGGTTGCCAGGTGTCCAGTTTTTGCCCAGACAGTTCGATATTTTGGCCTTCTGTCTGGTAAAAAAAAACCCAGAGAATACCAGACATGTAAAATGTCTGGTATTTTCTGTTTTCCTCAGACAGAAGGCCGGCAGCATCTGCGAGGACTGGGGGAGCAAGGAGCACGGTAATTAAAGGGCTCAGTGACCTCTTTTTTTTTTTAAACCAATTTTTCCCTTCCTGTTTAGGATTTTTTATGAAGGTATCTGGCAACTTTACCTGAGTCTCAGACCGCCCCAAACATTTGGGAGCCCGCTCTGGTGCTCCAGTCCAGTGTGGGGCTGGAGCACATAAAATCTCCTAGGCTGGCCTTCCCTAGGCTTTAATGTGCAAGGGGATTGTGTGGAGTGTCTTTGTCCTTTCCTGTTGAGGGCCATTTCAGGTTTATTTGTTTTCTTTTGCTTTTTACTTTTGTGCAAATCCCCCCCCCCAACAGAATTTTCTGTGGGTCAATGACCCCCAACTCAAAAAAGGTGTCCCACCCCTGCTTTATACACAGTGTTCCTATAACCAGTTCTGATCACAGAAAGACATACAGCAGTGTGCAAATCCCTTCATTCCCATTTGGAGGGGGGAGTAGGGTGCTACACAGCACCCTAATTTCAACATAAGATGTGCTATTTGTGTTATGCAAATTGCGTATCTCATTTCAAAACAATTTCAAACTAGCTTATTTTAAAATTTGGTGTGGCTACGCAGTGCCAAATTTCAAAATAATGCACTATTTAGAACCATCCCTTATCCCTTGTGCAACGAGCTTTACTGGTATGGTGAAATAGGGTACCCATTATTTAGGAAAATATTTCAAAATATGGGCAGCTTGTGTAGACGTGGGGTAGTTATTTTGGGATTCCTCCAGGATCCCGAAATAGCCGTGCAGTGTAGATGTACCCTTGAAGAAATAGCTAAGTTTTTCTATCCTTGCATTCAGGCCCAATTTGTTGAGAAATCAGCAATGCTGCACAGTGCTTATTTTATCCAAACCAGTTTGTTCTACTTTATTAATTAACCTAGTAGGCCCCTAAAAATATAACCTCATGCCAATGCCACTCAGCCTGAGTGATAAGTTTGGTGATAACGCCTAGCACAAAAGAACATACACTGGGCAAATTCTAATAATTTTAGATCCATACTATTGATTTGGGTGTATATGGAAGGCTGACACCTGAGTTCCAGAGCTTCCCTGACCCAAAGTAAGTTCCAAATCAAGTTCAAAAGAAATAGGAGAGGCTCCCAAATGGTCATGTATATTATCTGCACAACTTGCAATTCATAAACAAGAGACAATCCTCTCTCTCCCACTTCTCAGCAAAACTTTAACAGCAAGTGCTCAATAGGGACTTCAGAAGTCAGCCTATTATGATTTACAATAAAAAAACCCCCACATCATGCCATCATAAGATATGGCTGCATGAAAACATAGCTCACAATATATTGGTCTTGCCTGAGGAGACCCTAATAGAAACAACAGAACTCACAAGACAAATTGTAAGATAGAATATCTGCCAAAACATTTAATTTATTTTCCTTTATTAATTTGTTCTATTAATTGTTATTTCCTCTGAAGATCTGTGGTAACAAATATTCAAATAGCATACTCAGACTTTTACAGTAAATGGCATTGGCTAGGGAAATGTGAAAAAGAGAAGGTAATTGAAAAGGTTTCTTGTTAATGCCAAGGGATCTAAATTCTGATGAATTCCATTTCTTATCCAATCTGATGTGCCCTGAATAATATAATAAATACAACTATACATGTAAAAAAATTAACAGAGACTATTTTCACAATGGTTCATCCTTTGCATTCTTTTATATTTGTCAATATATTTATCTTCACAACACCGCCCTGAAATAGAGAAGAACTGTTATTTTATAAGTGAGGAAACTAAGCCAGAAAGAGGTGTGGCAGGTCCCTTGGTTTGGGATACTTTCTGGTCCACAAATCAGCCTGATAGCCTTCTGGTACAGTCACCCATGCTTTTATTGTCAGTTCACAGCACCTTCTATGTACAAAGTTTACAGTCAAGTCAGCCAGCTCCTCCATCTGCCTGGGAACACACTCAGCCACTCCTGGCTCCTCCTTGCCTCCTCCTGGCTTCCTTCCTCTGCCTCATGTAGCCCTCTCCCAGTGAGGCCCACAGCTGTTTCTAACAGCCCTTTAGGCCTGGGCTTGCTCAGCTGTTTCCCCCTCAGCCTCTTTAGCCAGGCTACAGTGGCAGAGCTCTGGCTTAGCCAGCAGTCTGTCACAAGAGGCTAATTGACTTGTTCAAAGCTATATTGTTGCAGATCTTTGACAGAGCATGTAAGTCCCCTGATTCCTCAATTTAATGCCTTAGCCACATTTTGGTTTGCTCATTTAGTAGTAATTCAGCCTTGTTTGGATGCCCAATGTAAGGCCTACCTACCACTTCTGACCTCCAACTAAGGCTTAACGGGAGACTTACGTAGAGTATGGGTGTTATGGGGGCCATTAGTGTGTGGTGACTTTTACCCAGTGCAAATGATTGATGTTCTTCTATAGATTCATTCATCCTTATCCTTGACCGTTTATCTCTTCGGCTGCTCATGATTTAGAGGATGTTATTCAATTAATCGTAAGCATGTTGGTGGTACATACTTCCAGGGCATATTAGTCCATCTCATTTCTAATATGTTTTACTGTTAGAATCACATTTACTGGTGTTCTGCTGCAATAAAATCCAGAGGTAATAAATAAATGTGACTGTGAGTTATAAGTGCCAAGTAAGAAAGCTCAATCAAATGAGAAAGTCAAATAGCCAAATGATTTATGGGTGGTAGAAAGTAGTATACTGTCTAACAACATTTGAGTCTAAAGGTTTATTTTAGTCAAATACAGTTTGATGTGACAGCTCCAAAATGAAAAAGGTGTTCAGAGTGACTGATGAATAATAAGTGACAATAAAACATTCAGGGGGATTTGTCAAATCAAGTGTCTCATGAATAATATGTTGTCCCTCATTTTTCACTTGTTTCTCTGTTCAATATTAGTATAGGGGTAAATTTTTAAAATAAAATTTCTCACATTGCTAAGAAAAATGTCCTGTTGATGAATTGTTAACTGCAGGAATAACAATGGGGAAAATAAAGCATTAGATTGTTAATAGTTAATCCCCGCTAAGCAATATAATTATATATTCTAGTATATAGATAGAATATGAATTTTGTTCTAGTATTTACAACTTTCCTATTACTCTTTACATTTCATCTGTTAAGTAAAACTGAATTATTTATTTGTTTAACACAAAAATGCCTTGTGAAGGTGTGTCCACCCCATGCATGAGAGTGGAAGTATTAATAAAGGCCTCGGCGTCATACCCTACCCTATCCAAAGAGGATTAGCGAAGGCTGAAGGAACTATAACAACTTAGAAAGACCTGTTGCTGACAGGAACCTTGGGAGGAAGACAGAGCATCTGTCTGGCTGCTGGAGCTAAATATCTGAGTAGTCTGAGATAAGGGCAAAAAATGTGGGTCCATGGCAAAGTGGCTCAGGGAATCATAGCAGCAGTGAGAGACGTTAAAGAGATACAACAGGTAGTTGCTATTACAGGGTCCCTGAGTTGGGAAGGTGGCTTAACTACGGGTGTGTTTAGACTACAGGGTTTTGTCGACAAAAGTGGACTTTTGTCGACAAAACTATACCTGCATCTACACTACCACCGAGTTCTGTCACGGCGGTAAACTTCATTCTACGAGGAATAACGACTTTTGTTGACAGAGTTCATCTACACTGCATCTGCATCTACACTGTCCTTCGTGTCTACACTCTCATGTCGACAAAGCAGCTTGCTTTGTCAACAGAACTGGATGCAGTCTAGATACTCTTTGTCGACAGAAGCTTTGTCGACAGTATCTGTCGACAAAGCCTCTGTCGACAAAAGCCAGCAGTCTAGACGTACCCTACTGGACCATGTTATGTATCCTGGAAGGGGGGAAACACAGATTGAAGGCTAAGTCTTGAATAAGATGTTGTAGTTCCTGGAGTGATCTGGGTCTTCAGGCAGAGGCGACAACATGAGAACCATTTCAACTATCAGAGTTAATCCCAGGGATGACCAGCAGAAGGCTCTGCTGTGATGGGTGAACATCACCATGGCTTATTTAGATTAACTAGAAAGAGAAATCGGAATTGAAATTTCAGCTGTCTTCAGCAACTGAGGCTTCTGCCCAAAACACTCAGGTGTTTCACTCATACAGGAATGCCATGCACCATGACAATCCTAGACGGAAGTGCATTATGTTTCCAAGTATCCTCTTACAAATAGCAGAAAGGCTTCTGAGAACATGACCACACTTAGCGCTAGCTTCCACTTTTCCTTTTCAAAATAAATTTTACGTGCAGTCTCGATTTGAACACCTGAATTTTTTTTGCCAACAATTACTTGGCTAATTTCTGAAAATGATGGAAAAAGAATCTCCTGAAGAATGATTTCCTCCAAACAACAGGATGTTCACTTTTTATTTTCCCCTGAAAAGGACTCAGATCGTACCTGTGTGTGATGCTCATCTACCCCAGCGTCACTCTCCTATGGCGTGCCTCAATATTTTATTCTTCTCAGCAAGTATATTATACTTTTATGGGAACTTGATACTAAATTTCTCATCACTCTCAGTGGCTTCAATATGCTGTGTCATCAAGATGCTGTTTATAGTCACTTCTCTGTTTCTGGTTCATGTTTTATCAGAAATGGCAGATAGTGTCTCATGACTTCCCAATATTTAGACAAAATTGAGGCTTGCATGTCTAACTCAAGTTCAGTCTGGATCAGAATGATGTTGAGGAAATATCCAAATGAAATATGTCCCCGGCCGTCATGAGAACATACCTCTTTTTTGTAAATAAGGTGTACAGTCTAGTTCAGTGGTGGGCAACCTGTGGCCCATTGGGGTTCTACGTGTGGCCCACAAGACATTTTGTTTATCGTTGCTCATGCACAGGTTTGCCGATTCTGCTGGTTTCCATACACATAAGTTTTTTACTTACCAGTATTACTAAAGTGACAGGTACGTAAACCAAGGACATGTGAAGTGAGGTGTGTGCTGATTGCACACAACACTGACTGTGAGAGCCATGCACTCCTTCTGCATCCAATCAAAGTGCTGCTATGAGCCAGTCAGCACACCCTGCAAATTCTGTGTACGCAAGCGGAGTTAGCAAAACTTCCCTATCCTGGAAGAATGTCTTGGTTAGGACAATCTTGCAACCCACTGAGATGAAGGAGGGCTACTCATGTGACCCACTCATAACCTAGGCTGCCCATCACTGGTCTAGGTTCTGTTGCATCTTCAGTAGCTTCTGGTGTTTAACAAGCTTCAGTATCCTAGAGTGCTTTTCCAAAGAAATATTAAAATACTGTGTATAGTGGTAGACTTGAAAACCATTAAAACTTCCACTAGTTCAAAAAAAGACCACACATTTTCCTGTGTTCACTTGGTCCATATTACAGCTAGTATGGAGTAATGAAACACATTTCTTTTATTTAATCTATTGTATGACTATTGTAGCAACCAAACTGCTTAATTTTTCTGCTAATGCAGCACATATCCAGACTATTTCTTCTAGTTATATGAATGTAGTACTCTCACTGGGGTTTGGTCAGTGTGGAATACATTTCTGAAGAATATGTAGGATTTTTCCTGTGCAATTTCTGAATGTCAGTAATAATTAGGCTTCACTGAAATTAATTTTTGTTTTATGATTTTAATGGATAATACTGATGTTTATTTTTAAGTATGTTTTCCTAATTTTATCACTCTTAATTTTCTTAGTTGCAAGAAACTATGGAAGGGAGATAAGACAATAGATAAGACAATTAATGACAATAGACAAAGAGTTTTAAAAATTGCTAAAACACAGATTGTCATCATTATATTTCAAACTTCACAAAGTAAATATCATTAAATCAAACTGTCATAAGGTCTCAAAATATTTTTCTTAGTTTGTCCATATGTAAATTTCTATCATTGTCAATAGATTTTTTTTTGGTCATTTGTGCATATATAGTGAACTGGCATATATAGTGAGGCTGTTCAAATCTGATCTACCATTTTCATGAAGGAGGTGTAAATGGTGAAAATGAGAGCAATTGTAGCAGCAATGAAAAGAAAAAAAAAGGTCTAAAAGTTAACAGTCACAGATCCTTTCCCTTACCCTACCACAGGAACTAAATAATGTTGGTGTCATGTGTACACAATGGCTGCTTTCACCAACAACTGAAATGCCACTCTTATAATGCATATAATGCATTCACTTGTTCTATAAAGAGTGCACAAATGTTTAAACTATATGTAGCAAAGATTGTTCCTTTTATTTGTGAGTTGCATGGTGTGAGGGACATACATCCTTGATGATGAAAAATTATATCACAAAACTTGGGAGATTCTTAAGCTTTTGGGAATTTCACAAAGTATCTAGAACACTTCAGAATGCTCTTAAAGTTTCATATAGAGGTCTGAACAAAACCCCCAGTTATTTGAATATAACTCCATACTTGACTGAAGGAAAACACTGGATATAAACAAGCTTGATATATAAGGTTTTGCAATCAGAATCCACACTTTCCCAAATGTTCACCTCCAATCACACCTTTCTTATCAAAATGTAGATATAAACATAATCTACCTTTATTAGAGATCTTACACAATTTAAAAGTGAATGATTACCTGTCATCCAAATATATTTTAAAATTATTCACACACACAGAATTTTATAGAGTTCTCTATCAATTTTAGTAGGATTGACAGTAATGTCTATAAAATTCTATATAATTTCCATAAATAGTAATACAATTGTTTGAATTCTTATTCATATTTTCAAGTCTGTTCCATAAGGAAGCATATTTGTCTTTCTACTAAACACACTTTTCAAATTTAACTAAACAATATGTCGATGAGGAAAGAGTTAGGAGGTTAGATTATACACCATTTACACAGTTGTCAGCCAAGACAATATGAACAGTTTAAAAGGTTAGTATAGTGCACTAATGCAATTTATGTAAATAAATTATATCAACCTGGATGTCACCAAATAAGAATGTAAACAGATTAATTTTATATTTTGGGTGAAGGGTTATTATCCAGTTTAAAAAAATGGATCTGTTTCATTAGTGGTCCTGGGATTGTGGGGAGACTAGAGCATTTACCACTGTAAACTGTTATGCTAAGGTTCCCACAACCCATGTGTTCTCCCTGTCCCAATTCTAGTCCTGGTGGCTATACCCTGCAACAGAGCACAGTACCAAGTGCTGTGAGAAACCATCAACATACTTTATTGAAAAAATTGCTCAGATTCAGGAAGGCTTCTTTGCCAGCATGGATCTGTTCCCCATGTGTCCGCCAACCAACAGCCCACCTCCATGCCCAGAATTCAGTACATTCTTTCCTCTAGAAGTACTGGCCTCCCTAAAGGAACCTGACTTACGTCTTTTCTGGCTGGTGAAAGAGAGTCCTGGGCAGCTGGTGCCACTCACAACTGAAATAGCCAATGCCTCATTCAGGAAAAGAATTTTCCCTTTCTCCTTCAAATACAGGATAGTACAACCAGCACTGAAGAAATGCTACCTGGATACATTGGTTCTAGCTAGTCCCTACCTCCTACTATCAAACCTTCCATTCCTGAGCAAACTCATACAGAAACTAGCCAAAGGCCAGCTACAAGCTCATCTAACTGATGGTGCAATCTGGATTTGGGAATCAGCATTAATGACATGGCTGGATCATCTGCAGTTTACAATTGATGGTCACACTTCCCTTCTTAGCCTCCTGGACTCCTCTTCATAATTTAACACAGCTGACCACGCTGTCCCTCCTGAGGTGGAAGAATGCACTAAAAAACTCAAGTGTTTCCTGGGAGAGAGGCCCAAAGAGTAGTAAAAGGGGAAACTGCTCCTCTTCTTCTAAAGCCCTCTCTTAAGGAGTCCTACAAGGTAATAGACTTCCCGGTTATGTGATTTTTATGTGTAGAAAACCCGTCATTGATGAAAGGCTGAATCTAATCTGTCCTGGCCTTGGAAAGCTTTAACTTTGGAGTTGGAGAGGAAAAAATATTTGTCTGGACAGCTTATTCTGTTTTAAAGGGGGAGGGAAGGGACCTGCTTGAATTTCTTCAGAGGTTTGGAATGTAGGAATAAGTTCTGGGCTAAGAGAGAAAGAGGTGCCATTTGTTTGTTGTATTATTATGCAGTTAATCACTAGTATATCATATCTAAATATAAGGCATATATATGAATGCATTTGTATATGTCAATGGGACAACTCATGGGCAATAGGCAAGTAAGAGGCTGTGTGTGTTTATAATTTTAAAATATATTTGGATGGTGGGTAAGCTCATTTATAATTCAGTAATTGATGTTTGTCCTTTCCCCCCTCATTAAAATAATTAATTATTGAAGATACGTATTCTGCACATGTAATCAGAAGAGTACACAAGAGGCGCTTAACTAGAAAAAGGATAGAAGATGAATTAGACCAGTCAGAACTGCTGAAGCCAAAGTCCTTTTTTGCAGCTAGTAGTTTGACTTTAAAAACTCCAGTAAACATTGCATTGATCTTTTAAACTTTACACATTTGTGCTTTTCTTATGTCACCTATTTTACAAATGTATAAACACAATGTACTTTTCCTTTAAAAAAATCTTTCTAACGTGCAAAATTTTTGTTTTTTATAATCCTTTACAAAAATCAATCTAATAAACAATGAATTGTCTTCTTGATCTGCTGCCATGACAGCTATATTCAGTATTTCTAAAACTAAGGTGGCAGATGTCTCATTTTTAAAGGACAGTCCCATATTTAAGCTGTCCTGCATGTGCCCCAAATTTTTCTTTAAAAAGGGCAAATTGTCCTTTATTTTCTGTCTCTCCCCTCCCCGATCTGTACTGGCAGGTATTGCTGCCAGCTGGATCCCTGCTGGCCAGATACATTCACCACTGGTGGGCAGGTATCTGTGTGTGGGTTCAGTGGTCAAAAGATCAATTGCATGACAGAGACACTATTCAAATTTAAGTACTGGTTCTAGATTCCTATTTCCTATGATTCATCTGAGGAAGTGGGTTTTTCCCATGAAAACTCATGATACTATATATACAATTTTTTGTTAGTCTCTAAGGTGCCACAAGACTACTTGTTTTTTTCAAGTTACAACTAACATGGCTACTCCTTTGAGACTCACAACCGAGTGCTTGACTTTACAACCTAAATATTATTTTAAATTTGTGTCTGCAATTTCCTTGACTTTAATTAATAAAAAACCTAAAAAATTGTATTAGTGTCTGGTGTAACAACTCTCCTGTGATGGAGTCTCCCATCCAGCAATCCTGAACATTCAGAATTATAGCACAGACTTTTACTACTTGAGCTATTGGAATAACTACATTTGCTGGACGCAGGAGAAATCTGTTGTTCTTGCGTGGAAGTTTGGGGTGGGAACAAATAGACTGGTTTGACTTTTCTTCCCCCCTTTTTGAGATAGTGGGCTCCCTTTCCATGTGTTGTAACTTGGGGGAGCATGTTCAGGATGAAGGCAGGGTTGTAGCTAGGAGGATAGTGGTAAGAATCCTGGCCTGACCTGATGTGGATTTTCACCCCTTCTTTCCTCACTACTGTAGCAGCTTTGGAAGCTTCCAGGTATTCCTTATACAGTGTGTGCAGCTGGTAGTTTCTTCTTCTCCTCCTCTTCACAAAGATACCTTATATTTAACAAATATTTTATGTAGCAGCAGTCAGTTTGCTGTAAGTTTCGGTTTTTCTTCCTGAATTCCAGAAAGCTGTCTTCCTAAACTGGAGGATGGCCTTTGGTGTGCATTCACACCCTATGCCCTGAGACAACAGTCACAGCTGCTCCACAGAGCAGCTGCTGCTTTGATGGAGTCACAGGTCTAGCTTGTTAGAATGTTTGTGTTCAGTTATTATGGCAGACGGCTAAAATTTCCTGAGGAATGCAAGTAAAAGGACAGAAAGTTTGCATCTCAGCCTAACCTGAATGGAATTTCATGAGACGCATGAAATGTACGTCTCTAGCCCAAGGGTTTGTTCTGGCCGAATTTCAACAGATTGCTGCAAACAAAGGAGGTTGTACAGAATCTCTAAGTGTGTTAAGATTTTTTTTGCAATGGAAAATACTAGGCAACTTAAAGATATAGGGTTGGAGTTTTTAAAAACACCCATGAGAATTAGATACTCAACTTACACTGAGTTTCAGTGAAAAATTCCTCTGTTTGAGGCTGCAAAGTTGGGTTAGATACTTCCCCAAAACTTCAGGCTGTCTCATGTAATTTCCAGAATGGTGACTAGAAACTAGATGGCAAAACTTTTTTTTCAAGCATATCAAACATTGATAAGGACATGAAAAGTAAAAAAGCAGTTGGACTTATACTTTTTTATGCAAATAAATAAAGGAAAAAAAACAACCTTCAAATCAGTACTAAGAATATGTAATTTATTGAATTATTGATTAATTGATTTAAATTGCAATGACTAATATCACCTTTCATCTGGGACATTCCTTCAACAGAAACTCTACTTTGTCTTTTGGAAGTCTTATCCTGTTTGCACACTTTACAGCCGGTCCCCAAGTTATGAACACTTGATTTACAACTGTTCGCACTTATGACCATACCTCCCATTAAGTGGTTGTAAAGGCGGTCCCTGAGTTACGAACGCGACCCACACTTATGAACAGCGTGGTCGCATGTAAATCAATGGGGTCCGACTTATGAACACTTAGGATATGTCTACACTCGCGGCTTCTTGCACAAGTACGGCCGTTCTTGCACAAGAATCTGCAGTGTCTCCACACTGCCCGCCCGCTCTTGCGCAAGGAAATGTACAGTATGGCGTGGTAACAGAGCGCTCCTTGCGCAAGAGTTACTCTCTTTTTTATTGGTGTAAGCCCTCTTGTGCAGGAGCTCTTGCACAAGAGGGCAGTGTGGACGCTCGGCAGGGATTTCTTGCGCAAGAGAGCCCTATGGCTAAAATGGCCATCAGAGCTTTCTTGCTCAAGAGAGCGTCCACACTGCCATGGGAGCTCTTGCGCAAAAGCACAGCGCGCACATGGCAGTGTGGACGTTTTCTTGCGCAAGACTTCTTGCACAAGAACCCTTGCGCAAGATGTTCTTGCGCAAGAAGCCGGCAGTGTAGACGTAGCCTTAGAGTTACGGCCAAGTGTTTGGTCTGTAACTCATTCGTAACTCAGGGACCGGCTGTATTTATTTTGAGGGGTAGGCATAGAAGGTACATCCCCCAAATCAATAAAGCAGAATTGTTATCGGGTATATATAACACACTGGGACTTTAAGGGTTAACTGGAGCCAGAAAGCTCAACAGAGGTAGCTGTTTATACCTGTAGGGTGAGCCAGGCTTACCTGAAGATGATGCCAGCTAGTGGAGGAGCTAGGTGGTGAGTATAAAGGAATGAAGCCCAGGTGAGAAGTGGGCTGCAGGGAGAGAGAGAGGAAGAATGCTGCATTCCCTCTTAAATTGCTAGAGAATGGTGGAAAGGCCTAGAGAGAGTAGGAAATACTGTAAGCCCAGGAAGGACTGTGGGAAAGTGCCTGTAGATAGAAGCCAGATCATAAGGATCCCCGACAGAATGTACTCGTCTATAGAAACTTATCTGTTTGTCATAGTTTATAAATGGGAAATATTATTCTTAGTTATTTAGAGGTAAGCTTGGATGACCAAATAGCAACTGTGAAAAGTTGGAATGGTGGTGTAGTGGTTGCCTATATAAGACAAAGGCCCTAATATCAAGATATGTGGTCACCATAGGTCAGGCCTTCCATCACTTAGAAGAAGAATAAGCAGGTCTTTAATCAACTAAACTAGCTCACTCACAAAATAGCTTCTCGATAGACATGCTTTTTGGTTTACTCTGTCAATTATTCTTGCTAAATTCTTCCCTAATTTATTTGTGGTATTGTCTGATGAGCAAAATGTATTATCATAGAATACTAGGACTGGAAGGGACCGCAAGAGGCCATTGAGTCCAGTTCCCTGCTCTCATGGCAGTACCCAGTACTGTCTAGACCATCCCTGATAGACATTTATCTAACCCACTCTTAACTATCTCCAGAGGTGGAGATTCCACAACCTCCCTAGGTGATTTATTCCAGTGTTTAACCACCCTGACAGTTAGGAACTTTTTCCTAATATCCAACCTAAACCTCTCTTGCTGCAGTTTAAGCCCATTGCTTCTTATTCTATCCTCAGAGGCCAGGAAGAACAATTTTTCTCCCTCCTCCTTGTGACACCCTTTTAGATATCTGAAAACCGCTATCATGTCCCCTCTCAATGGTCTCTTTCCAAACTAAACAAGCCCAATTCTTTAAGTCTTCCTTCATAGGTCATGTTCTCTAGACCTTTAATCATTCTTGTTGCTCTTCTCTGGACCCTTTCCAATTTCTCCACATCTTTCTTGAAATGTGGTGCCCAGAACTGGACACAATATTCCAACTGAGGCCTAATCTGTGCAGAGTAGAGTGGAAGAATGACTTCTCGTATGTTGCTCACGACACACCTGTTAATGCATCCTAGAATCATGTTTGCTTTTTTTGCAACAGCGTCACACTGTTGACTCATATTTAGCTTGTGGTCCACTATAACCCCTAGATCCCTTTCTGCCGTACTCCTTCCTAGACGGTCGTTTCCCATTCTGTATGTGTGAAACTGATTGTTCCTTCCTAAGTGGAACACTTTGCATTTATTCTTATTAAACCTCCATTCTGTTTACCTCAGACCATTTCTCCAATTTGTCCAGATCATTTTGAATTATGACCCTGTCCTCCAAAGCAGTTGCACCCCTCCCCGCTTGGTATCATCTGCAAACTTAATAAGCGTACTCTCTATGCCGATATCTAAATTGTTGATGAAGATATTGAACAGAACTGGTCCCAAAACAGACTCCTGTGGAGCCCCACTTGTTATACCTTTCCAGCAGGATTGTGAACAGTTAATAACTACTCTCTGAGAATGGTTATCCAGCCAGTTATGCACCCACCTTATAGTTGCTCAATCTAAGTTGTATTTGCCTAGTTTATTGATAAGAATATCATGCAAGACCGTATCAAATGCCTTATTAAAGTCTAGGTATACCACGTCCACCACCTCTCCCCTATCTACAAGACTCGTCATCCTATCAAAGAAAGCTATCAGGACAACAAGTCTTATAAAACTTTGTTGAATTAAAGCCATCTCTACTCCTATACCAGTCTCCCTTAAAGAGTTAGATTGTAGAATGATGTTTTTAATACATTTAATACAGTTATTTTAAAGAAAGAAGTTACTGAAGCTTTTGCTGAAAAAATATCTTTGTGCCTTTTAACTCTCCAACACATCTGGAAAATTGTTTGTCTGGCTGTTTTAATTAAATTAATGAAATCCTTAAATTCTAAATAAATCCCACAAATGCTCCCTCACTTTCTGCTTAGTCAGTGTTTTCTTTTCCCTGCTGGTGCATATTTCTAATTGTACTGGATTATTAAGAGTAATTGATAATAAAAACCTTAGCTTACCAGTAATATCAATAACAAAATGAAGCCCACCCTTGAGCATGGTTAAACAGAATTGGTCTCACAAGCTGAAATGTCATTAATGGCCTGGAATAACATTGATTAGTGTTTTAAGTATTCTCTCTCAGGAAATGCAGTCTGCACCCTTTAATGTTGATATTCTCAAAAAGGGAAATTTCTATCTCTCCTTGACGAGATCTTGAAAAATAATAGTAATTTATTTTCTTCAATAGAATGAAACCCCCCCAAAATGTACATGGCAAACAACATGGACACGGCAAACAACATAAACATGTTGTTTAGAAAAGATTTTCTAAATGGAATATCAATTGAAAATAAAAAGATGAAATGACTCCTGTAAACAAATTTCAAAATCTTGTTTTTCATGGCTGAAACTGTTTGCTGAGTTCATTAATAGTTTTGGGGCACGTCAAAGTGCATTTGTTTCCATGTTTGTTTAGCTCTACTCATGATAGTTGGAAGTGGAGAGTTTATATTCCTTGTCAAAGCAGAATGAGGAATATTTGCCAGATCCTTGAAAGTTCATGCTTAAAATTTAGGCTCTCCACACACACCTAACAGATTCTGTGAAATGATAAACAAGATCATTATTTGCAAACATGTTCTTTCATAATAAAGAGAAAAGAAGGCTAAAAGGTTTACAAAAAGAGTATGAGACTTTAAATAGTAACACAAGTAATAAATAAAGTGCAAGGCAATGAAGAAACTTATATATGAGTATTCATGTAAGAGTCCCTATCAAAGTACTCACTTAACTTACTTTCTTAACACAGTTTTAGTTACTGAAAGTCAAACAAATTGCATAAACTGAACTCTGCAAAGTAAACTAACTGGAACAAATGTTCACTCTTCTATTAACTTCAGAATTATACATAGTTAACTTAGGAGGGATAAACTTAACTTTACATATTAAAACCTGTCACAGAAGAAGAGGGCATAATTTATTGAAACTTTTCTGTTATAAATATGATATCCAAGTAGCTACATATAAAAAGAACTCTTCCTCTTCTTGTCTTCATGATTCAAAGAGATTTGTATTTTCCTATGTATTTCATGCTTCTATTTCACAAAACAAATGATTAAGAAACATAGAAAATAAACACTAATATAATTCATGAGCATGGTATTTATATTCATTTTTGAAACATATTAAAAGGGTATTTTAAGCTTTACTCAGACATACTAAGTTTAACCATCAAATTAAACATTAATTGGTTCGAGAGGTAATCTCCTGCTTCTTACAAAAAGCCTTAGTAAGATATTTTGCCAGCATTCCTGGGTCTTTAACACTCAAATGTTAATAACCAAATAGATCCCTGAATGTATCTGAAAGAAAAAAAACCACATGTGCTGGAGGAGAAAATAAAATATGTGAACAATAAATATCTGACCATTATCATGGTCAAGTCTACAAAATAGAAAACCGCTAATGTTCTAAAACACTTAAACATGGCTCACAGTTTTTCCATCTCCTTCACAGATCATACTGATGGATATTTTAAACTGTTTTTAGCTACACACAGTACTCCTCTCTGACTTTTGAATTTATTTCATGGCAGTGACTATATTTGCAAAGCTGTTTATAGCTCAAAAATGCCCATGTTTAATTTAAGATAATCAGTTTACATCTGTTCAATCTATTAAAGCAGCAACTATGCCAAGTAATATGACAGCAGTATTACTCAACATCATTGCAGACAATGACATATGGCAGAACATAAGGACAAACAAACAGATAAGAAGCTGTTGTTTTTATCAAAACCAGCGCATTTTCTTAGTTTGATCAAACCACTTGTTAGTACAGCTGTGCTTAAACAGCATATTAACCTCAACATTTATTTGCATGTTGTGGTGTTGTTGCAGTGCTGGTCCCAGGCTACTATTCTACACTACAAAGTTAGGTAACTGAAGCTACCATGTGTTGACCTAGTTGTGCATGTGTAACCGCCACCAGGGGGATTGGAGCTTAGGACCTCTGGAGCTTAGTATAAGAGCCTCTAACCTTTGAGCTAAAAGCCAGCTGGCTTGTAGCCCATGCTATAGATGTCACTTGTTCTTATCTGTTGCTGTAGTCTAGGTGCCATTGCACGGGACAGTGAACCACACTAAGTGGGTGGGTTACACATGTGCATTTGTCTATGGTTAAATGTGATTCCCACCAATGTAAGTGCCCTGTTACAGTAATACTGTAACACCATCCTGATGAGCAGAACTGATGAAAATGAGTGTAAATGCTGCATTACTTATGCCAACCCTGATAGTCCTCTAGCAGCTGACTCATAATGGCCAACACTGACAGCTGCGGTTCCAACTGTGAACTCCATTGCCCAGGGGTCATGGAGACCAGAAGCACCCCTTTCCCTTTTGCCTCTCAAATTTTGGAAATGCCTTTTGCTGGTTGTCCCTCTTGGTGATCATGCCTATTGGCTCTCCCTTATTGTGTGCAATAGCAACCAGGCTGGCTACACATTCCAGAAGCACTCTGATGTGCAGTTAGACGGGAGATACTGACTCTGCTGGGCCTGGGTTATAGCTCAGGTTAGGAGGAAGAGATCTGTCTGGCATGAAAGTTTGTCTCTATCACAGAGCCCTGGTCTACACTGGGACTTTATTTCAAAATAATGCCCCCCGGTCAAATTTATAAGCTCAGTGTCCACACTACTAAGCCTGTTATTTCAAAATAACGGCCTGTGGATTTCGAAATCTGTACTCCCGCTTTTCATCAGGAGTAATGCTAATTCTGAAACAGTTATTTTGAAATAACAGTAGTGTGGACACTCTGGTGCTGCTATTTAAAAACAATTACTCCCCAGAGTAATTCAAACTAATTGCTCTCCGGTTTTTTCTGGAGCTCTAAGTCCGAGGTAGCACATCCACATTAACGGAGCCTGCCTCGGAGTAATTTTGAGGCTTCCCCATAGTGTGGATGTGCTAGTTCAAATTTGTTAAATTGGGAGTTATTAAATTCAAATGAGCAATTTTGAAATATTTTCCTTGTGTAGATGTGGCCCAACAGAAGTTAATCCAGTAAAAGATCTATTGCCTCACATAAACTTGCTACTTATGTTCTTATGTGAATAAACAATAGATCCTCTCATGAATTCTGTAAGAATGTTTGCAAAGTGGTATGTTCTGAAATCTGGCTCATGCTGCTCAAGGGAGGGTTTGCTCCTGCACCAATGAAGTCAGTGGAAGCTTTACCACTGATGTCAGTGGGGACAGGATGAGGTATGAATTATAAAGAGCACAGAGGATATAAAATAAACTTGTTTGCAATATACAAAGTTTCTTGTCATATTGGTTATTGTGCAAATAATCTGCAGCTACCAAAAAATACAGCTATTACTGCAAGAGCAGGTTGGAATATTTTTGAGAATTTGGACACTTTTTTGAATGCCCCAAATCCAGAGGTGGAAAGTAACTAAGTAGAAATACTTTGGTACACTACTCAAGTACATTTTTTTGTATTTGTACTTTATTCAAGTAATTTATTTTTGTGATACTTCAACTGTTATTCAAGTAGCTTTTTTTGAAAATGTACTTTTTACTCCACTACAATTTCTGGAGCTTAGTTACCCACTATTTTCATCACCCCACTGACACTTGTGCAAGCCAGCATTCTGATTTGCTAAAACACAGCCACATGCACTTGGAAGAGCAGACGTGTTCCCTGGAAGTGGCGGAGTTTTTCCATGTAGACATACCCCTAGTGTCTAAAACTCTAAAACTGTCAAATTCACAGTGTACATAATATTTTATATATACCAAAGAGTTACATTATAAATAACAAGGTGAAAAACAAAGTAACATTTGTAAGATAATAAAAGTAATATTGACACTGTGCACTTGCAAATCAATGACAGAGCAAGAATTTGAAAGAGCTCCCAGCTGCATTCTAAAACCATTGACTGCTTAACTATTCTCAGCTCATTAAACATAAAGCAGTTTAATGTAGGAATATTCTTAGTATGCATATCCTGACCTTTTTGAAATGTACATGGGAATAATCTAAAAATAACCGAACCTCTGTCATTAATACAGAATATTTCAGCTTCTGGTCCCCTATAGGAAGTATTTTGGTATTTCCAGTTAGTTAGAGGTAAGCTTGGATGACCAAATAGCAACTGTGAAAAGTTGGAATGGTGGTGTAGTGGTTGCCTATATAAGACAAAGGCCCTAATATCAAGATATATGGTCACCATAGGTCAGGCCTTCCATCACTTAGAAGAAGAATAAGCAGGTCTTTAATCAACTAAACTAGCTCACTCACAAAATAGCTTCTCGATAGATATGCTCTTTGGTTTACTCTGTCAATTTTTCTTGCTAAATTCTTCCCTAATTTATTTGTGGTATTGTCTGATGAGCAAAATGTATTATCATAGAATCATAGGACTGGAAGGGACCTCAAGAGGTCATCGAGTTCAGTCTCCTGCCCTCATGGCAGGACCTAGTACTGTCTAAACCATCCCTGATAGACGTTTATCTAACCTACTCTTAACTATCTCCAGAGATGGAGATTCCACAACCTCCCTGGGCAATTTATTCCAGTGCTTAACCACCCTGACAGTTAGGAACTTTTTCCTAATATCCAACCTAAACCTCCCTTGCTGCAGTTTAAGCCCATTGCTTCTTGTTCTATCCTCAGAGGCCAGGAAGAACAATTTTTCTCCCTCCTTCTTGTGACACCCTTTTAGATATCTGAAAACCACTATCATGTCCCCTCTCAATCCTTTTTCCAAGCTAAACAAGCCCAATTCTTTCAGTCTTCTTTCATAGGTCATGTTCTCTAAATCTTTAATCATTCTTGTTGCTCTTCTCTGGACCGTCTCCAATTTCTCCACATCTTTCTTGAAATGTGGTGCCCAGAACTGGACACAATACTCCATCTGAGGCCTAATCAGTGCAGAGTACAGCGGAAGAATGACTTCATGGGTATGTCTAGACTATATGCCTCTGCCGACAGAGGCATGTAAATTAGACATACCGACATAGTCAATGAAGCAGGGACTTAAATATCCCCCACTTCGTTAGAATAAAAATGGCCACCGCGTTGTGCTGGCTCAGCTGTTTGGTGGCACAAAGCAGCAGTCAAGATGGTGATCGGTCGGTAAGGAAAGCCTTTGCCGACTGATCCCTTATGCCTCGTGCAATGAGGTTTACAGGATCGGTCAGCAAAGGCTTTCCTTGTTGACCGATCCCGGTCTTGACCGCCACTTTGTGCCGACAGACAGCTGAGCCGGCACAACATGGCAGCCATTTTTATTCTAATGAAGCGGGGGATATTTAAATCCCCGCTTTATTGACTATGTTGGTATGTCTAATTTACATGCCTCTGTCGGCAGAGACATGTAGTCTAGACATACCCCTTGTGCCTTGCTCACAACACACCTGTTAATGCATCCTGGAATCACGTTTGCTTTTTTTTGCAACAGCGTCACACTGTTGACTCATATTTAGCTTGTGGTCCACTATAACCCCTAGATCCCTTTCTGCCGTACTCCTTCCTAGATGGTTGCTTCCCATTCTGTATGTGTGAAACTGATTGTTCTTTCCTAAGTGGAGCACTCTGTATTTGTTCGTATTAAACTTCATCCTGTTTATCTCAGACCATTTCTCCAATTTGTCCAGATCATTTTGAATCATAACCCTGTCCTCCAAAGCAGTTGCAACCTCTCCCAGCTTGGTATCATCTGCAAACTTAATAAGCGTACTCTCTATGCCAATATCTAAATCATTGATGAAGATATTGGAGAGAGCCAGTCCCAAAACAGACCCCTGCGGAACCCCACTTGTAATTTATTCTGTAGTTCTATTGACTCCCTGATGAGACTCCATGAGCTGGCTTTGATCCCACTGAACCTTGATAGACCAAAATGTTCCCTACGAATCAACATTTTCAAATGCTTTGATCAGACAAAGTGATGGATGCTTCTTCAAAGCGGTCTCAAGCCCATAGAAGGAGAGATTAATCTGTTATATCATGTACAAAAATGTAGCTTGATACTTTCAGATTGCTGTTCTTTAAACGGCCTTATAGAAGGTGGTAGAATAAATAGTAGGCCTTCTATTTTCATTGTGTGTTCACATCATTTTTGTATTAGGAGAGAGGATGGACTGGAAAGCTCGGCTGGGCCTTCCCATATAATTTAGGTCACATTTTATATATTAACTTTCCCTTTATAAAGGATTTATAACAATGATTAATCATTTATTAACACATTCATTAATATTTATTAGTGCTTTATAAACTATTTATAAATAAAATATTAATATAAAGTGAAACTATAATTTACTATTTTGTATCACTCTGCATCTTTCCCTAGAGAGGTGGCTGGTGTTAGATGCAAGTAATTAAGTATCCACAAGATATTGTTGGTAGTTCTTTTCTACCGACTATGATTGTCTGAGGATTTGCAAGTGTTTTTAAGGATTATCATGGACACTGTTTGAAGGTCTGTAATGTGAATTTTAATATATTGCAAGAATTTGCTATGCTTTTCAGTTTCTGACACTGTAGAAATGTTGTGCTTCTGGGATGCCAAAATTTTCAATCCAAGCTCTTGTACACCAGGCATTGTATAAAGGGAAAAAAATAATTTAAAGTGTTGTAGGAATGAGGTTTTTAACAAATCAAAACAATCCATGATGTTTTTCCTAGAACAGACTGCTAAAACTTGTGTGCTTATGCTTTAGCTCTGCTTTAGCTTTACTCTAAAGTAAATGTATTATTACATTTAATATTGGGTGAAAATAATTGCATGTAAATGGATGGACTAATAATATGTTGATTAAAATGCATTAATTTTACATCATCAAATAATCATTATTGGTTTAAATCCTAATATACCACAAAATAGCTAATTCTTCTTCAGCCATTTTACATTTAAAGCCAACATGGTTTTGAACAGCTCATTAAGCGCGCTAACATATCTTGTGAATTCCTCTATTTGGTTAAAGAGAAAACTTTTATATAAATACAAGAAAAGGTCTGATTATGTCATTCTGAGACAACACAGGTAAATACAAAAAGGTCAGGAAATGAAAAAAAAAATGATTTAAACAGCCACATAAATTGTTTCACATTGAACATGGTAAATTTAATTCACAAAAATTACAATTTGTATTCCTGAGTCTGCTTGCTAATTTCACCCTATGGGAACAGCAAGCAGCGGTCCTGCCATTACCCTCCCACTGGGAGTCTCACTAGGGGAAAATGGCTTTAATCTATGGTCAGGGCTCCAAAGGAGAAATCCATTAACAAAATCTGCCTGGAAGATCCATTTTCTGGGCTGCAGAAGCAACTCCAGGGCCTTGGTGAAGCCGAGTTTGTAGGCATCTTCAAGAAGGTGGACTTTAGATTACCAAGTCTGGTGGACTTTAGATTACCAAGTCTGGAGTCTGTGTTTGCTTTTGGAATCAAAGTCCAATTATATATTTTCACTTGTACATTTTTAGTAGCTTTGAAAAACTTTTAATGTGGCTGAGCTAACCTTACCATGAGAATCTCGAGGTTGATCCTCAGCAACACAGAATTTAGAAAAGTGGCTTCTATGATCCTGAGCTGTCTAGGAACTGCAACTGTCACTGGCAAAACTTGGAGCATCCTCAAAATACTTTGTCTGCAGCCAGCTGTTATGCCAGTCCTGGGACACAGAGCTGAGCATGGGAAAGACTATCACAAGACAATCCAGGATGTCTGGATCAATGTCTCTGTGGCATGGAAAATATGTTTGAAAGAATTATAAGAAACTGGTAAGAGCTGATATGTAAATCTTGGGTAATGCATGAAGTCATCTACTTTTTCTAAACAGGTGGAATATAAATACAAATAGACTAGGGTCCTGAATCCCACCACTCGAGGCTGAGCAACTTAGTCTCACAGGACCCTTGTGGCGTGAGGCCACAGTCAATTGCCCTGCTGGGCCTGTCTTTTATATGCAGAAAAACAGTTGAGGCACAAGTGGACTGTGGAGTTTTTAATATCATGTTGAGGGAACCTTGGAAAGCTAAAGGTTCAGAATCCCTGCTCTAAATGACTTCCTTGATGTTAATTTACCAATATAGCAGATAACTACCTACATTTACATTCAAACTGGTGGAATATATTCATGAGTTTACTGTTTCTTACAGTACAGATTTGACATTCTAGTTAACATATTAAAGAACCCTCTCAGCTCAGTTAGGAATCTAAACATGTGCCAACATTTATTTCAGTACTGTGCCTTTAAGAGTCAGAGGGCACAGGGCTGAATTTTGCATACACCACAGGGGCCTGCATGGATCGTGTCCTCAAAATGGGAATGAGAGGCTTTGAATATGCTCACTGTCCTCTTCTCCAGATTTTATAAGTGAATATAAACATAATCATTTCCCATGTGGTGCTCTTTACCCTCCATAGCCTGTGTTTGCCAGAGGTTGGATATGGAGCACTTGATGATTACCTGCTCCGTTCATTCCCTCTCGGGTACCTGACAGTGGCCACTGTCAGAAGACAGGATCCTGTGCTAGATGAACCCTTTGGTCTGATCCTGTATGGCAGTTCTTATGCCTCTGTCATCTCTCAGGGTATGTCTACACTACAAAGTTAATTCGAAATAACAGCAGTTATTTCGAATGAACTTTAATAGCGTCTACACAGGCAAACTGCTATTTCGAAATAAATTCAAAATAGTGGAGCACTTATTTCGAATTTGGTAAACCTCATTCTACGAGGAGTAACACCAAATTCGAAATAGCTATTTTGAATTAAGTGCTGTGTAGACACTTAATTCGAAATAGGGGGCCTCCAGCCCTTCCCAGGGAGCCCTGGTGGCCACTCTGTGCACAACCAGGAAAGCTTACTCTCCTCTCCCCCAGCCCCGGAGCCATTAAAGGGGTAGGCCCTGGCCACAGTGCCTGTGCCAGCTCCAAGCCTGCCAGCCCAGAGCCAGCAGTGGCCACCAGGGCCCCTGACCCAGTGGCCCCAAAACAGGAGCCAGCAAGCCACTGGCAGCCAGCCCTCCACCGCTCCCCAGGAGCAGTCTGCCAGCTCCCAGGAGCCTGCCAGGGGCTGGAGAAGGCAAGCGCCTTCCTGGTCCAGGATGGAGATCATGGACCTTATTCAGGTTTGGGGGGGATGCCCCCAATGTCCATGATCTCCACACTAGACGGAGGAATGCCAGCCTGACCACCAAAGGCCACATGCAAACCCAGGAGCAGGTTGGTCCGGCGAGACCCCCAACCCTGAGCCCTGAGCTTCCTCTCCCCCTTTTTCCACTTGCTTCCCCCTTCCAGCTCCCTCCTCCCAGGTTTCCCCCACCCCTCTCCCACCCTCTCTCTTCCCCTCTCCCACCTCCTTTTCCCAGTCTCCCCAGAGGCTCATCCCCCCCCCCCGCCAGTTTTGTTCAATAAACCCAGTTTCTATTTTTTAACATTAGTGTCTTTTCTTTGACATCAGGAAGGGGTGTTAGGGAGGGGTAAGTGGAAGGACATGAGGGAGGAATGGGGCACGAGCCCCCGGTGGGGAGGACCAGGGAGGCTCTGAGGGCTCCTCAGGGTGGACGCTCTCCCTCAGGGCCTCCTGGATCCTGACAGCCCCACGATGCACCCCCCCGATGGCAGCCTGCAGCAAGTGCAGCCGAGCTGATGGCAACGACCCCACGAGATGCACTGGTGTGCCCAGGGGCAGCTCTGGGTTCATGTGGCCGAGTGCTGTGGTGTCCCGAGTGCAGACACTCAGGGCACTCCAAGACAGGACTGCTTTGCTGTCCCTCATCGAGGTAGACAAGCAAGCAGAGAACCCTGAGAACTGTCTGTCCGGGTTGGGGATAGGGTCCCTTTAAGCACGGAGCTCAGTTAGCCTCAGGCAGCAGCCCCACACACTCAAGTCCTAACCTGATGCCCTGCCAGCACTGGTTCCGGACAGCCTTAACTTCGGTTCAGGGTCCACTCAGTGTGGACGCACTATTTCAAAATAGCAAAACTCTATTAGATGCGTTATTTCGAATTAGGTTAATTTGAATTAACTATTTCGAATTAAGATAATTCGAAATAGCACTGTAGTGTAGACATACCCTCAAAGAATAACCCGGAAATGTCATTTGGTTAAGGGAGCAGACAGCCACAGTGGGCCACTGGACATGGTGTGTGGGGGGGCTGGCTCCATGCTCCTGGAAGGGGCAGGGCCTCAGAAGGGGTATGGTCTTCTGCAGCAGTGCTCCAGTGGCAATTTGGGCAGCTAGAGCCCCAGTCCCCTTTGCAATTGCTCCCTTACCTCCCTATCTGGTGGTGGGCCTGGTGCTTGTGGTTCCTATTATACCCTCAGGAAGGAGTTACAAGTGGGCCATGCTTTTATCACAAATCCTATAGTACACTTGCAACTCCTTCCTGCATGTATAAGTAAACAAGCAGAACCTGGATGACAGAATCGTAATTTAAAGCTGTGTACAATTATCAGTATTTGCTTTCTTTTCATCTGCAAATCAAGATTTTCAATGAGTACTCACATATATTCCATGGTGATCAGTAAATTATGAGGTTGGTTCATCAGTCTCAGACAAACACAGATTAATGTTTACTTTGTTAAAGACAATATTTCCTTCTTGGCCAAAAAGAAAAAAAAATATTTGCACTTAAGTACAAATGTACAGAAAGAACTTTCCTCAATGAAAATTTCCCAAAGTGAATTTTCACCTTGGTTCAGGGTGAAGTATTTGTAGTGGTAAAAGGAGATTTTTTTTTCAAATGAGGCAATGGAAGTTTGTCACTTGTTATTTTCCTCAGAAGTAAAACTTTACTTTCCCCAATAAAACTGCACAGAAAATAAAAGCCAACAAAACGCTCAAAAAGAAGAAACATAATAACCTTGTTTTCAACAAAATTCTGAGATTAAAGCATTCTCCCATTGTTAAAATTCTTGCGCTCAAAAACCAAAGGGAACTGAATTTAGTTCTTATGTAATATTCTAGAAAGGCAAAGGATATATAAAGTCTTCTGGTGTTGCTATCATTTAGAACAGTGATCACCAACCCATCAATCGCGATTGACTGGTCGATTGCGGCATCTCCAAGAGTTGATCTTCAGTTCCCTCTGAACTGCAAGCCTGCATGCCTGCGCACAATGAATTTTAGGTCTGCACTCCTCATTTGCAGAGCAGCATGCATTGAACAGAATGTGAGTGGTGGTGGCGGCTTTATGGGTTCCGCTGGGGCAGCCTTGATGGGCTGAACGCCGTGGCCAGCTGGCTGGGCAGCTGCTCCTCTTTGCTCCAGTCCAGCTACAGTGTGGCACAGTGAGGCTGTCCCTGCTAGGGCAGTCTCGGCGGGATGAACACTGTGTCCAGCTGGCTGGGCCATGTGGCGGTGGGTGGCTGCCCCTCTTTGCTCCGGCTGGAGCCAGGGTGTGGTGAAGCTGTCCCTGCTAGGTTCCAGCTCCAGCTGGCAGGGAGAAGTATAAATTTTCCTGCTTTCATGATTTATTTGTGCTCACTAGTGAACCCATGGATTTATTCCATAATTATTGGGTAATGGCTAAAATTTTAGCTGTCTTCAGTCTGACCCTGACAATACCACACTGTACCAAAATACAAATACCACACATTTGGTAGTGCTTTCTTGTTTTTTATTTTAGCTATACATCCCTGGCTAGTGATAATGATGAGTGACTAACCTGGTCCATCTAAGAAACTGAAAATGTACAATTTCCATGTGGAATGGGGAAATGAATTTCTGTTCACAACTGTAAAAGATGAGAGTGTATACAACGTTATCTAAGGGGTAGATCTTGGGTTGCACATAAATTCAAAAAGTGATCTTGGACTGAAAAAGATTGGTGACCACTGAATTAGAAACATCCATGAACAGCAATGAATAGAACAACATCTATATCTGACACCAGACATATCTAAAACAACAAGAAAAAACAGGGATATGTAGGGAATAGCAGTTTTCTAGTTTCACTATTATATATATTTCAAAACATAAGCATATGAAATTAGGGTAAAATCACTGAAAGCCTCATTAAGAATTCATCTTTTGTCTTTGTAACATCTGTCATTATCAAAATGATATTCAGCAGTCATTACTGTAGTCCCTGTTGCTAGAAAAAAAATTACTTTGTACATCCTAATATGGCAGTTAAAAATCCCTGTGGGGAATTTAATTTGGATCTTTTATAGCAGCAGCATAAACTAATATATTCTAAGAAAGTTAAATTGCCTGTGACTGTTCCAACAACACATTAGATAAATCCCAAAGTGCTACCACCATAAGAGTCAAATGTCATAAGCTGCAAAGATGGCGTTAGAACAATGGATTAAATGATCTGTAACAGTGGAAGCATCATAACAAATTACAAGTTTGCAGCATATTTTCATATTTACTGTACACATTCTGCCATTTTGTCATAGATAGGAAAAATGTAACACCATTACTAACAACTAAAGAATGAAAATATACGTGGCCCATTTAGACTATTACTCTGATTATATAAATGTCCTGGTAAGTGATAAAGACCAGGTGTTCATGCTGCTATTATTAAATCTATTACTCTGCTCAATACCGTTGCTTATGAGGTAATCTTGATGAAGACCTTAGTAAGAGTAAGCTGTGCTGACTTCTGACGGTTTCTTTTTTCTTTTAGTGGGCACCCAGAGGATAACTTTGGTTCTGCCTTGAGGCTGTTCTCATATATACTTGGTTAAAAGGGAGCAAAGAAAAATTCTGCTGGCCCACAAAGTACAGGGAACTACATAGACTGAGAGAGGAATTCCAAGGAAGAGGTCAGAGCGCCAGCTCTCAATGACATCTGGAAGGACTTAGGGAGCTGAGTCTTGTAGCTGGGTGGAAGAATAGCCCAAGAGTGGAAGAAACAGGATTTATTGATTTGGATGTTTTTGTTTGCTTATTTAATTTGACTTTTGTCAAAGTCTACATCTTGACAACGGGGTTATTTCGGGATATCGGAAGGATCCTGAAATAGCAATTCCGCATCTTTAAACTGGACCGTTATTTCAGAATATATTTCAACATAACAGGTGTGCTATTCCGGCATCCCTGTAACCCTCGTTCCATGAGGGTTAAGGGATTTGTGTGAATAGTGCTTTATTTCATTTCAAAATTTGGCACTGTGTAGACAGCATTAAATTTCAAAATAAGCTATGCAATTTGCACAGCACAAATTGCATAACTTATTTCGAGGTAAGGGTGCTGTGTAGACGTACCCTAAAAGGTCAAATGTGTCAGTCTCTACATAGCTGTGTTTAATATCTCTGATTTGAATATACAAGTTGAACTTCCCTGGTCCGGCACCCTCAGAACCCGAGTGGCCCTGAAGGAGGGATTTTGCCAGACCAGGGGACGTCATTTCTGCCTCCCTGCCTGGCTTTGCTCCTAGTCTGGCCTCCCAGTGGGATCCCCACATGCAAGCAGCCCTGCTCCAGTAGCCCACAGTCCCACTACTGGGGATTTCAGCTTCACCGTGGCAAACCACTGCCCCACCGCTGGTACTCCTGGCCCCACCTGCCCTGGCGTGGAGGCACCAGCCCACAGTCCCACTGCCAGGACTCCTGTCCCCCTCCCCGTGGCAGACTGCTGCTCAGTTGCCAGGGTTCCTGACTCTGCCAGCTTTCCTGGGGCAGCACCAGCTTCACTGCCAGGGCTCCTGGCTCCACCAGTCCAGCTGCCGGGCTCCTGGCCCCACCACAGCAGACAGCTGCCCTGCCAGAACATGCTGGCGTTCCAGCCATTTTGCCACTGGCTCAACTGGACTCCTGCGGCAGGGCTCCCACCTGCTGGCCTCACTGCTACCAGCCTGGCTGGCTTCCTGGCCCCTGCAGGGCTCCTGTCCCTGGCCCTCCACCGGGTCTCTCTGGTCCAGCAACAGCCATGGTCCTACTGGGCCACGGATGTTGACAGACCAGGGAGTCCAGGTTGAGAGGTTCAACCTGTACTATCTTGTGTCTCTTACCTTAATGACAAAATACAATATTTTAATTTTAATATTTTATTTTGGGGGAAGACTTAATATTATATAGCAGAGAGTTGCATAAACCAACACCCCAGTTCCAAACTACCTTGACCTTTCAGGAAATGTGGAAAGATTTGAGTGTATTGATAGAACATGCCTGTAGGAAGAAAAAGTTTGAAGATTTGTGGCTGGAATGAGGTAAAATTAAGGATATTGCATCAGTGACAAAAGAAAACTTTTGCTTTGATATGTCACGGAGGAGGAATAAAAAAATTGAGGTTTTTAATACAAATTCCTCTCATTGGTAAACTGAGAAGGCAATTTTTAATCACCCTTTTTTAAAGACCTAATCTTGCAGTCAAGGAACCAGTGGGGACACATTCTCTTCCTCATGTGCTTTTTCATATAGATATTTATTACTACAAATCTGCTTACCTGTGGATAGCAAATGAAATGCTGGATGTGGCCATTTATTCATAAAACCACTTAAGTGCATGGTTGAATCCCATTCAAAGGTTGAATTCAAAGGTGTAAATTAGAGATAAACTCATGTTCAAGTCCTGTGCTCAATCAGGGCTTCTATAAACAAGATTAGAGTTGAAGATTGGATCCCATCATTTTAAATCTACATGATCCATTTTGCAAAACACAGATCTCATTATGTGGTATTTATGTAAATTGGGAAACACTTACAAACATGAAGTGTTGTGTAGATTTTGATGGGACAAGTCAAGTGAGTTGCAAATGGGGCCTTATGTTTTAACAAGTAAATGGTAGATCAATAAACACAAAACATCTGTGCTAAGTAGGTATTAGTTGCATTCATCCAAAAATGCAAATTTAAAACCTTACTGTCCACTAAAGCATAACTGAGCTGAATGCGGCTGTACCATCTGGTTGCCCTTCAGGGTTTCAAAAATGTACTTCACCATAAACTGAAATACATAAATCTGATGAAAAAGCAGTTCTGAACAATGAGTTCTTCATTTGTTAACTGTGGCAAAAATTACCAAAGAAATACTGAATATATTACAATAAATGAATCGTCTCTTACATCAGATGGGAATATAAACTCAGAGCATGCACTTCGTAATTTTTAATTAATATCAGTACATTGCTGAAACAGCATAAAACTTTGTGCTATCATTGCTAGATACACATTGCTAGTGTTGTTCAGATAGAAATAGAAAGTGGATTTTTTTGCTGTTTCTCACTGAAATCTGTTATTCACTCCTAATTTTGTATCTCCCTGAATAGCATCAATTGTCACTTTTTCAGATTAGAGTGCCTACTGTGTGCACGTGCAATGCTCAATATAGCCCATTTTCCAGCTGTTTCTTATGTAAAGCCCTGTGTGAGATTAGAAGCACTTTACTGCTGTTGCTTTGTAAAGGCCTTCATCATTATGGAGTGAATGGGGAAATAAATTTTGAAACAATTAGAAGTAGAATAAAACCTTCAGAACTAGCAGTGAGCAACTTGGCTTCTTAGCACACTTTGTAGGTAGTATATTATGTTACCCTGCTAATAAGTCTTACATTTGTAAATCTTATCAAAAAGCCCTGTAAGCCTGACCTTTTGCCTTCGAGATTTATACTTCCTGGAATTCCTCAGGTGTTAGACTGATAACATAACTACAAGAAAAGACAGCGACAGAATTCATTTCCCTTGCTTTTTATAAGAAAAGATAAGCTCATCTAGCTTTGCAATGTACTCCTTCTAAGGAGGCTTGTAATTCTTAAGAGCATTGGGTTGAAAAATCTATAGGCCAGATTTTGATATCCTTACTCATGCTAAGCAGTGTCATGGAAATAAGATACTAAGGAATATGAATAAGAAATCAGAATCTGGCCCTATGAATTTTTGATACTTTAATTTATTAAAGCAGTCTCTTGAAAACAAGATCAATTGCCTAACTTCTTCCATTTTCAGCATATGGTAAAACTTTTATGAATCAGAATGATACTATTCATGACTTAAGTCAACTTCTAATATGAATTTCATAATGTATTCTTCAGAAGAAAATATTCCTAAGGACGGTTAACTGCCTCCTTTCTATAAACATTAAAATATACTATATGCTGTGAAGAATGAAACAGGAATGGAAGGGGTCAGTGTAGTTCAGTTCAGAATGCTGAGGGAACAATATGTATGTGTTATTATTTAAGCTTCTGTGAAAGTTTGACATACTCTATCTTGGGGATTTTTATCTTCACATTTTTTAGATCAGAACATCCTTTTCCAGATCAGAACATGTTTTATATAAGCTGAAAGTGTCTTTGAACAAACGTCTAAACTAAACCAAGACAAGAGAGCTAGCACTGAAGCTATGCAAATAACTGACATTATGACTTGCTAAAAGTTCTCTTTAAACAAAAAAAGGTTCAGGTAGAACCAAAATTGAATCTTTTTCGATTTTCAGTGATGTGACTATGTTGGAAACATATGTTTTGGGGTTGAACCAAGCATTAAATTTGATCCTCAACACTTTATCTTGGGCATTAAAATTATTTTAAAACACAAGAATACAAAATAAAGGACTAGTTTGACAAGAAACTGATGCTGTAGCTACAAGACTGGGTACTGTGAGATAGGGCTCTCACAGTCTCCCCTCTTGAAGCTCTTCCACTTTATATATATATTAAATATTCATTAGAGCAGGGACTAGAACCCCAATATTCCCATTCCTAGATGAGTGCTCTAATCACCAGATTAGAGAGCATACTCATTCGTTATATCACTCATTATAGTTTTGAGACATTCCCTCATAAGGAATAGTATTATGAATATAGGAATTTGGAGATGTTCTCTGGAAGTGGATATTGGAAACTGCATGGCTGTATCCAGCAGTTCATCAGAGATGCTCTCCAGTTTGTTTGATTCCTTTCTCTATTGGTTTGTTTTTTAATGAACCCCAAGATTGTTACAATGACTTTTCTAGCATGTTATGGAAAGTAGGACAATTTCAACAGAAGAGTTAGAGAGCGCCTGCAGGCCACACTAGTGCTAAAGGCCCCATGTGAATGGCGTGAGACTGCATTTAAGTTCCTGCTCCCAAGCAAGTTTCTAGACTTGGTTCTTCAACATCCCAGGCATATTCTCTAATTGTTGGTGCTTCAATCTCTCAGGAGTAGTACTGAAGGTACCTGGTGTGTCTGGAATCTTACCCTGTGTCATGGCTTAGTCACCAAGGGCATGGACAGAGGTGTTCTTCTTCCCAAGGGTTGAAGCAGGCAACTCAGAACCAAAAGACCAAAGAGGAGACCTGAGATGGTAAGGAGACAATGAATTACATGGGTCTTTTAACAAAGTGTATAAAGCAAAGTCCTAATAAGTCCACCTAGAACAGGAAAAAACAAAGCTCTACTTTCCCCAGGAATAAATATAATGTAGCTAGGACAATTCCCAGAAAACTAAATGAAGCAGAAATTAAAAATTCAGAATAAAATTCTAATAGGTTAATTTATGTCCATCTCCTAAGGGCATATTTTGGCACATAAATAAGTGGACAAATTGAACACTCAACAGTAGTAGTCAATGAAACGACTCAAATATGCAAGGTTATAAAAGTGCTTAAATCTGTAGAATCAGAGGCCAAAAGAACAAAGCATCTTTAGATCAACAAGCAACCATATCTCTAGATTAATAGTAAGCAGTTTTTGTTAGCATCCTCCCATTAGGGCTAAAAATCCAGTTAGGGCAAAGTGGGAGATTTTGCCATTAAAAGTAAATGGGCACGATGAGCCTTTGAAAATCTTTCCTTAGCAGTCTTGATTAAACTGGTACACAAAGCCCATTCCTGCATACCCAAAACACCTTGTAAAGCCAATGTTTTAGGAGCAGAAAGAATGCTGATATCATAATTCAGTCAAAACGTGGTAGTGAGTGCATTTCATGAAGTAATGTCATGCTGCGAGCTATGCATTGATGCAACAAGGGACAAAGAGTTTCTTGAGAGCACAGTACTTTGGTAGAAAGTAAAGACTGACAATCCATTTGGATACAGAACTACTCTATAGTAGTTAGAGGGAAGAAATTGAAATGAAACCGTCTCTTCACCAAGTTAGACCTGAATTACATTTTCAAAGTAGTTGAATTTGAAAATTGAAATGTGTTGCCAAGAGCTGTGTTTTCATTCATATTTTAAGACTGGATATTGAGAACAAGGAAATAATTTGAAAATAAAATAGACATGCCATAGCCTTTACATTACATCTGTACTATATTTGTCAACTGCTCATGTTCTCATAGCAGGTGGCCTGTTGAAAAGGAGGGCCCAAGAAAGTCAGCATGCTGATACACAACAGGAGGTGAGCAGGAAATAATTTCATTAACACAGACTGTTACAGAATCAACAGTTGGTCTAGTGCTTTTTCAGCACTTCACTGCACAACTGTGGTTCTGTTTCAGCAAATTACTAACTCATATTGTACGTTTAAGTTCCCATAGCCACCCCTGGCCTACAAAAGGGGATACATTTGAATTAAGATAAGCAACTTCAGCTACGTTAATTGTGTATCTCTAGTCAAAGTATCTTAAGTCGAATTTTGGTGCCATTCACACTGCAGGAAGTCAAAGGGAGCACACTCTTTCTTTGACTTCCCTTGCTCCTCATGGAAGAGGAGTACCAGCATCAACGGGAGCACCTTCTCAATTTGAATTAGCGTGTCTTCAGTAGACACATTGATTTGAACCCTGGAAGATCAATTCTAGCTGCTTCGATCTTACCTGTAGTGTAGAGATAGCCTCAGAGACTATGGGTGAAATCCTAGCTCCACTGAAATCAATGAGAGCTTTGGGCAATAGGCACAGAAAATAACCCTACAACAGCAGCAGGCACACTCATGATCCTTATATTGATGTCTGTGTAATGTAAACATTTTGCAGGACAGGAGAAAAATGGAGCTAGCTGTTTTAGAAGGGAACCCTGGCAAATATTACTGTCCAGGTCAAATGCACCACAGGGCAAGAGAAGAGAGAATCAGGTCACTTAACTTACTGAAGGATAAGGTGGTAGAGAGCAAATTCAAAGTCCATCTAAGGGTACGTCGACACAGTGTGGCTACTTCGGGATACCAGAGGTATCCCAAAATAGCTACCTTGCATCTTAACAAGCCGCCCTTTATTTCAAAATATTTTTTGAAATAACGGGTGTGCTATTTCAGCATCCCTGTAACACAGCATTTCACCAGGGTTAAGAGGTGTCTTGAAATAGTGTGTTATTTTGAAATCTGGTACATCTACACTGTGATATAACACACTATTTCAAAATAGAATTGAAATAAGATATGAAATTTGCATAGTGCAGATTGTGTGTTTTATTTTGCGTTGAGGGTGCTGTGTAGATGCACCCTAATACAGCATCCAGCTTCCTTCAGTGACCAACAACAGATGCCTCACAGTCAGGTATATAATCCTCTGGAGGTAAATGTGGAAAAGTCTACTCCTCACATTAGATTCTGGTCTTCTCAGACACAAACTGAATGCAAACCAGTACAGCTGGCCTGAATGGTGCTAAGAATGGACTCTAAATAATTTAATGTGCTTAAATTGCTGGTACAAATGAAGAATATAGGGCTCCTTTCCATATTGAGCTGTACATGTAAGCTGCATCTTCTGATTTTCACTGATTCTCTGATTTCCTCTTTCTCTTTAGTTTTAGAATTTTTATTGTTCTTATTTCTATCACCTTTTAGTGCCTACATATTTTAGAGCCTTCTGACTTGCAAGTTTTTACAAGCTTTTTTTATTAATATTAAACCCCCAAAAAAGTTTACTAGCCTCCACGAGTTTCCTGTGATCTCTAATTTACACTTGAAAGTCAAAATAAAACCTTGCTTCTGTTGCTAATCAGTACTGAACAGAAAACTCACAAGAAAGACTGCTCTGGACTTCAAAATACATTTCTTTTGCCTAGATATTTGCAACCTTGAGAAGATCACAGAAATAAGCGTGGGAAGCTGTTGACTGCAATAGAGAACCATTAAGCTTGTCTCCTTGCAGAAAAAGGAGTCTGATCACTACAGCTCACATCTGTTCTTTTCAACTTAAAAGCATAAAAGAAAATGAGACATTAAACAATGTGTATGGGGGAGGGGAGGAGGTGGGTGAAAAATCTCAGTGGCTTAATTAGCTTGTATACAAGAGTGGGGATTCTGTTGTTTTCTCCAACTGTGAAATCCCATTCTATTTAGCTTTAGAAAATTTAATATATGAGGGAGGATTCTAAACATGTATTTAACTACAAGTTGAGGACAAGTCACTGTCCTGAGATTGTTTAGCTGAAGCAATGCGCCTCAAAATGTTTCTCTGAAGAAGTCAAAACTTTTTTGTTGCCTGGTTATCACTGGTTTTGGCATTAAATACAGATGACAAATGTTGCATCAAAAGGCTTTCACATCCTCTTCATTTAAGGATTCATTCAACATAAAAAGCAACCTAACTTCTTTGTCAGTGTTTGCCACTTACCTGGAATATTCTATAGTGGAAGCAAAACAAATCACCTAATCTCACATGATTCTTGGGCACAATGAAAAAATAAATTAATTCACCTGATGTCATTTATACCAACATTGTGGGAGGGTCAACCTTGCTGTTGAACAGAAAGATCTAAGATATTGATTATACTGACCTTTACTCCTAGAATTCCTGGGCAAATTACCTGCAGAGGACTTATTTACCTAACAATACCAACAAATGTGTTCTGAACATATGGGTATCTTGTTAGTGGAGAAAATATCAGAAGAGCATAGAGATAATCAGTCTCTTGAGCTAGCCTAAGTGATTTTGTGAAGATTGCTTTGCTAGAGGAAAAAAAATGTGTCTTTTTAAAGGAAAATAGTTCAAACAGCTGGCATGCATCTTTGGAAAGGTTCCTTTTGGGGAATATCTTCTGGGTGAGGCTCAGCTAGAGTGATTTCTCATTTCTGTTGTACTGTCTGATATACACTACAATATATGGTACAGAATTGTTATGCAATATTCAGATAATCATGCCCATCAAAGACTTTAGGGATACTAATTAGTCTTCCAAGTGGTTTCCGAATAATGTACTCTGGTTTGACCTTCCATAGTGGTCTGGCTAGTATTTAAGATTTCACATAATCTGCTCAGATCATATGATATATTATAATCTCTCTTCCAGTAATTTGACAACACAAGAGAAATATTACTCCAGAAGCTTCCTCTAAAAGAAGGCATACTCTATAAATACACTGATACGATTAGGGATCTAGCAAATGCACGACTGAGAAACATGTCACAGATTGTGAAATTGGACCACCTTGTGAAATCTAACTATTGGAGGGTAGAGAAAAGGTAGAAGTGGGGGCACCCAAGCCAGGGACTCCTAGCAGTCCCCCAGCTCCAGCTGCTAGTTCCCTCTAGGCTAGGGAGGGATGATATTTACTCTTCCCCTGCACAGCCATTCTGGGAGGGAATCAGACCCACCCCCAGGTATCTAGTCCAGCTGCAGGAGATTGCTGGAGGTGGGTCTAATTTGCATGCCGCTCCCCAGATGGAGGTCCTAGCTTCTAGTTCCAGTCCAGCTGGGGAGGCACAGGACTTGCTCTTCCCTTGAGCTTCGAGTACCCTGCAGCTGAGGGAGTTGCCTGGAGGGGGGGGTCTGATCAACCTCCCTTCCCAAGATGCCTGCACAGGGGAAGACAAAGAGGGAACTAGCAGAATTCACATAAAAGATTTTTTTTTAAATTTACATTCCAAAAACCCATGAATAAATATTTCCTCTGTCATTCAAAGGACAATTTAGAAAGAAATCACTATTAGTCACTATCAGAGACATTTTGAATGTTTCCCCATAACATCTTCCCATTCAAATGTATAGCAAATTATTGTCTAAAAGACAATTATTCCATGGGTAAAAAAAATTAACAGATTAGGGTGTGGGTTTTGTTTTTCAACTAATTTACACTGTGGGATATCCTTATTTTCTAAGAGTAACTACAGATACTAAACTGTGCTTGTTTTGAAACACATTGCTTAACACACTGTATTGATTATTCTTTTCCCCCACTAGCAATTAAGGAAAATTATGGTATACTTTTACTAAACTGCTTTAACAGTTGCCTGGTAAATTGTGCCATTAGCTCTACAATAAGCATAATATACAAAGTATGTTTTGTGTTGTTTTTAAAAAGCTATTTTGAGACACTTATTGTTAATTTCAGTTTTTTCCCTTAAATTATAGGAAGTTGATGTAAATACCAGAAACTGGCCTCTTATGCATGAAGAAATATGTTTCAACATACTACATTAAAACCCTATTGTGACAGGGGGTGGTCACAGAAGACCCGAGGGGGGTGCCTCCTGGAGTGCTGACATGGCCACTGCCACTCACCTTCCTGTCTCTGGGGCTCCTCACTGCCTGGTCCTGAGGGCCAGCTCCCTCATCTCCCCAAGCTAAGACACTGAGCAGAGATCACTGCCCCCTCCAAGAGGCAGTACAGACACTGAACCTCTTCAGGTCCAAGGAGAGTGCAGTTTTGGGCCCAGCTTCCTGGAATACAACTCCCCAAATGGGATCAAATCCCCCAATGAATTATTTGGGTCAGCCCTTTAGCAATGAAAGGGGGAATGTACTTCCTGGTTGCTCCCCCAGGTAATAATTATTTACACTGGGTTTGATACAAAATAAAGTGATTTCATTAACTATAAGCAATAGGATTTAAGCGGTAAGAAGTGAAAACAGGCAGAGCAAAGTAGATTACCAACTCAAAGTAACAGAAAACGTTTAGCTAAGTCTAACTCTAAAATCCTCAGCACAAATTTATTACAAACTCACCCTGAAACTATTTTTGTTCCAGTTGCACCTTCAAACTAGGGAAATTTCCAAGTCCCCTGGGGACTCTGGTTCACTCTCCTTGGGTGTGTCCAGCCAGCCCAAAGACAATAGACTCCTACATTCCTATCCTTTTTAAAGAATTCCCTTTTTTCATGGGGAGTCACCTGGTCGCTCCCGACCAACCACTGCTACGACTTAAGGACAAAAGACTATTTGCACATGATTGCCCAGACACTGAGACCTCCCCTTGATGACTTTCATTCACATTTAAAAACATAAAGCATTCCACACTCCATAGGTCTAATTTTACATGATACATACACCCAAACAGACCCCTCATTCCTGCCCTCCACTTGCTCCTGAGCCAGTTGGGTTGGGCAGGCTCTCAGGGGTCACCTCCCACAGGGGTCTGCTCCCCAGTGCAGCTTTGGCTTTGGGTGGGGGGCTCTCCGCTGCCTGCCACCTGTGGGTGCATGGGACCGGTGCCGGGGTCAGGTCATGCTTGGGCAGCACAGAGGACTCATATGGGCCTCAGGAAGTGAGTCCTGACAGGCCTCCTCTCACTGTGACCTGGCTGACTGTACTGCTCCCGAGGGGCCGGACCAATCCCTGACTGACTCCAGCTGTGTAGCTGGGTGAGCCCAGCACCAATAATAGATACCTCACACCAGGCCAGTGAGTGCGGCTGTGGGGCAGGAAGGGTGGGAGTAGTGGGTCTTGGGAGGCAGAGGTGCTGGGCAGCAGGGGTCTGTGTGGGGTACTCCTGAGCTCAGGGGGAGTGAAAATAGCCCCCCCCCCCAACCTCCCTTAGATGTTTTTGCTTCAGTGCAAAAAGTGAAGGGGAAGCAAAGGGCAGCAGTATGTGTGGTGGGTGCTAGGGGTGTCCTTGGGTGTAGTTTGGGGGACATTGCCCCAAATAGTCAAGGGGAGGTACATAGTCTGTGAGGTCATATACCACTCCCTCCCCCCATTTCTGAAAACAAAAATGTTGCTACTCAGCTCCATTGAGCTTGAAGCTGGATGCCACCATCTAGGTCCTATTGTGGGTTAGGCTCCATTCTGTGTGCTGGGAGCCAGCCTGTGTTTTGTACAACAGTGAGAGCCCACGGTGGGGCAGGGCGGGCTAGGGCTGGGGAAAGAAGCAGTAGGGGAGGAGATGGAACAATGGGGAAGGGGCCTGGGATGGGGAAGAGAAGGTGATAGGGGAAGCAGGGGCAGGTGGAAACAGGACCCAGCTTACAGCATCCCTTTGGCATGGGGATCCCCTTTTTAGAAGGCTCATTGAACCCTCACCCTGACAAGCCTCATCTCCCCTGCAGCACCCCAATGAACACCCCCCTCCAGAAACCCTCCCCACTGAGCTTCAACCACCTGCACCTGAAACCCCCCTCAAATGAATCGCACTTCCCCTGCACCTGGGACCTCCTGACAAACCCTTGAGTATCCTGATCCGGCTCTCAGCCACCTGCATCCAGAATGCCCCACACAGAACCCTCTTACCCCCACCTGGGTCTCTCCACACAAAGTCCCTCTACACTTGTATCCTGCTGCCAGGTTGAGCCTGCCTGCCCACCTCTGGTGTGCCTGGTGCAGAGGGGCAGAGCGCCAGGGTGTGTCTCTGGCAGGCCCCGTCCTTGTGCTATGTCAGGGTCTGGTGCAGCCTCTTTGGCAAGTTCCTGTCCCAGGGAGCAGGAGATGCTGCAGGGTGAGCACCCATCATCATGCAGCCAGTGGCGAGGCTGGAGCTTTTGCATTTATTTATTGATAAATAAAACCTGCAGAAAGTTAAATTATTGTGCACAGAATTCTTAGGTTTTGATGCAGAATTCCTTCAGGAGTGTGGGGTGCTGTGCCGCTGTGATGGGGGGATGGTGCAGAGGTAGTGGGCAGTGGGGAGTCTGTGGGTGGGGGGTGCTGGGTAGAGGATGTGGTGTGCAGGGTGCTGGGCAGTTGTAGAGGGAGGTCAGCACGGGGGACTGGCAGGGCCATATTAAGACATGTTGAGGCCTTAAACTATGCTAAGTTTAAGAGCCCCTATATCATTACCAAAAATGTATATCATTCTACCAGTAAGGAAGAAATAGAAATAATACAATTTTATATTTGCATATGTACTGGTACATAGATGAGGATGCAACAAAAAACTAGTCATTTTTTTAATTTAGAGGCCCCTCGTAATACTCTATGATGTAGCTTACCAAATCCGGCACTGGGTGCTGGGCATAGGAGCCTGTGTGGGGGGTTCTCTGAATGAGGGGTAGGGAATAAAGGCAGGGTGGTGCGGTCTGGGGAAGGGACATGCTGGCAGCACAGAGCTGTGCGGGCCAGTGTGCGTCTGGTGGTTGTGGGTCTATAAACAGGGCTCATGTGCTGGGTTGAGTGGGGCTCTCCTGATGTACTGTGCCCCAGCCTGCCCTTCGCTCTGGGGACTGCCCCCATGCCATGCCCTATTGCCCTAATGGGGGCCCACAAATATCTTTGGTGCTGGGCCCACACGAAGTGAACCTTGCCCGGCTTATCAGCTATTTATTGTAATTGCTTCTTTTCTGAAACCTTACTGAAGGGGATATACTATGTTGTTAGGACGTGTCGGTTTCTTCCAGCTCTGTTCAAGTGAACTTATTGATGCCCACTTGGGGAACGTAAAGGGGGATGCTCACTTGTAGTATCACAGCCAGCCAGAAGATTATGGCTAGGGACCACCACAGCTTTATGTATGCCTATAACTAATACCTAAGCAGCCCCTACTGGTACAATAACCTCAGGGAAACAGGGAGCACAATGGTTACTGTGCTCAGACAGCAAACTGTCCTTTCCTTCTTCCCCCATGGCAATCAATCACCTGATCCCAACTCTACCCTTAATGGGGGAGTGTGGGGTGGAACAGTCCCACGCTAGGGCCAGATCTAGATGCATCATATAACTCCCTTCCCCATGATCTCCTGCAGACAATGGGTGGGGAGAACAGGAGAAACAGCTACCATCTGCTAAAGGTAAGGGCAAGCAAGGATGGGTGAGAGAAGAAAAGGAGAGGGGCAGGTGTACTACTATTGCAGCTGCTCCCAGGCAAGCTATCTTTACTGTGCATTAAGGTTTCTCTGTTCCTGCCCTGTGAGATGACCATAGTAAGTGTTTGGTTTCTGCTTTTTGAAACTAATTGACGTTCACTTCTGTCCTATGGCTTGTGTAATGATAGGATCAAAACACTTGTTAGAGAGTCATCTAAGTCAGCAGGCACTACTAAACTTCTGACTGTTTAAAATCTGAATTTCATGGCTTGGGCCAATCTTCAGTTAATCCTGTCATGCTGGTGGCATTGACATAAATCTCTTTCTTTTACTGTGAGGGAGTTGCTGGTGTTAGTGTAAGCTTGCAAAGAAAGGGAAAGGCAGGGGGACTCCTACTGTTAAAGCAGAAAAACTTAATTTGATTTTCAAAATGGTGTTGCTGGTAGGTTGCAGGCTTTAATCAGGAAAATTCCTATTGAATTAGTAAGGATTATAGGATGCAGCCCAACAGTGACTCAGTTTGGGAGCATTAATACACTATATGCTTCTGCTCCAAAGATGAGTGGGGTCCCAATCCTGCAAACTCTTATTTGCACTAGAAATCAATGGGGATTTCTCACTGTGGGAAAGACTACTCATGCCAGGAAGGGCTGGCAGAAGGATCTCTGTAGTCTGTAGTTCTGACACACAAAACAAAAGTCTTTTTGTAACTCACTGAGCTTTGTGACAATAGTTTGACTTAAAACAGTATGTTTCTATAACTTAGTGTTTGCCTTTCTGTAGACTGCATGGGATGGCAAAGTGGGATTATCATAGAAATGTTATAACTGAGGAGGGACATTCATAGGGCCTAAATTTTAGGTCTGCAAAACATCTCTAGCTCCTATTTACTTCAGTTGGCATAAGCTAGCACTTCTAAGGGCCTAGTGTTCAGTGGTTAGAACAAAGCATTGGAACAGGGGTTCTGGTTTTTCTTCCTTTCCCTTCTAAGGACTGATTTTCACACCATCAGTTTTCTGTGGGGCTCCTGCCATTGACTTTAGTGGAAGCATCGGAGCATCATGTGCGCACCAAGAGCTTTCCCTGATGTGTTCATCTCTGTGTCACCCCCAAGCCACAGCTGGGCTTTACAGGCACAATCTAGTGCTAAGCTTCAGAGTGCCTCAGTTTACCTATCTGCAGCAAAGGTACAAAACATTGATGGTTGCAGTTAATTAATATCTGTAAAATACGTAGAGATCCTTGGATGAGGGAGCTTCATGGGTGCAAAATATTACTCTCTTTTTCATGTGATTAAATGTATTTCTTCAAAAATGTTGCAGACTCAAAGCTGTCTTTTAATCTGAACCTCCATCACTCCCATTCCACAAATTAGTTACTACTGAATTCCACCAGTACCAACCATAATAGCTGGCATTAGCCACAGTTCTGAATAATGCTCACAGTACGATGTAATATTATCTTGATCTAACTCCCATTGTAGCTAATAGATGGCTACTGACTTCAATAGGAATAGGATCACATTCCACTTTTGTGTGTGTCTCACTTGAGGAACTACCCAGACTTCTGTTTTTCCATATAATAATTCTTATGGAAATGCCAAACAATATCACAAAATAGACAAGAAAAGCTAAGCCCAGATTTCTATGTGTGTGTATTGTAGGTGAGTGCACCTGTTAGAAAAACTGTAATATCGATATACCTCATTTTCAGAAGAGTAAATTAATGGGGGAAGTGGTGGATAGGAGGGTACATAATTTATTTTCCCTGAAACTTACCTTCTGATTCAAGTGGCAAACAATGAAAGCTAAAGACAACTGCCAGTTGTCTGAATTGATGTGTGTTCATTGCTAGTATAAGAAAATCTGTAACAAGTAACTGGAAAAAGATTCAACACAATTAATTACAGAGATAGCTGCCACATCTAATTGTGTTTGTTTAGTTACTTAATTTGCACGAAAGAAGATAATATAAATGGAGAAACTAAGGAGGAAGGCAGTTTCAGATTACTAGCAGAAGCAAACTAATTTGTTTTTCATTAAATGTTAATGAACCTAGCACCCATGTTTTACTTGTTTCACTCTGTTTGAGATTGGAAAGGTCTTGCAACACAGCAAAAGACATACAGCTATGTTAAATTAAAAGATGGCTTTCCGTGGTGTTTCACTTAAGTGTGTTTGGCAGCTTTCTAGAGTGGGGAAGTGGCACACAACAAACACACACATATGTACTAACTGTATGATCCTAAGGATGTCACATAGCCCATAGCTGTGTGCTGATTGGGATGCGAACCTCTGTTCTAGATTAACTCTGATGTAACTGGTGTTGGACTCTGGTCCCTTAAATGTGAAGATCTGCGCTTAGCCATGCTTCTGATGAGATGGAGTAAATTGTGTAGTCCTTAACCACCTTGGGCACTCCTGAAAAGTCTGCATAAGTATCTAAAAACACACCAACAACACTCCTGTTAGGGGCACTTGGGATTTTTAAAGCTAAGTTTTATTAGTTCTCAACTCTTATGCAAGCCCATAAATGGGCATCTGAATATTTATTTGTGCTCATGTATGTTTTGCGCAATTTGATATTAACTTCTCTATTCTCTAGCTTTTTAGATTGGAGATAATAAAAACATTAAATGAGTGATTTTTGAGATCCCTGGATGAATATAGTCCACAAAATGGCTACCATGAGGCATTAAATTGAGGTTCTACGTTAGTTTATCAGGATTATAAACGTTATTTGGTTTTTCACATCTTCACTAAAAATTCTTTCTCTCTGCCCTGCCTGCCCTACTCCCTTCACTGCACACCTCAGATAAGTAGAGATCAGGGGGAAGAGAAGGGTTAGAGGTCCAATTGTATATAGCCCTTGCAACATATCCAGAATTTTAAAATGTTGAAAAAATGGCCATTAATACATAGAAACAAATTACTTGTGCCTGTGGCGGGTACAGTACACGGAAAACGGCTTCACTGGTCTATCTGCTGTCAGGAAAGAAATACTAGATTGGAATTTGGAATAACGTGTGCATAGCCAAGATAGGACACAATAGTTTGATTCTGAATACCCTTCATTTAGTTTTAGCTCAAGATGAAAACTGATATTGTACACAATGTATAAACCTGGATTTTCTTTATTGTAAAGATTGTCTGGGATTTAGACTAAATAGAAATGAGGTTGTGGTGTTTGTGCCCATCCGGAGAAATAACTACAAATTCTAGGACCTTAGTTGAATTTAGTGTGTTTATATCTGCAGAAATGAGCCTAAATCAAATAAAAAATGAAATGGATGTATTATAATTAGTTTCTGCTATTATTACTGGAGCTTGTTAAGAGCCCCAGTCATGGCCTACTGCCCTGTACTGTTGTTATTACTGTAAGTGAATCTCTAGAGGATCAGAGAAGTACTCAACATCTAACTGCTTGTATAAACTTTTATCCAAATTATATTACTCTGCAAGGTATGCACAATGAAAGTGGAGAATTCATGGAAAAACAGTTTTATTGTAATGTGTTTTAACCTGCCTCCAGCTGAGTCTGCATTTCTTGTAGTCTTTCTGCCTTCTTGTTTTTCTTTCCAACCAAAACTAATAAATACAGAAGCATATGAAAACTAAAACATGTTTAAAAGATGATAGTATTTTTTTAATTTTACAAAAAGTTTAAAATTAAGGACAAAACCTTGGCTTATTTCTTATTCATTCACCCATCTCTGTCAAGGAGTAGGAATTACATTGGCAACTGAACTTGAGGATTCACCACCCAACTCTGTAATGCATTGGGAACAGAAAAGTCTTGAAGTAATTAGGAAACACACTAGGAAGTAAGTTGGGATGAGGACTGGTAGGATGTTTTTTATATTCTTAACAAATAAGTTGTAGAGTACTGTGTCTTTTAGACGCCAATAATGTGAGGGCCTAGAGGAGTCATTTGGACTTGCAAAGCATAGATGAAAAGCTGGTAGCTTCAGATCTCTATGTTTGGCCTGCTTCACTTACTCTCTCTGATAATCAGCATGTTTCCCCCAAAGGCACTTTTAGGGTCAGTTCCCATGGCTTAGGGTAAACTTTTATTATAAAAGCTTTTCTGGCAGCTACTCGGTTTGATACTTATACATGTGTACTACATTTGTGAAATATATTTAAGACCAGAGAAAGGCTTTTTCATGTAACACATTAAGTGGACCTCCCTTCCAATTGATTCTTTTGATGGCTTAAAGCAGCACTTTCTAAAGTTTTTGTACTTGGAGTCCTCCCAGAAATGGTAGTGTAGCAAGGGCTCCAAGTGTACTGCAGGGAAGATGGAAGGTTTTGTCGATTCTGTGCCTCTGTCGCTTATTTTCTTTTGTGTGTGATTGCAAGAGTATTTTAATAATGGGGGCCAATCCTGAGTGTATCATGTGAGAGATTAAACGCTTGAATCCCTATTCATCCTAAGGGAGGTTAGCACTAAGCACATTACAGCAGTGGCTCTCAACTTTTCACCCCTTTCAGGAGTTTGATTTGGTCTTGCTTTCCCCCCATGTTTCACCTCACTTAAAAACTATTTGCTTATAAAATCTGGCATAAAAATACAAAAAAATGTCACAACACACTTACTGAAAAATTGCTTATTTTCTCATATTTACCAGATAATTATATAATAAATCAAATGGAATATAATAAATACTGTCCTTTTTGGTATATAGACAAGTAATTTGTATGGCATTTTACATGTACTAACTTTGCTAGTGGTTTTTATGTAGCCTGTTGTAAAACTAGGCAAACATCTATATGAGCTGATGTACTCCCATCCTCCTCCCCTCCCCCCCACCATAATCTTTTGTCTTCCCCAGGGGTTACACATACCCCTGGTTGAGAAGTAGTGCCATAGTTTCTGGTCCACTTACTCATGTTTAGTAATCTTCTAGCATATCTTGAATCCCAATGCTATATTGTTTAATAAGCATAATCCTGTTTCCAGTAAGCAATCTAATGTGTAATCATATTAGCATCTTGTAGATCATATCAGTGAAAATGAATACTAATATGCGGATTAATAATACAGCAAAGCTTTCATGTTAGATTAATAGAGGTGTATTATTCTTGCCTTTTGGCATGCATTTAGTACCATGAAAGAAACAATACACTAGACATAGGAAAGACTTGAGAAATTCTCTGGCTACCATGAAAACACTCTTTGGAGTATGATAATTCATTTTTCTGGAGGTTGGAAAAAATGTGGTCTGGATATTAATGCCCAAATATTTGTTTTCATTATTTTTGCCTTATTCCCTGCTGTAAAGAAAGAGGATGTTTAGGAAGAGAAATGTATTTTTTTCCCAAAAGAGCTGGCAGATCTTATCACTATCTTTTTTTTTTGAACAATAACATTTGTAATTAAAAATCTAAGTTGCAGTGCACACACTTAAAACTTGTGCTTTTTTTTAAAACTATTATTGGTTCTAACAGAATTCCATAAATAAAATGTAAGGAATATTGTCGGAATCACTGACTACATTTAAAGTGAAATGAAGCTTTGTGTGCCCTCTACATGACACGGAATGGGTATTGCAAACCCAGACTTGTGAAAAGTCTAGTCACAGATGTGATATGCCAGATTACTCTAGCCTTCTGATTTCATACCTAGACAGTGCACACTTCTAGTCTCTGATGCTGCATTATGAAGTGTTTGGAGTGCCAATGAAATCAATTAAGAGGTCTTTGGGTCCAGGGGTCTGCCAAGTCATTGTAATTGGAGGATGAGGGGCACTGTTCAAAATTGCTTAGAAATACAACAACTGTTCTGAGAAATGTGCTGCTGCTTCTAGGGGTATGTAGACACTATACCCCTATTTAGATAAGTCAATTTTATCTAAATCAACCTTTAACATCTGATTTTATAAAGTTGAAAGTGCATTTCCTTACTAGCACATTCGGTCAGTGCAGTGTACAGACTCATGGACTGATGCACTGTGGGCTGCCATCTCACAGTGAATTCTCAGTTAGGCTCCCAGTGCCTGATGGGACAAAACCATTGTTGCAGGTGGTTTTGGATACATATTGTCAGCTTCCCATGATGCACTTATCTATCTGGTTGCAAGCAACAACAACAATCACTTCACACTTTTTTTCCTGGGTTTTCCATGCAGACGCCATAGCATGGTATGCATGGACCCTGGTCAGCTGTACGCTGTGGTGGAAAGCATTGCAAACACCTTGCTCATTACCTTGAAGTACATCCAGAGTCTAGCCAGGAGCTGCCAGCGTGAGGAAGAAGTGAGGAGAACACGCATGCAGATGTGCTGGAAGTCATGGAATGGAACAATTGGCATATGCTGGTGGCAGTTGGACAGGATGACGTAGTAGAATGCCAATTGTGGTCCCAAGAAACAACCACAGACAGGTGGGACCACATAGTTGAATTGAAAGGTCCAAATCAAACAGTTCTGTGAAATCCACCTGAATCTGTAAAAAGGTTTTAGTTTGACTGAATCTGCATTTTTTTCCTAAAAATAAATATTTTCTCCTAGCTCTATATCTTTACCGTAGTGCAAATTTAACTTTTCCACTCGAGGGGTTGATGTGAGCGAAGGGTTTCTCCATCCTTCACGTTGCTGAGGATGCCGCCTCTGCAAAAGACTCATAATCCCTGCTTGCTGAGAGAGCCAACTCGAGGACTTGAATTTGATTTGATACCCTTTAATAATACTGTAGACCATTACGGAGCTTGTGGAAAGCATTTATCGGTTTTTTTATATACTCCCTGATGTTGCTAAAAGGCACTCTGGGCCAAAGTAATGAGAAGGATTATAAATAAATATTTGTAATGGAATAAATACCAAGCCACCCAAAGATAAGGCCTTCAGGATAGGATTGTGTCTCAATATGGATGAAATCCTGGTCCCAGTGAAGACACTGGCAACATTCCCAGCATCTTCAATGCCAATGCCTCAGACAATGCATTCATACATTCTAGCAGCTGCCCTACTACAAATTATAAAGGATCACCTTTCTTCTATTGTAACATTCAAAAATCAAAGAAAATTCATGTAAGAAAATGCCATCCAAAGTTTCCTTAGGGATAAATGATATGCAAATCACCAAAGAAAAGTGCAATAAAGAGAGGTCCTCCACCTGCTGTAGAAGGATCCACCCTTGGAAATCTTATCAAGAGAACTCATCTTCTGCACTGGTTTGCAAGCCACATTTTGGCTGTCCCTGCCTAATGCTTTATTTTAATGAGCCTAGTCATGGTACGTCTCATTATGAGGAAGGGCATTGCCCTTAACTATGCTGAGAGTGCTGCTTACTAACTCATAAAAAAGGTGTGGTGTCATTAAAATGTTGGCTTCTTTTTTTAAATGTATTTTCACACTAAATTTTTTCAAAACAATATATTTTATTTTCACAATGCATCATTTAAACACTGTACCACACATTGCTGTGCAGTTATTCAACGATTATAGACTTTTCAGTCCTGCAATCACACCCATTTGTACCAACCTCTTGTTGTCAGTGGTCTGTCATGGTCTGTGTCTGCCCAGGAATATTTGAACACAGAATGACAGCAATCACTTTGTCCATTAGTGGAATACAAACCCTTCAAGGGTGGAAGCAGCAGGCTTTTACACTACAGCATATAGGCATTGTTTTGAAAGGTGTCCATGGGGTTTTAATTACCAAGGTTCATTATTAGTGGTTTTACCTATCATCCAAAACTGCTCCACCAGGTAAATATTGTGACCCTTCTTTCGAAAAATAGTACCGTTTCTATAATAACTTTTTACATAATGAAAAAATATACAGTAACATTTATTTGTCTAAATCATTTGTATTATCCAAAAAATAGGTTATATTTCATTGCCAAAATGGTGTTACACTACAGTGAGATAAAATGAATGGTGCTAAGTCATGTTTATTTACCTCACTGTAGCTAGTTGGGCTCAACACTATACCTCCATGACCTTGCTAGCTACATCATGGTAACAAGTTTAGCTTTGTATCCACTAGGATTTTGCAGTGAATAGGTAACTTACTTTATGTATCTCATTGTAAGAACACTTTTTTTGGCAGCGAATTCATAGCCTAAATTCATTGGCTAGAGCTGACTGAAATTTTGTCATCAACTCCCCCCCCCCCCCCCCCAAAAAAAAAGGTGTATAACTGGACACATTTCTTGAGGGAAAATATTTGATTTTTTTTAATGGGAAATTGCGTGGACCAAATTTACTTTGTTTTAAAAAAAATCCAGATTTTGGATTCTTTGTATTTCCTAGGTCTCCTTTTTTCTCCTGTTTAACTTTTCTTCTTCCTCCTTTACATCCCCCAACACACACAGTTTAAGTTGTTAGAATATTTCCATCTTTGCCAAAGTTAGCAACAACAATAACAACAAATGTAACTTTGCTCCTCTGTAACTTCTCAAAAGTTGGATTTTTTTTAAATCTTAATTAAAAAAATTTCCTTCAAACAAAAATTTTGAATAACAAATTTTTTTGATAAAAATATTTTTACCACCCATCTCTCATACGGGCAAATTCTGCAACCCTTGCTCTTTAGTAACATAACAAGCAGTCTTGGTGATTCGGTGGAACTAATGTCAGGAAGGGATATTTTAATGAATAAAAGTTGAAGATAAATCCTCTGATATGTGGAAAATGTGTCTTTTGATCCAAAATTACTCAGGTCACATCTATATTTACCCAAAAGCTGGAATCAACATACTCAACTGAAGCTCTGTTAATTGTGTAGCTGGAGTCGGCGTCCCTTGATTCAAACTTTGATGCCATCCCCACAGCAGGAGGTCAATGGGAGAAATGTCCCCCATTAACTTCCCTTACTCCTCTTGAGGAGTAGGAGTATCTGCACCAATGGGGGTGCCATCAGCATTCAATTTAGCGTGTCTTTACTACGTGTAATTGAATTTCATCTGTACTGCTTTGTACTTTCAGAGCTTTTTTTACATCTTGATGCTATTTTTCTTTGCCTTTTGTCTGACTTATTTTTGTTAAATTTCTTCATTTTTCTCAGAATATGTCCTCTTTAAAATATAATGAAAATGCCAAAAGATAAACAACTTACACTGTTTTCCCTTTTCAGGGTGCATCTACACTGCACCCTTATCTCAAAACAAGCTACGCAATATGAGCTATGCAAATTGCGTAGCTTATTTTGAGTTAATTTGGAAATAAACCGCTGTTCTGAAACATCCCTTAATCCATGTGGAACAAGGTTTACAGGGATGTTGGAATAGCATATCCGTTATTTTGAAAGATATTTCAAAATAACAGGCTTGTTCAAAAGACACAAAATAGCTATTTAGGGATACTAGAAGTATCCCAAAATATTGCCACCTTCTAAACATACCCTCACTGTATTTGAGTGATATAGATTGAAAGTTGGCTGGGGTAAGTTGTCTTTGTCTAAATGTCACTTGGCCTTTGATTCATGGAATCTGAGAGTAAAACCTAGCAAATAATTGCAAATAAATTGTAGAATATTTTATTCTGTCCCTGCCTCCTTTTCCCCTCTATGTGAGCAAAAAACCAGCGGAAAGTGGAACAAGAGGTCATATGCTATCTCTATGCCATCTGACTTGAAGACCAGAGTCCCCCAGCAATAGGGTGGCCAGATGTTCCAATTTTATGAGGACAGTCCTGATATTCAGGGGTTTTACTTATACATACGCCTATTACTCCCACACATATCCTCTGTCTTGATTGATCATACCTGCTATTTTGTCATTCCACTCAGCAGTGCATGCAAAATGGGCACCTCTTTAGGAAGAGAACCCACTGAAATGTTTGTGGTCCTGCAGTGACGGGAGAGTTCTCAACACTATATGCTTTTCTCAATTATCCCCTGGGGGAAAAGCCAGTTCAAATACCCATGCTCCTTATTTTTGATCGCAACAGTGTGACATGGGAGTTTTCATGTTGTGCCTCGTTGTTCTGCTTTACCTCTTGCATGATTACTAGCTTAAAGAAACCCACTTGTTTGTTTTCTCTTTTGAGCTATGCCTGCCTCCTTTCTCACACCCAGGGGAGATTATGACTTGTGTCAACTAGAGGCATAAGTATATCATGTGCAGAGGTTCGCTGTGTGCCTTCTGTTTTTGAGCTGAGGAAAGACTCCATGAATGGTGCTTCTGATGTAAGGGTATGTCTACACTAGCTCGTTAATTTGAACTAGGTAGGCAAATCAGGGAACCGGGGTTGCAAATGAAGCCCGGGATTTAAATATCCCGGGCTTTATTTGCATGTTCCCGTCCAGCTGCCATTTTTAAATCCCCCTTAGTCCGAACGAACTGCCCGTGGCTACACGCGGCAGTTTAGAGTTAATCCGAACTAAATCCTTAGTTCGGATTAACTGTTACTCCTCGTGGATTGAGAAGTAACAGTTAATCTGAACTAACGACTTAGTTCGGATTAACTTTAAACTGCCGCGTGTAGCTGTGGGCAGTTCGTTCGGACTAAGGGGGATTTAAAAATGGTGGCTGGACGGGAACATGCAAATAAAGCCCGGGATATTTAAATCCCGGACTTCATTTGCAACCCTGGTTCCCTGATTTGCCTACCTAGCTCAAATTAACGAGCTAGTGTAGACATACCCTGACTTATTATAAAAAGAAACTCAACATCTTAACATATTACTAATAATGCCTATCCACCCTATGCCCAAGTAAACAAATGCACAAGCCTTCTTATTAAGTCCTCATTTATAAACCGAACTGAGTGCAAATGAAGAGGCATCCTTAGATTTCTATTTAGAGGCTTCTGTTGGCTTTTACCATGATATTAATACTATTCAAAAATAGTTTGTTACATGTCATGTATTTTTGTAGCAGTGTTTGGCTATTTCTTGTATAACCTTGTTTGATCTCATGGCTGCCTTCACTGCTGACTGCTGTGATGCTTGTAGAAAAGACTGCAGTTCTAGTGACAGATTTCTAGGACAGATTTCTGATGGACTAATTTGCCCTTCTGGATGTCTTTCCCTTTCATTCTCTCTAGAGTCAAAAACCATCAGTGCTTTTATACTGTGTTCTGCTGTTACAGCAACTCTGCTAGGCATACTCAGAAACAAAATGTAAGGTTTCATTATAATAAGAGGACTGATCAAATTTAACCTCCTTACATTTAGAGAGATTTAATGTACTATTTTAACACCTTGGCTAGTCTCAAAATGCTAAACTCCTGATATTGGACAGAATGGAAGTCAAAAGCCCAAAATGTGATATAGGAAAATACTTTAATACCCTACATAACTAACCTATGGAACTCATCACCACTATATAGCATTGAAACATTGTTTCATAAAATTAAAAAAGGATTAGACATTTGTATGGATACTGAAAACATCCAGCTACATTAAACAGGAAAGAGATTTTTTTTTTTTTAAGGATATCAGCCCTCATGTTTCATAGCATAAGTAAATCGTTATCTAACAGTTTAAAAGAAATTTTCCCCTATAGGTGGTTCATTCAACTTTGGGGGCCCATGCACCGTCCTTTAAATCAGTGTTTTTTAAAGTGGTCCATGGCTGCAATTGGGCCACTCCGTTTGTTCATTCAAAGGCTCCATAGCCACAGAGTCTTGCGGCTCCCATTGGTTCTTTTTGACATTTCCCACTTCCTGCAGTTCCCCTTGGTTAGAAACAGCAAACTGGAGCCAAAGGGGGAGCCACGGACTCCATGGCTGTGGAGCCTTTAGATAAACAAAGTGGAGCGGTCCATTAGAAGCTCTCTCAATGTTTTAAATCAGTGTTTCTCAGTGGCCATCAGAGATGGCATACTCATCTAAATGAACTGTCAGTATGTCTTGATGATGGCTTTGTTCTTCATCTGACCTCTGTAAGGATAAACTTCAAATTCAAATCAAACATGATTTCAGGTAGTTCTGCTTTCTGTGTCAAATATTTCTATAACACTAAGAGCTTGTCTGCATGAACATTTTCTTCATGGCAAACTGGGGTGTGAATTTACCCTGCATTAGCCTGGCAGGGTCTTTGTAAATCCTGCTGACTAGCAGTCTAGCTGTCCATTTGTGCCAACAAAGACAAGGTGAGTGAGTTAACATCTTTTATTGGATCAGCTTCTGTTGGAAAGAGCCACAAGTGCTCAAGCTTCACTGAGCTCCTCTTCATGTCTGGGAAAGGTACCCTGAACATCATAGCTAAAACTAGACTGCAAACAAGACGGAAAATAATATTTGTTATTGCACTTTGAGCTAGTTCCATTTTAAAGAGGAATGGCTCAATGCAATCTATTGCACGTCAGCAGGTTGAATGTGGAGTGTTAGACTTCTCCAAATAAAGTCCTACCCAGCTTTCAGTGAACGTAGACAGGCCCTTAACAGAATTATTTTAGTTGATACTTTTGCTAATTATATTTAAGGTAGATTTATGTTTTAAAGATGAATTTCTCCATGTTATATCTGAACAACACTACCTTATGTTTTTGCCATGAGATGGCAGTATTATGTTGTTGCTTTCTTAATTATTTAATGTGTTTGGTCCTTATATGTTTTGTTAACTAATTACTCTTGGTTGTAGTGTCTACATAACATATGAGGGTTGTATACATGTATAGGATAGACTATATATACACACAATATGGGTGTGTCTACACTGCACCCTTAGCTCAAAATAAGCTATGCAATTTGAGCAGTTTATTTCAAGTGTATTTTGAAATAGCTTTTTTAAATTTGGTGCTGTCTATACAGCGTCAAATTTCGTAATAAACTGCTATTCCGAGATGTCCCTTACTCCTCGTAGAACGAGGTTTCAGGGACATCAGAATAGCGGGCCTATTATTTCAAAAGATATTTCGAAATAACAGGCAAGCTGTCAAGATGTGGAATAGCTATTTCAGGATATTGGAAGTATCCTGAAATAGCACTTCAGTGTAGACATACCCTGAATGTCGAAAAGAGTTAAAAGAAACAATGGCAATATTTTATGGTTCTCTCCTCAAAAAGGATTGTATTTCATGACTCTAACACTGCACCTATGAAGTATGATTTCAAAAATGAATCTTCTTCTTGTTTCCTTGTTTCTATACTATTTTAAAAAATAGATCCTCAAAAGCACTCTAGATCATAAAATTGTAATAATTCTCAATTCAATCAGTATCCAAGATTTTATTAAGGTAGCCCCGTCCTTCAAAAAGGAAAAAAAAAAGGTCCAAAAGGGCCAGAGGGTCAGATCATTCATATTAGTTTACATTTTCCTGTTTTCTTTGGGAAAACACATATTCAATGCAACAGAAGTCTTGTATGCAGCTCTGGGCAAAGAGTAAGATTTCAGTTTTTCATAGCCCAGAATTAGGGATAACAAATTGCCCTTAAATTTTAAGAACTGGCAATTCCGTGTTGTGCAGTCACATTTTTATAGATTTTGTGAATGCTTTCGTTAAATAAACTTCTAGTGACATACAAGGGGGGCACATCCTGCCCATTGGCTGTCAGGGAGGAGATTAAATGTTTCCAACCTTAGGCAATGGACGGTAAGAAATTCATTCCACCCAATTCACTCTTGGAGGTATGTGCTGTTTTTTTGGAAGCTTGAGGGCTGAGTTTAGATGACCTCTTTGGAGAGAAGCTGGGTTTTTCCTCTCACTCCTCCTTCAATTTGATCACATCTGAGACCTTCAGGATTGGCTAATACAAATCAGACCTTCTAAAGACACGAAACTTTTGCCAAAGAAAGCCCTGATGCATAGGATCTGTGTTTGGTCCATAAAGGAGTAGATCTTCTATATGTTTACAATAAGGGGAACATGGAAGTGCTTAAACTCCACCTAAACATTCAGGAACTCGTCTGCATTCTCCAGGCACGATCTCATCAAGTCACCTCAACCCTTGTGCCAAAAACTGGCATTTACTGTAGAATTGTGTACGTAATCTTAACCTCAGTGACCGACAACTTAGAACAGGGTCGAATGATGTGAAACGGCACTTTTCAAAACAAAATGTATCTGCTGTTATTCCGAAATAATGTGAGCATCTGCACGGTGATTCCATTATTTTGAAATAAATTCAAATTAATGGACAGCTTATTCTGACTTCGGTAAACCTCATTCCATGAGGAATAACGCCTGTTCCAAAATAGCTATTTTGGAATAGCAGTAGTGTAGATGTTCCACCTCTGCTATTTTGAAATCACTGCTTCCCAAGGCCATTCAGAGTAATTACTCCTTCGTGCCTCCTGGGGCTCTAAATTGAGGTAGCATGTCCACATTGGGGAAACCTGCCTCGGAATAATTTTGAGGCTTTCCAGTAGTGTAGATATGCTATTTTGAAATAAGCTATTTCGGAGTATTTCTTCCGGAATAGCTTATTTCAAAATAAGCATGAAGTGTAGACATACGCTACGGATTTTAATGGGGATGAACTTTTAGAAACATGTCATAAATAACATAACAAATTAAAAAGTTCAAGCACCGGAGGACAAATGTCAAGTAATACTTTGAAGGTGAAGCTCTCCAGTGCTCCTTCAGGTCACACTGAAGCCCAGTATTTGTGCTAGAGTGGGATCCCATTCAAATAATACTCCACTGCAGCTAGATATTCCATGGGCAGCTTAGTCTTAGTGCATGTAAGATGGTTGGGAAATCTTGAAAGCTCATTTTTCATGGAACAGAACTGAAGCTAGAGTTGGAAAGAAGTTTAGCTTCTTGGCACATACAGTTGTAGGATGCAGGTGTGATTCTGAGAGGGGAATAAGGAATTCCAGAGCTGAGGTGATGTCAGGAAGGGTGCAACAGTGCTAATGACTAAGCCTTGCAACACCTTTCTTGGGTAGAGAAATGAGGGACAGTGTCCATTATTTTAATTTCAAAGGTGAATGAATGCCAGAGAATTATGCTGAAAAGGAGAAAAGAGTCAGGATATCCTGTGAAAGGTGATATTTCTACTTATCTGTGATATATCTTCAGTCAAGGCACAGAGAGAGATGTCTGGGCAGATGTCAATGAAGCAATATCAGTTTCTGCTTCCAGCAAATCTCCACAATGCCCCTCTGTGGAGCAGCTGACATCAAAAGGAAATTGAGTCTGAATTGATAGAAATATAGTGGTTAATACCAAGTAATTTTATCCACATTCTCTAAAAGTTCAGTGGGGCAAGTGGACCCAGAACAAAGATACCACCAAAGATGGGGAGAAGTGTGATACTCCAAAAGAATAAACACATAGACATGTCATGCAAAATGGCACTGAAAGAAAGATAAAGTCCAAGAGAGTAAAAGTATTTTGGTCAAACAATGTTTAGACTTATTATGAAAAGTTTTTTAGAGAATAAATGAGAGTGAAACCAACTGATTGTAGTGTCAAAACGATTGTAGAGATCCACAGGATGTAGTGCAGTGTGCATTTCTGTAGTTTTTTTTGTTTTAATCATCCTATAGGATTCTATAGCAGGTATAAAAATCTCTGTTTAAATTCTATGAGTTGGTCCAAATAGTTTATAAAACGTCTTCACTTTAATTTTTGTATAACTTTTCATATACAAAATGCTTTTTTGCCTCTGTCTTCACAGATTAGGTCAGGTCCCAGACTACTGCACTAGGCAATCAGCATGGGAAGGAAGTAGGCAGCCCTCAGTGGAGAAAGAACAGGTTAAGAACTATTTAGAAAAGCTAGACATACACAAATCCATGGGTCCAGATTTAATGCATCCGAGGGTACTGAGGGAGTTGGCAAATGTCATTGCAGAGCTTTGGCCATTATCTTTGAAAACTTGTGGAGATCGGGAGAGATCCTGGATGATTGGAAAAAGGCAAATGTAGTGCCCATCTTCAAAAAAGGGAAGAAGGACAATCCAGGGAACTGTAGACTAGTCAGCCTTACCTCAGTCCCTGGAAAAATCAGGAGGGCATCCTCAAGGAATACATTTTGAAGCACTTGGAAGTGGGGAAAGTGTTCAAGAATAGCCAACATGGATTCACCAAAGGCAAGTCATGCCTGACTAATCTGATTAGCTTCTATGATGAGGTAACTGGCTCTGTGGACATGGGGAAGTCAGTGGATATGATATACTTTGACTTTAGCAAAGCTTTTGATACGGTCTCCCACAATATTCTTGCCAGCAATTTAAGGAAATATGGATTGGATAAATGAACTGTAAGGTGAATAGAAAGCTGGCTAGATTGTCGGGCCCAATGGGTAGTGATCAATGGCTCGATGTCTGGTTGGCAGTCTGTTTCAAGTGGAGTGCCCCAAGGATCGGTTCTAGAGCCAGTTTTGTTCAACATCTTGGTTAATGACCTAGATGAGGGATGGATTGCACCCTCAGCAAGTTTGCGGCTGACATTAAGCTAGGGGGAGAGGTAGATATGTTGGAGAGCAGGGGTAGGGTCCAGAGTGACCTACACAGATTAGAGGATTAGGCCAAAAGAAATCTGATGAGGTTCAACAAGGACAAATACAGAGTCCTACACTTGGGACAGAAGAATCCCAAGCGTTGTTACAGGCTGGGGACAAACTGGCTAGGTAGCAGTTCAGCAGAAAAGAACCTGGGGATTACAGTGGATGATAAGTGGATATGAGTCAACAGTGTGCCATTATAACCAAGAAGGCTAATGGCATATTAGGGATGCATTTTGAGGAGCATTGCCAACAGATCTTGAGAAGTGATTATTCCCCTTTTTATTCGGCACTGGTGAGGCCACATCTGGAGTATTGCATCCCATTCTGGGCCCCGCACTACAGAAAGGATGTGGATGCACTAGAGAAGGTCCAACGGAGGGCAACCAAAATGATTAGGGGGCTGGAGCACTTGACCTATGAGGAGAGGCTGAGGGATTTGGGTTTATTTAGTCTGCAGAAGAGAAGAATGAGGGGGGGATTTAATAGCAGCCTTCAACTTCCTGAAGAGGCTTCCAAAGAGGATGGAGCCAGGCTATTCTCACTACGAGGGTGATGAAGTACTGGAATGGGTTACCTAGGAAGGTGGTGGAATCTCCATCCCTAGAGGTTTTTAAGTCTCGGTTTGACAAAGCCCTGACTGGATGATTTAATTAGGGTTGGTCCTGCTGTGGGCAGAGGACTGAACTCGATGACCTCCTGAGGTCTCTTCCAGCCCTATGATTCTATGAACTTTGTTTTATACTGTATATACACACACACACCTGTTATTTAAATCTGACATGGATTTAAATATCAGGTGTGTATATATAACAGAAAGAATTCTACGGTAATGTGACATTTTCTGAGAGATCAAATACAAGTACCTGTATCTGCATTGGGCTGGAAAGACTCTAATGTACTTGTATGGTAACCTGGATCGCACGTATACTGATTATTAAGCTTTGTTTTAGTATTCATAAGCACTTAACTTGAACACATTGGGTTAAATTCTGCAGTTGGATGTAACTTGGATACAAGTATGTAGATTCTATTAAAGTCAATGAGAGCAATGGATAATCATATGAAGCTGGAATTTTGCCCTTCAAAACAATTGCCTTTTTAATGCAGAGACTTACTGAATTCCTTATAGCATACAAAACCTAAAGCTTGTTTCTGAGGCCAATGCTAAAAATGAAATAGAGTTGCATATAAAACTATCTGTATACTGGAGTATATGTAATTTGTCACTAGTTAACCTTACCGTCATATGTCTTTTAGCCCCTTGATTTTTAAGTGGAATGTGAGGCCCACTGTAGGAGTCATCTCAGGGCTTTTCAACATGTGCTTCTCTGCATTTTTAGTGCTTTCATAATCTGGGTAGTAAACCTCATACCCATAGTGCAACAGTTTAATCAATAGATTTTAAAAATAAAAATAGCATTGCTCCCTATTAAATCCTAATTAATGAAAACGCAAAAAGCTGCTGCAGCAATTGTGAATACTATTGAAATGTGGTTTTGCATACAGAGGAGGAAAAGCTCCTTAATAAAAACTGGAAGTGCCTCCTGGCCACAGGTTTGGCTTTTTGCATTTTATTAAAAAAGAAATCCTTCAATCCAGAATTTTATTGATTCTGACTAAGTTTAATAAAAGTTAAAAGCCACCAAAACCATGGGTAAGCATGATTGAAACTCAACAACTACAAATTCTCCTGAAGAAAGAAAAAATGTTCCATTTGAAACTGAAAGTTGCAGACTGGCAGGGTCAATGCATCTAATGAGAAACAAAATATATTTTTACTAGCTTTACCTTTCCCTTTATTTCATTCAGTCACTCTTCAGAAGTCCTGTATGCACCATTAAAAGGATGCCTGAACTTGAAGGTAATGCCTGGAGATAGACAAACACTCCCTATGAGTAGAGCCCTACAAAGTTCCTGGCCATGCAAAATACATCACGTTCCATGAAATCTGGTGTCCTCCCATGAAATCTGGCCCATGTGTGCTTTTACCCTATCCCATACTGATTTCACAGGGGAGGCCAGTGTTTCTCAAATTGGGGTCCTGAACCAAAAGGGAGTTGCAGGGGATCACACAGTTAGAGGGTCACAGTACCTCCACCTTTACTTCTGCGCTGCCCTCAGAGCTAGCCAACTGGAGAGCGGTAGTTATAATGTTGCCCAGTTCTGAAGGCAGCATCCCACGAGCAACAGTGTAGAAGTAAGGGTGGTAATACCATACCTATGTCTCCCATGATTCTGTATTGCTGCTTTCAGCACTGGCCACCCAGAGAATGGCAGCTGCTGACTAAAGGTGCATCTAGACTACATTCCTCTTTCAAAAGAGGAATGAAAATGAGGGGAATCGAAAATTCAAATGAAGTGTAGATTTACAAATCTCGTGCTTTATTTGCATAATTGTGTCTGATCACTTTTTCGAAAAAGGTTTTTTGGAAAAAAAAAAGCAGTCTAGATGCGGTTCTTTCAAAAAAAACCCGCCTTTTTCGAAAGAACCCTTATTCCTAAAAAAATGAGGTTTACAAGGTTCTTTCGAAAAAAGGGTTTTTTCCCCGAAAGAACTGCATCTAGACTGCTTTTTTTTTTCTAAAAAAACTTTTTTGAAAAAGCCATCGGACACGTTTATGCAAATGAAGTGCGAGATTTGTAAACCTGCGCTTCATTTGCATTTTTTATTTCCCTCATTGCATTTCTCTTTCAAAAGAGGAATGTAGTCTAGACACATCCTAAGGTCCCAGCTCTTCAGGCAACAGCAAAGTTTACGGAGTCAGGCTAGTGTGCTGTATGTTCACACCCTGCTTTGCTGCATACAAACTAGACAGATCTGAGAGTTAGAACTGTATTATGACCTTCCCTGCAGGGCCAAATTAACTCTTCTGGGGGCCCAGGGCTATTAAATTTTGTGGGGTCCCTGAGGCTCCAGGATGAGGGGTTCAGGTATGGGAGGGGTGTGTGTTCTGAAGCAGGAGGGTGGGTGTTAGGGGGTGGGGCAGGGGTTAAGGCATTTGGGGTATAGAGGAAGCTCCATGCTGGGGCCATGGGGAGTGGGCTCAGGGCAGGAAGTTGGTATGTGGGTGCGGGGTCTGGGTGGGAGTTAGAATGCAGGAGAATGCTCAGAGTTGCAATGTGGGGTCTAAGACTGAGCTAGGGTGTGGGCAGGGTGCAGGGTCTAGGAGGGAGCTAGGCACTTACAGGGCAGGAAGGGGTTCTAGGCTGGGACAGGAGACTGGGATGCAGGGTGCTTACCTGAGACAGCTTCTCTGTGGTGGTGGTGGGGACAGGTGGCTCTGCGAGGCCTGTACTGTCCTGCACAGCTCCCAGCAGCCATGATTCCCAGCCAATGGGAGCTGCAGGGGCAAAGTCTCTAGGTGAGGCCAGCATGGGAACAGATTCCCCGGGCACTCTCAGTGATGTGGCTCCATCCCTGAGCCTGGGGTGCAGCTCCTTTCTTATTCCGACCCGCTTCCTTGGTAGGCAGGGGGTGGACAGACTCTGTGCTATATAGCACAGACCCATCTTAGTCTGGGGGAGAGCAGAAGTGGTTTGTGCACCTTGTGCTTTCTGAATTGTGGGCCTCGCCATCACCTCCCACACACAGAGCAGGCCTGAAGGAGCATAATGACATTCATAGGCCCACCTGTGGGATGAGGGGCACACAGATATTACTCATTCCGAAATCTATAAATGCTGTGAGCTTAATTCTTTTACAACAAATAGTTCTTTCTAGGGTCTTACTTGATTTTGCTTGTATGATGTAAAAATAAATGTCACAAGTAAAAATGGAGAAACTAATGGAATGTAACTGTGAGATGAAAGTTGGTGATGGCCCTGAAAATGAGAGGCATTTGAGACATGCCTTGGGGATTTTCCAAACACTGCAGCATGAGATGCAATTTCTAGCTTGGGTAGATGTAAAAGTCCTAGATCTGACCGAATCAGCGTGCTAAAAATAGCAGTCTGGCCATGGTAGTGAGAGAGGCATGATGGATTAGCACTCCCCTCCCCTCTCCCCTCCCCCGAGTACAACACAGCTTCAAACCCTAGGTTGGGCGGGGGGAGGGGGGGCAATAGCCTTGCTGGGCCCCTGGGCATAGTGGTGGGGGAGGGGCACAATGGTTCTACTCCACAGCCTAGAAGGAGCAGGCCTGGAGCTAGGCAGCCATCAGCGCTGCCCAGAGATCACCACGCCTCCCTCAGGCAGTTCCCGGGGTGCCTGGAGCATGCTGGGTGGTGCTCCACAGCAATTGCTTCCTTTGCCCCACTGTAGACATACCCGAGATTGCAGTACTTGGGCAGTCCTTTACTCCTGTGCTTCAGTTTCCCTGGCTCTCAAATTGGATAAAGATACTCACCTCCTAAGGCTACGTCTACACTGCACACTTATTTGAGGATACTTCCTGAATAGCTAGTCCACATCTTGACAGCGTTCCCTTATTTTGAAATATGTTTTGAAATAACAAGTGAGCTATTAATCCACAAGGATTAAGGGACATTTCAGAATCGTGGTTTATTTTGAAATACTCGAACTAAGCTACGCAATTTGCAGGGCTCAAATTGTGTAGCTTATTTCGAGCTAAGGGTGCTGTGTAGACGCACACTAATGTATATTGTGTAAGTTCACATGCAAAAAAAAAAGCTTCTCTTAATCCATCTGGGGCTATGTCTAGACTGCAAGGGTAAGTCAAAAAAAGAAACACAATTTGCAGTACACAAATTGTGTATCTTTTTTCCACTTTCAAAAGGTTTTTCTGAAATTTGGCATGTCTGCATGGTGCCAAATTTTGGAAAAAAATCCTTTCGATACATCCCTTCTTCCTTGTAAAATGAAGTTTACAGGGATGGCGAAAAAGCACATCCACTTTTAAAAAAAAAATTCCTTGGACGTGGCATTGCTTTTCCGGGATACCTTTGGTATCCCAGAAAAGTGCTGCAGTCTAGATGTAGCCGAAGAGCCTAATCCTTGTCCTCTTGAAGCCAAAGAGAGTTGTACAATTGATTTCAGTGGGATCAGGATTAGGCCCTAACTGAGAAGTATTAGATGAATCACAGCATTAATGGGGCCTTGATTATTTTTCAAAATGACATAGGCTGTATTAATTAAAGAAAAACTGTAACATATGGATGCTCCTCGTGACTAATCAACTTGCTTACAGAACAAATCAAGCCCTACTGCTGATTCCATTAATAACAAATGGAGAAAGAAATCCTAAAAACTTGTAAAATGCTTGTGTAACGCGCACATGCTTCTATGCGGTACTATTTTCTATTAAATAGGAGAGGAATGGAGAGTTGGATTTGTTAGAATCTGTTTCTCTGATCATATAACTGAATCCTCTCACCAGTTAAAATGTCTGGAAAACATCCAGAAAAAAGAAAGCTTTTATTTATATACTTCATCCTGGACATTACTGTTGGTTTATGCAGTGTTGTAGCTATGTTGGTCACAGGTTATTAGAAAGACAGGATAGGTGAGGTAAAGAACTTTCTACTGGACCAACTTCTATAGGTGAGAGCAACATAGAGCCCCGTGTCGCTTTGTTTTGAGCTACACAGAACTCTTTTAGGTCACCCATCTTGAATTCCTATTATTGGTAGACAGTTCTCTATGTCCTACACATCCTCAAGCTGAATGCTAAGCCACTTTGGGGGGAACTGTTCTAAATATAAAAACTCCTGAGCATCATGGTGAGGTTGGTCCAAATTTTTTACTGAAACTTTTCCTGAAGAATGGGGTTTCTTTCCTTTTCCTCCCCCTGAAAAAGTTTGGAATTGGCTTTTTGGAAGTTTTGTGTTTGATTATTAGTCCAGGAGAATAAGACCTCTTATCCCTCAACATTCCCTCATTTTACTCAAACCAAACTCAAATGTTGGATATTTCTGTCTGTCTCACTCCTCCCTGCCACCTCCTGTCCCCTGTCTTTTTCATTTCTGGTTTCCATTTAATGAGATTAAAACAAAAATTGCTAAAATACTGTGAAAGTGTTTTTTTCATGTGGCATTTTCAGCCCAGCGCATGAAGTCTGAGCATGACATATAGAGCCATTTTTAAAGACTCCAGAGGTTCAGAGAATTCACATAGAAGTCTCAACACAAAATCTGAATTCCATGCATTTAGAAATAAAAGCTAATATACATACCCATTCTATATATTCCTAGGAGAAGATGTGTATGCCACTTTCTTGGATTTACATCAATACAGCAGAGCAAAATCTAGATCTATGTTTCTTCTTTAAAATAGATTAGAAAATACAAATGAAAAATTATCAGATAAAACAAGTTCTTCTACACATTCTAAATAATTTTAAAAGTTCACAAATATGTTAGTGCTCCTGCTATGCAACAATGTTTTGAACAAGCTATAATGAACATCTAAAAATTAGAATTATCCAGAGACAAAGTAACCTTATTAGACAGAAACACCAACAAATTCATGCCTGCATAATATATAATGCGGTGGTTTATTTTGTAAACTTGATCATTGCTCCTAATTGAGTTCATTAGTACCTCAAAGTCCTAAAAGACATTTAAATACTTGTTTTAATTAATATTTAGTCTTTAATGCTGTTTAGAGTCTCCCAAACTTTCAAAATGGTTTTGTAATTGCTTATCTAAAATTTACCAGCTGTGTAAACTTTATTACTACAAGGACACAGATGTAATACAACTCTGAATTGGGTAATGAATGGTCTTACTCCTACTGTAGTAGGAAAATTGCAAGTGTTTTCTAACACACTTGCTTTCATAATTCACAGTTTAAAACTTCTTCCTGACTCCTATTATTATTATTAATAATAATTTATTTATTTATTTATAAAAATGATTATAAAAAAGTTCCTAACCCAACAATGTGAGCCCCAGTTGTGGGATCTTTTGAGCAATGCCTTTGAGGTAGCCACAACTGGACTTGGAGATGTCTGCAAAATAAACATTCAAGGCATTTCTATGCTACATGAAAGATTGATGCTGCCATGGTTGATCTTCCAAGGTTCAATTTAGTGGGTGTAGTATAGACCTACTAAATTGAACTCAAAGGCCTCAGTGCCTTAAAATATTAACTCTTGAAAGTAACTGCTTCATCCCATGCTGAGGATAACTTAATTGTTTCACTCAGCTGTTGTTGCAGCTCAAAATCACTTTTGCTTTCAGGTTCAGCAAAGATATTAAAGAATTTTCCCTACTGCTTTTGTTTTCCTTTTCTTGAAGGGGAGGTTAATATGCCAATCAACCCTAGAGTTGCCCAATAAAATAAGAACTGGTTGGAGATTGGAGATTAACCAATTACACATTATCCTCTTTGATCAGCCTATTTTCTGAGCAACACTGTAAAATATGCAGCATGTCTATAACTCCATTAAGGTAATTCTAGTAGCATAAAACACAGAATTGGTTTTTCTTGTCATGAGAAGTGTGATATCAAAAAGAACATATGGTTATAGTTGTTTGATACAGCTTAATGTAGAGATATAGATAAAACAGATTCTCTGCTGGCGTAAAATAGCACAACATTTTAATAAGGTTTTTCCAGGTATATGGGAATAGAATTGTGTGAATATCAGACTGGTTGGTTAGATCAATTGAAAAATAAAAATAAAAATATTGTGGGTTACACTAAATCTTTTGTTGATATTTTGTTTCATTATTAAGGTATTTTTGGAGCATGCTGAAAGAGAATATTTAGATTTGATTCAGAATATCTTTGACAATACCATTTTGGCACTTATGACATGAGTTTGTAAAATATTACTGTAAAACCAAATCTGCATTTTTGGATCGGGGAAGTGGTTGTCTGAAAAATCTTGCCCAGCTTTGTCTGGAAGATGATGCTTTGAATGGAACTAGTCTTCTACGAATCATCTCGAGTCTTCATGGAAAATTAGAATGTATTACAGTAGAGTTCTTGGGAATGGAAGTTTATTTATAATTAGAAACAAAACATAATGGTTGTTCTTTCAAAAGTTTACAACTGAATATTGAAACTTCATTGTGCAGAAGAAAAATGCTGCTTTTTAACCATCTTAATTTAAATGAAATTAGCACAGAAAGTGTTTCCATACTTTGTCAAATATTTTTTTAAAAAATTAACACAGGACCGAACTGTATTTTCCTCTCTTTTGCTGCTGCTACCTGATTGCTACTCTTCCGGTTCCAAATGACATGCATGGTTCACCTGCCAGTTTGTAACTCAGGTGTTTGTAACTCTGAGGCTGTACTGTATTACCAATTATGTTGTATAACACTAGTGTTCTGACATATTATCATCTCAAAAGGAAAGTAAAAACTTGCCAAATGGGCTGTTTAAATTTGCTACTGAGAGTTAAAGTGAGCTGATGAATGTTGAATCATTCTTTGGCAGCTTTAATCAAAGATTATCGTTCATTCTTTTTCAGGGACATGTGATTGAGCTTGTTGAAATAAAGTTCTCAGACTTGTAGTCAAGCCCAAATGAAAATAGTATTGTATTGGCTAGCCCAGAAGTCTGGTAATAGCATGCTGTATTGATATGCAGGGAATTTCAATTTAGGATATATTAGAATTGTAGTTGTATTTTATGAAGTGTCAAGGTCTGACGGAATTGTTCTTAGGTCACGCCTCCCAACTATTAGCCATCCATGGTAGGCTGTGGAAAGACACAGCTGGCCTTTCACAAATGGAGGTAGGTACTGGGGTAAATTTTGGTTCATTCCTTTGATTTTTTTTCCAATGGAACAATATTTACTTATATCAGCTGGAGATATGGCTCAGGATGACCAGAGTGGGACATAAGAATATAAAACATAAGGGGAAAATAAAATAGGTAGGATACCAGGAAATCTACTTCATCCAAATGTCTCCCTCTTTCTATATATAGAGGTTGCTCAATTACCACTGTCACAAGAGGCTGAAACAGGAGGTTAGGTACAATAAGCAAAATCAATCTCCTGTTACGGTAATGTAAGTGAACTGCTTCGGCTCCAGTATATAGATCTGAGACTTGAGGCTACTGGAAAAAACGCAAAGGCCAATTTTCTGCAGTGCTAGGAGGAAAACAGGGAATTCCCCATTTTTCTTTTTTGAAAGAAGAGAAAAAAATCCCTTTTAATGACTCTCAGGAACTTGTCTGTTACCATAGTTTGTTAGCCTCTAAGGTGCCCGAGGACTCTGTTGGGTTTTGCAGATACAGGCTAACACTGCAAGCCCTCTGAGACTTTTCACAGAATTGTTCCACTCTTGTTAGTATTCTACATTAACCCATGCCTTTCACAGATTCCATAGACTGCAGGTATTGCCACTGTTCTCTGACTGTCAACAACCCATTGTAGGTTGTAGCTACTTGTAGGTCTAGTTCAGTGGAGCTAAAAATCATGCACTGCTGTGAAATAGTTTGCTCCCCCAGCCCCTCAGTTTATGTGAAGGCCTCTGAATGTGCAACTGTGCTCATGCAGCACATTGAAGTCTTGAAAATACCTTGCCAACTATAATTTAATGTTTATTTTCCAAAATGTGGGCCTAATTTTCATAGCTGTTTCACTCCTGGAGATGCAGATAAGGGATTTTCAGAAGTACTATGTCTAAACTTTTGGCAGCCTGTTCCAAGAAGAGTAAGTCTCTTCCACTGTTTTCTCCTCCTGCCCACCAAATATACTTAGCCCCTCTCATTGTTTGGTTGGCTCCAACAAGAACAATTAATTATTCTGTATTCTTGACAATATTACTGCTGTGAAAAACCCACATTTAGCACCATAGTATTCCATCTTTGAAATACAAAGGCCTACTCTGTTTTGAGTAACTTGGTAAATAAGCTGTTCTATCCAAACAATCCTAGTCAGACAATATTTACTTTAAAGTCTGGGCCTCTTCTGATGCCCACTTTATCTTGCACCCTCCTGCCAGTTGCTTTTCCTGCTACATCCCTACCTTCTCAGGGTGACAACAGCATGCCCTTTCTGTCAGGCTGTTTGACCCTTTCTGTCCCACACCTTGCCCTTCCTTTGATGAAGGAACAGGATTTGTATCAAGGTGTTGAGTGAAGAAATGCCTGTTTTTTTCTTTCCACTGAAAGGCTTTGAAAACCACAGTGATAGATATTATATTTTTAAAAAATCCAACTACATTAACTTTTAGTGTCTGTTTTCTCTCACCATTGCAAGAAGAGAACAGGGATCTCGGTAGAAGGTGAGGATAACTTCCTCCAATAAGAAGAGGGTAATACAGCATAGATCTGGAGAGGAATAGCAGGGCACTACAGTAGGCTGTGAGTGCACATTCCTGGAGTGTCTGTCTGTCTCTGGCTACATCTACATTACCGCATTAAGCTGATCTGAGCTGCATAACTCCAGCTCTGTGAATAACATAACTGGAGTCCACATAGCTTAGCATATGAGAAGTTGTCTGGGATTGTGGGGTGAGGTACATTTTGTACTAAGTATTTTCATTCTCCAGGGAAGAGACTGTCTCTTACCATGTGCTTGTATAATTCTTTTCACAGCAAGACTCTGTTTTCAGCTGAAGCCTGTTAGTATCAGTTAGTAAATATTTAACACTTTTAAAAAATATTTTCTCTGTGACTTTGATTCATTTGCATATTAAATACTAATAAGGCCCAGAACATTGATCATTGACCAATAAATATCCCTATTCAGGAATTCGATGTGCACTAGGCACTATTTAATAATCCTGGGTGCCTCTGTCCATACAACTACAGATAGTCATAGAAATCATTCCCTTAATATATATTATCCTTACATAAGCATATATATAAAGAGCTTGGAAACTGATAAGAATTATTGTTATAGCAGATGTCTTTTGTTGGGGAATCATCAGGAAAGAATCATTATGGGGGGAGGGAGACCCACTAAAATATATTATCTTGTTAGTTCTCTCAGTTGCAAATAGTGATGACTTCACATATAAGCCAAGGTAAATTGAGAATGTATAAAAACATTACAATGTGTGTTCCTTTTGGTAAAGAGGGTTTCTTTGTTTGAAAACCCTGTATAATGACATTGGTACTGGAACTGACTGGGGAATGAATCTGCCTCGTCCCTTCAGTTACAGTGAAGAAGAGAGCCAGAGTCTACTCTTTAGCATCTCAGAAAGGGGGTAATCTATCCATTCTTCCTGTACTCTGTCTGGTGCTTCACTAATCTCTGATTGATAATCGTTGATTAAATAATTCCAATTGTGCCAGTTGCATGACAATTTTGAGTCATCTTCAACTCACACACTAAATACCTTTAGGCATTACAGTAATAGAATAATATGTAATAAGAACATGATCACAGTGAAATAGTTAACAATGTTGACATTTAAACTGTCACATTTCGGTACCAGACTAAAAACTGTCACCCACTGAAATGTTCTCATCTCTTCTAGCATTTTGTCTGCAAAAGGCAGAATAGAGGATTAACTTTCCTTCACAACCATGAAAGAGATAAAAGCAGCAATAATTTTAAAATGAAATATTAAATCAAGGTGATCAAAAGGAGGGTGGGTTCTATGACAAAGTCAGCAGCTGTAAAGTCACGAATACATGAATTCCTGACCATATGCTACATTAAGTTTAATCAATAATACTTTTTCAAAGTGAATCTGTGCACGTTCCCAATAGTTTCATCATCCTACAGTGCCTAGCTCTTAAAATAGAAGCAAATACACCACAGGCTTGCCAGTATGGAATATATTTTTGAGCCTCAATCCAAAGCACAATTTCCAAGTCCTGGTCAACACTAAAAATTATGTTGGTTTTTACTACATCAGGCCGGGGTGTGTACAAGCCATACCCAAGTTCCCGGGTAGACAGTGCTAGATCAAAGGCAGAATTCTATTGACCTAACTATCGCATGCTTAGGAGGTAGATTTCCTATGCCAACAGGATAATACTGCCTATCAGCGTAGATACCGTCTACGCTAAAGCACCACAGCAATGCAGCTACAGTGGTATTGCATGTGCTATGCCACTTTAGTGTTTTATGTGCTGACAAGCCCCACTTCACACAAATACTTATATTGTGATTAAATTATCTTTTAAAAAATGGCATTCCTTGGGGAGTGTCATGAGAGGAAGAGTTACAGTCTAAGGGTGTGTCTAGACTACAGAGTTTTGTTGACAAAAGTGAACTTTTGTTGACCAAACTATACCTGCATCTACACTACCACCGAGTTCTGTCGACATAACGTCGACAGAACTCAGCAGTTTTGTCGACAGTGGTAAACCTCATTCTACGAGGAATAACGCCTTTTGTCAACAGAGTTCTGTCGACAGAAGGCATTACACTGTCCTTTGCGTCTACACTCTCATGTTGACAAAGCGGCTTGCTTTGTTGACAGAACTGGATGTAGTCTAGACGCTCTTTGTTGACAGAGGCTTTGTCAACAGTAACTGTTGACAAAGCCTCTGTCAACAAAAGCCTGTAGTCTAGATGTACCCTTAATGTCTGAAGGAAGTGGAGTTACAGCCAGAGGGTATGTCTACACTGCAGAGTTTTTTCAGAAAAATGGCCATTTTTCTGAAAAACTTCACTTACGTCCACACTGCAATCGCATTCTTTTGAAAGAAAATCGAAAGAACAGAGGGGTTTTTCCCAACATTGGTAAACCTCTTTTTACAAGGAAGAAGCCTTTTTCTGAAAGAGCTCTGTCAGAAAAAGGCATGTGTGGACAGGGAAAAGGGAGTTCTTTCGAAAGAAGAGGAGAGAGGAAAAAGCACAGGGGCCCTGGTGGCCACTCTGTCTATAATAATCACAGCTTAAATGCGATATAGTGTCCACACTGGTTCAGGGCAAGACAGGCAAACAAACAGTTCCCCAGGCACAAGCGGGGAGGAGGAGACTGCCACCTGGTATGCATGGTGGCAGGGGGGATGTGGAACCTCCCTACTCCACTGTTTCCCAGTCCAGGGCCCTAGCAGTGGCAACCCTGGCTGCCACTGGGGTCAGTGGGGATCTGGCCCGCAGCACACTGACACATCTAAAATGTTATGAGATCAGCCTGACAGGTGTCAGCTTCCCCTGGGCCACTTCCTAACTGCCCGTCCACATCTACCTGGCTCCACGCCAGTATCTGGTCCTCGAGGTCATCTAAACCCTCAGGCCGGGTGTAGAAGATCTCCTCTTCAGAGCAAGGGCCTGATGCTTCAGTCCAGTCCAGTCCAGTCCTGTCCTCAGCCTCTGCAAGGTCCTGCGGGCCCTCCTGGCTTGGAAGCTAAGGCCAGCCTCTGCTTCCTCCAGCTGCTGGGGCTCTACTGAACTTCTGGGCTGGGCTTTTATGCTCTCTCTAGGGAGTTAAAGGGCAGGACCTGGCTCAGCCCACCCAGGCTCAGAGATTCCTCCCTCTGAGGTTCCTCCCCTTGAGGGTCACTGAGCGGCCACCCATGCTCACTACACACCCTCATCCCTTCTTGGGAGAAAAAGGAGGGAATTTAGTTCTATTTCTTTGAAACTAGACTGCTTTGTAAGTATAGACATACACTTAGTTCTGGCCCACAAAGTCCGTAGGCTATGTGTCAACCTGCCAGATATTCACATGGTGGTCTCTTGACTCTTGCTACAGAGTGATGCCCTAAAACTGTCTTCTACCAGGGAATGGAAATGGGATCTAGAAAATGTCAAATTCAATCTAAAATTTTTCAATTAATGTTATTAAAAGGTGGTGGGAGGGAAATTATCCTGGGCAGGATGTTTATTACAGCTAAATCATCAGCATTTTAAAAGTGAATTGTCTTTATTCATGTGGGAGTGACACTTTAATAAAGTAATGAAAAAGATAAAAGAAGCATGAAATATAATTGCAACATACAAGTGTTGCCAAGGGTATGAGAAATGAACAATCTTGGTGCTTTCTTTGGAAACAACTGTTTGAAAACTGTTTTTTAAAAAGCTTAAAATCATACTTCCCTGCTGCACTGATTTAGTGGAGGAAATTATTTTAATAGATTTTTTCCTCCCAGCTCATTACAGCCTGACCAATTTCATCCATTGTGTACAGTTAGGATTAATTATAATGTGGTTTTTATCTCTGATTTGTAATTCATTTGTTTTACCCCTCTGTCCCCATTTTACTGACAGAGACTGTATTGAGTGCGAGGATTCCAATAAAGCCATGGGCCAGATCCTCAAGTCTTTATTAATCTTTTCTGGGTTTTTATTCAAACAAGCTCCCATTGAACCTGATATGCTCCATTTTATGCCACTGATGAAAGGGATTTATTTTCAAGGCTATTCCATTCTTCCTCCATGATCCAACCCTCCACCCCGCCTCCCAAGTCCCTCCACTGATATCTCTTGGAGTTCATCTTCACAGCATGATGATGGTGTGATAGTAGGTCTCTTTAGGGTGCATTTACACAGCACTCTAAACTTGAAATAAACTATGCAAATTGCGTGTCTTATTTCAAAACTATTTTGAAATTTGGTGCATCTATACAGTAAAATTTTGAAATAACATGCTATTTTGAGCCATCCCTTATCCCTTGTGCAACAGGGTTTACCAGGATGGAGAAATAGTGCACCTGTTGTTTTGAAATATTTTTGAAATAACGGGCATGCTATTTTGCCATCCTGGTAAACCTCGTTGCACAAGGGATAAGAGATGTTTCGAAATAGTGTGTTATTTCAAAATTTGGCGCGGTATAGACATGCCAAATTTCAAAATACACTATTTCAAAATAGTTTTGAAATAAGATATGTATCTTATTTCGATTTTAGGCTGCTGTGTAGATGCACCCTTAGTAATAAATGTTGTCTTTGTGCTTTGGAAGTCTGTAGCAAATAATTCTCTCTTCCCCTTGTGATCTAACAAAGAGAGGCATAACATAGAAATTCTGAAAACTTTTCTGGATTTTTAAGAAGTTCCAGTGAGGAACAATCTAATCCTATCATCTCTAGAAACAGTCCTGGTGGTGAGATTTCCCATCTGGATAGCTTCTTTGCTGATGATGAAAGTGCATCTATTGTCTGGAGTATCTGCTACTAGCTAATTGCATGATGGCTAGCTGCATCGCTAGTCTGATTCAAGGTGGCAATTCTTCTATTTTACAGTCTGGAAAGAAACCAGCTAATGGTTTTGTACCATTCTGAGGAGTAATTTCACTTTTAGCTCCTGTGAAAGGCAAGGCCGCTAACAAAATGGAGTAGCAGACAAAACAAGAAGAAAATAGCAGGTTGCTGCTTTACAGGTGGTAGAGTGGGGGGTGATGGTGTTGGAAGACTTGTCATAGCAGCATTCTGACTAAGATCAATAGGTCTGCACAGATCAGATGAGCGCTTTTTACATTTCATTGTGTGAACGCTAAACTGTCAGCGGTATGAGCCCTAGACTGGTTAAATTCATATACCTTGCTTTCAATGTGCTTGGGCAAAACTACCAAAAAGGTGTTGCTGCTGCATTCCAAACAAATCCATTCTTTTTTGTTGAGAGATTGAAGCAAGGAGAATAGCTGCATATACATGCAGATAATACATGACTAAAGAATAGGCCAACTGTTTCACTGGAATAGCAACTTCACATTTGATTGTTGGAAAAAAATAGCAAAAAAAAAAGATGTATTATTGAGCAAATGTATATCTTTCAGCGTGGGCAATGCTACAGTGGTTTATCAGGCAGATGGATAATTCTGTAACCATGAGGCTGAAGGCAGTGAACCCTCCTATTGTCTATGCTCATTGCTTTGTGTCACTTGGGAGATCTTTGCAGCAAGTTTAAAATAAAGGCATTATATCAGTGTCGCTCAAGGAGACGAGAGCAGACATCTATTGCCCTTTCAAGCAGCTGTTACATTCCAAATCTGTCACAGAAGCTCAGCAACGATTTAACTGGAAATTAAAAATCAGCAAGTGGCCAGCTCCTAACTTTGCATACGGATTTCTGTTGTGCTACTTACTTTTTATCTTGGCAGAATTGTGGAGACAGCCATTACAGAAGAACTAATTCGCAGAAAGATGTGCCAACAGATTTTGGGTCAAATTTTACCATTAAGTAACAGTGATCATTGGTGTGGTGTGAAGTACAAAATGCTTAACCACTTGACATATTCTTACATAGCTATTGTGTAGTTTGTGGATTGAAGAGGGGAAAAATCTATCAGTGATGTATCTATACTCGGAATAAGGTCCAATATGGTTTCCATGTGAGATCTGAACTGTTAGGGGAATGGACTATCTATATTTTTATAACAATTGGACAAACAGATGATAAATGACCAAAGCATGAAATTAGATGAATCGATTCACAGAAAAGACATTTCTAATGATTTGGTCTGATCTCCTGCATAAAAAAAGCTATGAGAATTTCCTGATTTAATTCCTGTTTGAAATAAGCAGGTATTTTAGATAAATACCCAGTCTTGATTTTTAAAACTTGGCAGTGATGGAGAAGCTATTCCATCCACCCAATAAATTGCTCCACTAGTTAATTACTTTCACTGTTAAAAATTTGAACTTTATTTCTAGTTTAAATTTCCCTGGCTTCAATTTCCAGCTATTGGATCTTGCTATACCTTTGTCTGCCAGGTTTGAACAGCCCTCTATTCTCAATTTCTGTTCTTCATGGAAGTACTTGTACATTGTGCTCAAGCCCCTTCTCCACCATTTCTCTTTGATAAGCTAAATAGATTGAGGTCCTTGAGTCTTTTTTTCCAATCCTTTAATCACTCTTGTGCCTCCTCGCTGAATCCTCTCCAATTTATCAACTTCCTTCTTAAATTGTGGATGGACACAGTACTCCAGTAATGGTCATGCCAGTGTCAAATACAAATAATGTAACTTCTCTAGTCCCACTTAATAGTTTCCTTTTTCCACACCCAATGGCGTTAGCCATTTTTGTTTAGAGTGTGCAGTGGAAGTTCACAAACAGCTGATTGTCCAGCGTGGCCTCAACACTTTCTCAGAGGCAGTGATTCCCTGGTTTAGAACCTGTAAATATGGACTGCATTCTTTATTCCTAGGTGTATGACTACATTTAATTGCACTGAAACACATAGTATTCGTTTGCATGCTGCCTAAGAGGCAACCAACCGCTCCTTATTGGTGACCTGTCTTCTTCATTATTTACCAACCCCCCACCCCCTCCCAGACTTTGTGTCATCTACAGACTTTGTTAGTAATAATTTTATATTTTCTTCCAGGACATTGATAAAAATGTAAATTTGGGTGAGGCCAAGAACTGATCCCTTTGGTAATCCAGTAAAACACTTCTGCCTCATGATTCATTGTTTCCAGTTACATTTTTAGCTCTCTAAATTAACCAGTTTTAATCCATTTGATGTATATAATTAATTTTGTATCATTTTAGTCTGTTAATGAAAGTTTCATGTGGTACTAGTCAAGTTACTTACTGACATATAAGTATATTACATCATCACTATTACCTTTTATCAACCAAATGTATAATCTCATTGATAAAAAGATACTAAATTAGTTTGACAAAATCTGTTTTCATAATCCCATGTTGATGGATATTAATTGTATTACTCTCCATTAATTCTTTATTAATCGAGTCCTGTATCAGCTGTTCCATTATTTGCTTGGGATCTGTGTTAGGCTGATAGGCCTATGATTATTTAGGTTAACCCCTTTTATGCTTTTTAAATATCGGTACAACACGATTTGTGATGAGCTGTGATTTTTGTCTTGAGCCTCCTAGACATGCAACACAAAACTCAATCCAAGCAGATAGAAGCTGGCATCGTTTTCAACAGCTTTTGCATTCTTCAGACTCTGAGGCTACGTCTACACTGGCAGCTTCTTGTGCAAGAACTCTTTTGCGGAAGAGTTCTTGTGCAAAAACTCTTCCAGAAGAGAGCGTCTACACTGGCATGTGCTTTTGCGCAAGAGATGTGCTTTTGTGCAAGAGCATCCATGCCAGTGTAGACGCTCTCTTGTGCAAGAAAGCTCTGATGGCCATTTTAACCATAGGCCTTTCTTGCGCAAGAAATTCATGTTGCCGGTCTACACTGGCCTCTTGTGCAAGAACAGTTGCTCAGAAGGGCTTATTCCTGAGCGAGAGCATCAGAGTTCTTGCGCAAGAAGCCCTGATTTCATACATTAGAACATCAGTTTACTTGAGCAAGAACACGTGGCCAGCATAGACAGGCAGCAAGTTTTTGCGCAAGAGTGGCCGCTTTTGCGTGAGATCGCGCCAGTGTAGACACAGCCTGAGGTTCTGGTGAAGCTCCCAGCACAATTTACAAAGCCTCATGGGACTGCCTAAGTTATGATAGACTGTCCCCAGTCCCAGTTGTCAGCACTGCCTGGAATACCCCCAGAGTGAGTTGTCCTACCTCCTTCTATCCTGATATGCTCTATGCTGAGGTTTATGGTGAGGCTTTTGTGAGGCTGCATAAGCTGCCTTGTCGAAAGTCTATGCTGAAGTGAATTCTCCTCTGGCAGATCCAGCACTCTATTGGCCCTCTAATGTTGCCACAACATCATAAGAAATCTGTAGCACAGGGAAGAATTCTTTCCATGGTTTCTGGGATTTCTCTAGTGGCTACCATTTACAGAGAATAACACTGGAGACAGAAGGAAAGATAGATGGGTTAGCATAGTGTCTTAAACTAAGGAAGAGAGGCGAAGACTTTGGCAACCTTGTGGAAGTGTTCCCTTGTGGATTTACAAGCTCTCAGGGACACTGACAATGTTGTGACACAAATAGTAAACATAGTAATGCCAAAGTATGTGGCACTCGCTAGTTTGTCATGTTTGGGGGGGGGGGCTAAAATTGCTATTTTGTGAGCTACACCAGAATGCTGAAACTGAGAGAGAATACCTTATGATCCGAAATCTTTCTACCAGTCTGTAAATAGGGAAAACTCTGAATTCTCTCCTAAGGTTTAAAATGGATGAAGATCAGATTTATTTTGAGGTTCCCCATCTCCAAAAGGAGCAGCAGAGGAGCTGACCCCACATACATGTGGGATCAGTTATCTACATAATTATACAAGGTTTTTAAAAAAAAACTTGCAGAAGAATTGCTGTGAAAGCATTCCACCTCAATGCAAATGCCTGCAGAGCATTAATAAACAGTTAAATCCTTTCCTTTGTTCGTAGCAGGACTCCCATTGATGTCACATGAATCCAAGACTGTATCTAACTTACACAATAGATAACAGTTTATAATTCAGAACCTCTCACAAATAAAATCAAGGTTCACTTCCTCAAAGGAATTTATTTCAATGTCCCGAATATACAAAAAACAAATTGGCACTGTTTTGTGGTCATTCTGACATTCACTTGGGTGATCAATTTTGTATCTTTGAAATAATTTCTGGAATTCTGGAAAACAAAAAACCAAACAAATAACCCAAGGCTTCTAAAGAGATCTGACAGTTCTTGAGAAGTGACAGCAGAAACACAGTGAATCGTCATTGTTCATATTGTATCCATTACATTAGTACTCTGCTGAAAAGCAGGATGTAGTTACTGGCTCATCGTTTGAAGGTCAGTGGTAACATGTCTGACAGCCTCTGATGACATCTGCAATGACAGTGGATTTTCTAGTGTGGTGGTGAAAATCAGTGGGGAGGCAGACTTGGCTATTAGTGGCTCACTGCTGCTAACTCATCATTGCCAAGTGAAGCAAGTTTTTATCCAATCACTTCTATATTATGGACTGCAGACAATTCTTGTCTTCATCTGGATTGTGAGCAACTACTGTGGCAGTGCGTTAAACTTGCCTGACCCGTAAATAGAAATAGTTTTGGGCAGAAAACTTCACATTGATTGGGTCCAATGCATGTGTGGGTAATCTTTTATCTTAACTAATTGATCTTTATTCCCCCTCTCCCATTTGGTTTCCAATCTGTAGTTTTATTGTATGTCAACCAAGAGGACTATACAGTAGGTTACCATAAAAAAAGTTCTCTCTCAGACTACATGATGAGTCTTTTACTTTGTATAGCTATTTTACACCAACTAGATTAATACAAATACATGACACACATTGATTTCCAACTATTGCAATGTTTCATGGTGAGTGATAATAAAATTAGACTTCAGTTTAATGTAAGGTGACATGTATAAGTTCTGGAGAGCTAGAAAAATGAAAAGCTTTGAGATTATTATTCAGACAACTATTTAGAAGTTTGGACTCCATAGTACAAATGCAGTTTGCATTTTAAACCCTGTCCTGATTTTTTTCCAATTAGCTATTCAAATATCATAGTTATTTATTCCAAGAAATAATAAATTCAGTAACACTAATTGAAAACTTTGCTTTTCTCCTCCTAAAATAATCATGTCTGATAATATTTGTTAAAGTCCAATTTTGAAGATGATATAGCAAGTATTTCCCCCCCGTGTGGCTTGCTCCTAAATTCATTGTTACAGCTTGTGTTCTGAAAGACAAATGTATACTTAGCATTCACCACTGAAGAAACGAACAAAAAAAAGTCTAGATGCAGAAGCCTGAAATCTCTAGCGGAATACCCTAACAGTTGAAAGATTAGGTTTCTGCACTTCTTCCATGGCCACTTATCAAATGTATTTGCTCCTGTCAAGAAAAAAAAATCCATTGCTGAATGTTAAAAAACCATTTCTTTCTGTGATTCAGTATGTTTCTGAAATATTTTGCTACCCTTTGCTGGCAATTTTGACATCCTGCTGCTTCACATTATTGGAAATGAAAATCATCTGAGTTCATGCAAGTTAGCCATGCTTTTGTTTCCCATTTTTTTCCCTCTTATCACTCAAATCTTATGTCTTATAAGCAGTAGAGTCAAGAATTGTATAAATATTATGAAGAGCCTACTTCAGTCATTACACTTCTCGCAGAATAGTTGAAACAGTTGTGAGAAGATTTTTTTTAAATTTTTTAGTACAACTATAGCACATTAAAGCATGTCAGGAAAAAAACTTGGAGGATTTAGTGTGCAGATACAGCACCATTTCTTTTGCTTCACTATTAAACTCTTAGAAGCTTGTCAAAACTAGCCTAATGATGATTTCTCACCCTGGAGAATTCATCAACAGTATTTGTATGCAACTAACAATGTTGAGTCTAAAAATGTTATAAAGAAATCAATTATCATTGGGAATTAAACAAAAAACTCAGACAAAATCACTAAGTGCTGCAAAAGATTGGTACTTGTAATAAATTGCATTCAAAACAATGAGAAACATCAAGCCTCTATTACTATGGTTATTTCAGACTGTAGTCTGCAAAAAATCAGAAACATCAAATCTCAGTTAATGTGATTACATAAGGATATGGTCTGCTACGTGAACAGGCCACTGGTTTAATCTCACAACTCTCATTTTCTATTGCCTGTTGTTTACAGTGTTTATGCTTATTTTAGCACTAAAATAGTTTATAGAGCACTTACAACATAGCCATACAGTGACCCTGTAATGGGGTGGTGCGGCCACGCACTAAGCCCAAGGAGTTCCCCTGGCCCAGCTGGCCGAACGTGCCCCACCCCCGCAGCCCTGCTGGGCATGCTCAAGAGTTAGGTCGGAGATAAAAGCCCAGGCAGGCAGGCAGGCAGGAGAAATAGCTGGAGGGGCAGGAGCTCAGGGTAGAGCTCCTGAGCTGCTCCATCCACCCCAGGAGCAGCGCCCGCTGCCGCAGCTGCCCAGGAGCAGCACCCATAGCCCCAGACATCCCGGGAGTAGCCCCAGCTGCAGCCTCAGTGACAGCGCGGGGCGTGGAGGGTGCCAGATTGGGTCTGGCCCGGTGAGCAGCCCACAGAGGATCCTGCACAGTTGGGGAAGAGCCCCGGGTGGAGTATTGACCTCCAGGAGGTCGGCGTGTTCTGGCAGGCATCCCTGCCGACCAGGCAGTGAAAACTTTCGCTGCCATCAGGGCCTTGGGCTGGGACCCGGTGGAGTGGGAGGGGCTGGGTTCCCCGACCTCCCCACCCCACAACAAATCAGCCTCCAAGACGTTGAAAGGGGCTTACCCAGGAACTAGGCCAGAGGGCCGTATTTCCCCTGAGCAAGGGGCCTTGAACTTTGAGATTAGGCCGGAGGGCCGTATTTCCCCTGAGCAAGGGGCCTTGAACTTTGAGATTAGGCCGGAGGGCCGTATTTCCCCTGAGCAAGGGGCCTTGAACTTTGAGATTAGGCCAGAGGGCCGTATTTCCCCTGAGCAAGGGGCCGTGAACTTTGAGATTAGGCCAGAGGGCCGTATTTCCCCTGAGCAAGGGGCCCTGAATTTTGAGATTAGGCCAGAGGGCCGTATTTCCCCTGAGCAAGGGGCCTTGAACTTTGGGACGAGGCCAGAGGGCCGTATTTCCCCCTGAGCAAGGGGCCTTGAACTTTGAGATTAGGCCAGAGGGCCGTATTTCCCCTGAGCAAGGGGCCTTGAACTTTGAGATTAGGCCAGAGGGCCGTATTTCCCCTGAGCAAGGGGCCGTGAACTTTGAGATTAGGCCAGAGGGCCGTATTTCCCCTGAGCAAGGGGCCCTGAATTTTGAGATTAGGCCAGAGGGCCGTATTTCCCCTGAGCAAGGGGCATTGAACTTTGGGACGAGGCCAGAGGGCCGTATTTCCCCCTGAGCAAGGGGCCTTGAACTTTGAGATTAGGCCAGAGGGCCGTATTTCCCCTGAGCAAGGGGCCTTGAACTTTGAGATTAGGCCAGAGGGCCGTATTTCCCCTGAGCAAGGGGCCTTGAACTTTGAGATTAGGCCAGAGGGCCGTATTTCCCCTGAGCAAGGGGCCTTGAACTTTGGGACGAGGCCAGAGGGCCGTATTTCCCCCTGAGGAAGGGGCCTTGAACTTTGAGATTAGGCCAGAGGGCCGTATTTCCCCTGAGCAAGGGGCCTTGAACTTTGAGATTAGGCCAGAGGGCCGTATTTCCCCTGAGCAAGGGGCCTTGAACTTTGAGATTAGGCCAGAGGGCCGTATTTCCCCTGAGCAAGGGGCCTTGAACTTTGGGACGAGGCCAGAGGGCCGTATTTCCCCCTGAGGAAGGGGCCTTGAACTTTGGGACGAGGCCAGAGGGCCGTATTTCCCCCTGAGGAAGGGGCCTTGAACTTTGAGATTAGGCCAGAGGGCCGTATTTCCCCTGAGCAAGGGGCCTTGAACTTTGAGATTAGGCCAGAGGGCCGTATTTCCCCTGAGCAAGGGGCCCTGAATTTTGAGATTAGGCCAGAGGGCCGTATTTCCCCTGAGCAAGGGACATTGAACTTTGGGACGAGGCCAGAGGGCCGTATTTCCCCCTGAGCAAGGGGCCTTGAACTTTGAGATTAGGCCAGAGGGCCGTATTTCCCCTGAGCAAGGGGCCTTGAACTTTGAGATTAGGCCAGAGGGCCGTATTTCCCCTGAGCAAGGGGCCTTGAACTTTGAGATTAGGCCAGAGGGCCGTATTTCCCCTGAGCAAGGGGCCCTGAATTTTGAGATTAGGCCAGAGGGCCGTATTTCCCCTGAGCAAGGGGCATTGAACTTTGGGACGAGGCCAGAGGGCCGTATTTCCCCCTGAGCAAGGGGCCTTGAACTTTGAGATTAGGCCAGAGGGCCGTATTTCCCCTGAGCAAGGGGCCTTGAACTTTGAGATTAGGCCAGAGGGCCGTATTTCCCCTGAGCAAGGGGCCTTGAACTTTGAGATTAGGCCAGAGGGCCGTATTTCCCCTGAGCAAGGGGCCTTGAACTTTGGGACGAGGCCAGAGGGCCGTATTTCCCCTGAGGAAGGGGCCTTGAACTTTGAGATTAGGCCAGAGGGCCGTATTTCCCCTGAGCAAGGGGCCTTGAACTTTGAGATTAGGCCAGAGGGCCGTATTTCCCCTGAGCAAGGGGCCTTGAACTTTGAGATTAGGCCAGAGGGCCGTATTTCCCCTGAGCAAGGGGCATTGAACTTTGGGACGAGGCCAGAGGGCCGTATTTCCCCCTGAGCAAGGGGCATTGTACTTTGGGACTAGGTCAGGGGAGCGTTTTTTCCCCCGAGCAAGGGCGAGTCCACTCTAGGACCAGGGCCCACCCCCTGACAGACCCTTAAAAATATTCAGATCTAAGATACTTCATAATAACTGCCTTCTGCCCAAGGTGGAAGATTTCATGTGAACACGTAGAAGCAGTGTTGTTCTGCAATTATTACTTTTACCACACTCAGTATAACCTGAAAGATGTGCATATGTAACCCACATACCTGCTGGGTGAGGTGTACTGTCCCGTGTTGTGGCACTTAGATCACTCTCAGAGAGAAAGAATGAGTTTGGTGTACAGCTTTATGTGAAAGCCTCAAGTTTTAGAGGCTCACGCACTGAGGTCCCAGGTTCAGTTCTACCTGTTGGCATTTCACAGAGGAAAAAATCAGTTTCACAAAAGATTTAAAGGTGAATAAATACTATACTTTTTGGTCTGCATTTTAATTCAAGGGGTCTTAACATCTGTAGAAAAAAGGAATGCAACGGTTCAGCATAATTTTTAATACAGCCATGTTCACAGATGGAGAAAGGAAAAAACAGTCCCTTCAGTGTACTATTTCTGTTTGAAATGTAGGGATATCCATTGTGATTCATGTAAGAGTACTGCTATAAAAACTTACAAAAGAGTATTTGAGGAAAACTAATATCCTCTTGGAAGCTACAATGATTCTGGACAAACCTTCAATCAATTTATCAAAATGCTTGCAATTCCCCCTTCAAAGCAGGTAAAATAAATGGTCCAGAACATTTTAATAACAACAACAACAACCTAATGCACATTCCATTAGTTCTTGCCAACTTTTGTTCCATTAGTGAAAGCCCATTCCCCATATGCTACAATGATGACCTTTGTATTATAAATTCAAGGATTCATAAAACAGATGGTTGAGACATTCCCCCAACCCTCCCCTCCACGGCTTGTCCTGCTCCAAGGACCAAAATATGCATATTAAAAGAATATAGGAAATAGTCAAATAAGCTAAACCTATATGGGGGTCAGTACACTGTACACTTAAAATAATGCATACAAACATTTGCTGTGATACAGTGGATGAATCATGTGTATAAAGCTTGTTGAGTGTCTTTGGGTTAAGTTTAGCGGTGGGAGCAACAAGGGTGATGACATGGTGGGTGTTTGCTATAGACCTGGTGGTCTATAGATCAGGTGGATGAGGTAGTCGAGGCTTTCTTCAGACAACTAACAGAAGTTTCCAGATCACAGGCCCTAGTTCTCATAGGGGACTTCAATCACCCTGAGATCTGTTGGGAGACCAGTACAGCAGTACCAGATAATCAAGGAAGTTTTTGAAGAATTTTGGGGACAACTTCCTGGTATAAGTGCCGAAGGAACCAATCAGAGGCCATGCTCAGCTTGACCTGCTGCTCACAAACAGGGAAAAATTAGCGGGGGAAGTAGATGGGTGTGGCAACCTGGGCAGCAATGATCATGAGATGGTTGAGTTCAGGATTCTGACCAAAGGAAGACTGGAGAGCAGCAATATATGGACCCTGGACTTCAGGAAAGCAGACATTAACTCCCTTAGGAATTGATGGACAGGATCTCCTGGGATGCTAACATGAGGGGGAAGGGAATCCAAGAGAGCTGGCTGTATTTTAAAGAAGTCTTTTTGAAGACATAGGAACAAATCATCCAGATGCGCAGTAATAAAAGCAAATATGGCAGGCAACCAACTTGGCTTAACAGTGAAATCTTTTTGGCAAACTTAAGCACAAAAAGGAAGCTTACGAGAAGTGGAAACTTGGGCAGATGACTAAGGAAGAGTATAAACATATTGCTTGAGCATGCAGGGGTGTAATCAGGAAGGCCAAAGAACAACTGGAATTGCAGCTAGCAAAGGACGTGAGAGATAACAAGAAAGGTTTCTACAAGAATGTTAGCAATAAAAAGGTGGTCAGGGAAAGTGTAGGATGCTTACTGAATGAGGAAGGTAACTTAATGACAGATGATGTGGGAAAAGCTGAAGTACTCAATGGTTTTTTTGCCTCTGTCTTCACAGGCAAGGTCAGCACCCAGATTGCTGCACTAGGCAGCACAGTATGGGGAGGAATAGGTAGCCCTTAGTGGAGAAAGAACAGGTTCAGAACTATTTACAAAAGCTGAACATACACAAATCCATGGGGCCAGATCTAATGCATCTGAGTTGGCTGATATGATTGCAGAGCCATTGGCCATCATCTTTGAAAACTTGTGGTGATCAGGGGAAGTCCTGCATGATTGGAGAAAGGCAAATGTAGTACCCATCTTTAAAAAATGAAAGAAGGACAATCCAGGGAACTACAGACCAGTCAGACTCACCTCAGTCCCTGGAAAAATCATGTATGGGATCCTCAAGGAATCCATTTTGAAGCACTTGGAAGAGAGGAAAGTGATCAGGATTACTCAACATGGATTCACCAAGGGCAAGCCGTGCCTGACCAACCTGATTGCCTTCTATGATGAGGTAACTGGCTCTGTGGATATGGGAAAGGCAGTGGATGTGATTCACCTTGATTTTAGCAAAGCTTTTGATACAGTCTCCTACAGTATTCTTGCCAGCAAGTTAAAGAAGTATGGATTGGATAAATGGACTATAAGGTGGATAGAAAGCTGGCTAGATCATCAGGTTCAACAGGTAGTGATCAGTGGCTCGATGTCTGGTGGTGGTTGGTATGAAGAGGGGTGCCCCAAGGTTTGGTTCTGGGACCGGTTTTGTTCAACGTCTTTATTAGCAACCTGGATGAGGGGATGGATTGCACCCTCAGCAAATTCATGGATGACACTAAGCTAGAGGGTAGTTCTAGAACAGAATGATCTCAACAAATTGGAGAATTAGGCCAAAAGAAATCTGATGAAGTTCAACAAGGACAAGTATAGAGTCCTGCACTTGGAATGGAAGAATCCCCAGAACTACTACAGGCTAATGGCCAACTGGCTAATCAGCAGTTCAGCAGAAAAGGACCTGGGGATTACAGTGAATGGATATGAGTCAACAGTGTGCCCGAAGGCTAATGGCATATTGGAATGCATTACCAGGAGCATTGCCAGCAGATCTAGGGAAGCGATTATTCCCCTTTATTTGGCACTAATGAGGCCACATCTGGAGCACTGTGTCCAATTCTGGGGCCCCTCTCCATTAGAGAGAGGATGTGGATGTATTGGAGAAAGTCCAGTGAGAGCAACAAAAATGACTAGGGGGCTGGAGCACATGACTCATGAAGAGAGGCTGGGGCATTTTGACTTATTTAGTCTACAGAAGACAAGAGTGAGGGGGGATTTGATAGTAACCTTCAACTACCTGAAGGGGTCTTCCAAAGAGGATGGAGAGAGGCTGTTCTCAGTAGTGACAGATGGTAGAACAAGGAGCAATGGTCTGAAGTTGAAGTGGGGGGAGGTCTAAGTTGGATATTAGAAAATTTTATTTCACTAGGAGCGTGTTGAAGCATTGGAATGGGTTACCTAGGGAGGTGGTGGAATCCCCCCCAGCAGTTTTTAAGTCCTGGCTTGACAAAGATCTGGCTGGGATGATTTAGTTGGGATTGGTCCTGCTTTTAGCAGGGAGTTGGACTCAATGACCTCCTGAGATCTCTTCTAACCATATGATTCGAAAGACTTTTTGGAGGGAGCTTTTTTAGTAATTGAGGATCAAGGTAGTTCTTGTTTCTACAGTGAGATTGCTATCTAATAATCATGTACTGACATACAGTACTGCACTGATTTAACAATGACATAGCATTTAAAAATATCAAGATAGGTTTGTGCATCTGTCAGAGGACTGAACATTTGGAAAAGAGGATAATGTGGAAAGTGGCAGATAAGAGAAGGTTTATTGTTAAAGTAGCACATTGGGCCATATTCTGATCTCAGTTACACTTAAATGTAGAATAATTCCACTGATTTTTTTTCATGCTGCAGGGAATATGTCAGTGGCACATTAGGACTGAAAACATACCTCTTCCATTTTTAAACATTTTTCTTGTATAGAAGTTTCTCAGAATTGTAGGAGAGACTAAGAGCACCTAAGAGGGACGGGCATCATCAGGTTTACAGCAGAGAAATCTCTTTTTTGGCACACTGCTCTCTTCATCATCTTTTATGAATCATCCTTTTGCAAAAAAAAAAAAAAAGGCTGTGGTGATTACTACTATTTGATACTAGTATCATTTAATAATGTTATTGAAAGTCCTGGATGTGGAAACAAGATTAACTTTGGTACTAGATAATGAATGTTTTATAGGACTCCAACCAAGCAGAGTATATTCTACGGATATTTGTATTGTTTTATCAACCATTCCAAAGTGCAATGGACACTCCCAGAATGCAACTCTCTGCCTCTTATAACCGAAAAGCAAATTCTGACACCTTTACTCTTTCTGAGTAGTAACCAACTTCAGGAGTGGTCCCACTGAAAAAAAACCAGGCCGGGTCACAATATAAAGTACTTTTCAATCTGAATAAAAGAATCAGCATTTTATCTTAAAAAGACATCACTGGAGAGGTGAGAGGAATGTAACATGCAAGCAAAATGTCTGAGACAATTTATCTCATATCAAGTGAACTCCATATTTCCTTATTTATTTTGCCCTACTTCATCTCTTCTTTCCTTCTTGTCCTTTCAGTCTTCCCTTCTAAAGCTGGTCCTCTTACCCTGCCTCACATGCCCTTGTTCCTGTTCTCCATTCTAGCCCTTGGAATGATGTGAAAAGATTAAATATGGGGATTACAACAATAAGCAGATAGCTAGACAGGAGATACCCTCCACACTCTTAGGTGTGTCTAGACTACAGGGTTTTTTCGAAAAAAGTGGCCTTTTTTCAACAAAACTTCCCCTGCGTCTAGACTGCTGCCGTGTTCTTTCGAAAGTAAATCAAAAGAATGCAGCAGCTTTTTCGACCATGGAAAACCTCGTTTTATGAGGAATAATGCCTTTTTTCAAACGTGCTCTTTCGAAAAAAGGCACTATGTAATGCAAACTGTCCTTTTTCGAAAGAGAGCATCCAGACTGCCTGGGCACTTTCTTTCGAAAAAGTGGCTTGCTTTTGTGAAAGAACTGGTTGTAGTCTAGACGCTCTTTTTCAAAAGAGGCTTTTTCTAAAGTATCTTTCGAAAAATTCTCTTTCGAAAGAGGCTTGCAGTCTAGATGTAGCCTTACAGACCATAGCTTCTCAGGGGACAATATAACTTAGACTTACCCTGTACACTTTTAGCTTGTGTTATAGCTCAGCGGGGTTATGTTGGATTTCCTCCAGGAGGGCAGCAGCTGGTCCATTGTCTCATGTTAGTATGCTAGTGACAATATCTTCTCAGTACAAATAAAATCTAAAGGATCTCTTTAATTTGTTTCATGCTATGCTTATCTAACACTAAAAATGATTATACTCAAAAGCATCTATCATTTTGCCACTTTTCTGTAGAACAGAGAAATGGTCAACAACCCTTAAAATATCTGTTCCATTTCCAAAGATCATTTCTTACATTCCAAAGGGAGGCGCAAATTGACTGTCTTCCATATGGACACGGGGCAAAGCCCTGCTATTTGTCCTGGTATGTGAATGAGCGATGATGTCTACAAGTTATAACTTAGCAGAGTACTGAAATGATAGGATCAAAGAGAGAAAGAGCAAGCAGATCCTTGTCACTAGGTTCAAGGTTGCCTGCCATATTACCTTGTCCTCCGTTTTAAGTGCTGTACATGTTTTCCCAGTGTTGATCATCATCTGTCTTGCTAAATAGCAATGCTAACACTTTGCTCCTCCCAAACACTGCTTTGCTCATGTAACAGTAATTTTATATTATTGATTTCATTGACATTTAGCTTGTGTATCTTAATAAATCTTTATATTCAATTGATATTGCTTGCTATGGCTTGGGTGCTGCAAAATCCAAGTCAAGATATGTAGGCTGTCAGAAAGCAGATGATTGGCACCTGTCATCACTGCTTACTATGTCAAGGGCTTGACAAGTCTTCTTCCCTTTTAAAATCCAGATATAATGAATGTCATTCAAGCCTTCTAGATATTATATCAAGAGAGAAGTTGGATCATAGTTAGAATAATCGTTGGTTATTCTATGATAATAGTAAGGCCACTTGTACACAGCGAAATGCACACATTCATTATCCTGTGGCTAAAATTAGTAAATGTTCAAAATTATTTTTCTTAAGTCATATATCATGAAATGCAAAGCTTCTTTTGTGCCCAAGATTACAAGCAGTAATATATTTTTACAATGGCTTAAAATATATCATTACATATTTGTGATAGGAACACTCACTAATTTACACCAAAGGTTTGGATACTTACCCTTCCTACCCAGACCTATCCGATTCTATGAACTTGAATTGGGAATCTCATAAGAACAAGCTTCTTTTCTAGATTTCCAGTACTTTCTGCCTCTGGTAGAGCAAACAAAAATCCTTAAAAGCCTTCTTGCAGTTCACTAGTCCTTCTCTAGAGAACCATCTTTTACTTTTATACCATGGAAATGAAATGATTAGGGAAGAAGAAATGCATTCACTACGGCAAGTTCAGTTTGGGGTAAAAATGTAATGATATTTTATGAGCAGTTGTGATACAATTTATAGAGTTTCTGAACTCTTAATTCTGGATGTTTATAATATGAGGCAGCTGAAAACATGCTCATTACTTTATAAAAGTTTGTGTTGGCTAGTATATTTAATTGTCCTCATGCTCAAGGGAGAGAGAGCTGTTTGTCCTTTTGATGAGATGTAGATTTGCAGGACCCAGTAACTGTAAGCATCGTATTTTTATATGCAGCTTAGTCAAATCAATTGTTGAAGCACTGAAGATTATGACCTATAATCATACTCAAAAGTTGCATGAGATTTGCCAACTTAAAACCATTCTTCAGTGCTAATTTCCAATGATTGAGTGTGAGTCTGGTACTGGATACTGAAATATTCCAAATTCATTTGCTAAGCAATTAAGATGAATCAATTAGCTGCCACCAAATCTCTTTCGTGCAATTCAGTTGTAAAATCAATGCCTACTAACATTCATAATAAGGTTTGTGGATCTTCTCCAATCAGATTAATATAAAATTTCTGGATTTAAGTCCAGAAAGCATATGTATTCTGAGGGTAAGTAATTAATAACAGTTAAGAACAGTATAATATGTGATTCATATAATATTGTACTTAGTCAGCTGTAAATTATTTTTCAGAATTCTTGAGCAGTATCTGAGCATCCTGGGGATAAGAGGTCTTGAGCAGAAGAGACATTGGGTATTATCCTTCTGAAGTCAATGAAAAGATTGTTTGGTGTCTATAGACTTTTGGATCATGCCCTTAGCTCATAGACTATGACTGTTTATTGTTGCTAACAAATGTAATGCATGAACACAGACATATTTTAGTTGATGCTAGTATCACCACTTACAGCTAAGGTGTTTCCCAACATTTTGCATTAGAGGACTGTGTTTTCAGTTGCTCATAAGTTTGACAAACTAATCATTCAGATGGAGTTTTTAATGTCAGATGTCTGCCTCAGGCTGCAAGTTTTGGATAGTTTCAGCTAAATGATTCAGTTACTTCTGAGAATGAAATGAGGGGAAAATACTTTGTTTTATCCAAGTTAAAAAAAAATCTTTAAAATTATTCCATTGAAAAGCTCTGAAATCTCTATGCTTCAAAGCAGAGTCTTGGAATTTGGTAATTATATATGTGTTGGGAATTAGTATTGTAATCCTTGAGTAAATGTGCTCAAATATGGTCAAGTTATAAGCCTCTGAAAAATCTGTTCTCTCGTGCCATATAGAGACTCCTTAGAGTTTGGCAGCCAACCTCTCTAAAGATCCCAGATGCACTAAGTATGTTCCATCCCAGGAATGGAGGCTCCTGCAATGTCAAGTAAGGGAAATGGGACGAGGGAGAATAGCAGAGGAAAGACAGGGTGCATCTACACTGCATTGTTATTTTGAGATAACAGCCATTATTTCGAAAAAACAATGTGAGTATCTGCACAGCCATTCCGTTATTACAAAATAATTTTGGAATAACAGATGGCTTATTCCAAAATCTGTAAACCTCATTCTACGAGGAATGACACCGATTCCAAAATAGCTATTTCAAAATAGGGCATGTGTATACGCTCCACTGCTGCTTTTTCGAAATAGCCCCTCACGAGGGCCATTCTAAGTTATTCCTCCCCAGTGCCTCCTGGGGCTCTAAATCGAGATAGCACATCTTTATTATGGAAGTCTGCCTCGGACTAATTTTGAGGCTTCCCTGCATATAGACATGTTATTTCGAAATAAGCTATTTTGGAATAACTATTCTGGAATACCTTATTTCGAAATAAGCATGCAGTGAAGACATACCCACAGTGTTCAGTAGGGAGAAAGAGGAAGTAACCTATGTGGAATAAAGAGGAAGTGAAGAGTAAGGGAAGAGATATAGAGCAGATGGAGACAGGTGCCTGGAGGGTGAGGGAGGTTAGAAGACGAAGGGAAGGCAGAAGGTGGGACATGGGACAGGAGCAGAGGACACCAGAAGGTAAAGGGAGGATAGGAACAAGAAGGGGAAGAGGGAAATATCAAGGAAGATAGTACTTTGGGACATGGCAAGAGCAGACAGATGGTAGGAGCAAAAGGAGACTGGGAGTAGTCAGAGAAATAGAAGTAGGAGGCTGTACATATACTGACATCTGAGAACTTCCCTCATGTTTCCCTCAAATCCAAGTTTTTTCTCCAGTCAAGTGACTCTAGTGTGTACCTAGGCTGCTTTCATGGGACTCATGAACCTTGGTTTCAGTTTCACACTTTGCCAGAGACTTCTTGTGAGATCTTGAACAAGTCCCTCAAAGGAACATTCTCCGCTAGGCGACATTGTCATAGCTCCACTAAAATCAATGGAGACACCATTCACTTCAGTGAGCTGTAACAATTTACTCCAACTGAGGCTCGTCTGTCCAGACTTCAGTGGCGCAGGTGTGAAACGGGGATGATGATAACAAATCCCTCCCTGCTAGAGTTCATCTGAAGTTAAAAATGCTAAAAGATTTGTGGTATTAATAATGGGAGAGGGGGGAGCGTGGAAGTATCTTAGATGATTTTTAGAAGTCCAAAGACATGTATCAAAAAGTTATCTCCCATCAAAAGCCTTCCTTCAAGTCAGTGCGCTTCAGTGTGTAATTAACTAGGCTCAAATATCCTTGAAAAAAAAAAGCAGCTTTTGTGGTTCTTTCCTTTCCCTAGGGACAGGCCTCTGCATTTTATGTCAGGGATCTGCATCCTCTTAGGACAAAAAATAATTTTTTAAACCTGCTTCAGGGCTAGTTTCTACTTGGTTTTCTTCCTTTTGCCTTTGCTGCTCTGCTGTACTTGTCATCTTTTGAAACATTAACTCATACACCCTTTCGCAATGCAGACACACCCCCCCCACATGGGTGCAGTTGTGATTGTGCAAATGGATTTTGTTTCCCACCTGGTAAACCACTTTCTATTTTCTGCAGACAAGGAAGCTCCCCTACAGAGAGCTCACTTCCTGTTTAATGCTGCTTGGGATTTGGAAGATTTAAAACACTCAGCTCAGGGGGCCAAATGATCCCCCCGCCCCTTGCCTGTGGAAAATAGAAAGTGGTTTACCAGGCAGGAAACAAAATCAATTCACACATAATCACAGCTGCACACATGTGGAGGGTGTGTCTTAAAGACCATGCATTGGGAAAGAACAGGGGTGCAAAACCACTGTGTGTACTAAAGTCCCTACTCCTTCTTTCTCTCTCTTTGATATGGTGTGGTTATCTTTCTTGTAAGGTTACAGAAGATAGGTTTTTCTTCACCTACATGTGGCTGTTTTCAACACCAGTGTGGGGGACTATTGCTGACTGCTACAGTTAAACCTGGATATTTATAAAGATGTGAGAGAGAAAACCTGACTTTTGTCATGTCAGAAAAGCTACGTATGTGGTAAAGCAGATATATTATACCGCTTCCTATCTGGAAGATGAGATCATCTTTTTCTTTGTCAGTTGCTCTTATAAGAAGGCTAATTCACAGCGGTGGTTGTTTTTCCTTCACAGGACAGGGCCAGATACAGATATATATGTATGCCTTCTGGGTGGATGCAAATGTGAGCTTGTGGAACATTTTTACATATGAGAAAGGAGTATGAGAGAGGAGTTCGAACACATCTGCTGATACTTTCAAGAACACTGCTAACTAGTGCCTTAACAGAATGGCAGTGCCTGCCTGAAAGCCACACACTGTGATAGGTGTTGATCTTGCTAGGAAGCATAGAATATACTCACTCCAGCTGTGTCTAGACTGGCCAGTTTTTCCACAAAAGCAGCCGCTTTTGCGCAAAAACTTGCCAGCTGTCTACACTGGCCGCTTGAATTTGCGCAAGAGCACTGACATTCTAATGTAAGAAATCAGTGATTCTTGCGCAAATACTTTGACGCTTCCGTTCGGAGAAAAGTCCTTTTGCGCAAAAGCTTTTGCGCAAAAGGGCCAGTGTAGACAGCTAGCTAAGACTTTTGCGCAAAAGCAGGCTACACGGAAAAAACCCCTCTGGATGCACAGAGACCCCGTAGCCACCCTGGACTTCCTGGCAACCGAGCTCCTTAAAGAAGATGCAGGCTGCTGAGCTCACGCAGAAGGAGACCAGCACGGACCTCAAGGCAGAGGTCTGCCACGTGGCCCCTGCCGTGCTCAGCAGCCACCCCGCAGCAGGATGGCAGCTCCGGGCAATCAGCCACCCGTACCCCCAGCGCAGGAGGCCCCCAGGGGCCGAAAAAGACAGGCCCCATCCTGGTCCTCAGGGGAGCTGGACAGCCTGCTGGACCTGTGGCAGGAGGAGGAGGACGTCCATGACACCCACTCCTGGAGCCGCAATGCCGAGATCTTCACCCGCATGGCCCAGGCGCTCGCTCACCAGGGACATCTAGCCTGGACCCTGGAGCAAGTCCGGGCTAAGGTGAAGGAGTTGCGCCTGGGCTACATGTGGGCCAGCGAGGGCCAGGGGGCAGGAGCTGACACCTGCCCCCACTACGACCGGCTCCATGCCATCCTGGGCCAGCCAGCCCCGCAAGCCCCGGAGGTCCCCGTCGACAGCAGTGTGCGCCCCCCCCGTCACCAGGACCACCGAGGCGGGGGAAGGAGACAGCAGTGCGTCGGAGGACGAGGCCAGCACTGCCACCCAGCAGGCCCCCTCCGGCAGCCCCAACGTCTCCCGCGCATCCTCGGAGGCCGGGGAAGGATCCACCGGTGAGTGTTGCACTTTGCACTCACAAGGGCGGGGGGGGGAGGGGAGCCAGGCGCCCGGAGCAGGGATGGGGAGAGCATGTCACTCAGGCCACGTGAGCTGCACACTGTGCAGCATTAGGCAGTAAGCAGCACGTGCAACCACGTGCAGCCTGGTGACCGAGCGGCACGTGGCCGCGGCAGGCAGCTCCAGGGCACGCCTGGGACCGTGCTGCTCACACACATCCGGCAGGACCAGGGGGAAGGGTGGATGCCGTCTGGAACCAGCCAGGGCCCCAGGGACTCAGGCCAGAGCCCGCACCTCCGCAAGGGTGCAGCACGCAGAACGGCACACTGTCCCATGCCTGGCTGTGAGGCACAGCCAGCTGCTTCTGGGAAAACCACAGCATCACAGCCCTGTGAACATGGCCCCCACTGAGCCCCTCGCCTGCTCCTGGTGCCTTGGCTGGCTCCCCAAGGGAAGTCCCCACTGCGGCCACACGTGTCCCTGGGCTACGTGTGTGAGGGATAGTGGGAGGGAGAAGGGGGGGAAGCGCTCGGGCCGCCCCTAGGGCCACCTGAGTTTTGCAGCAAGGATGGGACACCCCCTCCCAGTCACTCTCCTGGTTCCATCCAGGAGATATCCCATGCGATGGGGATCTGAGAGCCCAGACCACCTCTGCCAGACGTGCTCCCAGGCACTGTGTGGGGATGCATCTCGCTCCCTGTCAAACATCAGTGATTAGCCCAAAGCCTCACAGCCTCCACCGGCAGGGAGTTCCACAGGTTAACGCAACACAAGCACCCTCCCGCCCTTCACGGGGCCAGGACACAGACCGGTGGTTACAATACATGGAGGAGGACCCTACTCCAGGGGCGGTCATCCTTGCAAACATACAACACGGGGGGCGGGGGGGGAACCGAGTGGGCCCAAGCCACACGACTGCGGTGTCGCCTCGGCTCAGGGGTGGAGGGCATGAGGTGTGGGGACAGTGGCCAGCCTGCCTGACTGACCCATCCTTTCTTCTCTTCCTTGCAGCGGGACCAAGCCCAAGCGGGGGACCCTCCAGTCCGGCAGCAGCGGCACCCCCAGCTGCCCAACCATGCAGTCACAGGCTCCGCCACCGGGACCAGCTCCTTCGGCACCATGTGCAGGCCGTCGAGCACATCGAGGCATCGATTCGCCAACGCGTCGAGGGGGACCTGCAGTGGCGCCAGGAGACCTGGGCCGCCTTCCAGGCCCAGTGCACGCAGATAGCTGACTCCATTGCCACTCTCACTGCCCACATAGCCCATGCCATTCACTATGGCATGGCCTTACCCCATGCCCCCGCCATCCCTCCCCTAGCACTGCCCATGCCCCCTCCTGCCCCTGCAATGCCCCCTCCTGCCGCCCCTGCAATAGCCCCTCCTGCCCACCTCCCCGTGCAGCCTGCCCCGATGCGGCCTGCCCCGCATGTCCAGGTCTGCCCCCACAGGAGCGCTCGCAGGGGCCACCCCTCCCAGGAGTAGCTCCTCCCCCTCCCAGTTGAAGGTCTCCTCCCCCTCCCCCTCCCACTTGAAGGTCTCCTCCCTCTCCCCCTCGTAAATAAAAACATACATTTTTCAGTTGAAAACAAAATTGTGTTGGTTATTGTGTTACTCGAGGTAACTGTAATAAATGATTTGAGATGCCAATTAGCCAACTAAATTTAAGAGGATTACAAAATGCAGACACCAAATTCTGTATCTATCACCGGTCGTTCCTTTAAGTGGTCATTGGTTTGTGGCGCATAAATAAATATTGACACTTTTAAGTAAAATTTAAACCACAACTATATTAACATAGATAACAAACAAGCAAGAAAGGTTAAAAGATGCACACAAAAGAATATGTACATAGTCTAGACGCAGGGGACGATTGTAGTGTTGCTGGCAACCTCAATCCTTTGGTCCTTCTGGGCCTCGGGAGAGGAACAGCCAGGAGATCCCTTGATGGAAGATGACGGCGAAGCTGGCAACCTCAATCCTTTGGTCCTTCTGGGCCTCGGGAGAGGAACAGCCAGGAGATCCCTTGAAGACGACTGGAATCGGGTATGCTGACTCGAGCCTTCCGCACGAACCATGAATCCTCTTCCTGTTCTTCGGGACAGCTCGGACAGGTGATGGTGGCCTAAACCCTAGCCTAAACTAAAAAGAAAAACCCTAGCTACGTCCGATGCACCCAACGAACATTCACGATGATGGCCGAATGTGCTTGGAACCGAAGCTTTACAATGGGGGGAGGTAAGGGGAGGAGAGGGGGAAGGGTAGGGGATGGGAGGGAGTCGTATGGGGAGACCGAGGCGACCCTACTATGGGGCTTGTGCGAACATGTCTGTCAGGGCCTCTCTGATGTGCACCCCATCCTGGTGTGCCTGGCGGATGGCAGCTGTGTGGGGCTGTTCAAACGTCTGTGCATCAGCTGCCATCCATGCAGGGAGGAAGGCCTCCCCACTCCGCTCCACAATGTTGTGGAGCACACAGCACGCGGCCAGTACCTCCGTTGCATTCCGCTCACCCATCTCGAGACGGGTGAGAGAACAACGGAAGTGGGCTTTTAAGCAGCCAAAGGTGAGCTCCACCTGATTTTGGGCCCTGTTGAGGCGGTTGTTGAACCGGGCCCGGTTCTGGTCCGGCCGCCCCGTGTAGGGCTGCATTAGCCAGGGCAGCAGGGGGTAGACCGCATCCCCGACGACGCAGATGGGCATAGGCACATCCCCGACAGTCAACTCCCGCCGGGGGGAAGTAGGTGCCCGCATCCAGCCTGCGAAACAGTCCGGAGTTGCGGAGGATGCGGGCGTCGTGTGCCCTGCCGGACCAGCCCGTGTACACATCCAAGAAGCGGCCCCGGTGGTCCACGAGGGCCTGGAGAACAATAGAGCAGTACCCCATCCTGTTCGTGAAATGGGCTGCTCGATGCTCCAGGGCCCAGACGGGGATCTGGGTAGCATCCAGGGCTCCCCTGCAGTTGGGGAACCTGAGGGCAGAGAAGCCGGCCAGCGTAGCGTCCACGTCGTGCAGGCGGATCACTCTCGGTAGCAGGACATCATTGATGGCGTGGATGACCTGCAGAAGGGTGCAGAGAAACACAAGGGGTGAGTGTGCGCTCCCTTGGGCCCCCCCCGTGATTCCCTCTGTCCTCACGCGCATGCACACACACACACACCAGGGCCCCTTCGCCCCACAGCCCCCCCCCCCCACCAGCAGGCCTGTGCAAGGGAGGGACGGCCCAAACCCCTGGGTGACCCAGCCTGGAGTCTTGGCTGCCCCTGGGCATGGAGTGCAGCACCCTCCCCCCACCCCACTCCCCCTGGGACTTACCTCCATGACAATCACACTGACGGTGGATCTTCCCACCCCAAATTGGTGTGCCACCAATCGGTAGCTGTCTGGGGTGGCCAGCTTCCATAGCGCGATGGCGATCCTTTTCTTCACGGGGATGGGTGCACGCAGCCGGGTGGTGGCTCTCTGGAGCATGGGTGTGAGCCAGGCACACAGCTCCGGGAACGTCCGCTTTCGCATGCGCAAATTCTGGAGCCATTGCTGGTCGTCCCATTGCCCAAGGACCAGCCGGTCCCACCACTGGTGTCCAGTCTCCAGATTGGCCTCTCCACAGTGGGGTGGGGATGCCACAGGGACTCTATGGCCTCCCTGGTGAGGGAGTCCAAGGCAATCTGTACCTCCTGGTCCTGGAACAGGAGGGCACCAGCCTGGAGCACCAGCTGCAGGCACTCGAAAATGGCCGACAGGGGCCAGAGCAGGCACATGGCCACCCCTGGTTCCATGGTAGACAAAGCAAGGCACAAGAAACCAAAACCAGGAAAAAGCACTAGGGGGCAAAAGGATGGTGTCCAAAAGGCAGAGGGCAACAACCAAACCTGCTATGGCTGTCAGTCCCTGCCAGAGGTTCTAATGCACGGAGCAGGAGACAAACGGCTGTCTGGCGAGACCCCTTTAAGCACGTGTCTGAACGGAGCTCCAGCCCGGCCCCCAGAAAGGGCTGGTGCCTTTTGCCCTCTTCAAAATGGTTCTGGGCTTCTGCTTTTGCGCAAAAGCGCATCGTTATAACGAAAACTCCGTGCCAATCTAGACACGCTTTTGCGCAAATACTTTTAACGGAAAAACTTTTCCGTTAAAAGTATTTGCGCAAAATCATGCCAGTCTAGACCTCCATGTAGGTGGTCTGGTATGCCACTTGGATCTAAGAGAGATGGGAGTTGCTCCACAGAGGAACAGCATCTAGGGTGTGGGCTAAGGAATCCTTACAGAGCAGCCAAGCCTTGGAAATAGATGGGGATGGATTTTGTTTTATTTTGCGCTCCCTATTTGAATAAACCAAATCCCAGGAAAAGGGTAAGTTCCGATTTGCTAAAGATTTTGTACTGTGTTTAGAGCAGATGGGATGCTCACATGCTGAATAGGGTTTTGTGAGGTGAAGACCTAAGTAAATGAACTGAGTGACACTGTATAATAATTTCATATAAGCCACCAAAGAACAATCACATAGAAATAACTTTCAGTTACTATTGACCTATCCAATATTCATCATGGCAATCAAAAAACAGAGGGCTGGCTATTAGAATGTAATCATTTCGATTTATGTGGATTCACTTGAATTTTCTTCTGATTTCAACACCTATGCTCAAGTTGGAATTTTTATCTCCCTTGCCCCTGGTAATATGCAGCATCCTTGGTTTGTCTCTGGCTTCAGATAGAGCTGTGTGAACTACTTTGACCATCCTCCCCTGAGTCAGCCAACTGTCCCTTTGCCTACCTCTGCTAAGCGACATTGAAAAGATCCCCAGTGTATTTATTGAGGCTATTTTAGATACTTTGGGAAAACAGGGCAATGGAAACTGTGTGAGAGGATCCAAAGCAACAGATAGACCTTTGGGATAAATTTAGAAAAGTTGTATTGAATTTTGCTTTGCTGGGAGGATACACTTGCTACTCATGTGTCACTCAAGAGTATTGCTTCAGGATAGGTATTTCGTACAAGATCATTAACACTCACTCTATTTTTGCCCTTGTATTTCTTCTCCAACTTAATATCTCTGAGTAAATTAAAATGGATTATTTTAGCAAATAATGATGTATCTTTTAAAATCAAAGTCAGGTTTGAATGAAACAACATTAAAAGGTTAATATCAATTTTTCTTACACTTCAGGAACATACATTTCACTGTTCATGTCACCTTCACATTCTAATCCTGATTTCCAGCTGATGAATAAACAGACTGAAGATTATCTCTCAGTGTACATTCATGTGTAAAATGAAATTCCTATTAAAGTTCATTGCTTCAAATGAAATATGCTTTGTAACATTTCCTGTAGAGATCCCTACTGAGTTCTGTCATGATATGCTGCAGTCCAGGCTGTCTTCTCTCATCCTTCTGCGAGCACTAGAATAATGTGGTTTTGGTGATGCTTTGTAAAGTTTTTGACAGAAGATGCCAACAATGCATTAATTATTCAACAATTTGATAGGAGAGCAATGGTCTTTTGGCCATCAGCGCCATTTATTTACAAGATTTATTAAACTATTTTTTAGTCCTTTAATTACATCACTGTGATTGTTAGTTCCCCATGGCCTCTGATTAACATTTCTGAGTACATATGGGATGAGACCTTCACCCTTTTTCCTGTCACCAGGCAAGAATGCTGGCATTAATAAAGGGGATTTACAACAGAGAGCCACAATTCACCAGCACAGGAGCTAATGAAGAAAGATGTCCACTTTACACTGAATGGTTATTTCAGGATACCTCACAAAATAGCTGCCCCCCATCTTAACCAGCTGCCCATTACTTCAAAATATTTTTCGAAATAATGGGCACGCTATTTCAGCATCCCTGTAACCCTTGTTCTATGAGGAATAAGGGATGTCTCAAAATAGCATATTATTTCAAAATATGGCACTGTGTAGACACACCAAATTTCAAAATAGAATCGAAATAAGATATGCAATTTGTATAGCGCAAATTGCGTGTCTTATTTTGAGTTTAGGGTGCTATGCAGATGCACCTTTAGCGTAACCTTCTGGAAAATTCTGCATTATTTCTTGGGAATATTATGTATGACTTTTTTTTCCCTGCTCCATTTTATATTTCTGCCTGAGTCAATGCGTAGAGTTAAGTGAAAGGAGATTGTGAAGAGGAAACCCAGGAAATATCAAATAGTGTCACATACCTGAGAACCTGTGTCAAAGGAGTTAAGTCAGCCATGATTGGACCATCAATTTGGGGTGGAACCCACCTATCTGGTACCACTCTCAAGCCTAGGAACTGGAGAGTTAAAATGGTGCCCCTTGCAGAAATGGCAGGGGAAAGTTGTCAGCTCAGATGGAAGCAGTTAGCATAAAGCGAGGGTGACATGCAGAGAGGTTAAGAGCCAAGGTCTGCAGGAAGCAAGTTTAAACTGCTGCCAAAAGTAAACAGACCTGACTTGGCTTGTGTGTCCCCCCTCTAGGAGTTGAGGGGAATGCCAAGCCCAAGTAAGAAAACATGCATATCAGTCTCTTTTTTGCTATTTTTAAATCTACTTGGCCTCATCTCTGTGGGCAAAATAAACCTCACTTTGTTTTGGAGAAATTGTTTCTGTGTCACTGCACACTGTTACTGGCCATAGCTGCCTGCTTTCCTGGCAGATTTGGACGGTGTGTACAGGGAGATGAGTAGAGGGGGAAGAGGAGGCTCTCGGTGAGACAGTTCCTCTTTTTGGGTTTTATCAGGAGTCTCTTGGTATCTGGTGGCTTTTGTGCAGTTGGAATCATGTGAATCTCAGCTTTCATTTATTATGTTAGTTTCTTGTCAGTAGGGTTATGAAGAAAAGCCAGAAATGTGACATCAGAAGGCAAATAAGCCCCATTCCACCTTCAAACTGTATTATATTTGAAATCTCTGTTTTTACACCAATCTCCTGATTGGAGGGTGGACTATTCATGATTTGGAAGAGTTGGAGTTGGATGATTGGAAAATACTGAATCTTCTCTTTTACTCTTCTTGCCATTGGTTCCTTTTCACAATGGTCTAAATGCTTCAAGTGGGCACTAAAGCTGATCCACAGCATGAAATAGTCCTCAGCATGCCCAAAATAGCTCTTCTCAATTGTAAGGCTCTCCAGTCTCATCTAGAGTAAAATTTATATAGATGATTCCCCCTCATTTGATTAGTGCATGTTAAATCATATAATTAACATGATCCCCTTGCAGCAGTAATGACCTTTGAAGTAAAACCCTATTAAGTTAGAACCAGATTCTTTCCCTTAAAATAAAAACTTATCAGAGGAGAAAAAAAGGGTATTCTTTGTAATCCTTCAAATATCTAACTTTATATTCCCATTTGAACTGCAGCAAAGGGGGAAATACCTTTTTGTAAACAAAGAATTAAAGGATCTGGAAAAAGGCAAGACTTCCACCTGATCTTGTTGCCTCACTACAGAAGATACCTTCTGACTGGGTAGAGGGTATTTCCTGGTCCTTGAAATAAAGGGTTAACTCAATTTAGTTCCTTCTGTCTGTTTCACAGGTGCTCAGGAGGAAGGTTTTAAGAGTGGCTGATTGTACCCAGCTGAGGAAGTGTTTATGGAGAGGTAGGTTCCAGATAAGAGATGTGGGGATAGATAATAAACTAGAAAACCTTTCCTTTTATGTTTTCACTTCACTTCTTGCTGACTGGGGGTGTTTGTGTCTTGCTGGGTCATTTCAAAAAGAAATTTCTGACTACTTGTTGCTGTGTATAAACTCTCTGAAGGAAGAGGTTTGTTATTCTTTTTTTTTTTTTTTTAAAGGAACCAAAATCCTTTCTTTTTTCAATGTGTTAGCACTGTTGTCTAAACTGAGAGCATTTGGATAGGAAAGTAATGGCTCAGCTGGTATAAATTGGCATAACTCTGGATTTCAGTGGAGCTATGGTGATTGCCAGTGGCTCAGTAGCTGACACAAAATGCTGAATATCTCCAGAACAATCAGCATCAGTTGCTACAATGGAGAATTCAGACTTTTTATAATTGATCACCCTTTTAAAAAGGAAGAGGGAGACTAAGGGGCAAACAAATCTAGGAAAGAAGGATTCTGAGAGCTCTCTAATCTCTTTATCTCACAGTATAAAATAATCAGTGGCATCCATGTGGAAGCTTAAGAGAATCTCAGAAGAAGAAAATCTGTGTACCTTTTGGTTGGAGGAAGAGCTACTATAGTGAGTAAGGTACCTGCTCAAATTATTTAAACTAGCTGCTTAATCTATTAAAGGAGCTAACTGCTGCTTTGTTTAAATGGAAGTGTGACAGTGGAAGCATCATTTCTAGAAGAGATCCTTTGCTAGAGAATTTCCTTCTCAAAACATGGGTTGGGTGACTTTCAATACAGATTAAAAGACTGTCTCCTGAGGGAATTTCCTGGGGGTGAGATGGTTGATTGGGATTGAGGAGATGATGATGATGATGATGATGATGGGATAAAGCTCATTTTGGAGTTAGGAATGTTTTTAGTTGGACTTTTGTTCCAAGGTCTGTTTTTAGATGGTTTGTTTCATGTTTATTGCCTCAGTTTTGTAAATACTCTTTTCACACATGCTTATTGTTAAGGCAATACTTCAATACCTAGTTTAATTTATGTATGATTAATACTAGGTCCCACGTTTTAAAAGTTAATAGATCTAAAGAATTTGAAAAAAGCAATGGGAAAATATAATCATACAAAATTAGTGAGAAAATAATGTCTAATGTGAGGCCAAATTTTTAGCTGGAGTACAGGGTTTCCACTCTGATGAAGTCACAGTGAATTATACCAGGAATGGGTTTGTTTCAATATTTCTAGACTTCAGGCCCTAGACTATATTAGGCTGCAGTGGGGTAAGGAGGTGTAAATCTAATTAACTTGATGTTGCATCAGCTGAGTGGTAGAAGTAGGTGAATGATTTCAGCAGAAATTTATATTTGCACAGATGCCATGCAAACTACTGTGGAAGGAATGTTTTGACCTGTAATCAGCTGTCTAAATAGTATGTCATCCCCAAAATGCCAATGTGAGGTCATTGCAATGGCAATTTGAAAGTGACTATTGTCAGTAAATAGCCGCATATTCTGAAGCTCTGTTTCAACTGCTCGTGTAGGGAAGACCGGGATGCTTTCTGCCAAGGTCCTCACCTCAGATCAAAGTCAATCAAAATTGACCTTGGTTTTGTTTATGGAAATTGTTGATCTCTGGGTTGGGCTGAGTAGGAAGTGGTTGTAGAAGAAACCCTTTACAATAAAAGGCATTTGGAACTCCAAGGTGTTCTCAGTAGAGGGCTTGGCACAGACTGAGAAATGGGATAATGTTTAAGGGGCATAGTGTGACAGCCCATCTCCCTAACACTGGCATATTTTGTTAAAGTGGAGACAAAACCATGTTGAGCACCTAAATTTAAACCTTCCTATTATTTTCCTTGCAGAAAAATAGGACTCCTTTGCACTAAAGTGCTAGCTGGAGGGTATCTTCTGCATTCATTGAAATAGGAATGAGTTAAAATGCAAATCACACAGACTGTGGAAACAACAGACTTTACGTTTCACAGCTACTGCTTCATGCCAGTAATGTTGTCGCCCACTGCAATGTTGTCAGTTCCCTTTGCAGGATGGCTGCCCTCATTAACACAGTCAAAAGGAGTGCAGAGACAAGAAAGAGCAGTTTCCAATCAGGGGCACGTGACTAAAGTTAGGTCATATAAATTCTTACTACTGCTCTGTAATTAATTATGTTAGTTGTAGCTTTTAGTGTATACCCCAGATCTGATGGCATTTCTAAGGGTATGTGTTAGGGCTCTCAAGTGATTAAAAAACCTCGTGATTAGCCACGTGATTGATCGCACTGTTAAACAATAGAACCACACCATTTAAGTATTTTGGATATTTTCTACTTTTTTCAAATATATTGATTTCAGTTAGAATACGGAATATGAACGTGTGCAATGCTCACTTATATGTATTTTTTATTAGAAATACTTGCACAGTAAAAACAAGAGACAGTATTTTTCAATTCACGTAATAAAGAGATTGCAGTACAGTACTTGTATCATAAGTATTTATAAGTTCAACTTTTATGTACAAAAGACTGCATTCAAAAATAAAACGATATGAAACTTTAGAGCCTACAAGTCGACTTACTCCTTCTCCTTGTTCAGCCAGTCAGCCACTCAGACAAACTAATTTGGTCACAATTTGCAGGAGATAATTCTTCCTGCTTCTTGTTGACAACAACATCGTCTGAAAATGAGAACAGGCATGTGCATAGCACTATTGTAGTTGGCTTCACAAGATATTTGTGCCAGATACTCTAAGGATAATGCTTTGGCCATCATTCTAGAGGACGTGCATCCAGGCTGATGATGGCTTCTGCTCGATAATCGTCCAGAGCAGACTGATTCATTCATTTTCATCATCTGAGTCAGATGCCACCATCAGAAGGTTCACTTTCTTTTTTTGGTGGGGTGGATTGTTGCTTTTAAGACTTCTGAAAGCATGCTCCACATCTAGTTCCTCTCAGAGTTTGAACAGTACTTTACATTCTTAAACCTTGGGTCGAGTGCTGTAGCTATTTTTTTGAAATCTCATATTGGTACTTTCTTTGCATTTTGTCAAGTCTGTGACAAGTATCCCTAAATAGAAAGCATGTGCTGGGTCATCTTCTGAGACTATCACATGGGAAAACATGGCAGACTGTGGATAAAATGGAACAGGAGTCCGACAGTTCTCCCCCAAGTTATTCAGTCACAAATTTAATTAACACTTTTTTTTTTTTTTTTTTTTTTTTTAAACAAGCATCATCAGCATTGAAGCATGTCCTCTGGAATGGTGGCCAAAGCATGAAGGCACGTAAATACCTTGCAATGCCGGCTACATATGTGCCATGTGAACACCTGGTTTCACTTTCGGGTGACATTGTAAATAAGAAGCAGGCAGCATTATTTCCTTTAAATGTAAACGAACAAGGAGGAGGACCTATTGGATTTATAGGCTCTAAACTTTTACATTGTTTTCTTTCTAGAGTTCAGTCATGTAACACAAATTTCTACATGTGTAAATTGCACTTTTATATGAGAGTTTGCACTGTAACATTTGCACAGATGCTGTGTTCTGTGGAGATAAACATCTGTTCTATATTGATTTATGGTGATGTGTCAGCCCAGTAAAGCTTGCTCGTGAGTTTATTATTTGATTACAATAAAATGACTCAATCATGTGAGGATTCGTTGTAGCCACACCATATGCAGTGGCTTGGCTGGTTTTCTTGCACTGATCTTGGAGTAAGCCCAGTCTTTCAGAATTGAGCCCAAACATTGTTAAAAAAGCAGCATGAAATGCAATTGTTTCCATTTTCCAGGGTGAAACAGACTCAATTATAGATTTTTCTACTCAAATTTTTTTACAATTTTTAATCCATTTTAATTTAAAAAAAAAGTCAAAGCTACTCAAAATACTAACAGAAACATTCATTTACCAGTAAAATTTTGATGATGTAAACATATTTAAAAAATTGAAAGTCATTGAGTTCTTGCCAAACCTCCCATTTTTGAAAATAAGCAATAGGTTTCCACTAAAATGTTCAGTTTGACACATGTTGATTAGTTCTAATTATTTTGTAGCTGCTCCCATCATGCGATACACCTTTCCAGCTACTGAATCATTTTTCAACCACCTACTGCCACTGTAGCATCTGATGCTCCCTGCATTACCAGCTCTGAATGCAGACCTGTGTCCATAACACCAGCCTGTTAAGGGGTAGATATATGTTAAATGACTGCAGGCCTCTTCAGGAAAAAAATAAAAATTCTATAAATAGAATCATAGTATTCAAGAAATGAGATTATCTAACACAGTGTGGCCATTTTATTTTTTCCAAAGTCAGTCAAGTATTTTTACAGAATATTTTTGTGTGCTTCAGCCACTCTATGCTTCACTCATTCTTGTGATGGGTTTCCAATGTTTCCCTAAGAAAACTAGTAGACACACCATTAATTAGATGATAGATACTTTCCGTATTACCGTGGTATCTTAAAATGTTTAAAAGAATCCCAGGACATCTCACTTTCTCTGACTATTGCTATTTGATTAGATTAATAATGTTTCAGCCTGCCAGCCTTCATGAAAGGTCACTTTAACTGGTCACTGTTGGCTGTTAAAAGCTTTCTTCAAGCATAGAAACTTCCCTTGCCTGCATCATTTTACTCCCTCAAGTCATTTCTGCACTTTGAATCCATCTCCTCAGTCCCGGGATGCACTTACATGTACTAGCATAACTGACTGAACTATCCAAAAGCAACGCAATCACTGTTCTTCTTCATCTTCTTTTGCTATACAACATGTTTAATCATTGCCATCTTGAAAGCAACAGAACATTTATACAAACATCTATACCATAATATGAAACACAAACTGAAAGGAAATTCAGTAAACTCCATACTTAGTTGTTTGTGCCTCTTTCTACTTTAGCTTATTGTCAACTGTTCATTTAGAAAATCCTTCTTTGAGTAATTTTATTTTCCTTGTACTTTACTGCTCTGATCTGCAAAGAGGATTAATTTGTTGTGTGTTCTGTTTTGGTAATCCACTCTTTATCAAAACCTCATGATGTCTTTATGCATTTCCCAGATTAGGGCCCCTGCTTCCCCATCTGTGTCACACACTCAAATTAGTTTCAGTTCATCAGACATTAATGCATATGTTTCCGGATTCTGATGACTAGAACTTGTATTACTTACAATTTAGGGGAGGAAATGTTGTTTATATTGATCTGAATTCTGCTCCCATATCACCCACGTTCTGGGTGTTTTACTCTGCAAGGAAACTCACATGTTTAAATGGGACTCCTTGCAGAATTTGGTACTATATAAAATGAGTGAGGGGAGCAGAACCGAGCCCTTGGTAGATTTTGCTGAACAGCTCCCGTTATTCTACAGTCATTTCCTTCAGTTAGTTGTTCATCTTGATTGCTTTACTAGGGAGGATGATGTTTTATCCAGTTCTTCACTCTGTCCTTTTAGAGCAGAGGTGGGGAATATTTTTCCAGTAAAAAAATATAACCCTTCACTACTCACCTGCTCTCAAGTGAGAAGCAAAAAACAAACATGCCTCCCCCAACCCACCCCTCATTCACACTTAATAGCACACACTGCACTCCAGCCTTGTGGCTCGGGGCTTTTGACCCATAGAACCGAGACTTGTCATGGGCTGGATCAAATTCAGCCAGGAGTCAGATCCAGCCCCCAGGCTGCTGGTTCTCCACCCCATGCTTTAGAGGGCGAAGCCTGAATGCAAGTGTTTTCTTAGTATTTACAACCCATAAAAAACATGTTCCTATTTTCTTCCTGTTCTTCAACCAGGAACACATTCTTTGGGAAACGAAGATCATAGAAAAAGAGATGGCAATTACACTCCCTTTACTTATCTGATACTCAGCATTCCTTCCCCTCTTCTGTGACACACCTGTTCAATCCCCCTGCATATCTCTCTGGTGTCTCTCCCCACCTTATTATCCCCTTCTTCTGTCACTATATGATCCATTTTTATCTTCTTACTCTACTTAAATGTTATACCTCAGTATCCCCTTCTCTTTCTTCTTCTCCTCTATCCTACAACTTAAGAAGACCCTATATTTTTCTAATACTGCTAGATCTGCTTCGTGAGCCTCTCCTGCTGATCAGTGTTTCAGTCTACACTCTGAACATGTTGATGAACGTAAAGAAAGAACAGGCTAACCAGAAACATGATTCATAATATAAGTAGGCAGTAAGAGGTTTTCCAAATACCGCAGTGATGGACAGGGATATGCAAGCAGCACCTCTTTTACCTTTTCATCAACAAGTGGAGTATTTCGGCTAAGTAGATCATACCAGAGGGATATTTCAATACCATAACCAGATTTGCTTTAGAATCTGAACCTAACACTTTGCTTAACATTAATTTCTTCTGCTGGTGCTACATAACTGATCTATTACACCATTCACTTTCCTCTCAACAGCCTACAATACCCTACTTCCATCTTTCCTGATATCACTCACAACATTGACATCTAGCTATTTGTTCAAGAATGCCTTCAGATCTCAAAGCACCCTAGAGAATATGAGATTTGTACCAGTTTTCTTTGTGGGCTGAGATTCAGGGTGTTGGTGGTTTAGCAAGTCAGTTCACCTATCCTTAATTATAACTTCCCATAAGATCTCAAATCATGAATTGTAAGACAATGTATTTCATTTTTTTTCACTATGCAAGAGATGATAATCTCTATTACCATTTTCATAGAGACCATTCCTATCTGAGAACCTTTTTAGTATCAGCAGCTAATTGAGAGGAGCTATTGGAGGAAGTCCAGAAGAGAGCAACAACAATTCTTAAAGTGCTAATTGTTTGACCTGTGAGGAAAGACTGAAAAAGTTGTTGTTCGGGAGGAAAGACAAAGGGGGAACATAGTCTTCAAGAATGTAAAAGGCTGTATCCCCATCCTTTCTATAAATAGTTCCACTTAGTTTGTACTAAGGACAGGACAAAAAGCAATGGGCTGAAATTGCTCCAATGTTTAACTACCACGAGAGTAAGGAAGTTTTTTTCCTAAACTAAATCTTTCTTACTGCAAAGTGCCTAGGGAGATTGTGAAATCTCTCATTGGAGGTTTTTAAGAACACGTTAGACAAACATCTATCAATCATGGTCTAGATAATACTTAGCCCTACCTTAGGTTATCTGACTAGACTAGATTGCTTTCCAATGCACCCTCCAGTCCTACGTTTCTATGATTCTATCCCCATCTAGTTCTGATATCTACAAAGTACACAGAGGAAAAGTTTGATAAAGTTTTTGTGTGTGAAGCATTTGGAACAAGTGAGAGTAAAATAAGCTATATTGTTAAATTTTGAGGGGGGGAAAAAGCTGTTTTTTGGATTGGTTTTATGACCTTTAATTTTTGTTGTGGCTGCCGCATTATTTCTGCATTACAGCACTTTAATCACTCTGACACTATCTCTTGTGAAAGTTGTTATAAACTGAGGAATTACCTTTAACAAGAGATGTTTTTTCCAAACTGTCCTGCAAAAGCTTTCTGTGTAGCTTATCTGTCTTGCTTTGTAAGTGCAAACTCATAGCATCCTTTGTCATGCATTATAAACTTTGTATATTGGACTTTGTTCAGGAAACCTTCTGAAGTACATAAACTTTAGAATGAAATATAAAGACTTTTCCTATAAACCTTGGCTAAATTGTTTAAAACAAGAGATGGGTTTGGACAGTTTTAGCCTTTAGCCACACACTGGTACCACATACAGCATTCAGGATTTCTTGACCGAAGGTATAATTTGTCATGGGGCTCAGTTTTATTATTATGAGATTTTTTGAAGATCAGTTGTTCTGAGGTGCAGTTTCATCATCTCTCACCTAAGCCTCTCAGCATGTTGAGAGACAGTAGTGCTGAAGAACTTCAAGTGGCAGCTTGACTTTCTGACAGAAAATCAAACAAGCTATCGAAGCTCATTTTCTTTCTTCCAAAATTGCATACATGAATCATTAGCACCTTTAACAAGTTGGAAGATCTCCAAATGTATTTGGTCAATAACTCTCAGCTTCAAACAGAGAGCTCTAGTAATTTCTTCCAGGATCTCAATGATGTGCCTCTCACAAAGCTGATGAGCAAGTTCAAGGAAGCTTTTACATTGCTTGTGAATTTCTTTGATATCAACACTCTGTCACATCTCTCACATTCTTTGAATGTCGTGTTTGAATGGGAATGTGGATCAGTTGTTAGGGCATAATTGGGAGGCTTTTACAAGCAATTTCTTTTTTTTTTTTTTTTTTTTTTTAAGTCCATAAACTCAATCACTGCATAATCTTCATTTTAAGAATGGATGAAGATTCATGCTTTATATATAAAATATATTATCTTGAAAGAAAATGTGTGTAAAACTGTATGGGAATAAAGTGCAATGACCCAGGAATAGAAGGATGCTTTCGTAGTCTGTCTATGCAAAAGGAAGGGAAGCATATCTGTGATGGCAACCACTGTGGAATCTCACTGCTGTCTTCAGCAGGGAACAGCTTTGCTCGGGTTGTCCTCAACAGGCTCATCTCTTGTGGTCTCAGTCCCTTAGCATGTCCTCTGCTGTCACTCGGTCAGGGAAAATTTGCTTCCCCATGCAAGGCCATCAGTGGAGACAGCCTCTCTCCTGTGACTCCACAACTCACATCAATCATTCTCAGTGTTATATAGGAGTGGGCATTACATTCACAGGCTTGTATTTCATGGGGTTTTGCAATTTTGTGGTTACTCCCTGTAGAGAATCCCACAATTAGATCTCAGTACAGCTCTGGTAACAGAGAAGCAAGCTGAGGAACAGTGCTGTAGCCTGCATCTCTGGCTAGAGACATCATGACTTAGGTTTTGGCTCATAAAAAATGGGACAAAATATCTCTTACATACATTTGTAGATGTGCAGTAAATTGAAAATGTATGTGTGATACACATGCTGTAGACTGAACAGGCACACACATGATCTGAACTGAATGTGTACACCTCTATCAAACTCCTGGAATGCAAACAAGTCCATGACTGAAATGACAGAGAGGGCTGGGTGCATCCTTGTTTGATGCTCTTGGTGACGGGAAAGGCTTTTGATGTTGAATCACCAAAATCCATCTCTCTGGCTATCATGTAATCCTGAAATGAGTGGATGACAATAATCCTCTTCTGTGGGCAATCAAATTTATGAAGACGTATCCATAGGCTTCCAGTATCCACCATGTCAAAGGCCTTGGTCAGGTCAACAAACACCTTGTACAGGTCTTTGTTCTGTTGACTCTGCTCATCTGAGGAAGTGGGTTTTGCCCAAGAAAGCTCATGATATTATCTATATCTAATCATTTGTTAGTCGCTAAGGTGCTACAGGACTACTCATGGTTTTTTAAAATTACAGACTAACATAGCTACTCCTCTGAGACTTGTAGACTTTTGATCTGTTTGGTTACATCTACACTGTTCTGTTATTTCAAGATAACTAGTGTTATTTCAAAATAACAATGAACATCTACATAGCCATTCCATTATTTCAAAATAATTTTGAAATTACAGATGGCTTATTCCAAAATCTATAAACCTCATTCTATGAGGAATAATGCCTATTCCAAAATAAGGTGTGTGTAGATGCTCCACTGCTGCTATTTTGAAATAGCCTCTTGCCAGGGCGATTCTAAGTTATTCCTTCCCAGTGCCACCTGGGGCTCTAAATCGAGATAGCACCTCAATATTAGGGAAGTCTGCCTCAGACTAATTTTGAGGCTTCCCTGCAGTGTAGATGTGCTATTTCAAAATAGCTAATTTGGAATAACTCTTCCAGAATAGTTTATTTTGAAATAAGCATGCAGTGTAGATGTACCCTTTGTGCGACTTCTCTGGTATTTATGCTACAAAAATCATGTCCATGATGCCACAGCCAGCATGAAAGCCACTTTGTGACATGATTTTTGCAGTTCAACAAACATAAGGGAACATTTATAGTGACTGGTCTATAAAAGCGAGGGGGAAAATCACCCCAAGATCTTTTTTTCTGCCTTTCTTTTTTACCTAAGATGACAGACAAACCAGCCCTTGGACTTTATGTGTGGGGGATTCTGGCAAGAGAACTTGGTCAGAACTATTGCTGGTAAAAGGGAAAAGAATTTTACCTTGAGTCAAGTCAAATTTAAGTTTTCCCTAGCAAGGTTTTTTTTTCCTCTCATAACCATTTCTGACTTTAATGCTTTATACTTATATTAACTTAAACTGTTTTTAAATAAACTTCAGTGTTGTTACACTAGAGTCACCCAAACAAGTCAGTTTAAGTGGCAAACTGTTGCCTATTGACCTCTTACAGCAGAGGTTGGCAACTTAGGCTAGTGAATGAACCCCATCTCAGTAGGGTGCAAGATTGTTACGAAGGCCATCTCCCAGAATAGGGTAGTTCTGCTAATTGCATACTTCAAATTTGTGGGATGCCAACTGAACCATAGCAGTGCTTTGATTGGCTGCAGAGGAAGTACATGGCTTTCATAGTCAATATTGTGTGCAATCAGCATACACCTATATATCCCTTGCTTTACATGTGTGTCACTTTAGTAATACTGGTAGGGGAAAAGAAACCTATGCAGATGGAAACCAGCAAAGTCTGACAACCCTGTGCTTGGGCAACAGTAAAGAAAAATGTCATGGGCCACACACAGGCAATCTGCAGGCCATCAGGGTTCTATCACTGCCTTATAGAGTCAACAAACCTGTAATATCTGAACTGTCTGGGAGAAGATTGACAGAACAAAACACAGTTTTTAGGAAAATTTGGACTAGAAGTGCCAGAAACACATTGCAAGTGGTAACCAAGGCTGGTGGAAGCCATAGAGTGTAGTGATGCTGGCAGGCTGCAGCTATACACAGACACCTAAAGTGAGATCTGTATGATGTTTGTAAGTGGCCCGGGTTGTGAGCTACAACAGCAAAGCATGGTGAGGCACTCAAGGTTGCAGGGCAGCTAGTGACACAACCTTTCACTGATCTGAAATATGCCCTAGTGTGATAGTCTCTAACTAGGCTCTGAGTTAGTTTTTTGTAGCCAACTGTGATCTCTACCAGGTCCAAGAGGCTTGGCACCAGGACGAATATCCATTCTGGGCCCTGTGGACATGAATAGCATGAAGTAGAACTGGGTGAAATTTTTTTGCTTAAAATATTTTTTTACCCAAAAACTCAGATTCAGATCGACCAAAATGTGCATATTCATGGTGATTTTACTGCATTCTGTCAATACATAAAATGCTAAAAAAACTTCTGAAAAAAATCTGAATACTTCATTTTGAAAGGAAATATTTCAATTACTTTCCATTTTGCAAAAGCAAATCTCAACACCTAAAAGTATCTGTGGAGAATTTGGGAAAGGTCTGACTATTGTATCCTTTTGAATATCTAGGAATACTTGGGTTCCTTAGCTTTGTGGAACATTAAGGGTTAATTTCTGCTGGAGCTCACCATGGGAACCAACTGATTAATCTAGCTCACAGGCCTGTGTTTAATGGCAAATACTATCAATCCATTGCTGGAATTCAAGCTCTAGCACACCTGGTGAGATTCAGATTGACCAAGGCTAGGAGTCCCAGGACAAGCAAAGGATAGACAAGACTGCAAGTGAACATGGACTTTTTTTTTTCCACTTCTAAAATGAAAGCATAGTCATGGCAGTGCTTTAAAGTGAAAGTGTAGCTAGCCACAGCAAGAGCATGGAGAGAGAGCTCTCCCAGCGCTCTATGTAAACCACCTGCACAAGAGGAGTAGCTTACAGCATTGGTAGCCTTTTTAAATTTGTGCTTTACAGCGCTGGAACTTGCTATGCTCAGAATGTGTATTTTTCACATCCCCAAGCCAGAAAGTTGCAGCACAGTAAAGTGGCAGTATAGCTTTAGCCTAAGATGGAAAGAAGACCTCACAGTCAGTGGCTGACAGGGAGCAAACTATTGTGCCCAGCATGGTGTTGGATGATGACTAGCACAAGTAGGACTAGCTAATTTGGCTAGGAGAGGCTAAGGTTTAAGTGGTACATGCAGAGTCCTTAGGTTGTTTTTGCTCTTTCCCTAGGGATAAGTAAATGATACTTTGTTTTAAGCAAGCAGTTTTGTCACTGTATTTTCCTACTCTTCACAACTCATGGAGAGAAGTCTATAGTAGGGGTCCAAAACCCAGTTAGACTTGCTGAGGAACCATTAAAAACTGAGTTATTCTTAAGTAAAAGAAATAAAAAAGTAAGGTTTCCCCCCCCCCCCCCACACACACACAAGAATAAGAATGGTTTACTTTATAAGAGCCACAATGAACCAGATTCATTCCTTTGTCTAGTCACAGTGTTGTCAGGAATATTAGTCCGGTTCAACTCTTCCTGACCTGGTTCTAAGATACCATATTACTACAACTGGATAATTTATTGAGGCAAAGACCGTAATATTTTAATTCATTGGTCACTGCTAATTATAAATGTAACATCTACAACCACATCAGGTAGGATAATATGATAAAAGGCATCAAATCTCATTCTTCGGGAAATAAGCTGATCTAGTGGCTGGACAAAGAGAAATTTTCTTCCATGGGGGTAGCTGTGTAATCCAAAGGCCACTATGGGTCACAGAGATTAAGGCTAGAAGGGACAACCAGGTCATCTGATCTGATTTTCAGAATATTCCAGGACACCAACGCCACCAAGCACCTGCATCCTAATCCCAACAAGCACAATTAGATCAAAGTATTACAGTCCACAGGAGACTGTTATGTGCTTGAGGCACAGAATAGGAGGGACTAATGTGCCCTGGTGCTAGAGGCCCTCACAATACTGGGAATAATTAAATGAGGTCTACCAAGATAACCCTGGAAAGTGACCCACATATTGCAGAGGAAGGTGGAAAACGCAGGGTAATTACAACCTGACTTGGGACAAAATTGCCTCATAGCCCATGTTCAGGATCAGTTAGCCGGCTGGTTCTTGCTCACATGCTCAGGGTCTAAATGCCTGAGAGGGGATGCCTAGTGTCACCTCAGAGCCCTGGCCCTTGCTATCCAGTGGCCTATCTCCAGCCATGGCCATCCCTGATGCTTTTAGAGGAAGGAGATAAAGAATAAAAGCAGAATACAGTGGAGTTTGGGGAAGTATGACTCTCTTTTGGACCCCTCCCCCTCAGCCTGTTGGTGGCTGTCTTGAAGCCTGAAGCATGAGCATCAAGGAACATAAGGTGTAAACTGGAAGTGAGCCCCAGAGACCTACTCCCCACCATCACAAGCAACGGTGTCATTCTACTGCACTCCTAAAATTGTCCAACCCTCTGTTAAAGCTAACCAAATTCTTTTCCCCCACATTTTATTCACTGACAATCCCTTGACTGAAGGAGGAGCTCTATGGTGGATTTATACATGGTCCTGAGGTGACTCAGGAATCTGGTCCAAGAATTGCAACTCTGCCCACGGTAGGCACAGACATTTTGTAGCAGGTCAGCTGCTTGCTAGGAGAAAGGTTCCCCCGCTTCCTTCTCTCTCTCTTTACAGCTTTAAGAACTAGGGGCTTCCCCAGGAAGGGGACTAGAATATTGTGTGCCGAGGCACAGAATAGGATGGAGTAATGTGTTCCAGTGCCAGCAGCCCTCATGATAACTGGGGATAATTAAATGAGGTCTGCCCAGAATTGTATGAATCCTGGAAAGTGACCCACACCCAGAAGGGGGTTACTGCCTGCAGGGTCGGACTAAGGGGTGGGCTAGCTGGGCAGCTGCCCAGGGCGCCAACCTACGGGGGGGGTGCCCGGCTTCCAGCGGGCTGCAGCGGCCACCCGGGGCGGGGGCCATGTTAACCGCCGCAGCACCGGCCAGCAGCGCCCTTTCCCCTGCGGCCGCAGGGCCCTGCACGGCCAGGCGCAGCCCACCCATCAGCGGTGGCCGGGCCGACTGGGCAGCGCATGCGCCATGCATCCACCCACGCACCCCAGGGGCAGGCCCGCACATGTGTTGTGCCCGGAGGCAGGGCTGCGTGTCCCGGGGGCGGGCCCGCACATGTGCCGTGTGCCCGGAGGTGGTGCCGTGTGCCTCAGGGGCAGCACCGTGCGCCTGGGGCCCGGGGCGCCAAAATGGCTCGGGCTGGCCCTGACTGCCTGATGGAGGATATGGCAGATTTGGGGTCAGTTAGTTGTTTGCTCCTCCCAACTTGTGATATCCATAGCAGTTTTCTTAAGATACGCGTTCATTAGTTATCTTCGGTCTTTGTAGCCTTTCATCTGACCACTGCAGGATCTCTATGGATGAGCTGAGAGTCGAGGACTTGTTTTGGGAGGTAAGAGTGTGCCATCCACACACACTGTCCTGCCCAGCAAGGTGCATGAGGATTATTGCTTCAGCGCTGGTGACATTGGCTTCATTAAGGATGCTGGTGTTAATTGATATTGCCACTTGACACGAAAGATCTTCTGGAGGCATTGTGGGCAGCACCTCTCCAGAAGTTTCAGTAGGTCACCCAGGTTTTATATCCATAAAGGAGGGCAGGACCAATAATTGTCTCATAGTCCTGATCTCGATGTCCTACTATAGGTCACAGTCCAAGAAAATATGTCAGGATAATTTCTCAAAGGTAGCACTTGCACATTGGATCCTGTGCTGGACTAAACACTGTCATTTTTGCTTTTTGACAAAGTTGGCTACTGAGGTAGGAAAACTGCTCAACTGTGTCCAAATCTGACCCTCAGATTTGTGGTCGATCATGTGCTATGCCTGAAGCAGGTTGATAGAGCACATTTTAGTCTTCTTAGTGAAGTCCTAAGCTTCACTAAGTTTATGCAAGAAAATCCGGTATGAACTGAAGGTCATTCTCAGTGTGCAGACTGAAGATAACTAAAAAACAACCTTTGTTAGTTTTCACACTTTGACTTGTCTCCTTTCCTAAAGATTGTAACAATGTTAGAGTTTGTCTTCTGGAATCTTCTCATTATACCAGATACAAAGAAAAAGGTTGTGAAGCTTCTTAGCCAGTTCTTCATCTCCAAATGTATGGACTTCATCTGATATGCCATCTGGCCCTCCTGCTGTGGCATTCTAGGTTTGCATGAGAGAGACTTGTGTTACTACTTCAAGGGCTGAGGGAAAGCAAAGAGATTCTCTTTCATGTCATTGAGGTATAGATTTCATAGTGGCATCGGAGACAGTTGACTCATGGTTCAGGAGTAATTCAAAATGTTCCTTCCATCTGGCTTTGATGGTTTCACTCTCCTTTCATATGTTGACCCGTCTTGGGCTTTGAGTGTTGTGGGTTCATGGGAGCGTGGACCATAAAAGGCCATTATAGCTTGAAAAAAAATCTTCTCATGTCATATTTATTAGAATAAAGCTCTGTCTCCTTGGCTCTTTCTCCCACCACATATTTTTTATTTTCCTTTGGACTTCAGCCTGGAGTGCTTTTAGGACACATTTTCCTGATGGTGTGATATGTCACTTTTCCACATGCAATGAACTTTCCTTTTCTGTTTGAGCAGGCCCTGCATATCAGCATCATTCTCATCACACTAATTTTCGTGATAGTGGGTGACACAGCCAGTGGACTCAGCACATCCCAAGAGAATGGTAGTCCTTAATCTTTTACAGATATTTTCATTATGATTTGCCCTCACAGATCCTATGACAGCTTTTCCAGAATCCCACTCACCTAATGATTAGAAACCTATACATGTAGGCTTGAAATTAGAAGGCTTGGATAGACATCTATCAGGAATGGTCTAGATGGTACTGGGTCCTGCTGTGAGGACAGGGGACTGGACTCGACCTCTCAAGGTCCCTTCCAGTTCTAGTGTTCTATGATTCTTGGAGCGTGTATATCTATTTATTCCTGTGCCAAACTTTCAACTTCAGTGAACTTTGGGTCTAGCTCTAGGTGCATTATAGGAGCTGGGAAAAGTGGTGTCTCACCTTACTGTGAAGTGTTTGATGATAATTGCATATTAAAATGGGATACTATGTGAGCTGAATCATTAAGCTAGTACAGTGTTTCTCAACCTTTTTTTATAAAGTACCCCCCCCATGAGTACCCCCAGTACCTACAGTTTTCAGATATGCACAATTTTTTTCTACCATTGCAACACATTTGTTTAAACAACTTAATCGTAGCCAGGCAGGTGACGAAATTTTTGGGGGTAAAAAGTACAAAAATAATAAAGCTCTGTAAAACTTAACACACAAATTCAGTTTTCTCCAAATTTCAGTTGTTGACATACTCCTCCCCCTCCCCCCCCAGACTTCTCTCAAGTATCCCTAAGGGTACTTGTACCACTGGTTGAGAAACACTGAGCTAGTGTACTGCAGCTCTTAATTACCTGTGTGATATGTGCTGCTGTGAGCTGCTCAGCATTTCTTAGGAGCTTCTGAGTACCATCAACTCCCACTGACCCAGAGATCATTTTTGAGAGTTTCTTTTGAAGCATTGTAATCCATTTGGAGGAGCAAATCTCACCTTCTATCTAATGAAAGATAATTTTTTTCGCATGATAAATCCATTCCTGTTGAGATGTGAACCAGGAATTTCTGGATTTCAACATTTCCAGCCCTCCACTTGATCTAAAAGACACATCAAGACATGCCAGTAGTACTAATGCATGCACTTTGTCTCAGCACTGTGGACAGAACAGCACAACACACTACTACACAATGTGTGAAATCTGAGGAGCATATTTTTCAGCTCGCTAGAAGTCCCTTTTCAGAAATCTTTGAGTAAGGTAAATCACCGATGCACTCCAATAGAGCCAGGTCTAATGATGTATTGTTTTTGGCAAGTGTACTACAGCCAGCCTCCTAGCTACCTCAAGGAAGATTCAGTTCTACTTTTGTTACTCCTTGTGTGTGTAGTACCAAAAATACTGTCATTGCTATAAAGATTGTTTATTCACTACCTCAGAATCTGTGCAACAGAGAATAAGGAAGAAGAGACACAATTCAACATTAAATAAAAATAGCGTTCAATATAGGGAGAAGTTTCATTAAAATATACTTTGCTTTTTGAAATACAAGCTTAGATTGTGATCTTACAAACACTTATGCATAACTTCTAACACCAGAGTGGTTTTTGTCTTCAGTGGAGCTATTTATGTGTGTTTTAAGCACGTGCATAAGCGTTTGCAGGATCAGGCCCTTTATTTCCCTTGGTTGCTTGGTCAGGAAAAAGTCTGTCTTTTCCCCTATCTTTTCTCTTTAAATGTTTTCTTTCTTCTCCTCTTTATCTTCAAAGCCCAGCTTCAAAGATATGGTAACATCTGCTTTCAACAAGAGCAGAAGCACTTCAGATTTAAAGGCTTGGTATATAGCTACCTGCTACATATTTTAAAATTATAGCTGGGCAAATGCTTCTCTTTCATCTTACATCCCCCTGGATTTGCACTCCTAGGCATATTTTCTGAGTTAGACCATAATCTAGACCATGTCGTCATAGATTGCTAAGAGCTAAAATGGATAAATTATAATTCACCCTTGATCCTGCCTATGAATTCTAGAGCATAGGGTGTTTATCATTAAAGAAGTAACAGTAGCGTGAAAGAGACCTGAGTATTTTTCGAGAATGAAATAAATGTGGTATTTTAGCTTGCAATATGACAATTAAATGTTGTTTTTTAATCTATGGGCTCTGTTTATACCAGAATATTTGGTATGTTAATAAATCTGTTATATTTATTCGAGGCTTTGGTACTTTGTCATCTGGCATTTTATGTTGTATAATGAATTGAAGCCATGTTTTGTATCATTTCTTTTGAAATTTTTAAAGAAGATAAATATTAAAACATCCATCCTTTTCCCCATCTAAATGTATTTATGCTCAGAATCATACATACAATAGTTAAATAGATTTGCAGCTAACTTGCAATTTTCAAAAAATCATGTTGTGTAGTGAATAGATTAGCTAACCTAGGGCACAATTCATAATACACTCTGAATTGCTACAGCACTCATCAACAAAGAACAAGCTGACGATATGGATGACAGATTGTGAATGCCATATTAAAGGATTTAACTGTGTGACTCAGAAATTCAGCATATTTTTATCAACAAATAGCACTTGCATGCATGAATAGCTAAATTTAAATTTAAATAATTTCAGTATTAGGTTACCAGTGGAAAACCCATGGGATAAGCATCAAATACTGCAATCATAGGCTTTGTGTATTTGGGTTGTCTGGATCAGATTCTGCAAACCTTGATCAATATGTAAATGCTTGTCCTCCCCTGGTCTATTCAGAATGTAACTTCTATGGAACAAGAACTCTCACTGTGTGTACAGTGTGTGGTGAAATGCCCCCAACATCTAGGCACTTTCATCATAATAAAAATAATGAAGAGTAGTTTGTCAATAGAGGGTGTTTTTGAAATAAATAAATTACTGAGGGTGAGAAGCTGGATGGCAAAATGGGTCACTAGAACCAATCGGAAAATATATTTTTCTGCAGGAAATTGTAATGAAAATGGATGAGTTGTTTTAATCAAGTGTGTAACTCGAAAACTTATCTTTTTATTATTAAAAACCCACAGTATTTGTTTTTATTGCCCCCAAAGTTTTTATTTAAGCGGGGGAGGGGAGATGGATGGCCTAGAAACTATGCAATTTTGATTTTTCTGTTCTTAGATTTTCACTTTTCTGACATTCATTTTTTTTTTCCTTTTAAGAAGCAGACTCTTTCCTAGAAATTCTTGTTTGATTGTGAACACAATCTTTTACTGAGGGGGAAAAAACCTACATGTGAATAGCTTGTATGGGTCATCTTTAAATCACATTGGATTGACTCTAGAGCTGCAAGAGTACTTAAGTATTGCTCTTTGATAATCCAATATTAAACTGGTCTCATCTCAGTACAGGACTTGGTGGATGTTACCCACATATTACTAGGAAGTAATTTTGATGCTGGTCTCAGTAGAAAGGCTCAGGAGAACAGGGAATGTTGTATTGCTGCTGTCTGTGCTGTAGTGGTTCAATGCATTAGCTGAAGGTGACAATATGGCACTACATTTAATAAAGCAAAGACATCTTAGTTCTAATACAATCAAGGTCTTGTAAATGAGATGCCTCTAAATATGAGGGTATCAGTGCAGGCATCATAATCAGATTTTTACTTTTTCTCCTCTTGTTTCAGCACTAAATTTCAGTCACCAATTATCCTATCAAAATAAAACTCATAAACATTCCTAATATAAAACAAACTTAAACAACAAATAATCTAGTAGCACCTTAAAGACTAACAAAACATGTAGATGGTCATCTGAAGACCCTGACTTCAGGGTCATGTGAAAGAAGTGGGTTTTGCCCATGAAAGCGCATGATACCATCTACATGTTTTGTTAGTCTTTAAGGTGCTACTAGACTATCTGTTGTTTTTTACATTTTTCCTGTACAGACTAACTCGGCTACCCCTCTGAAGATTCCTTCTATAGTTTGGAACAAAACTTTCCAGCTCAGTTTCAGAAATGGAAATTTAAAATATTGTCCTAAAACTCAATGACCATATGAACAAGGAAACTTTACCAAGTAGTGGGGGCAACATAAAATAACCAAGTACCCTAGTAGCATCTTTACCCCCATCAATTTTCTTACCCTCTCAAATATTTCCTATTATAGGTATTCATATGGCAGCAAGTCTTTTATAGGCTGCCAGTACATAAGTGTCTAGTCTCATATGTGCCACTGGCATTCTGGGTAAGCTGGACAAGTCACTTCATTGCTCTGTACTACCCTTTTTCTGTCCTTGTATTAGATTATTAGTTCTTTGAGGTTGGGGTTGTCTATTGCTCTTTGTATGGTGCCTGTCATAATGAGCCATGACAGCACTAATACTATACAGGTTCCCAAATACCTGAATTGTGAAAGGAGGATAAAAAGAAAGTTGAAAGGAACAAGCACTGGTAAAGCCTAATGTTCTTTTATTTGTCTGCACTTGATAAAAAGGGAAACATCGTAGGAGAAAGACAAGAAGAAAAATCATCTGTGGTCAAATGATTAGAGCAATTTGTGAAGTGTATCAGTTAGGTTCAAGAAAGAGAATTAAGAGCTATAAAGCTAAAATTGTATTCCCAGTTTTATGTAGCATGAAGAGAGATTCTTGAAACAATGGACGAGTAAGGATTTTATATGACTTTAGCCATTAATGTTGCTTGTATTATAGTCTCAGGGAAGTCAATTAAAAACTTTCACAGATAACCTGTTGAGATGCATTGATCTGTTAGGCCCAGGAGAAGTTGTCCTGCATACAATACATTCTCTGGACACACATGATTACAAAAATCATTTTTTTTTGGGGGGGGGGGTTTGGTTATAGGGATAAGCCGAATTATTACTTAACTTGCTTGGCTGGCCTTGATAGTGTGATTTAGACTTGAAGATGAACTCAAGAGTATCAATAGGATAAGTGAAGCTTAGAGGATCCACTTTTGTAGTATTTTTCACATTTATGGAATATACAAGCATATTTAAATAAAATGGCTTATATCCTTGAGATCATCTATGAACTACAAATATTTCTTACTACATTTAATCTTTCTATTTTAAACACCTTTATGTAGGTATCAATAGAACTGCTTAAGTACTTAACATCATTGACATCCAGAATACCACATTTGAGGTAATCACAATAATCTTTTGTTAACAAGCCCATCTACCAAAAACATAACTATTGCAAGTAACAGGGGAAACTGATATTCTTCATGACCTTATTATGAACATTTTTATGTTCCCCTCCCCCCCCCCCACTACCAAAATATTACATATTCATTGGTATGTGTCAATTTTATCTTTCTCATTTTAGCATGGCTAATATCATTGGGGAGGAAAATTCTTGACTCTTCATTTGGAGCAGGAGTTTCAGCAGCCACTGTACCCCCCACATAATGGATTTATGTCTAAAGATTGTAGCTGCTTCTGCTGTTTGGATACTACTTTCACCCACTGGACTTGGTGTAAAATCAATATTGCCACACAGACATCTGTGAATGTATCCTAATTTATAGCAGACCAGGATCTTGCCATTGGTCTCTGTGGAAGGTCCATATTTTCTGGAATGTTTGAGGAAAAATAATTTAGCTGTTTGTGAGTATAAAGAGTTGAAGAAAACCTATTTCTCATTATATCAATTTCTCTTCTTTAAAAAGACAGCTTATATCATCTCTCTGCTACACCATCATGGACTGTGAGATTTGTACCAAGTACAGTGTACAATATTTAAAGTTTAACTTTAATCATGTTTGTTTGTTTTTACATTTAGCTTTTGTGTAGAGCTTTTCCTCCCCTTTGGAAAATTTCAACTAAAACAATTTTATTTTTAACATTTTTTCCTGCTAAAATTCTGATTAACTTGTATGAAAAACTGGAAATCTGGTTTTCCAATAAAAAATAATAAAGTCAAGGAAAACAGCAAACACTGTCAATGTCAAATTTAATTTGGTCATGCCTTCCCCTCTGCTGTTTTCTTTTGCTGGTGGAAAAGTTTATGGAAAATTACTGAGTATCCCTTCTCTACACTTCAGTGGATCAACTCTGTAGTGATCAATCCAACGGCCATCTATTTATCATGTCTGCTGTAGCCCTTACCGTATGGAAGATGCTGTGGTATGTCGACTTCAGCTATGATATTTGTGAGCTGAAATAGATTGATGATGCAGATCAGTGTAGACAAGACCTTGCCGATGTATTTATTATACTTCCCTCATGGGGATTCTACTTACTTTCCTTATACAAGGTATTCTCTTCTTGGCAACAGTCCTCACGTTTTAATCAGGCAACATGTCTGCTGGAGTCTTGTGGAGGCTCTCCAGGACCATAAGTCTGCTGTCAGACGGCATGTGTGATGTCTCCATCTGGGGAAGCAGCCCTCACCATTTTTCAAAACTCAAAAAAGGAGCCTGTAAATAACCCTGGATTTACAGTTGTAAGAGTGACTTTCAGATTTTGATCTGCCAGTACCTCAGTTTAAGCTCTTGTTTCCTTTGGAAGGTTTTATTATCTCAAGCACCTGTAGGCATTTCAACAGAGTGCTCTGGTTCACTTGCTTCTGACTTTTGGCCGTAGAAGGAAAATACTGGCAGTAAGGCTTTGATCTTAGTGGGTAAATAAAAGCAAAACTTTTTTCCCCTCTGAAATATCATCTTGTTTTTAAGTGGTATGTTGTTCAGCAAGTGTTCAGAACATGCCTAATGTTAATCAATGAGTTGTCTTATTGGCGTCTTTGGGGCAAATATGCACACAAGTAATCCAATAACTTCATCAGAACTACTTAGGCACATTTTAAAGTATCCTACTGCATTGTGGCCAAAGCCTACACCTTGCGCTCTGCTTCTACTAATGATCTTGACTCTCATATTTTGTTTCAGTAACAAACTTTGCTGTTAATTTAAAACAAAATATATCTAAATGTCAGCACTGGTAAAGAAAAAAATTAAAAGAATTAAATGTGCAAGACAAAGCCTCACTGCACAATGCATCTGAAAATACAGCAGTTCTATAGTGCCATGACTAATTATAAATGCTAACTGGAACCCATTCAAATTTTTGTCTTGTTGCAATATATAGGAATATATTTGTTTGTACAGTATAACAAAAAGCTACATTGATGAGTTGGAATTCACTTTAAGGTAACAAAAGAGTCTAAATAGTCTACACTGTAAATGTTGCTACTAAAATGCCTTTGATGAACTACCCTGACTGCTCTGTACTGGTGATCATCAGTCAAATTGATGTGACTTTGGAGGACTGGCTCATTAGCTAACATTGAATTACAGTACAGAAAATTTCCATATACAATATACCACTTGTTTTACATATGTATGCCTGACCAGCAAGCACAAAAAGTATGGTAATGTGGGATAGTGAGGGAGACTCAGAGCAATGAAGATGGTGTGATTTATTAAATGAACCACCCCTTCCTGAAATGGAAAGAGACAATAACTGAGCAATCTTAGATTCCTAGAACTCTTCAGAGCAGTGCTTGTATTACCAGAACAAACATGTTTCTGAATGTGTTAAGATAAAGCTGGTGGGTGATCATGCTTAGATAAAAATTAAATGGTGATGACAGAACAGTAATCTTCATATACTGGAACTGATTCATTAGAGGTGGTGTTAGTGGCTCATTTTCCCCACGACTTCCTCTCAAACACACATGGTATTTGCTTTGTCAAGTTAACAAATACTCTATCAGCTGTGCATGGACCACCAAACCAAAGTGAAATTAATTGTGCAAACAAACATTTTGAGGTAAAGTTTCAGAGAGGTAGCTGAGTTTTTCTGTAACAGGAAAAACTTAAGCAACAAATAGTCTGATAGCACTTTAAAGTCTAACAAAATATGTTGATGGTATCATGTGCTTTTGTGGGCACAGCTCACTTGTTCAGATGACCAGAGTGTTGGAAGTCCAGAACCAAGAATAAATAAGGGAAAGGGGGGGGGGCAAGGAGGACATTGGGTACGTAAGTTTCAAAGGGATAGCCGGGCCAGTCTGTAACAGGAAAAACTTAAAAAACAAATAGTCTATCAGCACCTTAAAGACTAAATAGTTAAAAGAGGCTGATAAGAACCAGTAGTTTGCACTATGAAAGGAAGAGTACTAACTCCAGATTCTACGCAGACATCAAGGACCATTGGCACCTTCACTGGTTGGTTGGTTGATAATGTGTGAGCCATCCAATTTTGTGATTTAGACCACTTCCATGAGAGTTAAACTTGAGAATGAAGTGGAGTTCCAATCCTTCCCTGTGTATTTGGCTTGTGGAATTGGTCAAACAAAACAGCAACTTGTAGATCCCCTAATGAGTGTCCAGGGAGGTTAAAGTGTTCCCCAACAGGTTTTTGGATATCTGATATGTGTCCATTAATTTTCCCATAGGGATTGTCCAGTTTGTCCAATATATATTGCAATGTGGCATTGCTGGCATTTGATGGCATAGACCACATTACTGAATGTGCAGTAAACGAGCCTCTGATTTGGTAGCTGATGTGGTTGGGTCCAGTGATGAAATTGCTTGTATAGATGTGTGGCCAGAGTTGGCACTGGGGTTGATTGCAGGGGGTGGTTCCTGGATGCTTATTATGTAGCTGTGTAGTGTAGTTATCAGAAAGGATTTGTTTCAGGTTAGGAGATTTTCAGTAAGTGAGAATAGGCTTTTTTCCCCAAGGCCTCTGAGAGTGAGGGTCATTTTCCAAGATAGGTTGTGGATAATGTGTTGAAGGGGTTTACATTGCCATTACCTACAGTCCTGAGAAGTTGAGCTTGAATAGATGGAGGGATACTTGCTAGCAGTGTATGCTAGCAGGTAGACCAGTGCTGTGTCTTGATTGAAGGGAAGGAGAGAGAGGAAAAAGCAGGGGAAATATATTCTCATGGGAGTTATAAGGAAGCATAGTCAAAATAAACTAGTGGCAATGACACTCACTGGTGGTATATTTTGAGCAACATCTTTAGAAAAGTCTGCTGCCTCTGCAATGATATGTAAGCAGAGAGAATTCACCCAAATAGCAATATCCTTTTTCTCTTAGTTTCCTTTACTACCTGCTTTCTTCTATCACTACTGACGTTTCCCATCTCGCCCACTGTTGTTAATGTATGGCCTGTACACGCAATATTTAAATCTTGTTTTCATGAAGAGCATGTTTTTGTAATTGCTTGTTTCCAAAAATCATGGGAGCCAGGAATGTTTTCCTAACTTTTTTGAGTTGTGCATAGCATCAGTGTGTCTGTTTATATAACTGCCTTTTTACTTTATGCTTTTCCTTCCATGCAAGAGTAAGGTACATTAATCATACAAAATATAATGGGACTATGGGCATCAAAGTAAATGTGTTCTGTGGTGTCATTTTGAAAATGTCTTAAAACATTGACTTCAGCAGAGTCACAACCCAAGCCAGGGTGATCTTTGTGGGGTTTTAAAAAGGTGATACTGTGTAGATTAAAAGCTTTGATAAGGGGGTGTGACTTTTCCAACTAGATTAATCTTAAAATATACCTCCTGCAAAACTTTGTAAACACATGACATCTTTTTATTATATATTATTATTTTATATGTTAATTGTGTATAAAATATACAATTATGTTCATATATATAAAATCCAAAATGATTGTATTTTTGATGCTTCAGAGGGGTAGCCAAGTTAATTTGTAACTGGAAAAACTTAAAAAACAACAAATAGTCTAGCAGCACCTTGAAGACTAACAAAACATATAGATGGTATCATGAGCTTTCATGGCTACAACCCACTTCTTCAGATGAATGGAGTATTAAAGGTCCAGTTCCAAAATAAATAGGGGATTGGGGGGATGGGAGGCGAGGGAGAAGGAAGGGAAAAAATAGTGAGTTAGAGTGTTCATGTTACATGAAGCTGATGGAGAAGGTGCAAATTGTTCTTAAGTACCCATTGATGGTTTTTTAAGTCATTAGGATGTGGAAGGTAGTGCTATGTATATTGGCCAAACTGGACAGTCTCTATGGGAAAGAATTAATGAACACAAATCAGATATTGAAAAGGCAACACACAGAAACCTGTTGGAGAACACTTTAACCTGCCTGGGCACTCATTAATGGATCTCAAAGTTACCATGTTGTTTCGGGCTAATTCCACAAGCCAAATACACAGGGAAGTGTTGGAACTTAATTTCATTTACAGGTTTGGGATCCATCACAAAGGTAAGAATAAAGACATTACCTGGCTAGCATACTACCTTCCATCTTCGACAACCTCTTTCTGGTCCGGGATCTCTTAGAGCTCGGGTGTAGGGACGGTCTGTCGTTCGCCCTCCTGTCCTTGGATCAGGAGAAGGCGTTCGACCGGATGGACCACGGGTACCTCCTGGGCACCCTGCGGGCCTTGGGCTTCGGGCCCCATTTTGTGGGGTTTCTCCAGGTGCTGTATGCCTCCGCAGAGTGCTTGGTCAAGCTCAACTGGACCCTGACCGCACCAGTCAGCTTCGGGCGGGGAGTACGTCAAGGCTGTCCGCTGTCGGGCCAGCTGTGCGCTCTGGCCATGGAGCCCTTCCTCCGTCTCCTTCGCAAGAGGTTGACGGGGTTGGTGCTCCGTGAGCTGGAGACGAGGCTGGTCCTGTCGGCGTACGCCGACGATGTGCTCCTCGTGGTCCAGGACCCGGGAGACCTGGCGCGGGTGGACGCTTGCCAAGCCGTCTACTCGGCGGCCTCCTCCACCCGGGTCAACTGGGTCAAGAGCTCTGGCCTGGTGGTAGGGGCCGGGTGGCAGGTGGGCTCCCTCCCACCCACGCTTCAGGCCATCAGGTAGAGCAGCGGACCCGCGCTCCATCTCGGCGTTTTTCTTTCTGCCACGCATCCCTCCCCGCCGGAGAACTGGCAAGGTTTAGAGGCCAGGGTGGTTGAGCGGTTGCAGAGATGGATGGGACTGCTCCGGTGCCTCTCCCTGCGTGGGAGGGTACTGGTACTCAACCAATTAGTCCTGTCCATGCTCTGGCACGGCCTCAACACCCTGGTTCCGCCCCCGGGCCTCCTGGTCCGTATCCAGCAGCTCATGCTGCTGTTCATCTGGCCAGGACTGCATTGGGTCTCTGCAGGGGTTCTCCATCTCCCCCTGGAGGAGGGAGGGCAGGGCCTGACGTGTTTGCGCATGCGGGTTCACGTCCTCCGCCTCTGGGCCCTGCAGAGACTCCTATTTGATGCAGGTAGTCCGGCATGGAGCACGCTTGTGCACGCTTTCCTTCGCCGCCTCCGAGGGCTCCAATATGACCGGCAGCTCCTTTATCTGAGAGGTCTTCCGTGAGACCTCTCCAGGCTGCCGGCTTTCTGCCAGGACCTCCTCCGGACCTGGAAGCTGCTAGCAGTGACCAGGTCCTTGGGAGCCACCGTGGGGGCAGACCTCCTCGTGGAGCCTCTGCTACACAATCCCCATCTATGTGTGCAGGTAGCAGAGTCCCCCTTGGTGCGCCAGAGGTTGGTCCTGGCAGAAGTCACCAGAGTCGGAGACCTCCTGGACTACGACCGGGAGACTGGGTGGATCCTCAGGTGCTCACCCAGCGCATGGGGCTCTCCACCCTACGTACTCCCCGGTGCGTACTTCAGGAGGTGAAGGACGCTTTGCCGCCTACTGCTCGGGTGTACCTAAACAAAGTCCTGCGAGAGGGTGCACCCCGCCCATCCCTTACCCCCAGCCCTGCGTACCTTCCCGACCTCCTCCCCCTCATCACCTGAGCCGGCTGCACTCGCTGCAGCCAGTCCCCTTCCGAACCGCGCCAAAGAGTCACCTGTACATGCTCGTGCTTCACACGCTCCACTTCCCCACCCTCGTGTCCCGCCCAGACACCAAGTGGCGGGACCTCCTACCATCAACAGAGGGTGGGGAGCCCCGGTGGGCCAGCCTCTATTCGACCTTGGTTCCACGACCCACCGGGGACATCTGTTGGAGAGTCCTGCACGGCACGGTGAGCACGGGCATGTACTTGGCGCGGTTCACCCCCACCCCCGAAACGTGCCTCTTCTGTGGCGTGAGGGAGACCCTGGCGCACATCTACCTCGAGTGCGCCAGGTTACAGCCCCTCTTTCGGCTCCTCCAAAACCTCCTGTTGAGGTTCTGGCTGCATTTTTTTCTCCCACTTGTTAATTTACGCACACCCCATCCGTGGCCCCACAAAGTCGCGGGACCTCCTGGTCAACCTCCTCCTGGCAATGGCCAAATTGGCAATCTATAAAACCAGGGAAAAGAGGTTGGCCGGGGGAGGGCCCTGCGACTGTGGGGCCTATTTCCGTTGCTGTATCCGCTCACGTATCCGGGTGGAGTTCCAATGGGCAGCGTCCGCTGGCTCTCTCGAGACCTTCGGGGAGCAGTGGGCGCTGTCCAGGGTTCTCTGCTCGGTATCCCCATCTGGGTCCCTCGTTTTAGCCCTTTGACCCTCACACCCGTCCCTGTGTTTTTCATTATTTGTCCCCAGTAATTAGTTGGTTCTTCTGGGTTCCGTGGTCCTCCCCGCAGGCTGTGGGGAGGTCCTTTAGATGTGGGCGGGCTAACGCCCGCCCACCTCCTGGGGGGGGGGAAAAATACTACCTTCCACATCCTAATGACTTAAGTACCCATTCTTTGGTTTTTTTAAGAACAATTTGCACCTTCTCTATCAGCTTCATGTAACATGAATACTCTAATTCACTATTTTTCCCCCTTCCTTCTCCTCCACCTCCATTCCCTATTTATTTTGGAACTGGACTTTTAAAACACCATTCATTTGAAGAAGTGGGTTGTATCCACGAAAGCTCATGAAACCATCTACATGTTTTGTTAGTCATTAAAGTGCTGCTAGACTATATTTTTGATGACAACCGTCTTTGTTGTACCAAAAGCTTCTAACCCTTTTTCATTTATAAAATGCTGAAGAGAGAAAATATTTTATTTTTTACACAATGCCGTCATTTCTGCAAAGTATACTTGTGCCAATAACTTACCTGGCAGTCCTATAACCTGAATTAAAATAACTGAAAATATTTTTGTCATGCAAAACAAATTGTACATAAAACATCTGGTAATGCAAACTTGTCTTCATATGTATATTGTGAATCAATCCATAATCTTCATAGGGACCACAGTAGCTTTAAGTCTTAATTTATTACTCTGGCAAAACAGTCTATACCTGGGCATTCATAACATCTTCATTGCCTGGACCATATAGCTATAGGGAAATTGTCTTGCACGTCTCCTCTCTTCTCAGTCCCAATGCATATGGTTCACCTCCCACTCCCATCCAATTTGTGATTTCTTTTCTATTTGTTTGGTGTTCAAGTTGAAGAGTAATATCAGGAAGGAATACAGTATACGATTGCTTGTGTTTTAAGGCAATTTAACAGCAGGAAGCAAAGCAGAGTCACTGCTATATGACAGACTGGTTTTCTTCACACCCACACCAAGTGCTCTCTGGACTATAGTTTGAGGATCGCTGGTTGACGTCCCTTAAATAGTAATAAAAGACTACAATGGGGAATATGGATGGGTATGTGAGAAGCCAAAGGGAAAAGATTGATTCCATTGTGATAATGTATATCCTCTCTGGAACACACTAGTCGATATGCCCTCTGTCTGTGCTAAATCAAAGTTCTGATTAAGTTTCAGTCCCAGCTCAGGGACTGAAGGTTCACTGAAAACCCCATCTCCCAAAATGTGAACTGATCCTAAAGCTTTCATTAGTCAGGAAGAGAAGATCCAATTTCTGTTCCCAAATCTCAGCTGGGAATGCTATGCTGTCCTTCACATCTTGCCCTTCCTGTTGTTTTCTAATCTGTGTCAGAAATTTAAGCCATAGAGCTAAATATCCATGAAAACTTATATGTGGCAGCAAAAGTTTTAACTCCTAATAATGGAATCAACTTTATGATCAATAGGATATTTAATTATCTATTCAGAATGTATTCATCAGGTATAGATATTTATTGAATTATCACCTCCAAGATCAGGAAAATAATACAGTATGTATGTTCATGGCAAAATTATACAGTAACAAAACACTTTCAACTTTATATGACCTCAACAGAAAAATAACCTTTTAAAAGAATAACAAAACAAGAAGAATTAAAAATTGGTTTCCATAAGGGAAAGAAGACACTGTATTGGAACACTCAAAATGGTAGATCATTTATGATAGAGCTATCTCCTCAAAATTAAAACTTTCTTTATTGTGAAATCTTTTAAATTTTAACTATGATATTATGGACACCTCATCACAAACTTTTAAAGTAGACAAACACTCATCTCCATTATCTGATTAATGATTCAGGTGTGTTTTTCCTATGTTTTGCTGTCCCTGAGTTTTTAAATAATCTGGCGTGCATTCCAAAATATCACAAATTAAATGATAAACAGCACTGTGCAAAATGTGAGTCTCTAGCCAGAGTTTTATATGAATATAAATCCTCATCTCCTTCAGGTATATTTGTAAGTTCTGATCTTTATGGCACCAAATCAGATTTACATTTATCAACAATATTGTTTTGTTAGAGTATCCTGAACAAGTCCATGAGTTCCTGATAGTGAATTGATCTGGGCTTGTATGTTTCATCTGTAGAATCATTTAAAAGCTGCAACTTTTCCTTTCTCATCAAGTTTAATGATACATATTTTAATGAAAATATAAAATGACTAAGTTTAATTTATAAAAGTTCTTCTGCATGTTCTGGCTTGTTTTCCTTTGCTAAACTTAATAGCTTTGCCTTAAAACTATTACCTTCTTGGCTCCCTGTGTGTGTCGTTTGTCTTTAGCCAGCTAAATCACTTATGCATGTCTTAATCTTTGACATAATTTATGAAGATACCATTTCCCTGGGTATAATATTTATCTTCATTTCTAAAAGATTCCTAAATTTTCCATTACCCTGGTTTTTCAAAATATGCACATTTTAACTATTTTATCTTTCTGCATATTGTCCTCTGACCTCAATTTACACAGAAATGCAAGAACATAATTCCTATTACATAATCAGTGGACCCCACTATAAATGTGCTTGGTAAGTTTCTCTTAAATATGCCCATTTCTGTTTATTTTGGTCTAGCAATGCCTGCAAGTATGAGTTTGAAAAGTACTAGAAAGTAAATTCAAACTAAATTCTGCCTTTTCTGCTCTGTAAGCAAAAGTGGAGGAAAAAGTCTAGAGGCTAATCTTATAGTAATTGTAAATACAAAATTATTTGAAAAGTATGTGTATTGAGAATAATTAAGTGATTCATATTGTGGTAAGTTCAAACATATTGTCCCTATTTTGGGAAGTTCAAACATAATGATCCTATTTTATTTCTATTTAGTGAAGTTTTTGTCATTGATTTCAATAGCAGCAGGATCAGACATAATTTTATTTCACTGAAAAATGAGTCTAGATTGATCTTTCACCCCCAACTCAAATTTAGACCCTATAAAAATAAACACTGTGTATACATACTGAGGTTTGAAAAGCTTTTATTAACTTCTGGCTGAGATTTGAAGAACCAGGCCACTGAAAAGAAATAATCCTGGCAGCTTCTCTGTGCCACTATGTGGGAACACAGGAAATCTGACAGAACCTCTATTTTATAATACAAAGATGCTATGAAACCTCTGAATATCCATATTATCAATGAATGTCTTAACCTTTTATATATTTATGCCTGAAAAATAATAAATGAATTATTGTCCAATCCATCTCTGTGTGTCTATGTGCATGCACATAAAGTGACAAACCAGGATTACTGTTTAATTTCAAAATTTGTATTGGAGAACTCGTGGATGGGGCTGGGATCCTCAGTTGATTTGTCTCCATGATATGATGCCTAATACTTCTAGAGCACACCACATCACCTCAGAAAATATAGAAAGCTGTAGTGTGTCATGGGAGATGGGGTGGGGTGGTCCATACATTGGTATTTTGGTCACCAGGGGGAAGGGTGTAAGAAGAAAGTCAAAGGTGACAAAATGGCAACTGGGATTGTGGGTGTGCAGTTGAATTAGTTTGGAAGTATAGAGTGTTACTTAGGGAGAGGCAAGAGAGAATGAATGAGTAGTAGTGTCACCCTGGTCATGGGATTTCTGCCAGAGATGCTCTGCAGAGTAAAAGCAGGAATGGAGGAAGCACGTTCTGGGTGTGAGCCAGGGTAGAGAACACCTTACATTTGGGAGGGAGCATTAAAAGCATCAAGGGTGGAGGAGGATGAAACATGGAGAAAAGTCAACAACCCTATCTGTGGGAAGCAAAAGGAAGAAAGGGCAAGTAGGAGAGGGCTGAGCTCCAGCAAGAGTTTATCACTGTTGATGGACAGAATCAAGAACAGCCATAACTGCTGGAGCATAACGTGGCATACTAAAGGCAGTGCTAAGGGGGTGGGTTGCTCTGCAGTTCGGGTGGTGCTGAGGACTGATTGCCCTGCCCCTTCTGTCTAAGGCCCCGCCCCTTTCCTCCAAAGTCCTGCCCCTTCCAGGAGCTACCCCTCCCGACATTGACCAGGGGCCTACCAAGGCTAGCAGTTCCCTTGGTCGACCTATTGAAGTACCTTCCAATCCTCCACTTCCATGAGTCCATGTGATACGGGATTGTCACAGCTTTACTAAAATACATCATACTCCTTCTCTCATATCCACTAGGCCAGTAAATCCATGTTGCCTATTACTTATTACCCTATTATTTTGTACGAAGAATATAAAATATAGGATTTTTTTAAAACATTTTCAGAATGAAGAGGCAAAGGAAATACGCTTTGAAATAATATCTGGAAGAATACTTACTGACTTCAGGTTTGAAAAGTTTATTCACAGGGAAAATCTGAAGGTGATTGGGTCCTTCACTCTAAAGACTCTAGAACTGATGATTTTTGCTTTACCATGTGACACAGACTCACATCTATTAGTATAGTAGGCTCTCTCTGTTGATATTATTAGCCTGCATATATGACTTAGCAACTGAAAGAAACCTTGCTAACTAGCTCTATGCACCTAGCAGGGAAGGATGGCAAATGGTTTGTCATGGTAGAATTATTTACACACCCTATAACTTCACACAACAAAACACAATCTCAGGAATAAAATATAAATTTTATATGGTACATTAATCCTGTTTTGTTATTCATGAAGCAGAATGTGAAGCAACACACTGAGATGATATAGAAGTTAAAAGAAAAAAGCAACAAAAAATCCAAAACAAAGCTGAGTCCGAGGTCATGTAACTTTACTCCCCTGTTCTCACCCCAAAAATATTTATCGAATTATGGTAGTGTTTCATATTCTCACTGTTGATTAACTGATCTCCTCTCAAATGAAAAAAAGTTCTTGTTAGTAGGTTCTTTCCATTTCAAACTCCCATGGACTACTGAACTGTGAACACAAATAACCCATGTCTCTCTCTCCGCCTTTCAAAATGTACATTTTACTTTAGTGAATTAATCTCAACAGAAAATTTTACCTGTATCTGGAAATAAAACTCCCAGGCCGATGTGGGACACCACATATAGTGTTTAACAATCACTACTGTACTGGGACATTTGTTTTACTGTTCAATTCAGACCCTACTCCAGCCAGTTGTTTTGGGGAGACCCAGACTAGATAATGCATGTTGCTAACATGAATTATAGAATAGCATGCTTTTTCAATAGCTTAAATTTTATTTTTTCCTATAGTTGCCAGGACAACAACTTCCTGTAAAAAGATTTCTAGAGGATAGGCATGAGGTCTTAGCAATTCAAAGAGTGTAAACTCTTATGCCCCCGAACTTATACTTTCCTGAACTTAGGGTTAGCTGATGTAAATTGGCATAGTGCTATTGAAGCAAAGGGGTCTAGGTCAATTTATGCCTTGTCTCTGAGAAGTGTAAATCAGGAGTTATTCTATAGAAGTAGTTAGTCACATTGGTGCAAAACTGGTGTGAACACAAGTAGAATCAGGCTGGAATAAAGGAAGAAGTGGGAGACACTGAGGAAAATCATTAACACAGAGAACTCTGAAATCATGGGAACAAAAGTACATGTCAGTACACTTTAGTAGGCATTAAATTGGATAGCTGCAAAGGGGCACATATTGGGATCTGCGAATTCAGGATACACACATCACTCTTACAGTGATGCTTTGAAAATATTTCAATAAAATCTCCTCAAAATATTTCCCTCAATCTCTGTGATGTGCATAGGTGCTGGAACTATAGGTGTGTCTAGGCTACAGGGTTTTGTCAATAAAAGTGGACTTTTGTCAACAAAACTATACCTGCATCTACACTACCACCGAGTTCTGTTGACATAACGTAGACAGAACTCGGCGGTTTTGTCGATGGCGGTAACCCTCATTCTACGAGGAATAACGCCTTTTGTTGACGGAGTTCTCTCGACAGAAGGCGTTATTGCATCTACATTGTCCTTTGCCTCTACACTCTCATGTCGACAAAGCGGCTTGCTTTGTCGACAGAACTGGATGTAGTCTAGACGCTCTTTGTTGACAGAAGCTTTGTCGACAGTATCTGTCGACAAAGCCTCTGTTGACAAAAGCCTGTAGTCTGGATGTACCCTCTGAGTGTATGGGTGGGGGTGGGGGGGTGCTGTAGGGCCCTTGGCTTGAAATGGTTTGAATTCTATACAGAGTTTCCAGTTTGGTACAATGACTGTCAGCATCCCCACTATGAAAATTGTTTCAGCACCCCTGGTGATGTGCAGAGAAGTCACGGAGAGGATTTGATCGGGGAGAAGGAAAGGAGAGATGGGGGAATCTATTTACTTGTTAAACATTTTAAACAAGAACATTCATGCTGGTTAACAATGAGCTTTTTTTTCTCTTCATCAACAACAAAAATAGTTAACGTTTTGTTTAAAAATCCATTAAAATGTTCCAGTTTGAAAATCAAACACTTTTTCCAAGATATTTTGGTTTCTGTTTTTTGACAAAAGACATCATGATCAACTGTTCCTTCTATTAACATTTTGATCAAAAGGCATTTTTATTGACAATTTTTGTCCAGCTATAAGCCTGCTCTTGCAACATTTTCATTATTAGCATCGAGTGAGACAGCACCAACACCCTAGAGAAAACTTATATTCAGTGCACTTATCTGGAAATGTTTATACATTACTCCAGAAAAATTACTTTCAAAAGTAATATAGTTGGGAGATGTTGAAGACCATGATGATCCTCCCAAAGGTATTTCTTCTGTAAACATCTGCTATTTGCTGTATTATGGTCCAGTCTGAAAAGTAAAAATAACTCCAGGGCTAAGAGTAATTTCTATAGGGGCATAATTGAGTGCTTTGGTTCTCCATCTTTCTCATATTGAGGACTAATGCTTAAAATAGTGATCTTTCTCTGGACCATTCTCCTCAAGCTAATTCAACACTATTTCTGTGTTAGTCTTAAGTTATGTGATAAGATTAAAATACATAATTGAATGTGAAAGGTGTGTCTGTTTTGTTATATATCAGTGCATATTATTTTTTATCTCTGGAATTTGTACTGAATATTTCCAAGTTGCTTCTTCCATGTTTCTCCCCCCATCACACTGTGTTTTGGCTCAGTCCTTCTGTGTTCCTGCCACCTCTATTTTTGGTATCCATATTTGATCAGGGTTGAACTTATGCAGAGATATGAAGCAGTTGTGCAGGGACAGAGTTGACCCAAGGGATTTTTAGGGGGTGTGTGTGTGTGTGTGTGTGTGTGTGTGTGTGTGTAAAGTAGCATCAGGGAACTAAGATTACAGTTGACTTCTGCTCAAAGGAGATGTTACTGATACCTGATCCGCTGCTGTGATAGAAGCAACTCCATGAATTGGAGGCTGTATTTGAAGAACTACTGATTTTATGGTTCAAATGCAAACTATCCCAAACATTCCCATCAACTGGACAACATTTGAACATGTAGCTCCTGGAAGCCTTGCACTACTTTGCATTGTTCAGTATCTCAGACCTTCAGGTATCACAGTTTTAAGGTTTGCCCAGGACATTATAACCAGGTTGATTCAGCTGAATGATGTCCACAACTGTTTGTGCTGGTTTAGTGATCCAGGCCCCCGAATAAATTCAAATTGGGACAACAAATTACACATGTATGTAGAATTTGAGAGATTCCAGTACAGTCTGTTTTAAGATGCAGCCCTGTGGCTCCACAAAGACTAAAATACATAATCCAATTTCAGTAAGTACTTGCTTTCATTAATCACAAAATGTAGGCAGAGTCAGAGCTTACAAATTTAGATCTTTTATTGTTGTTTCATGTAAATGACTATTGTCTTTATTTTCCTGTTGTATGTGACTCTCTCAAACTATGGTAGCACAGATGGCTAAAATCCCTCGCAGGAAAGTAATCAGCAACTGTGAACATGATGCTTTCAAAATGAATGAAAAAGGGGAAAAAAAACCCTCGTTTAGAAATTAGGAGGTAGATTAAATTATAATGGTGCATGTAAACACACACACAGAAGGGCAGACTACAGCTTTGTTTGCTGCATCACTCCAATTGCAATGTACGTGACATCTTGTGGAGTTAAGAGTTTATTGGCAGAACAGGAAACAAGTTACAATCCTGGAGAGCAGCTGAACCTCAGTAGCTTCAAATGTGTTTTAAAAGCTTAGCAAAAAGTGATTTTTCTCTGTATAAATTAGCAAGGACTAATGATCCAGTGAAGCAACTTGAAAGTACTCATTTTTGTATTGCTCAGAGTGGTCACATTGTAGCTGGAATGTGTGTAAAGCCAAGCTAAATTTTACAGTTGCTCTCAAACATCTTAATCAAGCTGCACGTTGTATTGCTTCAACTATCAGACTCTCCAGATCTGAACTGGCTAGGCAGTGTTTACCTAGTAATACATTATCTCTTCACTGAGAGTCTTGCAGTGAAGCAACACTTCAGCTGCCACCCTTACATTTATGAGCAGCTAAACCATTTGTGGATAATTACTTTGCATTACAGGACATCTACTGTGGAAAAATAATTCCTGAGTGATTGGATTAATTATATGACAAAACGTATTGTATCCATTTTGTGATCTCACTAACCACAGCCAAAATGAAACACTAATAGTGAGTCCCAAGCCACAAATGTCTGGTTTGGATGCAAATGTCCCAACAAGTTGGAGATGAATGTTGGATTTATTTTTTTAAATTGTTTTGTTTTAAAAATGAAATGGCATACGTAAGTTTGTATGTATATTTGTGTTAAGGATATTAGTGTGTAGGCGGTTACATGATTAACCGATAAGCCTGGGCTTATCGATTAATCTTGATGACTACACACATTCTCCCCCACCCCCACCTCCCGCTGCCTCTGTATCAGGGGCAGTAAGGGGTAGGGAGGCAGAAACTACTGCCTGTGGGGAGCCAGCTCCCATAGAACTGACTGCCTCCCCGTGGCTACCTCCCACAAGCCGGCTCCCTGTGACCACTGCTCCCACCTTCCCTCCCCCCGCCCTGCGCTAACTAACATAAATACATGATAGTTAACATCCCTACTATGTTAAAAAGTCTCACTCGGGTAGCTGTGTTAATCTGTAACTGAATAATAATGATGATTAATAAATAAAATGGTCCTGCAGCACCTTAGAGACAAACAAAAAATGTAGAGAGTATCATGAGCTTTTGTGGGCACAACCCACTTCTTCAGATGAATGGAGCAAGCATTGAAGTGGATTGTGCCCACCAAAGCCCATGATACTACCTACATTTTTTTGTTTAATCTCTAAGGGTACGTCTACATAGCAGAGCTAAAGTGAAATTTAGTTACGCAACTTCAGCTATGTCAATTGCATAGCTTAAGTCTAAGTAGCTTAACTTGGCTTCAGGCTCTTCCTTTGACTTCCCTTATTACTCATAAAATGAGAGTTACTATCAGTCGGAGTAAGAAGTCCTCTGCATCAACATTATTTCGAAATAAAGGCTTGCCATGTAGATGTACATTTATGTTATTTCGGAATAACGCTGTTATGTAGACGTACGCTAAGATGCTGCATGATCATCTGTCATATGTGTAACCCACACACCTACTGGGTTAGGCTCACTGTCCCATCTAGTGACACTCAGACCACTTACAGAGAGAAAGAATGAGTGAGCTCTACATACAGACTTAGCTCAAGCTGTAGAGGCTCATGCACTAAGCTCCAGAGGTTCCTGCTGGTGTTACAAATGTTTATAAGAAGAATGGCCATAGTGGGTCAGACCAAAAGTCCATCTAGGCCAGTATCCTGTTTTCCAACTGTGGCCAGTGCCAGATGCCCAAGAGGGAGTGAACAGAACAGCTAATCATCATGTGATCCCTCTCCGGTTTCAAGCCGTCAATTAGGTAATGCTCTGGAGCAGCCTGCAAACAGGAGTTGTGTGGGCAAACAACTTAATTACTTTTAATAGAGCTGGCAAAATTTGACAGCAGTTGTGTGACGTGTTGGCTTGTGGTGGTACGGGGAAGGGCTCAGTGTCCTATAAACTTCCAGTTTGTCTTTTGTTCGTGCAAGCTCATGCTTCAGGATTTCAGCCAGGGGTCAGGAAGAGATCCCTCCGTCTCTACTGTGTATTTTATATGGGTTTCCTCCCAATCTCCTTCCTCTAAAGCATCAGGAATGTCCGTGGCTGGAGAGGAGACATTTTTCAGGGAGTGGCACTGAGCATTCTCTCTCTCAGGTGCTAAGCTGGCTGGTTCTTGCTCACATGCTCAGCATCTAACCATCTGTGGGTTGGGAATGCATTTCCCCCTGGTCAGATTGGCAGTAGCCGTAGGATTTTTTTGCTTTTTTTCTCTGAAGCATACAAGTCACTTGCCTTGATTATATGTGTACATCTCAATTAATTATTTCCCTGCATTTGCAGGAGCGGCAGGCACTGATGCACTGATTCCCTCCTAGTCTCTGCATTTGCCATATAATCCTTTTGGGCTCTCCACAGAGCCCTGAACACCAAATAATTATGGGGGGAAAGGGGAGGGGAACCCAAGTGTGGGTGTGAAGGTGAAAGGGCTAAAACAAAGGAACCAGATGGGGACACCGAGCAGAGAGCCCAGGACAGTGCCCACAGCCCTTCAAAGGCATTGGGAGAGCCAGTGGACACCACCCAGTGGAACTCTTCCCAGATGCGTGAGCAGATACAGGAGTGGAAATAAGTCCCACAGTCGCAGACCCCTTCCTCAGCCAGCCTCTGCTCCTTGGTTTTATAAATGGCTACCGTGGCGATAGCCAGGAGAAGGGTGAGGAGGAGTCCTGTGACTTTGTGGGGCCATGGATGGGGTGAGCAAAAATGAATAGGTGAGAGGAGAAGAGCAGCCAGAACCTCAACAACAGGTTCTGGGGGAGCCATAAGAGGGGCCATAACCTGGTTCACTCAAGATAAATGTGCTTCAGGTTTCACTCATGCAACAAAAGGGGCAGGTGTCAGGAATAGGCATGAACAGCACCAAGTTCCATGCCTGTGCTCACAATGCTGTGAAGGATTCCACAGCTAATATATCCAGCGGGCCATGGAACCAAGCTGGAGTAGAAAATGACCCACCGAGGTTCCCCACCCACTATCAGTGACGAGGTCCTGTCATTTGGTATCTAGGTGGGACATGAGGCTGGGGAAGTGAAAAGTGTGGAGCATGAGCACACACAGATAACTTTTTGGTGCAGTTTGAAAGGGGATCAGCTGTAATGCATGCAGTCAGTGCCAGTAATGAGAGGGGAGGTGGCTGGGAAAGCACACAGCGCTGGGGGCTGATGGAGAAATCTGGAGGGCCAGAGGTGAGGGATGGATGGGGTTTGCTCTCTCACAGGACCCGGTCAAGATAAACCCAAGCAAAGCACCCTGACCTCCTGAAGTACGTGCCGGGGAGTACGAAGAGTGGAGAACTGAGTTAATGCCTGAAGATCCACCCAGACTCCCTGATTGTAATCCAGGAGGTCTCTGATCCTGGTGACTTCAGTTAGGACCAACCTCTGGCACACGGAGGGGGACTCGGTTGCCCACACATGAAGGTGGGGATTGTGTAACAAGGGTTCCCCTAGGAGGACTTCCCCCACAGTGGCCCACAAGGACCTGGTCACCAAAAGCAGCTTCCAGGTCTGGAGGAGGTCCTTGTGGAAGGCTGGCAGCTTGGAGAGGTCTTGCAGAAGGCCTCTCAAATAAAGGAGCATATCGGAAGCCTCAGAAGTGGTGAAGGAAAGCATGCACCAAAGTGCTGCACAACAGACTATCTGCAAGGCCTAGTGGCAGAAAACGTGGATCTGCATGTGCAAACAGATCAGGCCTTACCCTCCCTCATCCAGGAGAAAATGGAGAAACCCTGCAGAGACCTAGCGAAGTCCTGGCCAGAAGAACCTCAGTATCAGCTGTTGGATGTAAGCCAGGAAACCCGGAGTTGGGACCAGGATGGTGAGACGGCACTAGAGCATGGACAGGACAAGCTGGTTAAGCACCAGCACCCCCGCTCCCAGGGAGGGGCCCTGGAGTAGCCCCATCTACTGCAACCATTCAGCCACCCTGGAATCTAAACCTTGGCAGTTCTCCAGCAGGGAGGGATGTGTGGCAGCAAGAAAGCCGCTGAGATAGAGCAGCGGACCCATGCTCTCAGTGGATGGCCTGAAGCATAGGTGGGAGAGAGCTTGCCTGCCACCAGGCTCCGACCACCAGGCTAGAGTCTTGACCTAGTTGATCCAGGCAGAGGATGCCATTGAGTAAATGGTTTGATAGGCCTCCACCCGCACCAGGTTGCCTGGGTAAACTGAGTGGAATCAGGCAGAACCCATCCAGATGCTCCCTCCCTGAACAGACCCTTTGCAACCTGTTTCGTGTGCACAGCACAACACAGGGTGAATGAAGGAAGTTAAATTATTCCATCAAAGCTTAGCATCAACTGTGTACAGAACCTAGTGAGCATTTTGAGGTGTCTGAGCCATATAATAGTCTAGTCCCCTATGGGCTGTAATACGTCCTCTAATGTGGGTAGTTGGATTTAGTGTACAGATGCTGGGTGCTGTTGGTGGCCAGTAATATATAGATGGGCAGACTAGATGATCTGGTGGTTCCTTCAGGCCTTAAACTCCATGAACGCTCTTATACATACAGAGGCACATCAGCTTCACAACAGTATATTATTCACAAAAATAATAATAATAGAGGCAAAAATACACATCTCAATATTGCCACAAAAAGGAACACTCAGTGAATTTTGCTAGGATGAAATGATGAGAAATCTGCCATTTTTATGTTTTTATATGTAGGTATTATATTGGTTAAAAAGATTAGAAATAATATTAATGATGATAAACTATATATCACAGTTAATACAACTTTATCTTTCCAGTGTGAAACTAAGCCTAGAGGAGAAAAAAAATGTAGTTGTGGATATAATGGAATAGAATAGAATTGGGATTAGAGATGGATTGATGGGGGAAAAAATCAGTAAACATTGATTCTTTGAGGTCTTATTTATGAGCTGTTCATATTTGCTGCTTTTTTAAATCAGTTTTATTTTTCAGTTTATTTCTATTTGGGATTATTTCTGTTTAACTTCCACTTTCCTTCCTACTACTCTAGCTCCTTCTGCCTTTAACCTGAGAATGACATGTCTCCTTTGGTCTCAGTTTCTTTTCTCCTCCTCTCCTACCCCTTAAGTTTTTTCTTAAGATATTTCAGTACCTTCCTTTTAATAGCTTATCATCTGAGCTCTAACAGACTTATGCCAATTCCATACTGCAGTCTGGTATATGTTTTAAGTGTTTCAAGGAGACTTATCCCCACAAAGTCTACATAGAGCTGAAGTGACTGATGTTATCAGCAGATCATTATCTCTTCTTAAGCATCACTTTAACCTCTGTCTGCAATTGGTTTCTACAGATCTAAGGAAGTATCCTTTCCAGTGCTCCTCCCAGTTTTATGAAAAACCTGTCTCAATCTTTCTATATTGGTTTTGTTGTTTTCTGTATTCTGAGTCTATTTTATTTTCTCCTTTCTCTTTGTTTTCTTTTATGTTTATTCTGATCTCATTACAGATCATTCTTCTTTCCCTTAGTAGCTTTGGCTCATGGCAACCGTTTTACATGCCCCATGAAAGAACATCTTCATTGTTATGAAACAAATATTTTAATGCACCTTATGATTGATTTCCTTTCCTTTCCTGTAATATAAAGCAAGGCATTGATACACTTTTTTTCTCACTTTTCAGAGTCAATGACTATCTTGCCGATCTGTCTTCCATATAATTTGTCTCTAGACAATTTTCCAGATGCTTGTAATTACTAGGTTTCCCTTTCCTATAACCACGTCCATAGCCATGCCTGGACACCTCTACAGGTACAAATATAAATCGAAACAAAATTGTACATGCATGTAATTAAGGATGAGGTTGAGCTAGTTGAGATTATTAATTTTTTTTAAAAAACTGAGGAAATCTTTTGATTGAAATAAAATCATCAAAACGTTTTCACCATGTTTGACAAGCTGTAGCAGCTCATTATGACTTTGCAAGAGGAGAATTGTTTTTTCTGTCCCTGAAAGTAATGACATTTCTTGGATCTTTTGACCGGGCTCTAACCATTGTAACCTTTTTTGGCAGGGATCCTGTTGGTTGCATAACACTTAGAACAATGAGGTCCTGGTTAGAAAAATTCCTAAAATGAGCTAGAGCCAGACTCAGACACCGCGTAGTGTCCAGCCGATTCTGAAGCAGTAACTAATGCTTGTGGCTACTGCTATCGTGAACTAGCCACAGTCAATGGGCCAGATAGCCACATGTGGCTAGTGACTAGCATGTTGGACACCATGACTGACACCCTTATTCACAGCACTACTTTACTCTGTGAGCAGTCCTGTTGAAATCCATGAGGCTACTTAGGAGTATAAACTACATAAACTGAAAACTATTTGGAGCAGGGAACATCTAGTTAAGTATCCAGCACAATGGATCCCTTTATTAGCAGCCTGTACATACAGCCACAATACAGATAAACAATAATACTTCAGCGCTAATAAGGGATGGAAATCTGACTTCAGCTTCAATAATTAATATTAATATTAGCAAGAATATTTTTCTAACTATTAACTATGAATGTTACAGTATATTATGTCAAACTTTTTTTGTTGCTAATTAGTATCACCTTAAAGCAATTCTGTTAATCATATACTCAAACATAATCTAGTGTTTCCAATTATTTTTGATCAGCAGCAGAGTTTTGGGCTTTATATAACTGTATAGTACAAGTATGTCATACTTGGATAAATAAAAGCTAATTTAGTAAAAATTAAAGGCAGGAGTTCAGTACATAACCTTGATTTCCACTTGGGCATTACAGGTTGGTCATGGTTGTGGCAGCGAAATTCTCCAGATGCTTTTAATGAGGGCTATTAATTCTACAATCCTTAATGACATTAATTGTCCAATGCAGGACACAAATGTGTCCTTTGAGAGAGAAGCTTCATGGTTTGTTACAGTCTGTGTGAATTCATTTCTGTCACTTAAGTAAATCTGTTTTTTTTTAAATGTTAATAGTATACAGTACATATGCAGACACAGCAGGTGAAGTGTAACATTCAGAGGAAATTAAGTAATGTTTCAGTTCTCTGCAGATAAAACTAATTGAAGCACTCATTTCCATTTTCTAACTAAATATGCTGTGCATTTGTCTTATATTATTTTTACACATCTGTATCTGAGAAGATCTTGATAGAGCTCAATCTGGAGAAAACTATAGAAAGGTTTTATTTTTTTACTAAATTTTTGGTACATGAAATCAATGTCAAAAATGTCTAAGGAAGGATTTATTGGTCTGTTGAATCAGCCCCTTGAGTCAGAAACAATGTCTCCATTGATCTATCTAGCCTCATAAAAGATGCTTTTTGGAGCACTAATGGGCAAGGAAGAGTCCTTTTGACTGATGGGACGCATCCAAGGTGCTTTTTAAAGCCTTCATCCAGACAGTTTCCACCAGGTATGTCATGTCATTTGCAGGCCAGCAAATCTGCAATTTTCTAATTGTGATGTTCTCTTTGAAACCAATGCAGTTACACCAAGGATGAATTTGACCCATTAAGTTCAGATGCCATAAAAAAAGGTCTCTCTATACATAAAAAAAATCTTTTCCTGCAGGATGACAGAATGACATCATGCATCACTCTGTGTCCTGCCACCCCTCCCTCAGCCTCTCCCCTCCCCCGTGCTCTGAGTAGCCACAGAGGCCATGACCCATGTAGCTGCCACCCTCCCCAATGCTCTGGAAGCCTTACGACCTGCCCCCTAGCCGGAGCTCCCGGGGGGGAGGCGGGTGGGAGCCATGTTGGTCTCCCTCCTCCCCCTTTGCTGGGCCTCTGGGGGTGGAGGGGCAGAAGCTGAAGGTCTCCCCCTTCCCTGGTGCTCAGGGCATGCACCTCTCCCAGCAGCCCACTGTGGAGTGGGTGGCCTTGGTGCTAGTGGCCCTCCTGGCTGCACCGGCGGCATCCCTCACTACAACTTTCGGGGTGAGGGCAAGGAGCGCAAGACCCCAGTCTCCAGCAGTGGCTGCAGCACTGCCTCTCCATTGCATCCCACAGCAGCACCACTGTCTGGTTCCCTCCCACCCAAGATGGTGGAGAGCATCCCCAAGCATGAGCAGGTCCTGCAGGAGATTGAGAGCTCAGACACAGCCTGTCTGGGGCCCATCTTGTGGTGAGAGGTTGGGGCTGGGGGTCTGCAGATAGTTATGGGCCTCCTGCCCGGTGACATCCAGGGGCTGGGCAGGGTCCTTGCTCTGACAACTACCTCCCCCCACCCCCCCGCAAGACACCCAGGCTCCGGTGAATGCTTTGGAGGCACAGCCCTTCACGGGTTTGCCCCTGCTGAGCCTCGGGGCCCCTTTGGACCTCTCCGGAAGGCCTGACCCTCTGGAGGTGCCTTGTCTGCCCCTCTGACCAAAAAGCACTACCCTCTTCCTGCGGGGACCCTGGCTCCCTGCTTCTCTCCCCTCTGGCTCCTGGTGGGGCCCTGCTCACAGTGCTGCACTCCAGCCTTGCAAGGAAGAGGTGCACCCACTGGACCTTTAGGGCCATGCCCTTGGCTCAGGCAGGCTTTCCTGGGCCCATTATAAGGTGGGCAGGTCGTGGCTACAACATACACCTGGCCCTTTGGGGATGGTGCAGTTGTGCTGCACCTCGGCCACTTTCCCAGCTCTCCAGAGTGGCCACTCTGTGCTCCAGACTCCCTGGGCTTGCTATGTAGCAAAGCTGCCTCCAAAGGCCTTTCACACAGCATTACACAAACCTCAGAAGGCCTATTTGGAAAGGCTTGGCTGGGCCCAAGTGCACAGCTCGATGAATTTATGGGAGGGGGCAGGGTGTGTGTAGGGAGGAAGGGGGATGCAGTAAGGAGGGATGGTGGCAGGGGGATGAGCGGTGTGGGGTGGGAAGGAGGAGGGGTTAGGGAAGGATGTGTTGGGGGGTAGAGATGGAGATGGAGGTGGGGGTGGGCTGTGGAACATGGAACTCTGGGATAAGGACTAGTGGCCTAAATTACCTCACCAGGCTCTCTTCCCACAATACCCAAATCTGGTTCTTAGTAGGGTGCGAGTGCGTAAAGCTGGGGGCTCCCCCATGGTTCCATGTCTCTTCATTGACCCCTGTTTGCATGGAGCACGTCCCGGCCCTGTGGCGAGAGCTCGCTTGCCAGCTGGAAGGGCACATCTGGAGCATTTTCACCCTGCAAAGATGGACAGTAGCCAGGTGCGAAAAGCAGGGAATTCTCTCCCTATCTGGCTGTGCGCACACGTAACCCACACCCTGCCCCTCACTAGTGAGCCAGGTGCCCACGAGCTCCCAAAATGAAGGGGATTCATTTGAAGTTAAGCCCCATTTTACTGACTGTGTTTGGTTTTCGGTTACACGTAAGTCCCACAAGCCCGCAGAGCAAAACCCTGCCCCATGCTCACTGCCAGGAGAGGTTCTGAACTCTGCACGAGAACGAACTAGTTTATTGGCAGATGGGGCAGGAGCAGGAACAGTGTGGGGGGCTGACTGGTGATTGAAGGGTGAAAGCAGGTGGGGATGGGCCAACAGGGTTCAGATACAGGGGTCCATCCAGGGGTATGGTGAGGCGGGAGCAGAGAAGGGTGTGAGTGACTTGGACCAGGGGAGCGGAGCCAGGCTCAGTGCAAGATTAACAGACTGTCTGGCTGTGAAAGCGGCCAGCGAGAGAGCAGTTGGTGAGTGTAGCAAGCAGAGGGCCCAGCCCCCTAGTATTCTAGAAAAATAGATACTTGTGGCCATGCTGCAATGAGTCATCTGCAAAATAGTGAAGTACTGCGCTGTTTGTCAAGTCTTAAATTTTTATAACTCATTTCACAGATATTCCAATTCCTTATTTAACAGACGCTGCCATTTGAGTAAGATGTTTTGGGTAGATTAAAATAGCCTGGTGCTACATAATGGAAGCTCTAGTCACTGGAGCTAGTCAAGTTGGTCCCTTTCACTCCTGAGAGTAGTATTTTGTTAACTAGATATGTAATGTACTTGATCAAAGAAGTATTTAATGTCTTTCATGTGCATTTAACTGGCCTCTACTTATTCTAAGTGTTACATGAGATGTGGACAATCTTAATGGCTTTAATATGTGCAGGCAGCATTATTTTAATGGTGTATTTTCCTTTCACAGGTCTCTAGCTGCATTATAGCATTAATAAGAAAGGTGTCCATCATAACTGACTAAGAAAAAAGTAGTAGGAAATCCCAATAGGACTGGAGTCTGTGTGTGTATATAAATGGTGCTGTTCTTTGCACATTTCATATAAAAAAATTCAGAAAGTGAACATCATATAAAACAAGTGAAAACATTTCCTAACTTTTTAACCACATCACCTATGTGAGCTATGAATACAGCAGTGAAACCAGAGAAGTACATAGATATTAAATGCAGCATCAATAGGTTTCGGGCTTCTGGTTAAAAGATAAAAATTGGGCTCATCTGAGCTGTATCTAGAAATGGATCTGACTGTTGTTAGTTCTCACTTCTAAGTTTACCTTCACCATTTCACCACCCTTTGGGTCTAATTTAGGTCCCATTCCTGCATGCTGAGGGTTTGTCTATAGTACAGACAGACCTTAAAGCAGCACAGCTGGCCTACTGTTGCTGTGCCACTGTCAGGTCTGTGGTGTAGTTACTCAGTGCTGATGGGAAAGAGTGCTCCTGCCAGAATAATGAAACCACCCCCAATGAGTGGCAGTGCATGTGTCAGTGGGAGAATATCTAGCACCTGTGTGTGGGCATAGTGCTGTCCACACAGGTGCTTTTGTCGGTGAAACT